>OX467717.1:32941745-33558611 GCA_950111635.1 Agelastica alni
TATCTTTTTGATTTTTGCGAATTTAAAAATACATTTTTCACTACTGACTTTCGCTTGTCATCCAGATGTTAGTTAACTCTTTAGGAGTGTTATTTCCGCTTGTCATACTGCATCAAATGGTTAATTCCTTTGATAAAGATTTAATTTTCTTTTTTGCTTTAAATGACAGCTACTTTTTAAAACACTTTTACAAAGAGCTGGTGTGAATTTATTAATTACTTGGAGTTGCATTATTATACAGGATGTTTCAAAAAAAGGTCACCTTCTCTGATAAAGGGCGTTGAAGAAAAAAAATGTGGTTATTACTTCATAATTTTCAAATCACAATATTCCGAAAACGGTACACAGCATCGAGTTTTACCAAGAATACCTTTTTGATGTAAAATTGATTGATCTTTAAGTTTACATTAAATTTTGATTAATAAATCTAACCTTAAAAAAGTTATGTTCAATACTACTTGGTAGGAACCGTGTAACTAGCGCCCTCTATGAGAGTCAGATACAAAAACAAATTCAAGAGATGTATCAGCTTCTAAAATATATATATATAATGTCAATTAATTCAAATCTTTGGGGTTTCTTATAATGAATAAACTCGTGTGTTGCTTTGTAAAACGAAGTTTATTTTATTCATAAATACAAGCACTTTATTTACACGTTTCTTACATTTTTTTTCTTCAACACCCTTTATCTTGAATACGGATGGCGTTGCGAAAAATTTTTACCAAGCAAACCCCAATTATTTTTCAGTTTTCTACGTATCCTACAGATGGGGTCACCTTTTTTTGAAACACTCTGTAGATATGTTTTTATTCAATAAATAAGCAAAACATTCTGGATTTTCATGACTGTCGGTGAAATATTTTCTTAAACGTGTATTAACAAGTAATTTGTACGCATTATAAAATCAAATTTAAGACGTTTACAAGATGTCAAAAAAAAAGAATAGTTTTTAAGTAAAAAAAAAGGGGGCAGTCGTAGACTATCATTTATTTAATTCCTAAAATACCAAGCGATTGTCCGGGGTGTGATGGTGCATCATCCATTTGGAGAAAATGTCTGTTTTAAAAAGAGCGAATTAAGGGTGGTCTCACATTCGTCGGTGCGTTTGTAGCGTCGCAATTAGAAGGTAGGATCCTGTCATTAAGGCCGATAACGACATAACTAGACAAATGGGCACGGGCTCGTTTCAAATTATGACCCGGAGCCGCTCTTTAATTTCCGGCCGACTGGCGAACACCTACAGAAGTGTCGGCCGATGGGACTGATGGGTTTCTATCGAACTCCACCAAAGAAGAGAGATGGAACAGCGATACAGGGAACTGTGATTTATCGCATAAAACAATAGGAATGATGCAATTGATATTTTGTGAATAAAATGTCGAAAACACGTAAATTAAGCACGATTGCAACGTTTTTATTTTAATTAATATTGACTTCAATTAACTACGATTTTGAAAAAAAAGGAACTTATTTTAATTTACCAATCAGCGTCTAGCAGGACCGTATGCAGCCGTAGTGCCAAACGGGCATGGGCCCCCCTTCGAAATTCCGAGAATCCTAAAATTTTTCTAAAGATGTGAATCATGTTTTAAAAATATGTCTATCGATAGGCCATATTTTTTAAGACAACGCTACGCTTGTGAGACATATAATATCTCTATTAGCACATTTGAACAGGAGATTTTCTTCTGATCTAGATCGATTATCTCGAATCCGATCATCAAAAATTGCGACATGACAGCATACTATCTTTCGTAGAACTGTTCCAAATCATCTATATGGGATTAGAAGGAATTTCAGAAAACTGTGGCCTGCTTACTTGCAGCGGTTCAGAAAAGCAAGTTTCTCGTCTGTCCCTTGGTTTGTAACAGACTTTTCAGCTTTACGCTTCCTTTGTCAGTTCAACTGCAAGAAATAGGAGAAAATAGTAGGGTCTTCATAATGATCTCTGGCAGTTTACCAAAGTGAGGAATGCGGAGAATCACTTGCACAACACGTTATGTATGTATACGAGAAATAAATGTGCAAAAAGCGAATTTTAATCAGAAATCAGAGAAGGAAACCAACAATCTTGTTCAGTTCAACGCCCAGAAAACACAAAGCGCCACGTTTTCCAGGAAAGTAAATTCTTCAAATAACTAAATAACAATGTCCGGAAATACCCTTGAACCAAGTCCCTCCATCTCGATTTTGGGAGTCACGGTGACTAATAATATGTCTTGGCATGACCATGTTGCTAACATCGCAAAGTCGGCAAGCCAGAGGCTAGGTTTTCTGTGGAAAGCTAGAAAGTTTTTTACTCCTAATCAACTGTACAAGGCCCAAATCCGACCTCTACTGGAGTATTGCTCGTACATTTGGTGTTCAGCACCAAAGCATTCTCTTCGTCTTCTAGATTCCATTCAGAAAAGGGCCATTCGGTTGATGAACATCTCAACTCTCACAGATACCCTTCACCCACTAGAACATAGAAGAAGTGTTGCAGACCAGACATTACTCTACAGATATTTCCATGGCAGATGCTCCAGAGAAATAAAAACTCCTATACCACCACTGGCCACATTCGGCCGAAGAACTCGGCACGCTGATCAGTCTCACCCATTTACTCTCAAGATTGACACTACAAGGACCAATCTTTATTAAGAATCCTTCTTTTATAGGGCTGCTACGAAATGGAACAAGCTTCCAAAATCAGTTTTTCCAGAGAACTATGACCTGCAACTTTTTAAAAAGCGTGTCCACAATCATTTCCTTTCTATAATCGTTCCCCCTTTTAATAGTCGCAGTGCGGGCCTTAAAAAAAAATCAAAAACCAAACACGTGTCCAGAGGAGCCGGCGTAAATTGTTTATTATTTTTAATATTATAAATACACCAAAATCATACAAACCAGAGTCAATTTAGTACTTTCATGAATATATTTGTAAACCGGGTACTTGAAATTATAGAAATCTGCAAAAAATCCAGGGTAACAAAAAAAAATTTTTTGTTGGGCTGTGTTATTTTATAAACAAAATCTGTTTATTGTCGGTCGCATACAAACATTCCGATGAACAAAATATCCATTTTTTTTATTTTAAACATACGGTACTCCCCCGGTACCATTACCATCGCCACTAGATCGACCGTCCGAACCATCGGACCATTATCAGTCGGATCGACAATTCAAAGTGAACCGTAAATTAGCTATAGCAGTGTTTTGTCAAGGGAACAATTGGTCTCACACCTAGACCGCTTTGATCTCACCGACACATACACACATACATAAATCTAACCACTTGCCTAATGAAAGACAATGACGTCAACTTTACTCGTCGAAGCAGTTACCACTTATTTTTCTAAAGTGCGTCATTTAAATATTACTTGGGGATTGTTTGCGTTGCGCGTAATTTTTCATTATTTTTCAATTATATTCTCCTGGTAACATTCCCGACCCATTTTTTTTTCACTCCGTGCCGATCGGGGTTGTCTCCCTAAGGCTGGTTGCCCGCAGGACTGTAACGGCACGATTTGCCGCTAGCGGTAAATCGTACGCGATATCGCAAGGACTGAAATTCACAAAATTTTCATACAATAAAATGCAGCGTTCGCCCACTAGCGGTCAAAAAGGGCGCGCGAATTCGTGTCGCCTATCTTCTGAATGCCAATATAGGATTAAATGATTTCTACCCGACAAGATTATCATTAAGTGCGTACAGTCTATGAAAATGCAGGTTGTTTGCATCAATATATGCCACCAAAGAGAAAATTTACCTTCGAAATAATTGATTTATTTGAATCGGTAGAAAGTATTTGTGGAATAAAAGATGTGACGAACACATACATACAAATAGTCACGCCTTTTTCCCGTAGGGGTAGGCAGAGACCACTTCCTTCCACTTCCGATACGGTTCTTGAACACATCTTTTGCTTCCTCTACTTTCATCAGTGCTCTTATACATGCTCGTCGGTTGTCGGTACTCTTCACCTGGCATTTCTTCAAAACAATGCTGATCTGATCGAGATCGATGTTCGTCGAGGTCGACCTCTACCGACTTCCATCCATTCGCACTCGCCTTATAAATTTGTTTCGTCAATCTTCATCCATCCTTTCTACGTGTCCAAACCATCTAAGCATTACTTTATCTATCTTTGTAACCACGTCTTCTTTTATACCACATCGTTCTCTTATCTCACTATTCTTACTTTATCCAACCGAGTCACTCCGGCTATAATTCTCAGACTACTCATCTCCGCATCATTAATCCTATTTTCATGCTTCTTCTGCCAAACCCAACATTCACTACCATACATAAGTGTAGGAACCAACACTCCTCTATGCACAGCCAGACGTGCCTTTTTTTACTTTCTGGGTGTTCATAAAGCTATGCAGTGCCCCATTCATTTGTTATCCTGCCAACAGCCTTCGCTCAATGTCACTGTCATACTTTCCATATCTCGTAAACTTTGAACTCAGGTACACAAACTCATTTACTTGTTCCACTCTTTCTCCCCTAATCAGAACTTCACAGGTTGTCATGCTTTCTTTTCTTTTTGTTTTGCTTACATTTATTTTCATCCCTTTGATTTTCAGGGCATCGTGCATAACATTAACCGTGGCCTGCAACTCCTCATCAGATAACGCTAATATGACTTGATCATCGACGTAAAGAAGGCATTTGACGATCAAATCATCCATTTTCACTCCATACGCACTCTCTTTCAAATCTTTTAAAAAATGGTTTATGTATAAGTGAAACAGCTATGGCGAAGCCATACATCCCTGTCTCACACCTTTCTCACACCGTTTATCCTGACACAAGCAGTGAAATCCTGGTAAAGTGATTCCAGTGGTCGTATTAAACTACCGCTCATCCCATACTTAGATAAAGTCGACCACAATTTATTCCTCACCACTCTGTCATAGGCCTTTTCCAAGTCTACAAAAGCGCAATAGACCAATAGACCATGTGACGAATATAAGGAAAGGAATTCAAAAGACCGAGAATGTCCTTTAGAGCCCAAATTTCATGATATGGAAAAAGACGATCTGGCAACATGAAGTATTAATCTAAATAAGTTTTGCACGATATACATTGTAGTGGGCGAACACTCAGCGGTTACCTTCCTGTAGGCAACCAGCTTAACACTACGACTAGAGGCATTGGTTGCTATATGAGTTTTTCTCTCACAACTTTTATTTTAGTTAGTACGAACTCGTTTTAACACAATACCGATCCGTTTCCTTTTAGGTACTTTACTAGCTACTACTACTACCGATCACGTAGCAGCAGTATTGTACAGAGTTTAGTAAAGGCAGTCGCACTTCGTGTGAGATTTTCTCCCATAGCTCGACGAAGCGTGTAAAAATTTGTACTTCGCCTGGACGTGCATATTTGGAAAAACTGACTCTTTCGCTAATAAAACCTTACACTTTTATTGTTTGTCTGCTGTTTTCCATCCTTACCATGTGCTCAAATCATCTTAGTTGTTGTTTCTGTACGGTGTTTATTATTCATTTCGTTTCTAGCTCTTCCCTTATTATCTTATTTCGTATTCTGTCTCTTTTTGTTATTCCTTCTTTACATCCTCTTCTTCTTCTTTCATGTGTCTTTTTCGGTCCCCCTGAGGTTGGTAGAGCGTCTTTATCTTCTGCTTCATGTATTAGCTCGCTTGCTGGACCTGTCCAGTCACGAATATTCTTAAACCATGAATGTTGTCTTCTTTCAGACACGCGGTGTCCCTCTATTTTACCCATTGATTATGATTTGTAGCATCTTCTTGTTTCGGTTCCATTCATTTCATTCAACTTAGAGAAGGTTGGCAACGGTTTCGGCGAAATGAAGACGGTCTTGGGCAGCTCGGAATAAGAATCATGAATCTAGTCCGGTCCAGTCTCTTATATTTTTTAACCAGGAATGTTGGCGCCTTCCTATACCTCGTCTGCCTTCTACTTTGCCTTCCATTACTATTTTCAGCAGCTTTATTCGATCACTCCGAATAACATGTCCTAAGTACGCGGATTTCCTCTTTATGATAACTATTAATTTACAAACTTTAGGCGTAATTTCAAGTTCAGTGGTCGGTTGCAAAGCGCTGATCTTATTTTTATATTAGGATTCAGATCAGATGTTATCCAAGTACCTAAATACTTAAACTTGGATACGTTTTCGATTTGGAGCTCTGCTAGGTTTATATAAAGCTAGCGGAGCCGTTGGTTTTTTCGTTTTAATGAAGGGTATTAAATTCGCCAGTGTGGTAATAAATTACTGCCCCATTGTGATTTTGAAATTAGCAAATGGCTCTGCTAGGTTTATAGGAGTAAATAATCTGAGTCTGATAAAAAAAAGGCCACAAATAGTTCTAACTACCCGTATTAACAAGATAAAACTTATATATCAACGATATTCTATTGTAAATTTATATAAAATGATTTTTTATCATTAATTTTTAAAACTATTAAATAAAAATTGACAAAAGCTACGCTTCGACTAAAATAGTAACTAAATTTTTGGAATCGTCTAATTTTTCTCTCAAAACATCTCCGAATCACCACGTAAGCAACTAATTAACTGTTTATGGAGGAGTCGGCATTCTTTGGTACCCTTTGCGCATTTTATAGTCCATTAAGAGAATTACTAAGTATTAAACAAACCTCAATTCAAAACCGTAGAGGTATGTGTCTGTCTGAAATATACAATAAAAGAAACGATTTCAATATCCTTTTCTCAGACTCCAAATTGGCCGGAGAAAATCAGAAAAATATTCTTGTAGCGTTTTCTTTTTCATTTTACCTATAAAAAAACTACACAGAAGAATCACTTTGTTTTTAATGCACATTAGATTATTTATTTGATAAGTAATTGAATTAAGGACTATCTACGACAAGGGGTAGTAAAACTTCCCGTTAATTTCATATTCAATGAGCCTTTTTCCCGAGAATAGTGTGGCAAACTGTCGCGAGAGGCAGTACTTGTGGTAGGAACAAATACTAAACTTTACTTATTTAAGACAGTGTAAATTAAGTGACATAAGTGAGTGATTTAAAATTATGATTCAAATAAATAAAATTTTTGTTATATAACTACAATGCCTACAAAACATTGTAGTTTTGCAAATAGTACTTTGGATAATCAATATCCTGAGGAAAACGTGTTTTTTATACGATTTGTAAAACCTCACATTAATGAGGTTAGGTGTAATAAATAGGTACACGCATCGTGGAGAGTGAATTTAACAAAAGAAAAAATTAATAAATATACCTACATATTATTTGTGTTCAAAACATTTTATTGGTGTAAATAACCATCTAAGGCAAATCAGGATCCAGTTTCTGCAACAATTAGTAAGGTTAAGTAAGTACTTAATTGTCAATTTTGGAGTAAATCATTTATTTTACTCAAGTAATTACCCATGTTATTGTAGATATTATTAACAAGTAAACAACTGTTGATTGATTTTTCAGTAAATAAACATGAATTAGAAAAAAAATTACCCCCGTTTGTTACTAAAACAGTTCAATTTGTGATATTTAATTAAATTATCTTAATTACTGAGTATTTTCGTATCATATTTCAGTGCGAAATAAATTTTAAATTTATTATTACTTTGAACATCTGTTATTAGAGTTCTAAAGTACCGCTACATAATAACTAGACCCTGTTTACTAACCTGTCAATTAATTCATTTTTTTGCCTGAAATTTTCAAATTACGACAAGCAAGTCAACGTTTTAATGTTGCTACATTATTATCCTTGACATTTGCGAATTTTAATTTTGCTCGCGGAACGTCGTCTTCCGTCAAATAGTACATTGTTTACCGGGTAGGAAAAGTCTAACATTCCTGGACACATTCCTGACACAGAGTCCAGGAATGTGGCTTTTCCTACGAAGTAAACATACTATTTTTCCGCAAATCGTTTAAAATTCGACAGATATTAATTAATTTTGAAAAAATCGCAAATAATTTTATTCATAAATAAATGGTGCTAATAAAATTGGGTGCTTTACTATGGAAACATATTAAGGTGGAATCCTCAAACGCATATAAATTTAATTGCCGGTGTTTTCCAAAACAAAACAATGTAAAATGATAAGTGATGATGAATTTTCCAATTCTGGGACTCCTCCAGAGCTGGTTGAGGCAGTGAATACTGCTTCATTAGAATTATTGCCAAAAAAATCAAGAGAAAAGTACGAATATGCATATAAACGTTTTATGGACTATCGCAAGAGTAAAAACACGAGTTCTTTCTCGGAAAATGTTGTAATGGCATACTTCCTAGACCTTTGTTTAAAGATGAAATCTTCAACATTGTGGGCAAATTCAATGTTAAAGTTAACCCTTGCAATTATGCACAATGTAGATATATCTACACATCCAAAACTTCGTTCTTTATTGAAACGGCAAGCTCAAGGTTATAGGGCAAAGAAATCTAAGATTTTAACGAAGGGAGAAATCGAAAAATGTATCCAGGAAGTTCCAGATAAAGAAAATTTAATGATAAAAGTTTTAATTTCTATTTAGATTACACATTTATTCAATTTTTAGATGGCTTTATTATTTGGTATTTCTGGGGCCTGTAGAATGGATGAGTTAGTCCGAATGACTTTACACGATGTAGAAGACCTAGAATCTAAGCTTTTAATTAGCATACCCGATTCGAAGACCAACAAAACAAGATCATTTGTAGTCAATCAGATGTACTTGAATCTTGATCGAAAGTATGTTTCGTTAAGACCAGAAAATATGAACAGTGACCGATTTTTCTTTAAATATCAAAGCGGAAAGGGTTGTAGACAAGTAGTAGGAAATGCCTGAAATAGTTGCTATTTGAACTTGAAAAATCCGACAGATCCGACAATATTGATTGACTCTACTACTACTACCTCGCATGTTGTCTAAAATATTTCTCTTAGTTCTAATAATGTTTCTCCATTTTTCAATAATTGTACTAACTGTCAAATAACTGTAAATATAACAAACTAATTTTAAAATGTATTCTGCAACGCACTAAGCTTTTTAAAATATAAATTAATACCTTTTAAACAACGTGTTTTCAATCCTTTATCAGAAACACTAACAACTGTAGGGAAATATCATTTCCTTGCAGTAAGGAAATGAATATTTCCTAACAGTTAGGAAATCTTGACTTTTGATTTAAGAAATGTCAAAATTTTCTAGCGATTTGCGGGAATTTTTTTTTTCTGATGGGTACTTTTATATGTATGCAAATGGGGATGTACCACTAGCGCTGCTTCTTCTTCCAGTGCCTGCCCGTTACCGGACGTAGGCGATCATTCTGGCAATAATTATTTTATCAACTGCGGCCCTAAATATAACCGTGTTGGAGGTTGCAAACCAAGTTCTCAGGTTTTTAAGCCATCAGATCCTCCGTCTGTCTGGTCATCTCTTTACAAGCACCTTTCCCTGTAGGATAAGCTGCAACAGACCGTATCTTTCGCTGTTTCTCATGATGTGTCCTAAGTATTCCAATTTCAGACTGTTGACTGTACTCATGATCTCCATACTCTTTTGTTTGTAACATGGGCTGCTGTCCAAGGGATTCTTAGTATACGTCGATACAGCCACATCTCAAATGCGTCCAACTTTTTATTGGCTGCATCTGTTACAGTCCATGACTCAACTTTATAGAGGAGCACAGGAAACACATAGCATCGGAGAAGCCGTATTTTAGTTGTTAAGTTGAGAAAGTGGCATTTAAACAATTTCGACATTTTAAGGAATGCAGTACGAGCCCTCTCTATTCGACAACTAGCAGCGCTAGTGAGGAATATTTCGTACTTGAGCAAAAAGGCTCGTTGGCATGATCTAACCCGTCATATTCCCATATACTTAAAATTCTCCAACGTTTTAGTACTTTTGTTTTAAACTTTCACTTTAAATAACGTGCCGTAAAAATACGGTCGTAATTAAAAAAAAATAATAAAAAAAAACCAAATCGTTAAACTTTTTAATGCTCTTTTTAATAAAATTATGAATATTAATCGTAATGGAACTACAACAAGCTCGCACAATAAACGGTTTTATTTCGATAAGAGACAAGTTTAGTCAGCTGTCTAAAAGGAAAGGCCAGAGACGAACTCGCAGCTACAGAAACAAATTCACACTGTATCATATTGTGTCACATTACATCACAACTTATTAGCATTCATGTAAGTACATGTTGTATTTTAAAAATTGCATCGTCAATCGAAAACATTACAATAATTTTAAACGATGGCCAAGCCTCAGGTCTATTGCACAAGTCTTTCAGAAGCTTGTTGGAAATGAATTACTATAGAAAGGCACTTTAAGTTCAACGGAGAGGGGAATAAAACGGCTACAAAACACGACGAATGCCAAATAACCCTACTTGACGATCACAAAGAAGTTTATGCGAACATTTTAATATGCTTACACCAACTATTTCTTATTTTCATGCAATAAAATGAATTTGAGTAAATTTAGTAGAAATCGTCACGTAACGAAATTCATCGGTGTTTCAGGGTAGAATGCTCGCCTGCCACGCGGGCGGCCCGGGTTCGATTCCCGGCCGATGCATTCTTTTTGTGCTCTTACCATTTAATACATAATTTTTTTAGTGAGTAAAACAAATGGAACTAAAAATCGAAAAATAAATTATAGTTTAAAAAAAAAAACAAGCTTTTAAAGTTAATCATGCCACGTATTGTTCGTTCTCTATAGAGTACTCTGCCAGCGGCCTCTCTACTGGCAAATTATGCCCGAGCTCAGCCGTAGAGGGTAGAAGAAAAAAAATAGCCAACAATAAATCAAAGTACTCAGTTCAATAATAACATTATAACAAATATAGTCAAAATTAACAGCTAACAATAAATCAAAGTACTCAGTTTTGGCATATTATCTAATGCAATAAATAGTTTTTAATAATGTATTATATTAATAAATTAAAACAAAACTTAATCGTGGTGTCAAAAATAAGTCACGTCGTTAAATATTTAAAAATAAATCACTTGTAACCTTTGGGTATACGAATGCACTACTCCTGTGGCCGGTTTGGTTATGGAACGGCACCTGCTAATTAACAATGGCTTCCCTCAAATAAATCCCGCATGCTGTTATTTTAACTCGACACCAAAATCCAAAATATCAACAACGAAGGTAAGATAGAATGGTCAAGTTAAAAATAAATGGTTTTTCTTCAAAATCCAATTAAAATGGCTCAAATACAGCCAGATATGAAAGAAAAACGGTAGAGGTTTTGCACACTTGTTAATATCACACTGCCCCAAAAATTCTCACCACACCACACGACTTCCAAGACTCTCACCACCTGACTAGACTACTTCCCAAGCCGGATATCAAGAATTGACACGGAATTGACGTAAACCAAGAATATTCACAAGTCTATGTTCCACACTAAGAATCGCGTTCGTCAGTGTTGATAGCTAGCTTCATCTACACAGAAATGTAAACCAAACAATAAAATAATCGATAATACACAATAATCGAGGCTATGCAACACTATTTACAACGAATGATATATTTAAGTTACAGCAAAATACGGTACGCGACACTATTTACGAGTACTTGAGGAATAAAAAATTATCAGAGATATAATTATAATGGAACTGTAGAAGGGAAAAAAAGGGCACGTTACAATCAATCTAAAAAGTAAAAAATAATTCTTAACGTAGGAATAAAATTACTGTCAAGAAAATTAATGTCACTGTCAAAAAAAAATTAATGCCAATCAATGTCACTGCTTTGTATGACATTTTCAAACTAACTCTGCTTTACGAAATTAGAGCACCCCACACTTTTACAACAGTGATATTAATTTTCTCGTCAGTAATTTTATTCTAATGTTAATAATTATTTTTTACTTTTTAGTTTGATTAACTCTAAAAGCGTGTTTTTCAGTTATTAAACTATAATTTATTGTGTTAGATCATACGTGAATATAGTTTTATTATTGCTATTAAGTTTTGAAAAATAGAAACTGCTGTAATACAGATTTAGAAAAGTAAGTTGATAAAATTGTATAACTTGATGCAAGTATTTACTGTTTACATTCGTTTATTGTACATAAGATTTGATAATAAATAAATAAATGTAAGCAAAACGAAAGTAACCACAACTTCTTTTACACCACAGCGTTCTCTTATCTCACTATTCTTTACTTTATCCAACCGAGTCACTCCGGCTATACAATTCTTAAACTACTCATCTCCGCAGTATTGATCCTATTTTCATGCAAACTCAACATTCACTACCATACATAAGTGTAGGAACCAACACACCTCTATGCACAGCCAGACGTGCCTTTTTTGACACTTTTTGGCTGTTCATAAAGCCATGCACGATTGTTTTTCTTACATAATAATAAAAACACAACTAAAAATACCTTTCATACGGTTCGACAGCAAGTTCTGACCATTTTTCAATGGTTTTTGTGGATCTACAGTTAGCAGTAAATAAATTGTGACACATTTTTTTTATGCATTAAAATGACAATTGAGCGTTATGTATTTTAGTGTTTTGCCGGCACTGTAACTGTGCAAGACTGTACGAACATGTGGCTTCAGTCGTTAAAACTATCGTTCAATATGCGATTTCCACTAGAACACAATGAGTTGTTAATATTTTATATCTTATTTTTATGGAACCCTGTACACATGACTTCTACTTTAAATATACAATTTTTTCGATGTTATCCCACACATTATTTACACCTAGACGCTTAGAAAATTTAAGTTGGAAAGTTTTACAATGAAAATTCAACACCTGCAATTTTGAACCAATCAAAATACGTTATTTTGACAGATCACCACGGCAACGGATGTATTTTAGTGAAAAAATTTTTCTCGAGGGATATCCAAAAGCGAAATTTTTTGACGTTTACAATAACAGACCATTTTTGTCAATTTCCTCCACAAAAAATTTAAGTTGAGCTGCCGCTTCTTTATTTACTCTCCAGGCCAATTCATGACCAGCAACGTATACGCTCTATTGAAATAATACGATTTTTCTGCGCAAAAGTTTGTAAACTGCCTCCATACGCTTGACTTCGATTTCCTGTTATTCGCGGGTGTCAACTGCTCAATCTCCTGGCGAATATTTTCTCTGCTTTCTTGACCGAAGCGAAACATTTTTTTACGTCGTGCCACTTGACAGCTTCCAAAGTAAAATAATAATTTCGAGGTTAGGGTCTCACTTGGTTACCATGGCAACTCAACAATCAAGTCGACCACACATTTTATTTTTCGCTGGTGACTTGATGAAGAAAATAATTTGCATTGTTGAGAATCGAAAAATAAATTTTAAAAATATTTGATTTTCCACCACAATTCAGTGTGTGTGAGTTCAAATTAATATCCGGAAATTTTTTGACCTCTAGTGTTATTACTAGTGAAAATAAATGAGAATTTCAGATGTGATGACAAAACAAAGTTATTAATTTATAAATAAACGTGAATTTTGAAATTTTGAATTTTGTACTAATAATGAAAAGCATATTTGGAAAAATTCAATTAGACTCTTCCATAAATCATTATTCATGATCAAAGAAACTGGAATAACACGATAAATGAACAAATATAAAGAGGTGAATTGTTCCTCAAGCAAACCCCTTTACTTCCATAGTGATATTTTGTTCTAAAAAAAAACAGCTCCAGCAAAGACATTACATGATTTTATGGGCAAAACCGCTGGTTACAATGTCGAAACAAATTCCCATAAATTATTCTCGGGTATTATGTCAAATGTGACATTTTGATCCTTTGTATTTCCACTTCATAATAAAACGTTTATTGTCGACCAGTCGACGATCAATTAGGGCGCGGTAAAAAAAAGTTACTTATTATTATCGTTGTTGATGTCGTTATGAAGGCGGTTTTTTTAAATTTTGATTAATATCTGCAATATGCTCAATACGATTTCACTCGTCGGGTCAGTGAATTTAAAACAATAAACAACCAGTCGATTTCAACAAAAACGTCTACCCATTATGGTGAATTGCTTTAATGTGTAATATTATTGTCAATAGAAATGAATGAATTAACACGTTCGCTGCCATATGAATGTTTCATGACTAATCTTAAAGAAAACGCCAATTTCAATGTTCAGAAACTTCCTCATAAAATGAGAAAGAAGCATTTTTCCAGCATACGTACTGTTGATGTCAATGACATTTTATGAAAATCTTGGTAGGTATGGTTTTGATATACCTTTGATATACCTCGGTGCATGCATCACGAACAAAGGTGGCAGTAAAAAAAAATTAAAAAGGAGGATCGAAAAGCGTTAGCCAAACTAACAAAAGTATGGAAAGATCACAACATAAGTAAAGCTACAAAACAACGCCTTATAAAATCCGAGTCATGGACTATCAAGGTGGCATGTAGACGCCGGATCGAAGCTTTCGAAATGACATGCTATAGAGGAATGCTTAGAATTCCATGAACGGCCCGCAGAACAAACGCTTAAATCCTTCAAGAGCTAAGAATTGCGGAAAATGAACGGTTGTTACCAGACATCCAAAGAAACACCCTCAAATACTTTGGCCATGTCATTCGGAGAGATGGGTTAGAAAAACAAGTCATACAGGAGAACGTTGACGGAAGGCACTGGAGAAGAAAATCACCGAACAGATATATCGATCAAATAAAATCCTGGACAAACCTCTCCATACAAGAAGTGATGCTGATTGCTGAAGACACAGAAACCTGGAGAAACTCGACTGTCCCGGGCATACATTCAAGGGGTCACGACGTCTGAAACCAGACATCGACTGAAGAGAGAGAAAGGGAGAGAGAGAGATGGTTTTAATAAATGCAGTTGATCATTACCATACCGGCGAAATAACGATTGCCAGCTATTTGACATGAAATTAGTTGACATTTTGATTTTTGAAAGTTTGCATGGTTTTTGGTCGCAATTATCTCAATAAACTATAAAAAGCAGCAGCGATAGTGAGTTTAAAAATGTACCTACCTTACGAAATTTCTAATGCAGCGCTGCTCGTACAGCACAATTGCCTGAAAAATTAAAGTCTCGGTACGAAAACGTTTATGATTTGTTCACCAAATGGATACATACATATAGTGAGGCCTTTTTTTCCACTTCCTTCCACTTGCTACGGAAAAAAGGTTTAATTCAGCCTGTTGCTATCCAAAATTTTGTAAATTTAAGACTAAGGATCGCAGTATTTTTAAATTTACCCAATCCTAAGAATTACACAGGCCATAGCATTCGTCGACGATTTGCAGATAATGGTGGAAACATCACAAATTTGAAGAGACACGGTGGCTGGAAGTCTACCAATGTCGCTGAAGGATATATAGGCAATTCACTTACAAACAAAATTAAAATTGCAAAGACCATTCAAAGATTATCAGATGAAAACAATGAATGTAAAACGGAAACTTTACTTTCTTGTTCTGACTTCACCAAAAGGCATTTATATATACCGAGCATTTCAAACAAATTGAATCACTTTAATATTAGCAATTGCTCGAATTTCTATGTAAATTAAAATGTTTCTGTTAGTACCTACCTTCTGTTTGAATATTATTATTAAATACAAATAAGAATTGAAATGTTCGTAATTTTGTTCTACAAAGAAATATAATAAAGAAATGTGTCTCATTGATTTGTTATTCTACACGATTACCGAAAAAATAGTGTACGCAACACGTTCGAAAACAGTTTTTTTGTCGTAGAATTTTGTCTACTCGTCTGAAAAACAGTCTTTTCCGGACCTGTTACGTAAATTACTATTTTGAAAAATTCACATTGCATGTTGAAAAATATACAGGCTGGTTCATAAGTCGGTTGACAAAAAACAAATTTACTCTCAACAATTTTATCATCTACACACAAATACTAGTACAGTTTAATGAACGTACAAAAGATGGTCAAAGTGTCTTCCATGCTGTTCCATGCAAACATTGCATCTTTTAAACACTGATTTACCAGTTTTGTCGCAAATCATTCGAGACATTAGGTTTTTAAATTCTGATTCGTGTCTTGAAATGCACAACCTTATTTTCTTTTTAAAGAATTGTGTTCAACTCGCAAAATTCCATGCGCCTATCTATTTCATCTTCATTTAAATTAAAATGAGCTTATTCTGAATCATTCGTATGCCTGTTTTTGCTATTTCTTATAGTTAAAGTCAGACGTAACAGTTTCTATTTCGCAGGTACAGTCCTGTCCTTCTACAACACTAGGCCAAACAAAGTCTAAGAATTCTAGTAACAACTTACTTATGGCCCACCCTGTATGTTATTATTAAGTAATATTTGGTGATAGAATACATTCATACATTAAACGATCAATGGTCAAGATCTAACGTCGACAAGTAAACTATGCACACAGTTGGCATGATTTTTCAAAAGCTCTTCTTTTCTACTAACGATTGCCATCAGTTTTGCTAAAGTTAATTGCGTTTAACTCCTGGCATCGCTGCCCGATTCTAATTATTTCAAAATTATCTTATACACACATACAAATGAGTCGAATATGGCACATCCATATCTCCGCTTAACAATCTTTAAGGATATCTAATAAATTGATGTTACTGTAAAAAAAAATGCTGTAATTTAGTGCTGGACAGCTGCTTGGACATCGGCCAGACCAACCCGACTTATTAACCAAAAGTTAATTTTAACCTCCCTACATCATGGTTGTGCATTTCACTGACGGTTCTCTGCGAAAATTTTGATGTATCGCTATTTTGTAATAATAAGTAAACATGTTTTTTTTTACTCTAATTAGGATCTTTAAACCAACTGTCACGTAAATAAATCTAAGCTCGTGAAAGTTGCCTTCGAAATAATATGCAAATAGAAACTTTCACAGGCACGTAGAAAAAAATAACCTATTTACACCACTTTAACTATACAATGTAAATTCATATTATCTTACGAATATTGTATTTTAAGTTTTTTAAGATCTCATTTAAGATAAAAAAACTGATTTGATACACTTTTTAGTACCCACCGTTTAATAAGACTATATGAAAAGCTACTAGATAGCATGCATTTAAATGGATTATTAAATACTCTTTTGTTAAATTATTGGTACTCACCTGGATTTGATGCATTGTAATCCAGAGTTTTAAACCACAAAAGAAACTACATACTCATTGAAACCTTAAAACAATACATGTATTAAGAAAGACTATTATACTTCCACTTAAACACTTCCTCCACCTTCTGAAACCGTTGTTTTTTTAGTCATAACTATTTTTTTGCACTGCATATAGTTCATCACAGTTATTTAAGGATTTTAATTCGCAAAAAATTAACCGACATTCATTTTTTTTAACTTGTAATCAAGAAAGCTCACTGTGTGTGATATTTAATAATTTTAAGGTTGTCAAATTAACTTCTTCTTTTTTTGCTACCTTATTTGGCTCTCTTTACGTCGCTAACTTCCCGTCTGTTGTATTGAGCTGATTAATCGATCGAACTTGTAACCTTAACGTGTGAAGGGCTTATTTAAATGACGTTCGAGGTTCGTGGACATATACATGAGAAATATTTATTTTTATATAAAAGAATAGATATTTATTTTGATAACGGAGTGATATTTTTGTAAAAAATTAGATAAAATTGCTTGAATGAATAATTTCTTTAATGATTAAAACAATGCATCTCGAAAGAATAGAAGAACGGTTTCACTTGGTAGTTCGGAAATTAAAATAGTGCTTCCCTTTATTTCTTTCTTGTTTTAACAAAGTGTCGTGAGTGGAAAAATTTTATGTGTTAAGTGAATTAAGTGTTCTTTCATTTAAAAGTGATGATTTAATGTGAAATCGTATAGAGCAAGTTAAATAAACGATGGCTGCAGGTAGGATATTTTTATTATTTTAATCAATTATGTACCTATATTTGTGCATGGAAGTTCTTGAATACATAAATATCAGTATTTCTCTTGATTTTGTAATATTTTTATGTACTGGATGCTTAGAACTTTGCTTATATTACCAGTTGATTAAAGTTGATAAATTCACTGATTTTACGTTTAAGGTAAATGGGTATCTATTTAAAACCGGTTTTCACTTGTTTATTTTTACGTAAAATACTCATATTCTTTATCACTTATCTTCCTAAAACTATGATTTTTATGTTAAATACAGGGTGGGCCATTAGTTAGTTATCGCTAGAAATCCTAATACTTTCTAAATAAAAACTGATAAATGGATTGGGAGACGAAGAAATCACATTTATGGATTTTGCAATCTGGGGTACACTAAAAATGAGGTACTGATATGTTGATAATAACATTGCTTATAGTACATTTGTATTTTTGACAACCGTCCCACCATGTATTTTCGTATATTTTTAAACCCATTTTGACTAGGACTTAGTAATTAGGTACCTAGTCACTTGGTAACTAATTAGGTACTCTAGACCAATTTTGTGAAATCGTATCTTCATTTTCTTAATTATCAGCTAAAATTTGTAATTTGCAGAATAAATAGTAGGTAATTGCTTTTCTTTAACTGATGAAAAATAACAACTTGCTTTAGTTGGATTGAAACCACTGAGACGTATTAAAATTTTACAGTTTAACACGAAAAATCATTACTGCAGTTTCTAATGAGAGAAATGCTTATTTTAACAAGTACCTGGTAATAGGATTAAATAAAACCATTAATCAATCATCTAAAGTACAATTAGGATTCTGTGCAAAAATCGTTATTTCATCGTTGAGTACTTGTGTTTACAACTTTTTTAAAATCATAGTAAAAATAAAAACCAATATTTGGTTTATTAACAAGTAAAAAACGAGAACTAAGGTATTTGGGGCATTTAGAAAGAATAAAACAAAAATAAATAATAATTTTATTTACTCATACGTGCTTATTTACTTGGGGTGGGTCACTTTTTATCTTTTCAGTTTATTTAGTACCTAATTACAAATTAAAAACAATATAACTTAGCCAATAATTTTAAAAGAAAGTTAAACAGTGCTATCTTACGACAAATTAATGAATCTCAAATATAGAAGACATATGGGTGCGGCCATCTTTTACCCACGAAAAAAATATTTAAAATCAGTTTTAAACTTTTTGGCAATAGGTTTATTTTAAAAATTATTTCATGCATTTTTTTAAAAATTATATCAGCAAAGATGGACAGCATAGGCAAGGTGTCGAAAAATAAATAGCGACATAAGCTTGCGTCAGATGGCGCTTAGATGCATTTCTCACAGGCATTTACAGGCGCAGATTTACCTACAATTTAAACGGTGCCTAAAGTTTTTGGGAAATTTGTTGCATTAACTATGACCGACGCAAGGCGATCAGGAGTATACAGATTTGCAAGGTTGCCGTTGTCAACTTTCGCATTAAATAGATTATAATGTCTAATCATTCGTGATTTTGTCTGCATAACCATAGGTTTAGCATAATTTTAAATAAATATTACTTACTTACAGGTAAGCACTGATGATGATCTCTGATTTACCTCTGAGAATACAAGTCAATGTAATTTACAATTTAATTTTTAATTTTACTTTTATCGTCAGTGGTATTTTCACCTCTAAAAAGCTCCGTTTTACTTTAACTTTGGGTTTAAAGAGTTGGGTAAAGTTTCCATCAGACTTCTATCACACTTTTGGCCCCCAATTGTAATACTACTTAGCAGAGCTGTTTTAACCTTTTAAATTCTAACAATTGACAATTTATTTTCAATTTTATGTATTTGACCTTAATAATTCACTTGTATTGTTTAAAGATAACTAAAACCTAATAAGACAAGAATCTTGCTTGAATTCCCAGAAATATTGGAACTCTTATTTCAAAGATGACATTTTCTCTTTGTTTTACCATTTCCATTCTGTGTTTCATGTACAATGGAGTTTCGTATTCTGTTGTCTTCATACCTTGTGTTCTATGTCAATACACTTCAACTTTCACTTTTCATTTGAGTCTTGCTAGCAAGCACACTTGTCTTAATGAGAAATTAAATCTCAAATGGCATCCTGGCCAAGAATAGGTATTTTAATTTGTTTGTCCTGTAAACTTACACAACTTTTAATGAACATGAGTTTTTTCCTCTGCTTTTTTGGCTTCTTGTTCACCTGACGAGTTATTACATTTTTTCTAATATATCACCTAACCTTCAATTTCTTTCAAAATTTAAAATTCTTTCAATGTAAATTTTATGCACGAAATACAAAAATTTTATTTCATCGATCATATCGATACGTGCACACAGTCTAAACTCACACTTAATTTTAAATATTCTGAACACACCGATCTTCATTGATAAAATTTTAGTACGGTTCTGTCTAAAATTTAAACTACGTGCTAGGCTCTCAGCGCCACTACTCTTCCGGAGGTAAAAGCTCGCATCCAACTCGAAAAAATGACCCTAAACCTTTTAGCACAGTAATAGAGGTCTATAACAATGTATCGTCGTGGATATTTGTAATGCCTTTTGGTTTCCTAATAATAAAGAAATAATTAATTGACCTGGCGTAGTTTGGGATTTTGTGCGGTAGATGTCTCTGGCTTAGTCATTAAATACATTTCGGACATATTTAGTCCGTATGTACTTTTTTCTAAAACATATCAGATTGTAAGATTGAACAAATCATTTAAGAAATAGTTTTCGTTAAAATATGAGATTTATTTCATTTATTTCGTAATATACAGTAACCATAGAAAACATTTTCTGCTTCAGATTTTTTTACCAAATCATTACTATTTTTGCTACTTTTTTCTATTAATAGTGTCGTTGCGTGTAATTTCCGATTGTTTTCCAGACATCAAAATTACCAGCTACTCCAGAAACAATATTTCTTGAAAATTAAACGATGTCAGATGCCAATATCACTCAGTTTAATAGTTATCTGTGCAATTAAACGACCTATTTTTGGAGAGTAAAATAAAAATGTTTATACAGATTGTTTTGAGAAAATTGTACGTTTTATGATGTGGGCTAACAGCGAAATCAATCAAATTTTAAATATAGGTGGATACCACTCATCTAATTACGGTTGAGTTATATATTTGTGTTATCAAAGGCGTAACAGACACGTGGGCAGGGGAGACATTAAATTCTTTTCATATTTTGTGCAGTTGTACACTTTTTAGAAATTTTGTCGTAATTTGACAGTTGCATTTTCTCGTTTGACGAATACGAGTAATAGTTTAGTAGGGAAGGGCGAAAAACTGATAGCTTGGGAGGCATAAACATTCATGTTTTAATTCTGGGGTCGAGGTAACATAATATTTTGTGCTTCGGAATTTTTTATTTACATAAAATAAACTAAGTATTTCATATTGTTTACAAGCATGAGTGTTGCCATCTGCACCACACTTGACGGCTCCATGGTAATATAATAACATTAACATAAATATTTATTAAAGGGTCTAAAGTTAATAAGAAAATTTAGTACTTATGACTTGCATTTACATTCAGAATAAAAAGTTGCACTGGAAACGTTCACGTACGCGCGGATTGTTAATGATTTAATACTTGTATGGTTTCCATTATCATGCTTTTTTAAGTGTAAACTATTAAAATAATAAGGGGGTGTTGCATAATATCTAGAAAATTAAAAATGTATCGAACAAAGGTTCTTTTAAAAGTAAGAAACATACAGATTTAATTGGGTGAAAAAAATAACAATTGTTTATTTAAATTTTATTACATAATAGTGCAAACAAATGTGATCTAAAATCTAAATACTTTATAAACAAAAAAAAGTTGTATATATACATATTGTACATTTTTACAAGAAATGTCTTTGTTGTATCATCTACGATATTAACACGTTCGATAATTTGCATTGCTCTAAAAATATTCCTTTTTGTCTCGTGTTGGAATTGAAAAAATATCTAATTTCTAATGCAAAGCAATAACTACTGCTCTTTTAACATATGTATGTGAGAAATCGTATGTAAAATATAATACGCAATAATACAGACCAATTTACAATTAAATCATTACATTATAAATCAAACGACAAATAAAACCATATTTTTTTACTGTAACGAGCCCTAACCCTGTTCGGACGAACAAATTTTTTTAGGATTAATAATTCATTATTCTATAAATATTATTTTAAACTACCAAACAATTTTTTTCTATAAACTAGCTAATAAATAAATGTATGTTTAGTGTGAGTGTTTTGGTATTTTCTATTTTAATTGAGAATTATGTCAAACAATAGTGTTAAACTGTCATAATTTATTGACCTCTAAATGTTCGGACAGCTAGACAATGTAAGAAGATATTTAAATATTTTAAAAGTTGGGTTTGGCAGAAGAAGCATGACAATAGGATTAATTCTGCGGAGATGAGTAGACTGAGAAGTATAGCCGGAGTGACTCGGTTGGATAAAGTAAAGAATAGTGAGATAAGAGAACGCTGTGGTGTAAAAGAAGATGTGGTTACAAAGATAAATAAAGGAATGCTTAGATGGTTTGGACACGTAGAAAGGATGGATGAAGGAAGATTGACGAAACAAATTTTTAAGGCGAGTGTGAATGGACGGAAGTCGGTAGAGGTCGACCTCGGCGAACATCGATCTCGATCAGATCAACATTGTTTTAAAGAAAGGCCAGGTCAAGAGTACCAACAACCGACGAGCATGCGTGACTATATGTATGTATGAAAGTAGGCTGTGAAATATAAGCACAATTTTGGGTAGGTTTGATTACTAGTTGACATTTGTCATTTTGTAAACGAAAAATGGGCCGGGGATTAAAAATTCGAGAATCGATTGTTAAAAAACATAAAGAAGGCAAGGCAATGTCTTAAATTGCTGCTGATCTTGAAATATCAAAATCAACAATTAAAGACATCAGAAACACAGGGAATAGAAGACTTTTGCAAGACTCAAAGAAAACCAACACTGCGCGAAATAATCTCTTCTTGGAATCGGCAAACTGGGTTAAATTTTGAAAGAGATTGTTGTCGGAAGTGGATTCATAAATCAGTGCTTAAATTTTTATAAGGTATGATATGCTTACAAGTTGCTAAAATAATTCTTGACATTTGAGTAGGTATTTGTTTGCAGACGAAAGAAAAACCTTTGTTAACTCAAAAGCAAAAAAAGAAACGTCTTTCTAATTGCGCAGAAATATCAAAAAATATTTTAACAGAATATTTATTACCAAGAATTCAAGAGTTACTTTCTAATGAAGATAATATAATTTTTCAACAAGATGGTGCATCTTCGCATGCTGTTAAATTAACAAAAAAAGGGCTTGCAGAAAATGAGATTAACACCTTAGACTGGCCTTCGAGCAGCCCAGACCTCAACATAATTGAGACACTATAGCACAAAATGAAATGGTGCCTTAGAAATAATCCCCAACACACTATTCCGGATCTACGTATGAAACGTCAAGAAATTTGGGAAACTTTTTGCTAAAAAACAACTAAAATATTGTTATTAATAAATTTTTACAGTTTTTTACCTAGTTTTAACTTATAAATGTTGTGATAATTTGTTTTGTATTCAGTTACTCGTTCGTATAAAATAATGAAATGTTTAAAATGTACTGAACATACAAAATTGATAAAAAATCATGAAATATTTTATATATTTGTTTGATTTTAATTCCGTCCGAACATATAGTGGTTAGGGCTCGTATATTATGAACCAAAAATCATTTTACTTACAATTAGTGTATTTAGTTGTATGGTAAATAATAATATTTATAGTTTTATATTATTGTGCATAAATTTTGTGAGTTTTCGTTGTTTACATTTTTTCTACAATGAATACGTATAAACATTAAATATCTACGCCAACTACGAGATCTATTGTTTAAAACTATTTAAATACCATTTATCTCAACAACAAAAAAAACTCAAAAAATGTTTGGGGTTTTTAAACAAACTAAAAAAAATTATTTCGTGTCACATTCTGGAGTTGAAAGGGGAGATTGTGCAAATATGGGCATTTGTCCAATTATAAGCTGAATTTCCATTAATCCAGTAATTGCCATTCAGTATAGAACATAGCTGACAGTTATGTCTTCATATTTGTCAAAACCGCGTTGTTTATAAATATAATACAGAGTCATGTCAGTTTGGTTATCCATTCCAATTTAAAGTAATGTAAAAACAAATGAATGGGGCACTGTATCGCTTTATGAACAGCCAGAAAGTGTCAAAAAGGGCACGTCTGGCTATGGTGCATAGAGGTGTGTTGGTTCCTACACTTATGTATGGTAGTGAATGTTGGGTTTGGCAGAAGAAGCATAAAAATAGGATTAATGCTGCGGAGATGAGTAGTCTGAGAAGTATAGCCGGAGTGACTCGGTTGGATAAAGTAAAGAATAGTGGTGTATGAGAAGATGTGATCACAAAAATAGATAAAGGAATGTTCAGGATGGATGAAGCAAGATTGACGAAACAAATTTATAAGGCGAGTGTGACTGGACGGAAGTCGGTATAGGTCGACCTCGGCGAACATCGATCTCGATTAGATCAACATTGTTTTGAAGAAAGGCCAGGTCATGAGTACCTACAACCGACGAGCATGTATGAGAACACTGATGAAAGTAGAGAAAGCAAAAGATGTGTGTAAGAACCGTAGCGGAAGTGGAAGGAAGTGGTCTCTGCCCACCCCTACGGGAAAAAGGCGTGATTATATGTATATATGAATGTACAAACAATATGTTTTTCATACCTTTTGAGTTTTAGTTTATTTTAAAGTTTTTTAGTCTTATCTCATAGCGGGTGGTTTAAATATGGACTACTGTGCGCGATATAAAAATGAACCCATATTTGGACTTACTTTTATTTGTGTTCACTACATCTGATAGCCTATTAGGTTTATTATTTACAAAAGACTAAGAACGTCCCTAAAATTTATTAAAAAACCAAAAGGAAGCCTGATGCCTTGGAGCAGGCAATCAAGCTGAATCTTTGAGCAAAGAAAATTGACCCATGAAAGCGGCAAAGACATTACACTACCTCTAATCGCTTATGCTGAAAAGAAGATGCTTTTTCAGCTGAACATGTTTCTATCAAGCTAAATAGAAAGCCAGTCTTGGTGACAAATGTCTGTTTTTATATGACACCAGAAGAGAACTTTAGGTTCAGTGTTTGATGTAGGCCCACAATGACTGCTGGTGTTGAAAAATATGTTTATGTTTGTGATTTTTGTAGAGAAATAAGGTATATTGCAAAATAAGTTAACTATCGTCAATAATATACGAGCTCACATTTAGACAACATTTAAAAAAAGTTCATTTTTAAAAATTCCAACGCTTTTTATTTTCAAAATGCTAAACTATCAAATAAGAACCAAATGGTGGTGGTTTTTTTTAATTGACAGATATACATAACTCGATTTTAAAAGAGGTAGCTCATATTTCAACTATCCCCTCTATTAGTGTTAAAAATGATTGTAAGTATGTTTTTTTTTAATTGTCATCTCTGCTCTCAATATTCGTATCCTCTTCATGCTGGCTCATGTTCCCAACTAACGAAGGATGGTAATAGTTGAAATACGGAAAGAGCTGAATGGAACTGGAATATTGCTGACAAAGATTCAACATTGATTCCTGAATAGACTTGGGGTATTTCTGCACCATGAACAAATCGTTTTTCATTTGGTCTGGATAGTAAGCGGTTTTTTGGTAGATTGGATTCTTCTGTTGAAGAAATACTGGAATATCATCTTTGACTAGAACTTTTACAGCTACCCGTTTTACGTTTTGCGTTAGAAGGTTGGACTCTTGCATTTGAAGCTGTTTTCGTTTGGTTTTGTATCTGCAAAAACAAAAATGTTGCTTCTTTATACGTGCGTCATTTATATAAGAATTTTATCAGATTTGTTTTAATGAACAACAAAGACAGCTAATATTTTTCATCCAACAAAACATTTTTCAGGGAAAATGGTTTAGATAATAATTGATCTGAATTTTTATAAACATGGCAACTAAGAGTAGATAAACTGGTCGGATGTATTTTGAATGCGTCGACCTTACCTTCGATTTTGATACCAAATCTTGACTTGAGTCTCTGTCAATTTTAAAGCCGCCGCTAAATCTGCTCTTTCGGGACCGCTGAGGTATCTCTGTTGACTAAATCTCCTCTCCAATTCGAAAACTTGCGCGTGCGTGAACGCCGCGCGAGAGCGTTTCTTGCGATTCGGTTGGTTGGATTCTCTGCCGGACTCGTCGGATTGGTGCGACGACGAATAGTCGGTGGCGAGGGTCGAAAAATCTGACAGCGAATCTGAAACAATCGAAGGGAAATGTTCAGACCGACTACGATTAATTTTAAAATGTTATAGCAGTCGAAATTTTATGGAATAAATGTTGAAAATTAAGACAATCTATTAACAAACAAAAATTCCTTTGCGTACCAAAAGGATCACAATGTACGGTACATTTTTTGAAGCCTTTATTGGATTGAAGGTAACTAAGTTTTGAGAACCCCAAACTAGTGGTGCGAATTTTTAATAATTTTCTAATTTCAAAATGGAAATTAGTAATTTATTCATCCCATCTGATCTAATGCTCAACTAGCCAACAACAAAAATTACTCCTTTTTCCCCGAGATGGTTTTTCAGAACATAATAAGTAAAATATTGATGACGCAAATACGATTCGTAAAAAAATCCTGCTGCTTAAATAAATATGTCACTGGATAAAAGCCAAGAAAATGACACAACAAAGAACGTTACAAAATGGTGGATGATACAAGCTGGCACCTATACTTTCGGAGCTTTTTAGCTAAAAGCTTTTTGCACTTTGCCTACGTGCGTTACTTAATTTCAATAATTGGTTCATGAATAACGCCATTGTGGCTAACGAAAAAGATTGAACGATGTTTTATAACAATAATTTAAAAGACATTAAGGGTGGAAATTTATTTTCGGGTTATATAAGATTGTGGAAAAACAATTTATCACCAAAGAAAACCTTTCCAGTCTACGGTAATGACATCGAAGCGGGAAACGTTACCTTGAAGATTTACCATAATTTTCGCGAATTCGATCACCAACATTTTTCTTTATTTTAACAACTATGTAGGCACTATGTAGGTAGAAGAAGGAATGTTAAGAAGATAAAGACGTCAGAAAGAATGATTCAACACTGAGCAAAGGATAAAGACCACCAAGAGCTGCATTAACACCAAAATGTAGTTTTTTACAGCACACTATTTGTACCTCCCAACTTTTTAATTGTAGTTTTGATAAAAACACGAATATATATGACTAAAATCAATTATAAAGATTTACTTTCAAGTAAGTAGTTACATTTTAGAAAATAGTATGAGGTGGTCCCCTTTTAGTCAGAGGTGTCTTGCACGGACTAGTTTAACATCGAAAAGGGTGTGAGACAGGGATGTGGCGTCGCCATGGCTGTTTAACTTATACATAGACGATTGTTTAAAAGATTTGAAAGAGAGTGCGTATGGATTGAAAATGAATGATTTGATCGTCAAATGCCTTCTTTACGCCGATGATCAAGTCATGTAAGCGTCATCTAAAGAGGAGTTGAAGGCGATGGTTAATGTTATGCATGATGCTCTAAGAATCAAAGGGATGAAAATAAACAAAAGTAATGGTTTTTGAAAGAGAAGAAAGCATGACAAACTGTGAAGTTCTGATTATGGGAGAAAGAGTGGAACAAGTAAATGAATTTGTGTGCTTGAGTTCAAAGTTTACGAGAGATGGAAAGTATGACAGTGACATTGAGCGAAGAGTGTTGGCAGGAAAGCAAATGAATGGGGCACTGCATAGCTTAACACCCAGAAAGTAAAAAAAAACACGTCTGGCTGTGCATAGAGGAGTGTTGGTTCCTACACTTATGTATGGTAGTGAATGTTGGGTTTGGCAGAAGAAGCATAAAAATAGGATTAATGCTGCGGAGATGAGTAGTCTAAGAATTGTATAGCCGGAGTGACTCGGTTGGATAAAGTAAAGAATAGTGAGATAAGAAAACGCTGTGGAGTAAAAGAAGATGTGTTTACAAAAAAAGATAAAGGAATGCTTAGATGCTTTGGACACGTAAAAGTGATGGATGAAGGAAGATTGACAAAACAAATTTATAATGCGAGTGTGAATGGAATGTGTGTAAGAACCGTAGCAAGTGAAAGGAAGTGGTCTCTGCCTACCCCTACGGGAAAAATGCGTGAGTATATGCATGTACGTATGTCTCAGGTTTGTTTTATGTAGTTTACAGTGTGATGAAGTTCCTATAGTTGGGACTAAACCAAATTCTAGTACAGTGATAAGAAAACCTTATTTATTAGGTCATGCTAAGAACTTTTGAAACTATTCGGTTAAAATGTTATAATGGTAGATCGTAGCCTATTGGTGAGGCTGACAACAAAGTTCGTCTTAAATAAACTCCCGGACAAAATGAACGCAAAAATATGAAATTATCCAAAACATTAATTTATTTTTTTCTTTTGTCCGTTTTTAAAGCTTATCGAGTATTTAAATAATAGGCTATGCATATTTTGTCTCGTTAACGACAGTTTTCAAAACAATTCGTTTAGATTTACAGCTTTAAAGAATTTGTTAGAAGATAATCAATTTTGAGCAGTATTATCGTTAAAATTAAGCCTATAAATTGTTCTTTTTTGAAAGTAATACGTTTTTTGTAGTAGACTGTTTTTGACCTTAATAATATAGAAAAATGAATCGAGCAATGAATTTAACCGAACAAGAGTTAGTGCAGCCCTCAGTTTTATGGGAGTTATGTTACTAATTTGTTAGACGTGTCTTACCATACGTCGTAAGACGCTTAAATGAGGTAAAAAATTATACTAGAAGACCAGAGCGAAAACAATGCTTTATCGACCGAAATGAACGTTTTATTAGACAATACGGTTCAAGAAAAAGGACTAGTCACTAATTCTATGATCAAAAACGAACTTAAAGCTGTCTGCAATTCATTAAAATTGGTCATTGGTCAATTGTTCATATTATTCACAGATGAAACTAAGGTTAGTCTTAAACATCCAGATTGTTGTGAATGAATCTGGCGAAGAACAGGAGAGTGGTTTGATCCTTGCAATATCTCATCAAGTATTCCATTTGGCGGTGTACCTATTTTGTTCTAAGATGATATATGATCTGACGCTCGCACATAGGTAGTTCCTGTCCGTACGAAATCCATCAATGCTAATGACTACCTTGAGAATTTTGTAATAGAACATGTGTTGCCTTTCGTGCCAAGTTCCTGTTTATGCAAGATAACGATCGACCTTAATTGAGTTGGTTTACCAGTTATGTAGTGGCCACCAAAAAACCCGGATCTGAATCTGATCGAGCATTTATGGGATCACCTCCAGAAAAATATTATACGTCAAATACCTGCACCTAGAAACCTGAGGGAACTTGAAAATGCAGTTACCATAGCATGAGAATACATTACTCAAGATTTCATCCAAAATTTAATTAGAAGCATGCCTAGACGCTGTGATCCGAAGTAGAGGAAGCCACACAAGCTACTAGTGTCGCACTGACATAATTAATTTTGCTACTCTAGTGTCCTATTTGCACCACAATTTTTTTGTAACATTACAATTTTGTTTAATCTTAAGATTAATTTTACTTTCAATCTTACAGAGAAATATTGAAGCTTTTAAAGTATCCAAATACCGTGTTTTCTAACTTTTAATGTAACCAAAAAAGTTTTTAAGACAATTTTAAATATCAAATGTATTGTATTGTACAAATGTTTATTACTATAGATGTACTTAAAAAAATTCATGCATCCCAAGTAAAAAAGATGAAATTGTACGTTATAAAATTTTATTTTTGGTGCTTTTCCTAATACCACACAATTAATTAATTTTATCAATTAAAACGACATCTATAATTAAAATCTCTATGTCCGGTGATGATTATAATGCGTTAGTGCTTTTGAATACTTAACAGTAGTTGATATAAATCAGACTTCATTAATCCCCCATGAAACTTTGAATATTTGCTTCATTGATAGGTCAACCTGCAACATTCACCCACATAATGGAGTTAAATTTGATGCAGTTTTTGATATATTTGCCAGTATACCAAAACTCAAAAATGGTAAGTAATGATTGTAAACATTTTAAATAAGACGTTTTCAAATTTTAACATTCATATCAAGACGCGTGTGAAAAATTTGCGAATGCCCTTGCAACAATTAATTTATCCACAATATAACAAAGGATTGTTTGTAAGGATAGTTTGGTATTTCAATGTAAAGAAATGGTGATAATGTTTAATCGAATATCAGTTTCCAACAAAGTAATACATATTGAATTAATTTAACAAATATAGGTAGTACCAAATTTTAGCTGTATGTGCTTGTTTATGCAGATATGCAGAATAGGGGATATCGTGAAATCAGTGTACAATAAAAAAGTGATAAAAAATGTCACTATATCAAAAAACATTTTTCAAAATAATGTAGTTATTCAGATAATAATTTTAATGTTAATTTGCCATAACTAGTCTATTTATAATTTTAATCAATCAATAATAATTCGAAAGCTTCATTCTGGTTTAACGTTTAGTGTGGAGGAAAAAAATGTGAAATGAATAAATAACTTACCGTCAAAATTCTTTTGATTTTTCGACATATCTAAAGCGGATTCCTGCAGATCACTATCGTCCTCTTTATCGATACAAACTTGGACTTTTTTACTTAAAATATCGTTGATAGAAAACGGCGTGACCACCATTAAGTTTTTTTCAATTTTCTGACTGCTTTCTTCGTTCATTTTCGCGTATTCGCGTTTAAAAAACTAAAGAACAACCGCACCGATTGTTACAATGTGCTCCCAGTGTTTCCCCTACCAGTGCTGCCAACGGACTGATGCTACTTCATCGCGTAAATAATATAACCACACTCGCGAGTGCATTTCGTCTCTTTCCACAGAATTTTTCCGGTCGATTTTCCTTCTCCGTTTTTCCATATTTTGATTCGTCGAGGGTGGGACTTAACGCTCTGCTTCGAGTCTCGTATCACCGCCAAGTGTATTGGAGGATACAGAAAAATAGATTTAACTAAATTAATTTCTGATTTTTAAAAAATTTCGTACAATTTTTCAGGATTACGGAAGTAAAATATTAAAAAAAAAAAAAATGGGTCGTCACCGAACAGTCATGATCCCTATTCTAGTGACGTTTTGAAGTTAAAAAATGTTCGCTTTTACATAAAGTTTATTTTGATATTTATTATTATTGTTCTTAAAGTTCCAATTTCATTGATTAACTTGTTAAATGTTTGATATTTTCAGAGTAATCATTTTTCCCAAATGAAATTGTTTTTTAACTTTTATTTTTGTAAATTTATTTTAAAACCCTAGTTGTTTTTTTACACGTGCTGGTACTTATGCCGTTTTAAAATACTAAAGTGTGTATTGGAAATTGCAGCTCTTACATATTTTTAAATCACTTAGCACCGAATTTTCGAAATAACATTAGAGCGCGTGCGCCTGTGTGTTGTGCAACTAAATTTCAGCCATTAATAATCGGAGTAGAACATTTTTTGTTTATATCAACTGAACCATAAAATATGCTACTTAACGATCCGTGTATGTTGCAAATTAACTCGAAAAAATAAAATATTATTAGTGGAATAGGTGCTCGAGCAAAAACCTACGTCAAAAGTGATCGTCCAGAAAAAAATGTATCGCATAAAAGCAGTGCTGTAGTCACTTCCCAAATTTCCTCCCGAAAAATAGACCACTTTAAAGACAAAAAATTTTCATCGAAAACTTCTGAACCACTGGAAATAAGAGCCGAGGTCCCCACGGGACTAAAGCTTCATTCTTACCATTCTCATTTTATATTTGCAGCGTACACCACTATGCGGATGTTGTTTGTTTGTTGTTTTGAAGAAAGGCCAGGTCAAGAGTACCAACAACCGACGATCCTGTATGAGAGCACTGATGAAAGTAGAAGAAGCGAATGATGTGTGTAAGAACCGTATCAAATGGAATGAACTACTCCTACGGGAAAAGACGTGTCTATATTTACCCTGGTTTGGGTAGTTTGAAGGGTTGAGAAATAGGATCTCCTTATTTCTTTGAATAAATAAGCGCGACGCCCATGTTTTGATTTCAATACAAGTAACGTTAACTTTCTGTCCAGTTTTTTTTATTTTTGATGAGAAACTGGTATTCAAAGTATACAGTAGCACAGTGCGAAGCAATAGTTCGAATCAAGCAGAGAATGAATAATCTCTGAGAATGTGGGTGTCAGTTCCCATCTTTCTACCTTGTTTAACCACTATCTTCTTCTTATAGTGCCTATTCGTTTCGGACGGGGCAAATATAAAATTTTCCGGCCCAGAACCTTCTGTGGACTTTCCAAAGCCCACTTGAAAGAAGAGGTTTGACGCTAGGAAACAGATGAAATGAAATCTCACTGGCATAAAGTGCCAGGACAAAGGCAAGCGAAAAGGCTAGTCAGTCTTTCGCCAAGGAAAGCTAAACAGCTTCTCGAGTTGGACAAGAAAGACTTGAAACTGGTTACGGGACTCCTCACTGGACACTGCCCTCTAAGGTACCACCTGAAAAAGATGGGCAAAACAGAAAGTGATAGTTGCCGCTACTGCGAGAACTTCGCTGAAACTGCAGAACATTTGCTTTGCGAATGCGCAGCGCTTTTCTGCAAGAGGCTCAAGTTTCTGGGACGGGCCTTCCTAAAGCCCTTCGATATCAGAAACTTAGCCCCCAGAAAACTGATAAACTTTACTTGAAGTCTCAGAATCCCGGGCCTTGAATAGATTAAGGGTTATACACAAAAGATCTGATAGGTCGAAGTGCTTGAGAGGCAGCATGGCCTTCACGACCCACCCCTACAATCTACAATACCATTTCCGTAAGTTTTGCGGTCAGGAAATACGTCTTTTTCCGTTTACTTTTCCTTGGAGGATCAACTGGATTATGTGTCCTAAATATTCTAACTTTTGATTTCATCATTTCACATTCTTTTCCCAATCTGCGCAGGGCTTCCACATTGGTAACTCGGTCAGTCCAAGATATGCGTAGGATGCGCCTATAACACAAGCTTCGAGCCGATTCATAGATCTATGGTCTATGCTTTCATTCCGTAGAGCAGTACTGTGAATATGTAGCATTTCAGCAGACGGCTCCTGAAAATAGGTCTCATACTAACGAATGCTGCTTTTACTTTTATTATTCGTTGTTTTATTTCTATTGAGTGATCCCATTGGCTATTTAAATTGGTGCCGAGATTTGTATAATGTTCCACTCTTTCTATCTCCTGATGATTAATCATTATTTGGGCATTTAGGATTGGACGTCTATTAATTGTCATTAATTTGGTCTTTTTATGTTAAGATCAATATATATTACTGACTTTGGCCATGTTGTTCATTAATCTTTGTAAATACGCTATAGTAATTAAGTTCAAACCGCTGTACGATTGTGCAATTACATTTGTGTTTGTTCTCCCAAGACTTTCCTGTGTTCGCAAAGATATTAAAACGAAAGACATTGCAATCGACTTTATGTTACATCCAAAAGGGCAGGAGTTCATACTTGGAGCGGAAACGGTCGATCGTGGAAACTCACAGTAGGGATTTCTATTACTTGCGTTAGAACCAACGAACATCATCTCAAGGTGAGTTTTTTTTATTAAATCCGGTTACATTCTTACTAGTCGATGAGTTAATCAAAATTTATTTCTCAAAATCTACAGTCCACAATTAATTCTTGATGGTTATGTAATTCTTTGAGTTACAACCCTTAAGAATTATACAACAACCAATTTCAAGCTACGACGGTTACGAGGGCTTTCGTTTTCGGGTTCATAACTGCGGCAACAAAATTGGAGATTCAAGGATATAGAGAGTACTCGAACGATGCGCCACTGTTTTAATAATTATGAATCTACGTGTAAGAGCACAAGGAAGCTTACATCTCGAAAAAAAAGTCTCGATACGCAACCACTTAATATGTTTAAAATAGTTATTTTACAAACAAGTCGGTCTAAGTACTCGTACTTGAATAAAGTGGCCCACTTCGGGACCCATATGGTTATTATAACCCGTCTTGATACACAAACATTCCCGGTTTACGTGAAAATAAAAAAGAAGTAGAAAATTATCTGTTGATAGATTCAGACTCAGGTTGCGGTAAATATTATTAAAATTATGATAACATTACTTGTAGGTTTATTGTTTTTGTTGCTTACACCTGTGAAAAATTTTTGTTTGTGATTATTATTCCTTTGAGAGGCGGTAATATTTTGGTATGTCGATGGAAATGTTTATACGTGTATTCGGTGTACATTTTGAGCTGGATTACATAATTTTTACTTTCTTATTCATCGATTATTATAAGCATTGTTGCAATCTCTTCGGTATTTAGGAAGCTTGGAATTAATTTTGACGTTTGCTTGGTCGAATATATTTTCTTTATTCACATCCTAATTTTATTACAATTAAGTAATATTTATTATAAAATGTAGGGTACATCATTGACATGCTGCATTGATATATCCCTTTTTATATTAGTCTATTTAACTATTTTGGGGCTGGGAGAGAGCGAATTGTAAATCATAATTTTGTTTTTATTTTGTTTTTCAAATAATGTTATGCATGATGCCCTAAAAATCAAAGGGATGAAAATAAATGTAAGCAAAACGAAAGTAATGGTTTTTGAAAGAGAAGAAAGCATGACAAACTGTGAGGTTATGATTAAGGGAGAAAGAGTGGAACAAGTAAATGAGTTTGTATACTTGGGTTCAAAGTTTACGGGAGATGGAAAGAATGACAGTGATATTAAGCGAAGGGTGTTGGCAGAAAAATAATTGAATGGGTCACTGCATAGCTTTATAAACAGCCAGGAAGTGTCAAAAAAGGCACGTCTGGCTGTGCATAGAGGTGTGTTGGTTCCTACACTTATGTATGGTAGTAAATGTTGGGTTTGGCAGAAGCAGCATGAAATTAGGATTAATGCTACGGAGATGAGTAGTCTGAGAAGTATAGCCGTAGTGACTCGGTTGGATAAAGTGAAGAATAGTGAAATAAGGGAACGCTAAGGTGTAAAAGAAGTTGTGGTTACAAAGATAAATAAAGGAATACTTAGATGGTTTGAATACGTAAAAAGGATAGATTAGGGAAGATTGACGAAACAAATTTATAAGGCGAGTGTGAATGGACGGAAGTCGGTAGAGGTCGACCTCGGCGAACATGTCTCGATCAGATCAACATTGTTTTGAAGAAAGTCCAGATCAAGAGTACCAACAACTGACGAGCACAGTATGAGAGCACTGATGAAAGTAGAGGAAGCAAAAGATGTGTGTAAGAACCGTAGCAAGTTGAAGGAAGTGGTCTCTGCTATCCCTACGTGAAAAAGGCGTGACTATATGTATGTATGTATCTTGATTTCATTTTGACTTATTTGGTTTTATTCTTCACTTGTTTAACCCTTTTTTAAATTGTAATGTGTTATCATGCAAAAATTCTGATGCGGCTGTTGGATTTGTGTGTGTGTGTGTGTGTGTGTGTGTGTGTGTGTGTGTGTGTGTGTGTGTGTGTGTGTGTGTGTGTGTGTGTGTGTGTGTGTGTGTGTGTGTGTGTGTGTGTGTGTGTGTGTGTGTGTGTGTGTGTGTGTGTGTGTGTGTGTGTGTGTGTGTGTGTGTGTGTGTGTGTGTGTGTGTGTGTGTGTGTGTGTGTGTGTGTGTGTGTGTGTGTGTGTGTGTGTGTGTGTGTGTGTGTGTGTGTGTGTGTGTGTGTGTGTGTGTGTGTGTGTGTGTGTGTGTGTGTGTGTGTGTGTGTGTGTGTGTGTGTGTGTGTGTGTGTGTGTGTGTGTGTGTGTGTGTGTGTGTGTGTGTGTGTGTGTGTGTGTGTGTGTGTGTGTGTGTGTGTGTGTGTGTGTGTGTGTGTGTGTGTGTGTGTGTGTGTGTGTGTGTGTGTGTGTGTGTGTGTGTGTGTGTGTGTGTGTGTGTGTGTGTGTGTGTGTGTGTGTGTGTGTGTGTGTGTGTGTGTGTGTGTGTGTGTGTGTGTGTGTGTGTGTGTGTGTGTGTGTGTGTGTGTGTGTGTGTGTGTGTGTGTGTGTGTGTGTGTGTGTGTGTGTGTGTGTGTGTGTGTGTGTGTGTGTGTGTGTGTGTGTGTGTGTGTGTGTGTGTGTGTGTGTGTGTGTGTGTGTGTGTGTGTGTGTGTGTGTGTGTGTGTGTGTGTGTGTGTGTGTGTGTGTGTGTGTGTGTGTGTGTGTGTGTGTGTGTGTGTGTGTGTGTGTGTGTGTGTGTGTGTGTGTGTGTGTGTGTGTGTGTGTGTGTGTGTGTGTGTGTGTGTGTGTGTGTGTGTGTGTGTGTGTGTGTGTGTGTGTGTGTGTGTGTGTGTGTGTGTGTGTGTGTGTGTGTGTGTGTGTGTGTGTGTGTGTGTGTGTGTGTGTGTGTGTGTGTGTGTGTGTGTGTGTGTGTGTGTGTGTGTGTGTGTGTGTGTGTGTGTGTGTGTGTGTGTGTGTGTGTGTGTGTGTGTGTGTGTGTGTGTGTGTGTGTGTGTGTGTGTGTGTGTGTGTGTGTGTGTGTGTGTGTGTGTGTGTGTGTGTGTGTGTGTGTGTGTGTGTGTGTGTGTGTGTGTGTGTGTGTGTGTGTGTGTGTGTGTGTGTGTGTGTGTGTGTGTGTGTGTGTGTGTGTGTGTGTGTGTGTGTGTGTGTGTGTGTGTGTGTGTGTGTGTGTGTGTGTGTGTGTGTGTGTGTGTGTGTGTGTGTGTGTGTGTGTGTGTGTGTGTGTGTGTGTGTGTGTGTGTGTGTGTGTGTGTGTGTGTGTGTGTGTGTGTGTGTGTGTGTGTGTGTGTGTGTGTGTGTGTGTGTGTGTGTGTGTGTGTGTGTGTGTGTGTGTGTGTGTGTGTGTGTGTGTGTGTGTGTGTGTGTGTGTGTGTGTGTGTGTGTGTGTGTGTGTGTGTGTGTGTGTGTGTGTGTGTGTGTGTGTGTGTGTGTGTGTGTGTGTGTGTGTGTGTGTGTGTGTGTGTGTGTGTGTGTGTGTGTGTGTGTGTGTGTGTGTGTGTGTGTGTGTGTGTGTGTGTGTGTGTGTGTGTGTGTGTGTGTGTGTGTGTCATCAGCAAATATAACTGTTGTTGTGCTAGGTGTTGTTAGTTGGTCAGCAGTATAAAGCAAGTAAAGTACAGGTCCCAGCACTTTTTCCTGCAGAACTCCTGCTTGAATAGATAGTATTTGCAAAGTATGATTTCAGTAATATATACTAGTTGATTGGCAAACTACTCTTCGGTTTATATAACAGTACTTGATGTCATACTTTATTAAATGCTTGTCCTATATCTAGAAAGTTCGCAAAACAATATCTGGTTGCTTCGAGGTCTTGATGAATTCGGTTATTTTCTTGATATAAGTACGTGTTGAATAGTAGAATTTTGTTGCTTAAATCCGAATTGGGGTGTTGGAATTATTCTACTTTCTTTTAGCTGAGAAACTTTGGTAGAAACTTTTCGTACACTTTGAAGAGTACTGACAAAAGGCTGATCGACCGATAAGATTTTACATTTTTAGTTCCTTTCTTTTGTCTGGAGGTCGTTACCTAAAGCTTTTTTGGAGTTGATGTTAAACTTGACTACTTTATTCCGGTTTTTTGTAAAGTTTTTAATAAAATTAAAAAAGAAGGAAAGGCACTGATTAATTTTGGTAATGAGGTATGCTAAAATATTGCAAAAGTTTGCAAAAGGCATTAAATCAATAGTAGAATCAATTTCTCGTCCTTTTTATAGTCCAGACTATGGTTATAATGACTTTGCACTTCCAAAAACGTTATTTTTAGCACCAAAAGATGCTCTGTCGTTTTAATACGACTAGAGTCTTTAATCAAAGGTACTTGAAATAAAAAATCTCAGAGTTTGGATAAAAAAACAAATTAACTACTTCGTGTATTAAACCGGAAATTTGACTGTCCTTTTAGTAGGAAGAAATAATAACCGAATTTCTATTAAATTTATAATTTTGCTGAAAGGTCGGACACGTGACTCGCCGGAAGTATAATCAAGTCGAAATCTAAAATAATATTTCTCATGTTGGGTTAATTGATAGCGCCTAATATTGATGTAACATGGATAGAAAAGGGAGGTTTCGGTAGACAAATTATAAAACAGCATGTTTTTTGTTTTCTTTTTTTAAACGTTTTCAACAATTTTTTTTATTTATGTAGGAAATTTTAAATAAGAAATTATCTTCCGTAGAACTGGGGATATTTTTTGAAATTGTAGCTATACAACAGAAAGCACATTTCAAGATAGTTGCACTCATTATTTTTTATTCGACCAGGAGCCTTACGTGTTTTTTCTAATTTTAACATAAACAATAATAATTTTTACGAGGTTATCATATTATTCTTTAAAAAGTCACCTTATGAACATGATTCTTGTCATGTCATGTAAAGTCAATCAAACAAACCCTCATTCTCGACGACCTAATTTAGCAAAAATAAAGAAACATCTAAAGACTTTCTTCGCTGTTATGAACATTGGAAAAAACGCTTGCAACGGTGTGTAGATTGCAAGGATAAGGTAACAAAAAGAAGTCGTTTGGTACTAGATCTGGTGAGTAAGGAGGGAGGTCAAGCAGTTCAAACCGTAATGTTGTTCCCTTTCGAGTATAATCGATTAAAGATCTCCACGACTATCCCAAAAAACATTCGCCAACACTTTTACAGCCGAAAAAACAGTTTTTGCTTTTTTGGAGCCGATTCCCCCTACGCAGTCCACTGTTTTAAATGTATTTTTGTTTCAGGCGTATAATCGCGTATCCAAGTATCATCTACAGTAATTAATCGGCGCTAAAACTCCGATTTATTGGTCAAAAGTGAGCAAAAACGGCACAAAACGCGCCAGTGTTTCCCAAAATCGCCAACAAAATTACTACTTAAATTTACATCCTAAAATCGCCGCGGCTTAAACGGGTACCTGGACAAGCAGCATTAGAAACTCTGAAGTCATACACTTGTGAGTCTAAGCTGACTTGGGACTGTAAACAATCCCTGAGACAACTGGTAGCAAACAACCAGGTCATTTTGATGTGGGTTCTAGAACACAAGGGAGTTAAAGGCAACAAGGAAACAGACTGTCTTGCCAAACCGATGAATATCACTGGCATAAAATGCCAGGACTAAGACGAGCGAAGAGGCTAGTAAGCCTTTTGCGAAGGAAAGCTAAACAGCTTCTCGAGTTGAATAAGAAAGACTGGAAACTGGTGACGGGACTCCTCACTGGACACTGCCCTCTGAGGTATCACCTGAAAAAGATGGGCAAAACAGAGAGTGATAGTTGCCTCTACTGTGAGAACTTCACTGACACTGCAGAACATTTGCTTGGCGAATGCCCAGCGCTTTTTTGCAAGAGGCTCAAGTTTCTGAAAGGGACCATCTTAAAGCCCTCCGATGGCATGAACTTAGCTCCCAGGAAACTGATAAAATATTGTACGAAGTCTCGGAATTCCGGGCCTCGAATAGATGAAGGGTTATGCACAAAAGATCTGAGGTGCTTGAGAGGCTGCATAGCCTTCATGACCCTCTCTACAATCTACAATCTACGATCTGGGTTAGGACTTTAGGTTAGGTTAGGATAATCATAATTAGTATTAATTATTATTTTAAAGACAAGAGTGGTGGTGATTTTAGGATATACCCTCTTCAGGTAAAAAACAGCTTTCTAATGCCTAATTCTTGACTCAATGTGTGACAAACACGCTCTTTGGACATATTTATAGCATCCGATATCTTTATCACTTTTATTCGATGATCGTTTAGTACCATTTGGTGAACTTTAGCGATGTTATCGTCAGTGGTTGCAGTTTTTGGACGTACCGAACGTACATGGTCTTCCAAGCTGGTACGGCCACGTTTAAATTAAGCTGCCCAAAATTTCACGGTTTTACAGCGTCCTACTAATCTTTGATTTGAGTAGGCGCATTTCCTTACAAAAACAAATAGTTTATGACAGCTCGATACTCGATTTTTCCATTTTTACAAAAACACTTACATTATTGTTTTAATAATAAAGTCGTGGCTTATTTAACATAATTAATAGTTATATGATTGTTACAGTTATAATTTATTTATCTGGTTAACTGGAACCGTAGATCACGCAGTCTATTATCGGTCCTTAAAAATTTGCCATCAAAATCGTAATGGGCTTTCGAGTAAATCCAGATTTGACTTCGTAGTTATTATAAACGCGACTACCTACATCCACATCCACGTCTGGTTTAACAGACGCAAAGACAGATGAATCTTGATTTGTTGTTTGTTTTTTTCGAAAACGTAAACAAACCGTTATATTTCTAGCCCCTATTATCGTCACAAGATGCATCAAACGCTACAAGCTCATCACAACACCTCAAAAGTGATATTTCACTAATAATAATAAAAAAATAACTTTGTCGCGATTACTATACATAAATTGAATATTAAAATGTGTGGTAATAATTTCGACAGTACCAGCTTTAAAATCAATGTTTCACGTTTCAAGATTTTTTTTGTTTTAACTTTAACTTAAAATGATTAGGTTAATGCCAATGGTTTACTATTTGAGTATTGAGAATCTCGATTCATTGAACCCTTTTTTTTTAATTAATATTTTTTACCAATTACACAAACTGACTTATTTATTATTACGTTTAGCTGTGAATGTGTGATTGCACCATTGGGGAAGAAGATTGAAGGGGCGGCCGTCCAGGAGACCCTCGTCGATCAACCTAAATCAACAGGCAATGCAGACAGTTATCTTGTGGTTCTTATCTTAATTAGTCGGTTATGGCATATTTTTAGGAGTGGGGTATCTTATTCGTACCAATTTATAATAATAATAATAATAATAATATCGAATACTAAGAAGCTGGAACAATGGTCACAAAAGGCATTGCACGATCGACACCATCACGACCTCAACAAGCCACATATTGACTAAGCAGCTTCAAACAGATGGCTTACCAGCAGCACCCTTTTCCCAGAAACCGAGTGCTTCATGATAGCTATTCAAGACCAAGTTATGAACACTAAAAACTACAAGAAGAGTGTGATTAAGAATCCCAACATCCAATCCGACAAATGCAGAGAGTGTCTGCAAACATCAGAGACCATTCAACATGTAACAGCTGCTTGTAGTTTGTTACTGACTATCTGCGTCGGCATAATCAAGTTATACTTATACATCGTACTACAAATACCAGCCGCAGAAGGTGCTCAAAAACGATAATTTTAAATTCTACTACGATAGGTCCATTATCACCGATAGACAGTTCAATAATAACAGAACTGATATCGTGGTGGTTGATAGAAGAGTCAATTCAGTCCTTTTCGTGGATGTAGCCATACCGAAAGGCCAGGTCAAGAGTACCAACAACCGACGAGCATGTATAAGAGCACTGATGAAAGTAGAGGAAGCAAAAGATGTGTGTGAGAACCGTAGCAAATGAGAGGAAGTGGTTTCTGTCCACCGCTACGGGAAAAAGGCGCGACTATATGTATGTATGTGTTGATGGAAGTGTTAAGATTACACGATTTTTAAAATGATCTCTACACGTTTGTTTGAAATTTAGGTTGAAGATCAGTCCAATTATTCTTTTTTGTTTTTTGAAAACTCTGAATACACCAACTGCACCTCCCCATAAAACAATATTGTATGATAAATGAGAATAAACAAGTGAATAGTAAACCTGGAGTAGCTGGTCAGTTTGGAAATTTTTTTTAGCTGTAGTATAGCATAATTTAAGTTTTTACAGAGTCAATGTTAGAGACACATCCCACATTGCTATCAAGCATTACTACCAAAATCTTGGTTACGGGTGAAGGATGGATATCCTCACATCCAACCTTGACAGTTGGTCAAAAAACTCTAGCATAGCTAGAGTTTTTTGGAACGGACTTGTCCCATTATTTTAGAGCTTTAAATGTTAATACTAACAAATTTTTTAAGAATTTTATTCTTTTTATGGTTTAAAGTACTGCCCTAAAAATTTATTGTTACGATATTTACTTTTTGGGTTCGCTAATTCTAAACTCTCAGTACAATAACCCACAATGTTTAGTCTAGTATTTCTTTACAATAAATTTTACTATGGACTTAGCAACAATTCTCGAATGGGGATCCAATAACTTGGTAGAATTCAATGCAAACAAAACACAAGCATGTCTTTTCTTTAGAAAAGCCGATCTCACTGTGCCTAACATAACTTTGTCAGGAGTAACCATACCACTGAAGTCATCCATATCGATGCTTGGTATTACTATCAGCAATAACCTTTCCTGAGAAAATCACGTGAGGTCCATTGCCAAAAATTCATCCCAAAAACTTGGTTTTTTGTTTCGTGCCAAGAGCTATTTCACCTCCAGTCAGCTGCTTATGATCTATAAGGCACAGATCCGACCTGTACTGGAATACTGTTCCCATATTTGGAGTGCGGCACCTAAACATATCCTGAAGCTACTGGATTCTGTCCAAAAAAGGGCAATTCGTCTCGTCGGTGATGCCTCGCTTACAAACTCGCTCACTTGTCTGGAACACCGTAGAAAAGTTGGCGATTTGTCTCTATTTTATAGATATTTTCATGGGCGATGCTCTTCTGAAATATCAACAATCGTTCCTCCTTTGGCAGTCTCTTCGAGATTAACCCGTCAAGTTCAGTCTTCACACCCCTTCGTGGTCACTTTGGATACCTGCAGAACATCACTTTCCCAAGACTCATTCATCCAACGAATTGCGAGGCTTTGGAACTCATTGCCTAGGGAGGTGTTCTCCGAGGCATACAACCTCCAGAAATTTAAGAAGAACACCAACTCCTACCTTCTTTCCCTTGGTTCCCACGATGTTCTCTGAACATTGCAGGATATCCCTTTTCGTGGGAACCAGAACATAAAAAAAAAAAAAAAACTTTACAAATCACATAGATATCCACTTTAAAATTACTTTAAATACTTGACTTCGAACTAATTAAACTTAAACTTTTGAAACTCCGCTTCTTCGCGACAGCTGTCCTTTTTATATTTCCAAATCATCGTTCTAGAAGAATTGCCATCATTCGAAACTGTTGGACCTTTTTCTAGAGAGTGCCAGAATAATCATTTTACCGTTTCGAAACCATTAAACGCAGTAAGAATAATAAATATAATAATAATTATAAAGCAATCCCCTAATTGTGATTGACTCGCTGACGCCGACAGACACAGGGCCGGCTCGTAACAGTATTTCAAAGTTTACTACAGTTTGTTTGCAGAAAATTGATTTTAGTCGTAGTATCGTTAGTCATAACAGTTATTTGAGCTAGTTTAATCAGTTTCAAAGTTGCACGAAGTTTCGATCTTGTGTCATCATCATCAGACGCGATAATTAATAAAACCCGACGATTTGCTGCATACTTTCAAATGTTTTGTTATTTAAATTCAGATTAGTGAAAAAAAAACCAAACGTGAAATTGTTTCTTTAGCAACCGCTTAAATGAGAAAGAAGTAATTCGTGGGGAATAAAGAACCGTCGTCTTGTCGGGGATCGGGGTCCGCATCCTGGATGTGGGGGGAGGGGTGTGTTGGCATCGATTCCGCAATTTCTGTCGACCCCACGAATCTCTCTCTTGAACAAAGTATAGATAGAATGGCATCTGATTGGCCAACAAAAAAGTTTGTCGAAGTTGTCAACTGCTCCTCGAGAATCTTTACCGAGTTTTGCAACGCTTAGATTGTGCTCCCATCGGTACAATACGCGACGCAAGTTTAGCCATTTCATTTTTAAATTGGAATTAATTAAAAATTTATTGTTACTAATAGTGTTTTGCCGCTCGACCTTTCTTAGCCTTTGTTGACATTAGTCGAAATATTGTAACTACTTGTTAGTGGATGAATCTTCTTTTTAAGTACCATGTCCTTCTGAAACGTTGGTCACCAACAAGGCTGTCCTTACTCTGTCGACGGCAAGTCTGAACAGAGAGCTTGAGTTGAGTTTATACCAGTCACGTAGATTCTTTAGCCATGATGCTTTTCTGCGGCCGGCTTTTTCGGTGTATCATCACCATCTATTCTAATTACTGAAGTTTGATTCCAATATAAATTTTCAATTATCCTAATATCCCTTCCGTCCAGTCCTATATGATCTAAAATCTTTACTAATACATCATGTTTGACCCTGTCGAATGCATTTTGGAAGTCTATGAAGCATGCATAGACATCAACTGACATATCACGACTTCTTTGAGCCAGGACATTTATCCCACGACTTCTTTGAGCCAGGACATTTATCCCAAATAGAGCCTCCCTTGTCCCTTGTAATGCGTCGTTACAAAATTTTACACTGAAAACATCAATCTATTCGTCTATGCTGTAGAATAAAAACTCCAGGCAAATGAAGTGATCAAGTTTTTAAAAAGAATAATGAAAGTAACCGTCGGTAAACGGGTAGTCAAACGAAAATACTGTAGGTACCTAAATTCTGTGTTTAATGTCACATTTTTCAATCGGAATTTTACTGTTATCTTTAGTTTTTCTCCACCCAAATCCCATTTTTTAACTAATTTTCCAAATGAATCTGTCTTTCCTGTAAAATTAGTTACGTTGACTTTGAAGAAATTTTTAGGGAAGAGGAATTCAACGAAAACCTCTTTTGGAGACCAAGCCGCTATAGTCCCAAATTTAACCCCATCGGACTCGCATGGTCAGTTCTTAAAGCTTCTGTCCAATTACCGCTGATCTAAGCAGGAGAAGGCAGAGCAAATTTAACACAAACTGAGTTATGCCGTCAGCAACAAGAAAAACTTACAAATAATATTATAAATGCAAACACTTGTGCAAGAAATATTCAAAGATACTTTTCCTACTTTACCATAACAGCCAAGGGCGTACTTTCATCTATGCAGATGATACGACAATTATCATTGAAGCTGATACTGCTGCTGAACTGCAAGATAAAACTGAGCTAGCTGCAAAAAATTTTAAACATTAGTGTGATAGTAATAATCTTATCATCAACCTGAAAAAAAAAACAGTACTGATTGAATTCACCCCACAATTGACACTCACATTCAATATCTGCAACACAAGAATATCTACATCACAGATAAGGAGATATCTAGGCTAAGAGATTGACGATAAACTTTCCTTTAACAATCACGTTAATTATTTTCAAATATATCAGTCAAGGCAGGGTCAATAGCGTCTTCCAGTAATTGCAAATACATTTCGCCAGTCAAATTGCCTGATAAAAAAAGGCCCACCATTCGGTCACCCAGCCCATACATTTAATTTCTCCGGTTGCTGTGTATGCACATCGTGAAAAACTCTTGGGTTTGAATCGAGGACCAATAGCGGCAATTGTGGCGATTTACCGTCCCGTGCAAGTATAAACTAGGTACTAGGTACTAAATGGCGTACTTAACTTAATTAAATGACATTTTTACCGTTCGTGATTGTTTGCAGATGATTTAAAATCTAATTTCTTAATAAGTAATGAACGGAATTTTAAAACTTAAAGAATATTGTATAGAGAATTGTAAGAGCTTTTGAAAGACATCTTATTCGACCCCCAATGCCGTGAAAAATTTTTGGGGTAATTCTTACCCTCCCTTGGGATTGAAAGTAGCGGAGTCAAAAATACCGGAAAAGAGTGTCCCCCTTTAATCAAAAATCGACGGGTCTCAGCGTTTTTCTAAAATGTTGACGAAGTTTCTGCAAATGGCTCTGTTTCGTTTTCGGTTGGCCACCCTGTATAAACGATATAGCATTTTAAGTACAACTTTTTTGTGATTGCTGTTATTTTGTTCAATAATTTTATAAAATGTTTATACTGTTGTAAATTAAAGAATTGAATTTGGTTTTTCCATTGGTATTACCAATTTGCAAAGTGTTTATTCTCATGTTGTTTAGTTTTATTTTGAGTTTGTAAACAGTTGAAAATAGCTCCTGCTTATGAAATGATAAAAAGTTTGAAAGAATACGGTTGACATAAACAGAACATTGTTAATGACAATTATAATTTGTTGCAAACAATTTAAAATCGTTTTTTATAATAATAATAATTATAACAACAAAACATATGGTATTTTTTCATTCTTTCCACTAAGTTATTTGTGTGTACCTCTCGGGTCAGATCACCGATATTTTTTTAATTTTGTAATTACGAGTTAGTTTTTTACCTAGCTCGATGATATTTCAATGTTTTTGAAAAGTTTTTTTGAAAATCGAATATTCCGAGATATTTTTCGCTCGGATTGTACGCATTCGACTTGTTGACGAAGGAATCGAGTTAAGTTGTGGCAAAGTCAAGGGTCGATTGATTGAAGCGCCTACGTTTTTCAAATAAAATCAGTCTCGTACTCTGTTGTCGAAGCCCGTAGCCCCATTTACGGCCTGTTAGAAGCTGTGGTTACGCCAAATTGATCGTGATTCAAAAAGAATATAAGAAGATTGGCCCCATTTTTATTCCTACCCTTACTCTTTCCAAATCGGTAGCAATCGGCAACTAAAAGTCATTATTTAATTTGGAAAATTACGGTTGGATCGCAGCGTGACCTTTTTTTATTTTTGTTCTTTTTTCGGCGACTATTAGCGATCGTTAGGGACGTCTAATCTCTCGGTGAAAGTCTCTTTTTTTTGCTGGATCGACACTTCATTAAAGACTCATTGTTCTTGGCTAGCTCACGTTTCACTACTTAAAATATGTCGCAACATTTTATCAATCGGCAGTAAACGTGTTAACTGACAATTCGTTATTACACAATTACAGTTTTGAGCATTCACTAAAATAATCAGTGATGTTACAGTTTTTATTTAAAATACTTTTTATTGGCTCCAATATCTTAATGTAGAAAGAGTTCCTTAATATTTCTAATTAGTTGTGAAATTATAGTCAAGTTAATAAATTGATCATGTGAGATATTTGACAAAATGCCTTGTCTTGGGTTATCAGAAGTACACAGTGAAGAATTATTACTGTGCTATAGCAGACTGCAACTGACTACACTAAACCTACCCCTATGTTCGAAGGCGACCTATCCCTGGAAATCCCATCCACAGAAGATTGGGCCAAGAATCTAGTTAAACCTCAGGGAGCAGTATTTTATACGGACGAACAAAAGTTCATCGAGATATCCATTCTTTGCGACAGCCAGGCTGCTATCAAATCACTATACTGAGTCTACTTGACCTCTAGAGCAGCGGTGCAATGTCGAGCCGCCCTGAATGAGCTAGCAGCTAAGTTTAGAGTTCACATTGTCTGGGTATTTAAGATTTTTAAAGTTAAAAAAGGGCGTGAAAAAGTTACCACAGCACTTGAGACCTGGTTTGTAGGTAAAAACAAGAAAAAACTGCACTGTTTTCCATCTTGAGCGTCAGAGGTAAATTTTGCAAGCTACAGGTGTTGTGTATTCGTCGAAACTATCAGAAACAGACTATTAGACTGTTTAAATTGGTGTATGGATCATCAAAACTGGACCATGCAAGAAACCAGAATTTGTTTTTGATCACACGACCAGCGAATTAAAATTGTTAAATAACGTGGGAGACAAATAGACTCCAAGTAGCCAAATATAAAGGTGGAACTATAATTTACTGGAATGGTATCATGACATGTGAAGATAATGTATAATTCCTAAAAGTCAAACATTGACAGATCAACGGTATGTTGATTTAGTACTGGAGTCTGCATTAAGAAGAAAAGCGCTTTCGGTAGCAATTTACGGAAGGCGTAAGTATTTTAGAATGGCCTAATTGTTCACCTGATCTGAATCCAATGCAGATCAACTAATTCAAGCAGTTTTGGGGAATGATAGTGTTTATCTTAAACAGAAATAAATAAAAAGCATGCATCGTCAAAGTCGACTTGTATTAAGGCTAGAGGGGGCAATATTGTAAATTAAATTAACAAAAAGTGATTTTGAACTCCTCTATGCTGTGAATAGAGATGTCGTGTAAAAAAAGATGTGGTTACAAAGATAGATAAAGGAATGCTTAGATCGATTAGACACGTAGAAAGGATGGATGAAGGAAGATTGACTGTAGTGTTCGTAGGATCGCCATGTGGTGGAAGGTTAATGATCCGACATTTTACTATTGACTATTATATTCTCAAGAAACAAATTTATAAGGCGAGTGTGGATGGACAAGTCGGTAAAAGTCGACCCCGGCGAACATATCTCGATCAAATCGACATTGTTTTGAAGAAAGGCCACAGGTCAAGAGTAACAACAACTGACGAGCATGTATGAGAGCACTTATGAAAGTAGATGAAGCAAAAGATGTGTGTAAGAATCGTAGCAAGTGAAAGGAAGTGGTCTCTGCCTACCATATTACAGTATTTGTTTAGAAAAATAACAATTACGCTTCTATTTGATATTGTAATGTTTTAATGTAATATTTATTTGGATCAACTACTTTTCATTTTCCATTAACTTATTTCTCTTAATGTGTTTGAACTGGTGATAATAGTTTGGTTGTGTGAACATATATTTTCCTTCGGAATATTTTCGACCCAAGTGTGCGGGACAAGCAATCAAATTATAAAGAAGACGCCTATATTGATAGATGGGTAAATCATTGCTCCATTAAACGGAATCTATATTAAGATTGTTTTCTTAATAAATTTACAGATTCTCTGTGATGTGGTTAAATGACAGGCTTTCGAATGGCTCGAATATAAATATATCTATTTGTATATACAGACATAATATTTGGAAAAGTAATAGCATTTACAGTATTTGTCTAATTGCTTTCAAATGTTGCCTTCAACAAAATGTTTTACTAACAAAATAATAGCTTTGCAAAATACACGACAAGCCTGCCATAGTTGAATGGAGTGTTAAAAAACGAGTTTAAAGTTGTTAAATTTTTTTTAGTAGCATTGACATTTTTTTCATGCTTTACAAAATAGTTTTTGCTCTGTCATTTCTTTGATTATGGTCGCCTGCGTTTTGATCCCAAGACATAATATCTCCGACAAAATATCCCCGTGACATAAAATCCCCAAAAGAAAATCCCTCGACCAAAAATACACGACAAAAATATTAAAAATTTAATAATAACACAATATGTAAATCATAAAATAACCTCACCGTCGTTAACATAATAAACAATAATTTGACGAAATAAATTACGCAACAAAATTAATAAAAAAAGACATTATATTTTTATTACTAAAACATCTAAACTAAAACTTAAACAATCTTGTTCAGTTCAACGCTTAAAAAACACACGTTTTCCAAGAAAGTAAATTCCTCAAATCATCCCATCACAATGTCCGGAAATACCCTTGAACCAAGTCCCTTCATCTCGATTTTGGGAGTCACGGTGTCCAATAATATGTCTTGGCATGACCATGTTGCTAACATCGCAAAGTCGGCAAGCCAGAGGCTAGGTTTTCTGTGGATAACCAGAAAGTTTTTTACTCCTGATCAACTGTTGACGACGTACAAGGCTCAAATCCGACCTCTACTGGAGTATTGCTCGCACATTTGGGGTTCAGCACCAAGGCATTCTCTTCGTCTTCTAGATTCCATTCAGAAAAGAGCCATTCGCTTGATAAACAGCTCATCTCTCACAGATACCCTTCACCCTCTAGAACATAGAAGAAGAGTTGCAGACCAATCATTGTTTTACAGATATTTCCATGGCAGATGCTCCAGAGAAATAAAAACTCTTGTACCACCATTGGCCACATTCGGCCGAAGAACACGGCACGCTGATCAGTCTCACCCATTTACTCTCAAGATTGACACTACAACGACCAATCTTCATCAGGAATCCTACTTTTACAGGGCTGCTACGGAATGGAATAAGCTTCCAAAATCAGTTTTTCCAGAGAACTATGACCTGCAACTTTTTAAAAAGCATGTCCACAATCATTTCCTTTCTATAATCCCTTCCTCTTCTGATAGTCGCAGTGCGGGCCGTCCGCTGCCCACACGATAGGTCTACCCTTTTTGCGACTATTTTCATAAAAAAAAAAATCTTTTCCATCACTCACTAATGATTTCCATGAAGGGGAGCAAATAGAGTCTATTAATTTTGGTAATAGTAAATATGTTACTAAAGATTTCCATGTAGGGGAGCAAATTGTGTATTGTAAAAAACATATAATTTTGCCCAAAATGATAAATACTAGATTATCGATAATAAAAATAACAAAGTGTTAGGTAGAACATCCAACGACAGACAGCAGTACTTTAAAACGATTAATTTGCCGCCAAAATTTGAATGTTTATAATATTCACAACTATTTTGGGCGCCTTTTTTTAGGATAATTGTAGGATTACCTTTATTATTTAAGGTTATGATATTTTTTTAAATGTGTGACGCATTATAATGTAACTTCTGGAAGGGAAACTCCCGGAAGGGAAATATCCCTAAAAGGAATGGGAGGAAACAGAAACTACCTAATATGGGAAGCTTGTTTTTTAGGAAAATCGTGGGTATTTTAAATAGTATAATAATGATTATAAGCTTCTTACCGTATCTCTTTTGCTCTTCTTCTTCTTCTACTTGTTAGAGATCTAGATGATCTGTTGATTCCGGACTTGCCTCTGTAATATTTCCTAAGATGTGGACTGCCAGCTGTCTTTCCATCTCTTTTGTGGTCTTCCAGGTGGACGGGTCCCTGCTGGTTTTCCCTCTAGTATAATGCGTGGTAGTCTATCGTCTGCCTTCCCCATCTCACCACATCCTGTACGTCGCATTGTACTCTGATGTCAGTGTTTCTTACGTGATCTCTTCTTGTTTTCCCGGCTATTGTTCTCAGTACTGACATTTCGGCGACTCGTAGCATCCTTTTGGTCTTGTTGGTATCCTCTCTCGCTTCTATACCATATGTCATTATTGGCCTGACGCATGTCTTATATATTTTGATTTTACTCTCCTTTCGCATGTAAGGATTAGCCCATACAGTTTTTCTTAGACATCCTGATATTATTGCTGATTTGTTAATTTGGTTTCTCAGGTCCTTTACCAGGTCGTGAGCGCTGGACATATCTATGCCTAGGTATCTAAATTGCATGACCTGTTTTATAGCGATGGCCATGGTTTTCGTTTTACCTATGGATATATCCATATTGAGTTGCTGACTGATCTGATAAAACTTAAATAACTGTCTCTGTAGGTCATTCTCACTTTCTGCGAATATTGCAGCGTCGTCGGCTAGTAGACCATGCCTATTGTTCATTCTGTATCCCGAATTCATGGATGTTACTTCTTCTATGACTTTGTCCATCAAGAGGTTGAATAAAAATGGACTAAGGCTATCTCCCTGTCTAATTCATCCTGGAGTGGGTATGCTAGATGTAATTCTCTCTTTTGCATTCTCCCTTATATTGGGGCATATTTTGTCTAGGATATTATGTCGAGAAATATTTTACCCTCGAAATATTTTGTCCTTGGGATATTTTGTCCTTGGGATATTTTGTTAAGGGATATTTTGTCGGGGATATTTTGTCCGGGGATCAAAACGCGTGTCACCTTGATATTTCCATTGAATAAATTGGTGTCTTTGGAGAACCTCTTCTTGAAATGTGTAATACTATTTCTTGATAAAGTACAGCCCAAAAGGTACATAATATCCAAAATTAATACAATTACATTTTTCCACCGACCAATCAACTTGGCATTTTAAGTATTCACGTACTCGTATATTGCTGATACAAACATAACATTCGTTAGGATTATTTTTAAAGTTTAATTGGTCAATCGCTGTAATTTTAATTATCTGTTTAAAAATATATTGAATTATCCATGGATGTTTACGCCGTGTAAATTATTAATAATTTAATGCTGGTAAGTTGTTATTTTTTTACATACATACATACATAAAGTAACGCCTTTTTCCCATAGGGGTAGGCAGAGACCACTTCCTTCCACTTGCTACGGTTCGTACACACATCTTTTGCTTCCTCTACTTTCATCAGTGCTCTCATACATGCTCTTCGGTTGTTGGTACTCTTGACCTGGCCTTTCTTCAAAACAATGTTGATCTGATCGAGATATGTTCTCCGAGGTCGACCTTTACCGATGTGTCGCCTTATAAATTTATTTCGTCAATCTTTCTTCATCCATCCTACCATATATCACTACCATATATAAGTGTAGGAACCAACACACCTCTATGCACCGCCAGACGTGCCTTTTTTGACACTTTCTGGCTATTCATAAAGCTATGCAGTGCCCCATTCATTTGTTTTCCTGCCAACACCCTTCGCTCAATGTCACTGTCATACTTTCCATCTCTAGTAAATTTTGAACCCAAGTACACAAATTCATTAACTTGTTCCACTCTTTCTCCCTCAATCGAAACCCCACAGTTTGTCATGCTTTCTTATCTTTTAAAAACCATTACTTTCGTTTTGCTTACATTTATTTTCATCCCTTTGATTTTCAGGGAATCATGCATAACATTAACCATCGCCTGCAACTCCTCTTCAGATAACGCTAATATGACTTGATCATCGGCGTAAAGAAGGCATTTGACGATCAAATCATTCATTTTTAATCCATACGCACTCTCTTTTAGATCTTTTAAACAATTGTCTATGTATAAGTTAAACAGCCATGGCGAAGCCACACATCCCTGTCTCGCACCTTTTTCGATGTTAAACCAGTCCGTGCAAGCTCCGTTGATCCTGACACAAGCAGTGGAATCCTCGTAAAGTGATTTCAGTGCTCGTATTAAACTACCACTCACCCCATACATAGACAATGTAGATCACGATTCCCTCCTCACCACTCTGTCATAGGCCTTTTCCAAGTCTATAAAAGCGCAATAGACCTTCTGACTTCTAGCCAAGAATTTTTTGACTATACCTCGTAAGGAAAAGACCTGATCCATACATCTCCTTCCTTATTTTTTTAAATGCAGTATTTCTCTAGTCATGACTGCAAGTGCAGTCACATCTTTTTCTACTATTTTTGCTATTGAGTGTCCTTTATTTATTTCAAATCAAATCTAAAGATGTAAAACAGTAACTAGGCTTATTAAGTATTGAGCAAATATATGAAAATGGGAATACTCTTCTTCTGTTCCTTTGGCATTGATGAATATTAAATCTGCTCTCGTTCAAATGCAAATTTCAACGAAAACTCCAACTTTTGCAAGTTGAATTGGCTTACTTTAAAGTATATTTTAAGTTCCTCGTAAGGATATTTCGAAGTTAATTTGCTTGTGGAAATTTACTTTATGCATAAGGAAATTCAAACTTTTTCGAGACAAAAAAGTGCGCGTGATTTTGTTCAGAATCGTTAGTTTAGAATTTTAGTGTAAAATGTTTCAAAATGTTCTAATTTGGCATTGTCTACTGTATTTTAATAATTATTTAAGAGTATCAAAATATTTCGAATACGGTATTACCAAGAGTACCTTTCTGGTGTAAAATTGAATGATGTTTAAGTTTACTTGAAATTTTTATTAATAAATCTAACCTTAAAAAACTTCAATACTACTTGGTACGAACCGTGTATGTAGTTACATGCATGCATTTTATTATTTTGTTTTGTTTTGAGAAAAAGTTAAAATATATGGGTCATTTAAAACCTTGGTGTGTGATCCGCGTGTGACAGGTTCGCCATCGTCTACTAGATAATAAAGGATATTGCAGGGTTTCTGGTAAACAGTAAAGTCTGAAAATAAAAACTGAAATGTTTAATCTAAAGCACACTTTGTATAAATATACCATTTCCCTGAGAGAACTGGTGGCCACAATGAAATGAACCAATGTTTATACAAAGTAAAATTAGAGCCCAAATTATATAGTTGATGTCTGTTTTCTCTGGAAACCTGCACATTAAGTCTTCTTATATACTCTCTTGCTTTTAATGTTCATTTTAAACATATAAACACAGGTTTAGTGCTCTGTTTTCTACTCCATTAAATTTTTTTAATCGTCTTGCTACTGTTTTCTGGGAATTTTTTGTTTAAAATAGTATTTTTTTTTATTTTGTTACAAACAAGTATATTTAATTTCTTTTAATTTAATTGTTTAGCTTTTTTATCCTGCCCATGCATCAAATTAAAAAATCGGTTATTGGGGATATTAGGGAATCTTCCAATTAGATACAAGACACAATAGTGTTGTAGTTTTATGCATATATTTTTTAAATGTATAAGTTAAACAGCCATGGCAAAGCCACACATCCCTCTCTCACTGAACTTTCTGAAAAGGAAAATTTTTACTATTTATCCGATCTTTTTTTTTGTCAGTCCTCCTCAAGAAGAAGAACAATCATTTTTATCTAAAAAAATAAATAAAAAACCGACAACGTGGCATTCAACTTGCCGTAATTTAATTACAAATACAAGCAGCATCTCTCTCAATTTTTTTTGTCGACTCAACACCACTCACTCCTTTCTGTCTGGGGTGTCTGTATTTTCTTTGGATGTGGATGCTGTTTCCGGTTAGACCCTGACGGTCCAAACATCTCCGGAAACTCGTCGTTCTCTGTTTACATCAATAATCATTTAAAATGCAGTTATGAGATAGTGCATCGAACATCATGAGCGTAACCGAATATATTTCACGAAGTCTCCCGATATATATATATATATATATATATATATATATATATATATATATATATATATATATATATATATATATATATTTTTTTTTTATGAAAATAGTCGCAAAAAGGGTAGACCTATCGTGTGGGCCGCGGACGGCCCGCACTGCGACTATAAGAAGGGGAAGGGATTATAGAAAGGAAATGATTGTGGACACGCTTTTTAAAAAGTTGCAGTTCATAGTTCTCTGGAAAAACTGATTTTGAAAGCTTATTCCATTCCGTAGCAGCCCTGTAAAAGATAGATTCTTGATAAAGATTGGTCCTTGTAGTGTCAATCTTGAGAGTAAATGGGTGAGACTGATCAGCGTTCCGAGTTCTTCGGCCGAATGTGGCCAATGGTCGTACAAGAGTTTTTATTTCTCTGAAGCATCTGCCATGGAAATATCTGTAGAGCAATGACTGGTCTGCAACTCTTCTTCTATGTTCTAGAGGGTGAAGGGTATCTGTGAGAGTTGAGCTGTTTATCAAACGAATGGCTCTTTTCTGAATGGAATCTAGAAGACGAAGAGAATGCCTTGGTGCTGAACCCCAAATGTGCGAGCAATACTCCAGTAGAGGTCGGATTTGAGCCTTGTACGTCGTCAACAGTTGATCAGGAGTAAAAAACTTTCTAGCTTTCCTCAGAAAACCTAGCCTCTGGCTTGCCGACTTTGCGATGTTAGCAACATGGTCATGCCAAGACATATTATTGGACACCGTGACTCCCAAAATCGAGATGGAGGGACTTGGTTCAAGGGTATTTCTGGACATTGTGATGGGATGATTTGAGGAATTCACTTTCTTGGAAAACGTGGCACTTTGTGTTTTTTGGGCGTTGAACTGAACAAGATTGTTGGTTCCCCACTCGACGATTGCTTCAAGATCTCTTTTGATGGAATCAACCTGTTCCTGCCTGAGTCTACTTGTATCACCGAAAGTGATCGATAGGATGTGAAAGTTGAGACAAGCGAACAGAAGTCTTTTTGATTAAGATTTCGCATTTAGGTGGTAGCACAAACAAACACTGTTTGTAAATCATAACGACAAGAGTAGCTGTCTTTTTACTGGTTTATTTTTTTTTCTATTGTGTAGTTATGAATTAACTAACATTTGTCCGAAGGCAGTGAAGTCTTTATTTGTACTCCAACCATAATTTATTCTTCGAATCATTAATCTAAACCTTTTAATTAATTCATCGTAAAGTGTAGGAAGTTAGGAAGATCTTTTGGTTCAACCGCCTAGGAAATATTGAGAATGGTTCTAGTGCCTTTAGACCAAGTGCATTTCTTGTATGAGCAATTTTCGATAACACTACACTAGTTTTTGCCAGCGACTTCGTCTGCATGGGTTATTATTATTATTATTATTATTATTATTATTATTACATATAAACAAGGGCAGAGGAACAAGTCCCTATATTACCCAAAAATTGTAGATAATATGCAAATTAATTACCTACTAGCAAATTATTACATAAATTAAAATAAAAGAGGAGATAACAAAACAAAAGTACAATACTTGGTATCAGGACATACATACATACATACATAAAGTCACGCCTTTTTCCCATAGGGGTAGGCAGAGACCACTTCCTTCCACTTCCGCTACGGTTCTTACACACATATTTTGCTTCCTCTACTTTCATCAGTGCTCTCATACATGCTCGTCGGTTGTTGGTACTCTTGACCTGACCTTTCTTCAAAACAATATTGATCTGATCGAGATATGTCCGCCAGGGTCGACCTCTATCGACTTCTGTCCATTCACACTCGCCTTATAAATTTGTTTCGTCAATCTTAGATCTTCTGACTTCACTAGCTCTTACACGCGGGTTGGAATGACATACTTTCTTCCCTAGGTGCGCAATATACTATTTTCTACATTGGCTGCACGTACACACAGCCTTCTAGTTTAATTTCAAGAGGATCAAACCTTTTGAGCTAGTTATAAACAGAACACATTACGCGTCGTGTAGAAAAACCGAGTGATAACAAATCTGAGAAAACATTAGTGGTCTAAACTCAGTATAACACTGTAGTTTTAAGATTTTTATATCGCTCGTTAATCTTGTTTCTAGATTAGCTGTAATTAAATTTTAATAAAAAAAAATGTAATCACAAAATTATCAAAACAATAGGAATAACACTACCTTCTAAACCCTGAACCATTAGTCCGATTTTCGTGATTATAGTTTCATTCGATTTCTTATCAAAAATTACATCGAAAAACTTTTAACTTCGTCCTCATAACTTACTGGGAGGATATGCCAATCGAAAATCCGGAAGAAGCGGAAGTAATGTCGACATCGAGATTATTCCAGGCGTCAAAACTCTATTACTCAGAAATTTTTTTTTTTAAGTTTTAATTCGTGTCCTCTGAGCCGGTTGTCATGGTTTAATGGAAATATCATGGAAAGGTTCTCTAAGTTGAATTTTAATATTATAAATGTTGTGATAAGGTCTCCTCGGTGACGTCGAAGTTCAAAATAGGTTAAGTTGGCCATAGCAAGTCTCTCTTCATAAGAATGGGTCTTACATAAATGGTGTAAAGTTTACAAAACGATTGAAACGTAACTCTCGAAAAACACTTCCGTATAAGATACAGCCTGTTGTTAGCACGTTTGGTTATTGACAAAATATTTTCGATAACACTTCATTAGTTTTTGCCAGCGACTTCGTCGGCATGGGTTGCAGTATTTGATTGTAAAACAAGTGCTTTATGACTAGTTTACATTGTTACAGTAACTTGGCCTGGTAAACTGGGTCCAGTATTTAGGTACAGTTACTCGACTTTTCCTAGTTTCTTTTGTGAGTGGTTACATTGTTACATTGGTAGAGTAACTCCGTCTATATATTGTTGTATATATGCAAATTATTTACTGTTTTCAGAGCTATAAACTCAAAAAAATGACAATAAAAAAAATAGTATCAAAAATGTAAACCCCTCACATTTGCTTAAATATTAAAATTATACATATTTGATATTTTAAACGATAATTCCGTATTTAGAAATAGAGATAGACAATATTTTACTAGGCTGTTGGTTTATTGTGGTTGATTCAGTAACGCCACTGGAGGAGTAACGCGGGCATCCCATTTATTTATTTTGTTAAGCGAAATACGCCTTTTTGATTGTTCATAAAAATACTATTAACTAATGTTTTTTTGAAGAATGGGCATTAAATGTGTTGTTGGTATGGTTTTATGTACTGTTTATAGTATTTGATTGCCATTAATCGGTTCGAATAACTGTTTAGAAGATCTGGGTGCGATTTATTTACTCAAAAGTTCAGTACATCACATCATCGAAACGTCACACGTGACTTGTTAACAATATAAAAATATCACAATGTATATTTTTGAGTTAAGCACATCTTTTAAAGGAAGAATTTTTTTAATGTTGGACCTTTAAGACTCTGGTAAATCTTTATTACAAGAACAAAAATGTATTTATTGAACGTTCTGTTGGTATTATACGAGGGTATTAAAATCAAACAAATATATAAAATATTTTATGATTTTATACAATTTTGTATGTTTAAAACATTTTAAACTTTTAAACTTTTCTTAAAGTTTCATGCTTAGATCGGGAATAGTGCGTTGAATGGAATCTAGAAGACGAAAAGAATGCCTTGGTGCTGAACCCCAAATGTGCGAGCAATATTCCAGCAGATGTCGGATTTGAGCTTTGTACGTCGTCAAAAGTTTATGAGGAGTAAAAAACTTTCTAGCTTTCCACAGAACACCTAGCCTCTGACTTGCTGACTTTGCGATGTTGGCAACATGGTCATGCCAAGACATATTATTAGACACCGTGACTCCGAAAATCGAGATGAAGGGACTTGATTCTAGGGTATTTCCGAAAATTGTGATGAAATGATTTGAGGAATTAACTTTCTTGGAAAAAGTGGCGCTTTGTGTTTTCTGGGCGTTGAACTGAACAGGATTGTTGGTTCCCCACTCGACAATTGCTTCATCAACAACATAAGATATGCTGACGATACAGTATTAATAGGTTATACCATTGAGGAACTACAACAAATAATAAATCGTATTAATTATGTCAGCAACAAATATGGCTTAAAAATGAACTATAAAAAGACAACATTTATGATAGTTAGTAGGGATAATGTGCAGTATGAAAATGTAAATATAATAGTGGACAACAACAATTTAGAGAGAGTATCAAGATACAAGTACTTGGGAAGCTGGCTTCATGAAGACTGGTATCCAGACTAGGAAACAAAATGCAGAATAAAAATGGCTCTTAATGCATTTTATAAATTAAGGAAAGTGCTTACATCTCGAGATATAAATATAGATCTAAGAATGCTATATGCAAGATGTTACGTGTGGTCCACCTTATTATATGGATGGAGGCATGGACTATGAAAATAACGATGCTTATATTGGAAATGCCTTGGACAGATAAAATAACCAACGAGGAGATCCTACGACGAATAAAAAAGGAACGAGAACTATTATTAACAATTAAAAGGCGAAAAATAAACTACCTTGGACACATCATGCGAAATACAAAGTATAAGCTATTACAACTTATAATGGAAGGGAAGATAGAGGGCAAGCGTGGAGTAGGAAGGAAGCAATTGTCCTGGTTAAGGAATATTAGAGAGTGGACGGGAGTCCGAACTGTCGGAGAGCTCGTTCTCACTGCAATCGATCGAGAGAGATTGGCGCATGTGGTCGCTAACATCCATTAGTGGATAGGCAGCCTAAGAAGAAGAAGAATAATCATTTGTTAGTAACAATATTCAATTGTTGTAAACAATGTTTGATCATAACTAACAACAATTTTTCACTGTTATAGCGTCTTCAATGCTATTTTCTCAATATTGACACAATAAGTTTAAAATTCTCCAATTTCTATATTTGTTTTCTAAAACTATCTCTTTTTATGAAATATAGTCATCATATTTTTCATACAAATATTCCTAACATGCAATAATCATATTATTTATGCTATATTTTGTACACGTTACCTTTTTATGTTATTAATAATGCAAAATTAAATGTCCACCGTTGACGACGTCTGAAGTTAGTGATGTAAGACAAAAGTAGTTAGACGTCAAGAATCAACAGTTCTCTCGGTTGGTCGAACGCGGTCATGTAATCATAGATTTCAGCAACAATACCCTTCTTTAGGGCATTTTAGGGCACGCGTGCGTCCCTTAAAGAACGACTGAATTCGAATATGTTACCCATCGAATCAAATATTCAGGCGTGCGGCTTGCAGGCCTTAACAATCGCAAATCGCCGGAATGCAACAAGGGCTTTATTTGATTATGTGAATAAACTGAAAAGTGCTGGATGTAAGAGGTGGTCGTCGGGACCGTTGAGGTTGGTGAATGGAAGAGAGAGTGGTTAACATTTACATGATAAGAACAAATCGTCCTTTTGTGAGCTAATACGCATTATTAGTATTACTGACTACCAAAAAAATACTCTAGATACCAACTTTACCAATTAAAAAGGCAACATTTATTTTACAAGTTCGCCTTGGAACTATTATTAACAACAAAGTAACAGAAAATGATACCAAAAGTAGTTATGGAAATAATTTTTTTTCTGCACTACAATTTCAATTAAAGATCGATCAATGAGAAATTTTAATTACTACTGGAAAAACTTAAGTCTTACTCATATTGCAATCCTTGGGCTCTAATTTCTTAAACTCTTAACTACGTGTACCAGGGACGGATTTAGAGGAGGGCATCCGGGGCCGCAGCTCCGGGGCCTCCACAAAAAAAGGGGTTCCCACAATGGAGACTTCGGAAAAAAAAAATTATATATATATATATATATATATATATATATATATATATATATATATTTATGAAAATAGTCGCAAAAAGGGTAGTCCTATCGTATGGGCCGCGGACGGCCCGCACTGCGACTATTAGAAGGGGAAGGGATTATAGAAAGGAAATGATTGTGGACACGATTTTTAAAAAGTTGTAGGTCATAGTTCTCTGGAAAAACTAATTTTGGAAGCTTATTCCATTCCGTAGCAGCCCTGTAAAAGAAGGATTCTTGATGAAGATTGTTCCTAGTAGTGTCAATCTTGAGAGTAAATGGGTGAGACTGATCAGCGTGCCGAGTTCTTCGGCCGAATGTGGCCAATGGTGGTACAAGAGTTTTTATTTCTCTGGAGCATCTGCCATGGAAATATCTGTAGAGCAATGACTGGTCTGCAACTCTTCTTCTATGTTCTAGAGGGTGAAGGGTATCTGTGAGAGTTGAGCTGTTTATCAAGCGAATGGATCTTTTCTGAATGGAATCTAGAAGACAAAGAGAATGCCTATATATATATATATATATATATATATATATATATTTCACTGATATTATCAATCGATTAAATCTGCTCATAAGTACTCACTTTATTTTTTTTTTAATTGTATTAAATGAACGCGTGGCAGAAGTGGTGTTCGATCATCTAAATTGTTTGCAGATTCTCTTAACGAATAATTTTTATGAAAACAATCATACAATACATATTTTCCGGTCGATTCGAATTACATCGTTTCACTTGTTTCTGTTTACGTTGGATAAAAGGCTATTAGGAGGGGAAGCCTTTTCGGCTTGTAAACAAAACGACGTCAAATTCTGCCGACTTAAAAGCGTTTCGGCGCTCAAAGGACCTCGTGTTTACATCATTCGATTGTTTGGTTGCATTGTCGACGCTTACAAAAACTACCTTCCGTACTCGGGGGGTGTTTTGATAATATTTATTGCATTGCATCTAGCATTTATTTATTATATTGTTTTAATCGGAATTTTTTAAAATGTAATCTAAAATGATAAACAGGAATATTCTCATTTAAAAAGAAGTAAAGAGAAAATTTAATACTACAAAAATGTTTTTTTTATGTTCTGGTTCCCACGAAAAGGGATATCCTGTAATGCTCGGAGAACATCATGAGAACCAATGGAAAAAAAGGTAGGAATTGGTGTTCTTCTTAAATTTCTGGAGGTTTTATACCTCGGGAAACAACTCCCTAGGCAATGTGTTCCAAAGCCTCGCTGTTCGTTGGATGAACGAGTCTTTGGAAAAAGACTGCAGGTCTACAAAGTGACCACGAGGGGTGCAAAGTCTGAACTTGACGGGTTAATCTCGAAGAAACAACTAAAGGAGGAACGATTGTTGATATTTCAGAAGAGCATCGCCCATGAAAATATCTATAAAATAGAGACAAATCCTAACTTTTCTACGGTGTTCCAGGTACGTAAGCGAGGCATCACCGATCAGACGAATTGCCTTTTTTTAGACGGAATCCAATAGTTTCAGGATATGTTTAGGTGCCGCACTCCAAATACGAGAACAGTATTCCAGGAGAGGTCGGATCTGTGCCTTATAGATCATAAGCAGCTGACTGGAAGTGAAATAGCTCTTGGCACGAAACAGAAAGCCAAGTTTTTCGAATGCACATTTGGCAATGGACCTCACGTGATTTTTCCACGAAAGGTTGTTGCTTTGAGATTGTTTGTTAGTATGATGGTTGCAAATTGCTCTGGAGAAAATTTTTTATCTCAGCCGAAAGGATAAAAAATGAGTTAAAAACAACAATGTTTCGGGATAAATTATGTTCTCAAAATCTCATGTGCATAGAAATTAACCAACTACGCAGTTTATCATTCGATAATGTCATCAGTGACTTTGCTCTGGAAAAGGGAAAAAAGAAAATATTTTAATTTAATATAATTCCTTTATCCTTACGACATGACGTTTCAATAGATTAGATAATAAGCCTTTGAAAATTGTGCCGTTTAAAAAAACTTTTGTTACTTTTTGCCAGAGTTTGCATTTTTAAGCTTGTTATAAATAAAAATGATTTTATGTCAAAGATTTATTATTTTAATATCTATTTACGGGTACATGTGATTTGGTTCCCAGAGTGAGAAGGGTCAGAAAAAATGTATAATTTGGTTCCCGACATTTTTAGTTTAAAAAACTGATATTGTGCATTGGATTGCTTCTGTGACAGTCAGTTGCGTTTTTGAATCGTGCTTGCTCATTCACATTGTATAAAGGTTTTTACTTTTATAGCCTCAAATAAAGAAATGTTTCAATTGGTTAAAATAATTTTTCTTTCCGAGAACCAAATTACACAAAAAATCATTTTTTCTGATCCTTCTCACTTTGGGAACCAAATTACATGTACCCCTATATAGTACTGATCCCATATTTGGAGTGCAGCACCTAAACATATCCTGAAGCTACTGGATTCTGTCCAAAAAAGGGCAATTCGTCTTGTCGGTGATGCCTCGCTTACAAACTCGCTCACTTGTCTGGAACACCGTAGAAAAGTTGGCGATTTGTCTCTATTTTGTAGATATTTTCATGGGCGATGCTCTTCTGAAATATCAACAATCGTTTCTCCTTTGGCAGTCTCTTCGAGATTAACCCGTCAAGTTCAGTCTTCACACCCCTTCGTGGTCACTTTGGAGACCTGCAGAACATCACTTTCCAAAGACTCATTCATCCAACGAATTGCGAGGCTTTGGAACTCATTGCCTAGGGAGGTGTTCCCCGAGGCATACAACCTCCAGAAATTTAAGAAGAACACCAACTCCTACCTTCTTTTCCTTGGTTCCCACGATGTTCTCTGAACATTACAGGATATCCCTTTTCGTGGGAACCAGAACATAAAAAAAAAATATATACTTCTTAATTGTATTTTAGCATCCGAAAATAATGTTTGGTACTGACATTTTTTTTTTTATGAAAATAGTCGCAAAAAGGGTAGACCTATCGTGTGGGCCGCGGACGGCCCGCACTGCGACTATTAGAAGAGAAAGGGATTATAGAAAGGAAATGATTGTGGACACGCTTTTTAAAAAGTTGCAGGTCATAGTTCTCTGGAAAAACTGATTTTGGAAGCTTATTCCATTCCGTAGCAGCACTGTAAAAGAAGGATTCTTGATGAAGGTTGGTCCTTGTTGTGTCAATTTTGAGAGTAAATGGGTGAGACTGATCAGCGTGCCGAGTACTTCGGCCGAATGTGGCCAATGGTGGTACAAGAGTTTTTATTTCTCTGGAGCATCTGCCGTGGAAATATCTGTAGAGCAATGACTGGTCTGCAACTCTTCTACTATGTTCTAGAGGGTGAAGGGTATCTGTGAGAGTTGAGCTGTTTATCAAGCGATTGGCTCTTTTCTGAATGGAATCTAGAAGACGAAGAGAATGCCTTGGTGCTGAACCCCAAATGTGCAAGCAATACTCCAGTAGAGGTCGGATTTGAGCCGTGTACGGCGTCAACATGTGATCAGGAGTAAAAAACTTTCTGGCTTTCCACAGAAAATCTAGCCTCTGGCTTGCCGACTTTGCGATGTTAGCAACACGGTCATGCCAAGACATATTATTGGACTCCCAAAATCGAGATGGAGGGACTTGGTTCAAGGGTATTTCCGGACATTGTGATGGGATGATTTGAGGAATTCACTTTCTTGGAAAACGTGGCACTTTGTGTTTTTTGGGCGTTGAACTGAACAAGATTGTTGGTTCCCCACTCTACGATTGCTTTAAGATCTCTATTGATGGAATCAACCTGTTCCTGCCTGAGTCTATTTGTGTCATTCACCGAAAGTGATCGATAGGATGTGAAAGTTGAGACAAGTGTGCTATCGTCTGCGAAACTGTAAATGGGGTTCGTGGTGGTTTTCAAGAGGTCGTTGATGTGTAAAAGAAATAAGGTGGGGGACAGGATGGAACCCTGGGGGACCTCGGCATTGGTTTTAAACGCATCGGAAGAAATACCGTCAACTGCCACATGTAAGGAGCGATCTTGCATGGAGCTCAAGAGCCATTGGCGCAGTTTGGTTTGGAGACCGTAGGCAGATAATTTACATATTATATAATATAATATAATTTATATTATATAATAGTATTTACATATAATATTTAGACTTATAAAGGGCCCCATACTTCAAAGAGCTTAGGGCCTTATCAAGTCTTAGTCCGCCCCTGTCAAAAATGTTAAAAAAGATTGGATTATTTGGCGTAGTGTAACAAAGTAAACTGCATTACAGGATGTTCTAACAATTTCTAAGTTGTTCCGATTAATACACCGTAGGACAACCTCTATAAACATGTTTCAATTATTTTTTATGCTGATCCATTATGTTGATATTAGAAATTGTAAATTATCTGCCATCTATATTTTAAAAAGAGAGATAACTCCGCTAAATCTACGTGGTTAAGTGATCGAGACACTTCTGTAAGCGATTACCGCTAGTGTAGCGACCTTTTAATAGATAGAGTCACTTTCGTAGTTGGGAATCGCCATTTTTTATCCGTTTAAAATATATTAACATAACAAAACTAGGATATGTAGTAGCATTGTATAAGGACAACATAGTAGGACAACTTTATGGAATTTTGATTGGATCCGATAGGAGACGACATGTAGATGGCGTTAGTACTCTGGTCTCCCAGTCACGTCGTAGATCATTGTTTTTCGGAATAATATCCGTTAGTCGTAACTCATTGTAATAAAACTACCAGCTAATAGGTGGTGATGAAATTTTAATAGTCGATACCGTCGATAGATGACACTGGAAAGAAAATATTTATTCGGAATTTTGACCTTGGACCAGTGCAAAAAACAGGATTGTTTTCTACACAATCTAATTTCTACACAAATTATTACTTTATATGAGATTCAAGACTCTTCAGTTTATTGGGATTTTATTTATTTTAACGCCCATCTTGACTTTGTCAGTGTGGTTATGTTCCAGTGTTGCCTATCTCCGGGTAATTACCCGAATTTCGGGTATTTTTCCACTTTGTGTGTATTTCAATTTTGCGGGTAAAATTCGGGTATTTCCTTCCAAGTTTATCTCATTTCAATTATTTACTGTTGTGATGTTTTGTTAAAATAAGGCCTCTACCACTAACTAAATAAGTTACGGCTACAGACATCTTATTTTCTTATTTTAAATACTGTGACGCTGTGGACTGAATTAAACTTAGTTTTCTTTGCAAATGCCTCAGTAAAAAGAGTTTTCAATTCATTGAATTTAACTGAGACTGATCATAGGAATAAAATAAAAATAAGTACATTTGGAGAAAAAACATAGAGTTGTCAGTAATATGTTCCTGTAGATTATTTTTTGACGTTTTATTAAGGAATGTTTTCATACATATTCTATACAGAGTGGGCCATTGAAAACGAAACAGCGGCCCTGTAGGTCGGCGGAACCGAATTATATAAAAACGCTCGGACATGTCAACTACATTTTCCAGGGGGACATTGTTCGCGATGAAATTCATCCGAAATACATTCCAACCCTCGGAGCTGTGACCGCCACCCCTAAATTTTTTAAATGGCAACATATGAAAGATATTTTCCTTCTTAATATCAACCAACAAGGCACTTTTTCGAGATATGAAACTTGACGTTTGGAAATCACTTTTTATTCACTCAATCAATAAAAACAATATCCGTCGCAATAATTATGATTGTCAATGAACTAAATTTTCAAACTGTCTACCACCCATTACCATACAAAAGTACAAGATCTGTTCAAAATGAGAACTCACGTACATTTTGTAGTATTTTCGGCGTTATTCGACGGAATTCTTCAATAATTCTACGTCGTAAATCTTCCAGAAATTCTGGTTCGGTTGCATAGATTTTGTTTTTCAATTGACCCCACAGGAAAAAGTAAAGTGAGGTTAAATCTGAAAATCTGGCTGACCACTCTTTACAGCCCCTTCTTCCAATCCAACTTTCAGGAAACATTCTATCCAAAAACGCCTGTGAGTGAAACACAAAATTTTAAGTGGGTACCATGCGGGTATTTAGAATTTCCATGTGGGTAAAATTCTGCGTCAAATTGCGGGTACTTTGATGATTTGTGATTGGCAACCAGAGTGACCGTTTCTGGTATTTTTCTCCTGCAAATGATCAAAAGCCATGAAGTTGCAGAAGTAGGAGCATTTCTCTTCAGGGCAGCAAACCGAGCAGCTGATGAACTCTCTTTGATTTTCGATTCCGAGCGGAGAGCGCTTGACTCAGTCACTGAGCTCGACCCCGCTCGGAGGAAAGCCCGCATCAAAGCTGCAGAAGTTGATAAAACTCTGCAGCTCCATATGGATAAGCCTCTAAGGCATTGTTATAGACAGAGATGTGCAACTTCCTAAAGGGGATATCATGCAGGCAATGGAAAACGTGGAAGCCTACAAATACCTAGGATTTCAACAGGCTAGGTTACTGGACCACAAGCAAGCGAAAGGTAGAATCCAGGAGCAATACACTAAAAGAGTAAAATCACTTATAACAACTGAGTTAAATGAAGGCAACTTAGTTCAGACAATCAACGCTTATGCCACGTCTGTTTTGATGTACTCTTTTGGAATCATAAAGTGGACAAAAACAGATCTAGAAGAAATTCAGAGGTTAACACGAACAATGATGACTAAGAACAACAACCACCACCCGAAGTCATCCGCTATTAGAACAACGCTACCCCGAAAGGAAGGAGGAAGAGCCGACCTTGTCAATCTACACTCTCGACAAGTAATAAAATTACGTGAATTCTTTTACAGTAAAGCAGAAACCTCACCTCTACATAAAATTATATCCAAGGCTGATAAAGATTACTCACCTCTAAACCTCGCCTCGCTCGAAGCCGACTTCAAGTTAGTATCGGATACCGAGAAGCTGGAACAATGGTCACAAAAGCCATTGCACGGTCGACATCATCACGACCTCAACCAGCCGCACATTGACAAAGTAGCTTCAAACAGATGGCTTACTAGCGGATCCCTTTTCCCAGAAACGGAAGGCTTTATGATGGCTATCCAAGACCAGGTCATCAACACTAACAACTACAAGAAGTATGTGATTGGGGATCCCAACACCCAAGCCGACAAATGCAGAAAGTGTCAACAAACGTCAGAGACCATTCAACATATAACATCTGCTTGTAGTGTGTTAGCTAATACTGACTATCTTCACCGGCATAATCAAGTTTGCAGCATCATTCACCAAAAATTGGCCAACAAGTACGGTCTTCTCAACACCTATACACCGTACTACAAAAACCAGCCGCAGAAGGTGCTCGAAAACGACAATTCTAGTCTCTACTACGATAGGTCCATTATCACCGATAGACAGGTGACGAATAACAGACCTGACATCGTGGTAGTTGATAAAAGAGTCAATTCAGTTCTTCTCGTCGACGTAGCCATACCGAACACCCACAACGTTCTCAACAAACACCAAGAGAAACTGGCTAGGTACGCGTATCTCGCTATTGAGATTAAACAGATGTGGCACAGCGAAAAGCGAAAATGTAGAAAAGTCCCAGATATTATATCATCGACCGGCGTCGTACCTAAGACCCTGCACGAAAGTATCGCCAAATTGGGACTACCAAAAATGCCTTCTCCGACATCCAGAAGGCGGTCATACTAAATACTTGTCACACAGTGCGCAAGTTTATTATGTAAACTGAGCCTAATCCTTTTGATATTTTGTATCCGGGATAGGTAAATGATACCAGCTCTAAGCTGAGTAGTAAATAAGTATTTCCAATGAATAATAATAATAATAAAAAGATATCTAATTCAATAATTTTATTTGTGATACTTTGAACGTTTATGTGGAACAATGAGCACGTAAAATTTACAAATGAAAGCTTAGTGGATAAAATCGTTGCGACATCGCTAGTCTTGTATACTTTTGGAATATTTTCTTCCACTAAAAAGGAAATGATTTAAAATGACATAATAATAATAATAATAATAATAATAATAATAATAATAATAATAATAATAATAATAATAATAATAATAATATTCTACAACTTCGCAGAACACAGCAGAGAAGCAAATCTGTTTCAGTTCTTTTAAATGGAACTACAACAAGTTCTGAAGAGGATGAAGAAGATGTTTTATTAGCTGATGAAACTTCCACCAGCCAGAATTAGAACCAGCAGAATTTAAAACTGTTTTTAGTAGAAATCCATCAAATTTAAATTTTTTTATTAATTTAAAAAGAGGTATGTTATTTAGATTTTATATATTTTTATCCAATTATTTAGGTACTAGAGTGTTAATTTATAGATTAAAATTAAAAAAATTTATACTTATCTTACTAACTTGGAAGATAAAATCTTTGAAGAATTTAAGGATATGGTAAGGAAACATAAAAATAAAAATGACACCAATACATGCAAAAGAAGAAAAGTAGAAAGTCAGTTATATTTTTCAAACAACAAATAAAACTGAACAGGTTTGTTTACAAAAAAAAACATTTTTTGGCTCTTATTTTTTTGTCTCTCTCTCTCTCCCTTGCAGATATTTTAATTAATCTTTTTTTTAGGTTTAGAATTATTTACTTAGCTACAACGTTTTTAACTAACATTTCTTATCAACATTCCTAACTTACATTCCTGATTTTAACATTCCTTATACCAATTCCTTGGCGAAGGATAAGCTCTTACCTTCTCGTGGTCTTCGCTGGGCAGTGACGATATAAAATATTAATAATCAAGAAAGTAAGGGTTGAGAGACAATAAATATTTATACTCTGAAATTGTTTCATAGCACTTTTTAACTAACTCTAAGTAATTATTATTTTACATTATAAATATATGTTTACTCAACTCACACAATATATTTGGAAACAATAATTTTTCTTTATTTTGTCACTGGCAAAAAGAGCAACCCTTATTGATCTCAAAAGTGCAATTTTAAATTACATACTTTTGATATATTCAAGTTTTTTTAAATTGTTTTGTTTTATTAGCTTTTAAATATATTTAATATTTTGTTGATTATTTTCTTCTTTCTGCACACTAATTTCAATTTTAAAAAAATGTTATCAGGTACCAAGTAAACCAATTCATTTTTTTTAAATTAATTTATTTTAAAATATTTGAGTACCCCTACCGTGAACAACTCTTTCGTTAAATCCTAATAAAGGTTAATTTGTGTTCCTAGTGTTACAAATCCGCTCCTGTCGGCAACCGAGGATTTTGGCCGCCGAACGGTCCAGCAAAGTCGAGTATAGAAGACAATAGATAATTCGAGAAATTACTGGACCCTTCTCGTTGTTATTCGTTTAGGTATAAAAAAGGGGGACAGCGAGCGGAAAAGGACAATATCGGCATATATGTTTATGAATTAATAAATGTAAATAGTTATATAGAGTTGTAAAAGTATTATATATATTATTATTATATATATATATATATATATATATATATATATATATATATATATATATATAAATATTAAGTTAGTGTATACTGTGCTATAAAATAACCTTGTCTTTGCGAACCGCATTCGCATTATTTTCGTTGTGACGATTTCTTAACGATTCAATATCAGTAGATAATAATTTCAATAAAATCTTATCATTACCAAATAAATTAAGTAGTGGTCCAGATGGAATCCCTGATTATTTTCTTATGAACTGTATTTACTCTCAGCTTTTCTTTATATCATCACTGAAATCGACAGTTTTTACAGCTTTATGGAAACATACTTATATCTGCCCAATTTTTAAATCCGGTAATAAACAGGATATAAAAAATTATCGTATTGTATTTAATCAGTCCTCTATACCAAAATTATTTGATAATTTATTATATGAACAGTTAAAATTTTATTGTAAAAAACGCTTGATAAATAATTAACATGGATTTTCACAGTACAAATCAACAGTCACAAATTTGGTACACTTCGAACAGAAAATATTGAATGTGATGGAGAATAAAGGATGCTATCTATACTGACTTCTCCAAAGCATTTGATAGAGTAGACCACGGTATCCTGTTCAGAAAATTGAGTAAAATTGGTTTCAGTCATCGATCTTAGAAGTTTTTTAATAGATCACTCACAGCAGGTGAGAATTGAGTGTTTTAAATCAAATATTGTTCATGAAATATCAGGAGTACCTTAAGGAGCTAATTGTTCACCTTTGTTTTTTAACATATTTGTTAACAATATATCAGAAGACTTAGACCGTCTAAGTGCTTGGTGTGAAAATAATAGTTTGCATTTAATTGTTGGAAAATGTTGTTACATTAGTTTTTATAGAGGTGCCAAAAAGTATGTTAGTTCATACACAATTAATGATAATCAACTATCACTATCATATGTAATAACAATAAAGGATTTAGGAGTCACATTTGATGAGCAGTTGCGTTTTGTTGAACATATACATAATATATCAGTAAAATTCTCAAAATCTCTAGGTTTCATTCTTCGGAACTGTTTGAGATTATCTATTAGGGCTTTAAAGACAGTTTTTTATGCTTTAGTGTCACAAGTAGATTATGCATATATTGTGTGGTCTCTTCAAATTCATTCTACTACTTTGGAAAGAGTTCAGAACAAATTTCTTAGATACTATGCATATAAGTTGAACCTTCGCATTAGCAATTATGATTACACAATTATTTTAAATTCACTGAAGATTTTTTTTTTTTTTATGTTCTGGTTCCCACGAAAAGGGATATCCTGTAATGTTCAGAGAACATCGTGGGAACCAAGGGAAAGAAGGTAGGAGTTGGTGTTCTTCTTAAATTTCTGGAGGTTGTATGCCTCGGGGAACACCTCCCTAGGCAATGAGTTCCAAAGCCTCGCAATTCGTTGGATGAATGAGTCTTTGGAAAGTGATGTTCTGCAGGTCTCCAAAGTGACCACGAAGGGGTGTGAAGACTGAACTCGACGGGTAAATCTCGAAGAGACTGCCAAAGGAGGAACGATTGTTGATATTTCAGAAGAGCATCGCCCATGAAAATATCTATAAAATAGAGACAAATCGCCAACTCTTCTACGGTGTTCCAGACAAGTGAGCGAGTTTGTAAGCGAGGCATCACCGACGAGACGAATTGCCCTTTTCTGGACAGAATCCAGTAGCTTCAGGATATGTTTAGGTGCTGCACTCCAAATATGGGAACAGTACTCCAGTACAGGTCGGATCTGTGCCTTATAGATCATAAGCAGTTGACTGGAGGTGAAATAGCTCTTGGCACGAAATAAAAAACCAAGTTTTTGGGATGCACTTTTGGCAATGGACCTCACGTGATTTTCTCAGGAAAGGTTATTGCTGATAGTAATACCAAGCATCGATATGGATGACTTCAGTGGTATGGTTACTCCTGACAAAGTTATGTTAGGCACAGTGAGATCGGCTTTTCTAGAGAAAAGACATGCTTGTGTTTTGTTTGCATTGAATTCTACCAAGTTATTGGATCCCCATGAGGCATCACCGACGAGACGAATTGCCCTTTTCTGGACAGAATCCAGTAGCTTCAGGATATGTTTAGGTGCTGCACTCCAAATATGGGAACAGTACTCCAGTACAGGTCGGATCTGTGCCTTATAGATCATAAGCAGTTGACTGGAGGTGAAATAGCTCTTGGCACGAAATAAAAAACCAAGTTTTTGGGATGCACTTTTGGCAATGGACCTCACGTGATTTTCTCAGGAAAGGTTATTGCTGATAGTAATACCAAGCATCGATATGGATGACTTCAGTGGTATGGTTACTCCTGACAAAGTTATGTTAGGCACAGTGAGATCGGCTTTTCTAGAGAAAAGACATGCTTGTGTTTTGTTTGCATTGAATTCTACCAAGTTATTGGATCCCCATTCGAGAATTGTTGCTAAGTCCATATTAATATTGTTAACATTTCTTCCTCGTTCATTTCTGGTTTCATGGGCTGATATAGGGGCCCTGGAAGAGAAAGCGGTATGGAGGGTACTATCATCGGCAAAGCTGTGTACGGGACATGAAGTTGCTTTCAATAGGTCGTTGATGTGAAGTAAAAATAGTGTCGGTGCTAGAATGGATCCTTGCGGAACACCAACATTTATGAGTAGAGTGTCAGATGAAACTCCATCGACCACTACATGGAGAGACCTGTTTGAGAGAAAACTAGCAAGCAGAGAACACAGTTGAGGGGGCAAGCCATAAGATGGAAGCTTGGCGAGGAGTCCCTGGTGCCAAACTCGATCGAACGCCTTGGAGATATCTAATGCCACAGCTAAAGTTTCTCCATACTTTTCAATAGATAGCTGCCATATATGTGAGACGTATGCGAGCAGGTCACCAGTTAATCTCTGATGGCGGAAGCCATATTGCCTATCATTGATAATTCCTGAGTCTTCCAGATATTTCATGAGCTCGATGTTGATGGCTTTTTCCATGACCTTTGAAATAATAGATAGCAGTGCGATAGGTCTGTAGTTGCTAGGTAGGGTCTTTTTGCCTTTTTTAGGGACTGGCTGTACTCTTGCAATTTTCCAATTGGACGGAAATACTCCCAAATTGTAAGAGTGGTTGAACAACTTGCAAAGAACAGGTGTTAGTTCGGGGGCACATTTCTTGAGAACAATCGGCGGGATTCCGTCAGATCCACAGGCTTTGTTGGTGTTGAGACCCAGCAAAATCTTTCTGATAGTACGTTGGCGAAAGGTGATCTCGGGCATGTGACTGTCAATAGGTGTAATGTTCGAGAGTTGTTTTCCCGAAGAATCCAGAGTGGAATTTCCAATAATTTTCAAATAGGTGCGCAAAGATATTGGCTTTTTCCTGGGCAGTCGTTGCTAGTGTTCCATCTTCATTGGTTAGGGGAGGAAAAGAGCTGGAAGTGAAGTTTCTTCCCACAGCTTTGGCGAAAGACCAAAATGAACGGGATCCGTTAGGACATTCAACAAGTTTTGATCTTATTTTGGCATTATGAGCATCTTTTGAACATTCTATTGTCTCTTTGCATATGCCTCTAGCCTCAACATATGCTGCTCTGGTCTCAGGTCCCGGATTTTTTGCCATCGATGGTATGCTGCCTGCTTGGAAGCCACAGATGAACTTATTGAGGACAAGACAGGAAAACTGCAAGTTACTGTTTGTTTTTAAGCTAATAAATGGTTTAATTTTGCCCCGAACTTCTCCAAGGTAATAGTTTGAATGTTCCCGTCAGAAATTTAAGACAATCAAATATATTCCATATTTTTTTTCACCAAATTATGGTATGCATTCGCCTATTGAACGTACTTTAAAAATAAATAATAACATGAGGGGATGAGAAATTATATCATTTTTAAAATATTTTACCAGTATGTTCTCTTAGGTTCCGCATTCAGACCTAGGGAATAATTGACAGTGACAAATTTTGTTCGACTGAAAATTCACAATAAAAAGTTGACAACAAATATATTGGGCAAATCCAACCCTGCTCTTACATTAAACCATCGTTTGAGTTGTTATCTGGGAATGGAGTTAAAATAGCAGAAAAAAAAACTTTATGACGTGTTTTCTGTAAAAAAGAAACCTGTTGCAGTTTCATGTAGTTCCTCTCAATTTCCACATTCTTTAACGAGGGCGCATCACAGTACGGGATCAAATTTTCCATGTTTTACAAGTTATAACGCTAGATGGCAGTCACGTAAGGCTCCAATACCGATTACATTGCCATTGACCAACTATCTACTTTTTAAGCAATGGTAGTAAAATATTTATTACAAAAATTGTACAATGTATTAAAAGAATTTTAAACAAGTGAATTCCAAAATATTTACAAAATCTCATTGAAATAAAAAAGTAAATATAATGAAAAATAAAATAACTACGCTACATATTTGCAAATGTAATGAGTTAAGAGATTAATTATGTTTGTAAAATATCAAAATCATGGACGATTGTTTAGACATGGCGTTCAGCTGTGACTGCATTAATTGCTTTTTTGTGTACAAACCTTTCTCGTAGTCATATTTCAATCAATAAGTTTATATAAACATTGCGATGATTTCATTGCAGTTGGAAATAAAATTTTTTAATTGATTCGTTGAGTTCAAACCTTAAAGGAGCAATTTTTTACTTACATTAAATTAATATTGTAGAGTCTTTATTCAACGATCTCACTAATAATCTTTATCTCTCACAACTAATAACAATAAAAAAAAACAATTTTTTTTTAAACAATACAATAATGTAGCTGCTGTTTCTTTTAAAACTGGCGTATATTAATTATACTTATCTTAAGTTCCCCAACACTACAGTGTGTACTTGCAGCAAAAATACAGCGTGTATTTAATATTGTAGTAATTGCGAAGTTATATACGTGCCTAAAAAAACAAAAATTTCCAGTTATTTGTAAATCTTGGCTATCAGAAGCTTTTCGCGACGCTCATGTTTTGATTTCAATAGAAGTAATGTTAACTATCTGTCCAGTTCTTATCATTCTTGATAACAGACTGGTTTCCAAAGTATAAATTTTGCAGTCACTCACCGAATTAGTACGAATCAAGCAGGAAATGGACTAAGCTTCTCGAGTTACGTGGAAACTTACAGTAGAAATTTATATTACTTACATTGGTAAAAACAAGCAACATTTTACGGTAAATCCCTTTTTTAATAAAGCCGGTTGTATTCTTTCTGTAACTGCTAACTGCAAACCCCTCAAAATATTCAGTCCACGATTAATTTCGGTGGTCATGTAATTCTTGGATTTACAACACATTTAACAACCCATTTTAAGTCACGGCACTTATAGAAGCAAATCTAACGAATTAATAATTCAAGTATTTTACTCTCTTTGTATTGAACAGCAGCCATTTGTTAGAAGAAATTATCATTGTGTTTTTCTCTTTTGTGTAGCGAATCTTTCTATAGCATATTTCACGAATATACGGTGGTTTCGGATTATCGTTAGAAACTCGATAACCAGTATTCAACTGTACATTTAAGAAGTACGAAAGTAAGTTCCCCTAATAACAAATTTCGTAGGTTACGAATTTTATTTTATAAGGGACTTCTTGTTTGGAAATTAAAGTTCAATATTTTTATTTTTTAGCACGGTTAATTTTGCAACGAAATATGTTCTTAATGACTATATTTATTGTACATAATAAGAGAGGTAGGTAAGTAATTCAAACAAATTTCACTAATTAACTAAGCTATTAAGCTTTAATTTGGCTTGTTGATTCCTTATTGTTGAATCTGCAATCAGAGATTTCTAAAAAAAAATCAATTAGTAATTCTGGGTTATCATTGTAGTGGGTACCGACATTAAAATCGTAGTACCGATTGTAATTTTAAGTATTGTATGTATACCTAATAGACCGCGAAAATGCCACGACGTGTTTTAGATGTAGATGCATTAACATTGAATGTACACGCTTATTTTACTGCAAAAAAAAAACAATGGAGGTCCGTTGCTACCAGTTTTATCTATACGTAAGCGTGTGTATGATGCGATGGGTACTGGTGAAACAAAATTAACCCTTGCCTATTTGTGCCTATTTCTAACCAAAAAACTCATCGAGAGTTACATCAACGATTTCTGTTCACAATAAAGAAAAAAATAAAAATAAAACTCAACAAAAGCGTAATAATAAAAAAAATTTTCGGGTTTAAATCTTAGGGGAATTTACTAATGTACCTTTCAACACAGTGCGCCCGTTAAGTCGATGCCTCGGTGACTAATCCGATACCGTCGTATATTGGTGAAATTAGTTAGATCTTCGTCTACCAGTATCAAGTAACTTATTCGCTTTTGAACTAAATATTCAATATTTCATCCTTTATTTATCTTCTTCCTTTGTTTCTTCTATTCCAACTAGGTGGGTTTTAGAGAACACATCTTTTTTTTTGAAAATAAACAGCAGTTTTTGTATTATAAAATCATTTATTTTGTAGTAAAATATTTATAACTATGTATATATTTACATATTTAATTTGGCAAAAAATAGAGGTAACGAAATATTAGTAAAGGACATTTAAAAACTTAACATTTAAAGCTCTATATACATCAGTCTATTACTAAATGGTAACAAGTTTTTTACCCATTTATTGTTAAAGCATAGCTAAAGCTCGGCAAAACAATTTTTTGTATACACACAGAAAAATGTTTTTCGTAAAAAAATCAAATTAACAATCAGAAAAAAGATTTTTTTTAAACCAATTAGTGATCGTACACAAGGTCAGTTTATGACTTGCGTTGCAGATTGCATCAAAAATGATATTTAATCGTTGTTGACGGGGAAAAAATTTGAAATGATCAAATGGACCTTTTTGGAGCTCAAAGTGGCATCGAATAAAATTGTTTAAACATATGAATTTTCAGTTAAATGTAATGCCGACCTCGCTATACCTTTCTTGACATAAATATTCATTGTGCGCATATAAATCATTGTTATTTTGATACATGGTGTAAGCGTTTGGCTCTAAAGTTTGTCCTACGCAATATCCAGAGCTGGTTACGTCGGATTTCTTTTCGGATTCGATTTTTTCGATTTTTTGCCGTTTGTTTTTGTACCTTTAAAAAAAATCACAATCAATATTGTAAAATAAAATAAATATTTATTGAAATAGGTTTTCACGTTAAACAATAATATTAAAATATACAGAGGGTCACGATGTACTTTTTAAGTATAGGATACTACTCACGATATTTATGAAAATTAAACTGCAGACATGCATCACAAAATATGGCAAATTTAACGAAAAATTTGTTAGCCAAAAAAATCCATTCATTAAAAACGTCAATTTTTTAGTAGCCCATAACTTGGCAACTAAGCCTCAAAAAAAATTGGTTTTTGATAAAAAAAATAAAAAAAGAAAATCACGGAGGGAGAAAGAGTGGAACAAGTAAATGAATTTGTGTACTTGGGTTCAAAGTTTACTAGAGATGGAAAGTATGACAGTGACATTGAGCGAAGGGTGTTGGCAGGAAAACAAATGAATGGGGCACTGTATAGCTTTATAAATAGCCAGAAAGTGTCCAAAAAGGCACGTCTGGCGGTGCATAAAGGTGTGTTGGTTCCTACACTTATCAGTATGGTAGTGAATGTTGGGTTTGGCAGAAGAAGCATGAAAATAGGATTAATGCTGCGGAGATGAGTAGTCTGAAAAGTATAGCCGGAGTGGCTCGCTTGGATAAAGTAAAGAATATTGAGATAAGAAAACGCTGTGGTGTAACAGAAGATGTGGTTACAAAGATAGATAGATAAAGGAATGCTTAGATGGTTTGGACACGTAGAAAGGATGGATGAAGGAAGATTGACGAAACAAATTTATATGGCGAGTGTGAATGGACGGAAGTCGGTAGAGGTAGATCTCGGAGAATATATCTCGATCAGATCAACATTGTTTTGAGGAAAGGCCAGCTGTCAAGAGTACCAACAGTACCGACGAGCATGTATGAGAGCACTGATGAAGCAGTAGAGGAAGCAAAAGATGTGTGTAAGAACCGTAGCGGAAGTGGTTTCTGTCTACCCCTATGGGAAAAAGACGTGACTTTATGTATGTATGTAATTAGATAAGTATTTTGTGCAACAAAATAAGTAAAAATTTTACCTTCTATTTTGAAACCAAATTTTGACTTGAGTTGGTGTCAATTTCAGTCGTTGCGCCAGCTGTTCCCTCTCGGGCGCGGACAAATACTTTTGTTGTTTAAATCTTTGTTCCAATTCGTACACTTGAGCCTGACTGAACAGCACCCGCGGCTTTCTTTTTGCCCTCTGCCTGCCGGATTTCCGTAGTTCGGTCTTTGAACTGGTCACTTGTTGCAGTTCTGAAGAAAACAAAGAGGTTTAATTAACTGTTTGATTTTGCAAAGATCGGAGATTTCCTGATTTGGTCTATCGAAATAAATGACCCAAATGTAATCAGCTTAAACAAACACACGAAGAACTGCAAACGAAGTTTTTATGTATATAAATTATAGTTTAAAAAACCTAAAAAACACGCTTTTATAATTAAACAAACTAAAAAGTAAAAAATAGTTCTTAACGTAGAAATAAAATTACTGACGAGAAAATTTATGTCACTGTTCTAAAAGCGTGGAGTGCTTTCATTCCGAAACGCAGAGTTAGTTTAAAAATGTCACACAAAGCACCCCACGCTTTTAGAACAGTGACATTAATTTTCTCGTTAGTAATTTTATTATGTTAAGAATTATTTTTTACTTTGATTAACTCTAGGAGCGTGTTTTTTAGTTTTTTTAAACTATAATTTATATTTAGCTTTTCAGTGCGATTTGAGACTCACTAAAAAAATCATGTATTAAATGGTAAAAGCACAAAAAGAATGCATTGGCCGAGATTCGAACCCGGGCTGCCCGCGTGGCAGGCGAGCATTCTACCACTGAACCACCGATGCGATGAAATATGTTAATATTTGTTCTGCACGCATGCGTTTTAGGATACAGGGTGAATCATTACCAACAGGACGTAGGATTATAGCGAAACGGTAAAAGTTTTAAAATTGAACGATGATTTGGAAATATAAAAAGAGTAGCGGTCGCGAGGGAGTTAAGTTATAAAATTTAAGTTGAAGTTAGTTTAAAGTTAAGTATTTGTGTTAGTTAGTTATTGTAAAATAACATTTATTGTGAAGAAATATTAGAATAAAATTTGTTAGTTATTGTACAGAGAGTTTAGAATTACTGAACCCAATGAGAAGATATCATTATTAATAAAATTTACTCCAGTAAAACTTTATAGACTCAATGATTCTACATTATCATTCATATTACGTTTTTTTAAAAACTTTTGAATGTATGATATAACTTTTACATTTTCTAAATTCTTTCACTTTTTTTACTAGAAATTTCATTTTCTCAGGTTGAAATAATATTTTATGTGATACTGCTTCAAATCCTGTTTGAATTTTGATGTTCTTATTAGGCCGAAAAAGATCAAAAACCGTTATTGAAGATCGACAATTTTTAACCTAGGTGTATATTTTTCAAAATATCAACACAATTTTTTAAACTCTGTCTACCTTTTTTTTATACTTTTATTAATTTTCCTTTAATCTCAAATTATTTTATTTATCTACTTATTAAAATTTTTTATATCCATAATTATTATAACTTTATTCACTAAGCACTAAGCTTTTTTTCAGAATTATTATTGCACTTTTTCATTTAAACTGCAACAAAGTTATAGTTTCTTTATTTATTATTCTTTACATTGTAAATCTTTGGTATCTTCTACGGTTGAAGAGCATGATTTAATACAGTCGTCAAATGTCGTTTTCCTCGCGCACCCTGCCAATACCTAGATATCATAGCTCCTTGGCAATTTTCAATTATCTTAGATTTAATGGTAAATTGATTTTAAAACGTGAGCAGTTCTTTCTAAATTCTTAATATAATCATTTTGGCATAGTTATTATAAGATACCACTTGTAGTTGCTGAGCTTTTTTCTCTATTGATAATAATTGAGTACATAAAAAACAGCCTACAAAGACTACTATTCAAATTCAGCACAAATGTCTAAAAATGAAGATATCTGCAGCAAAGACGAAATGCATGACAACTTCAAAAACATCTATCAGATGCAAACTGGTTGTGGATGATAAAATTATACTACAGGATATGAAATTTAAATTCCTAAGCATAGAAATATCAGGATAAGGTGACATCGAGGCGGAGGTAAGAAACCAAGCGGCAAAAGCAGCACGAACCTCAGCTTACCTGAACGATACAATCCTCCGAAACAAATATATCGAAATCGAGACCAAATCCCGAATCTACAAGGCGGTCATCCCACCTATATTAATGTACACAGCGGAAACTAGACCAGATACATCGAACACCAAGAGAATATTAGAAACCACCGAAATGAAAATAGTGCGCAGGATCGCTGGAAAAACACTTTTTGACAGGGAGAGAAGCGAGGACATTAGAAGAACATGTAAAATAGACAATGTAAATGAATGGATACTGGGAAGAAAGAGAGAGTGGAACGATCACATAGACCGGATGAATGACGACAGAAAGGTCAAAATAACAAGAGACAAGTCGCCCTTATGACGTCGAAGCGTTGGAAGACCCCGCAAGAGATGGAGCGACAACCTTGGTGTTATAGACGTAAAAGCGTTAGAAATTTTTAATTTTATATTCCTGGAGTAGTAGGGGGTGTAGCATATACTCGTACAATACAGGGTGTGGCGCGAAAAGTTTTGATTAAAAGTAATGGGGGATACGGTTATGTTAAAAAATCTGAAATTACGAAGCTGTAGGTTTTGGATGACGCTGAGTTCTAATATAATGTTGTCCTGAATGTGGTGCTTCCGGTTATAGCGGAAGTAGTAGTCAACTTTGTTATTTTAAATAGAAATATTTTATTTTATTTTCAATTCTACATGAAATTTTAAATAAAATTTGTGCACAATGTCCTATACCAAAAATGTAGTATTTTCGAGACATTTCGATTTTTTTCAAAATTTTGAAAAAATCCTAGTACACATTGAATAACGATATCTTCATTAATAACGAAGCTAGTGACGTGAAATTGTAACCTATAAACAACAAGCGCTTTCCCGTTAACTCTGTATGTCTAATTCATTGTTAATTCATACAGGGTGTTTTAAACTTAGCCGCCAACATGCACAATTTAAATCATTTACGAGTTGCTTACTTTAAATAGAACACCCTGTATTTTATTACATTTTCTGCTGTATTTTTTTAAGCCAATTCGTTTGGTGTCGGTATTCCCTATACCTAAATCCAACCACTTTTGAGATATTTCATATCTATTTTTAAAATCAATTTACCATTAAAATCAAGAAAATTTGAAAGTGCACAAATACTATGACACAATACAGGACACCCTTTCACTAATCGAAAGAGGACATTTTTTTTAAAGTTATAAATATCTAAAATAAGCCCCATATTACACATTAAATGATCTATTAATGAAATTGTAAATTCTGAACACTCTGTAAAGAGATGTTTAATACTCAATCATGGAATACATTCAACTAATACCCAACTAGTTAGGCTTAAGAGTAAATTTGTTATATTTAGTTAAATTAGTAGATAATAACTTTTTTAAAAACATTGCATTTTAAAAACAAATGGACATATTGGGTATAGAGAACCAGTATAAAAGTTTACCTTCTTATTTTTTACGAAAAATAAAAAATGCTGTAAAATACATGGTGTCCCATAAAAAAATATATAACTTTGGTACGCCACATTTTATTGGGACATCCTGTATATTTCAAATAATTTTAAAATGTAGTCTTTATCAATATACCTACAAGCTACTAAAGTGACAACAATTTTAAAACGTTTACCGTTTTGCTATAATTTTCCGTCTCATTGGTAGTAATTTAGGGATCCTTATAATTTATTAATGTAGACCAACAGTGTACCAATTTAAAACAATATCAGTGGTGTCAAGTGGTAAGTTGTAAAACTTTTTCATGAACTAGAAACGATGGTTGAACAAAAATGTATATATAAACCAGTGCAACATTTTTATTTTTTGAAATCTGTTTAAATGACACATCATTAATAAAAATGAAAAGTAGCAGCGGGCCAAATACCTAACCTTGTGGTTTAAAAAATACGAGAAATAGTAATAAGGAAACAAGTCCAAAGGGATTCTTAAAATTTACTAACATAATTGAGAAATTTAATTTAATTTATCAATACAAAAGGATGTCATGTCGATTTTAATATTTTCGAGTTACATATACTTTTATGTCAGTACAAAAACAGCATTGATTTTAAACTATGACCTAGAAACTATGGTTGCAAAAAAATGTATCAATAAATGAGTGCAACATTTTTATTTTTTGAAATCATTTATTGTTACATATAAATCATTAATGAAAAGGAAAAATGGCAGCGGGCCAAATACCTAACCTTGTGGTTTATAAAATACGAGCAATAGTAATGAGGAAACAAACATATAATTAAAATAAAACCTTGTGATACATAAAATTTGTTAATATAGTATTTCGTGCGATAAGTGAGTTAAATACAGCATAGTATGACTTACTGGGGCTTTCGACTTTGACGTATCCTTCGTCCTTAAGGTTCCTGTGCACCTGTTCACTTTGATGGGCGCTATAAAGATTATTGAGATGCTGCAGGTGACTTTGATTCGAATCAACGTAATTATCACAATTCCAGTAGTTCTTGTTGACGAAATTATCGTTTTCGTTGGTAAAATAATAACCGTACGGTTCATTGTAGCCGATATTGTAACCAGTATTATTATTGTCCCAATATTGAGGATGCACACAACCGTCGCCTTGCTCTTTTTTGACACTATTCGCAAAATATTCACTCTCGTTTATGTTTAGAATGTCCTTTACCGAAAATGGGGTGGTTGTCGTATCGCAAAGAATTTCTGTATCGTAGTGTTGCATCATGATGCGAAAAAAAGACACACGCTTCCGAACTGCTCGGAGTCTGGACTAATTATGTTTTTAATAATTTTAGACAAATCATTGGGGCTCAATCTCGACGTGCTTTGTCTGCGAACGAATATCCTATCAAAATATCTACGTACGTAAGAGCTGTAATCGCTTACAGCGGCCTTTTGGCCACCCACCACATTTAGAAGTCAGCGCGATATTTTATGGCTATCATTTCGAAGGATTGTTAATCCTGGAACGTTGCCGGATCCTCATCTGGGTTGTGATTTGGGGGATTTTGTTTTAAACAGATTTATTTAGCGTATAGCTCATCACAATATTGATAAAAATACAAATAAGACACGATAGGATAAAATTTCGATATACATATAAATAAATTTCTAAAATATAGTATGATACAAGTGCACTTTTACATCTAGAGTCACAAACAAACATCTAATCTAGATATATATTCAACTGCATCAAAGTGTCCCCGGTAGGACATCAGGGGGCATTCCTGAGTGATGTGTCGGACGGTTTCTCTCTCAGCTCCACAGTCGCACAGCGAAAAGGGCGTTTGACTTAGCCAAAATTCGCAAAATTGGCAGAGAAATGTCAAAAATCCCTTTCAATCCTACTTCTGCAAAAAAAAAGTAGCACAGTATCGGGAGCCAGTAGGTGGGGGTGTGGATCTTATTGTGCCGGTTTAAACAGATTAACGCTGTTGCTAAAAACTTTTCGTTTTTTCAACCAAGCATTTCGGTTGAGATATTTATCATCAAACTTTTGGAGTATGTTGAACTCGATGCCATCAAAAATGACGGTTCTTCACACCAAACACATCTACTAGTACAGTAGATAATGCCCTCTCCTAAATTGTAAAAAGTTATTTGGATTAAATTTTTTTGTTATTTGGAAAAATGCCAGATAAGGATGCCACGTCTTTTTCATTCTCTAACGAGTACTCTGCTAGCGGTTTCTCTACTGGCAAATTATGCCCGAGCTCAGCCGTAGAGGGTAGAAGAAAAAAATATAAAAGTGAGCTGCGCCACCGGCTTGACGGTATAAGCCGGAAACCCCTAGATCTTATAGGCACTAGCAGGGCTACAAGATAAACAACTATGATTATGGTGAACCAAATAAATAAAATTATAGCAAAAATATGTTGGATACTTTACTCACTCAATAGATAATTAAGGTACACAGTTCAATAGCAACATCATAACAAATATAGTCAAAGTTAACAGCTATGGTAAAATTTTTTTGCTAGAACAAACCAAAAATGTAAAATTTACAGCTTTATAAAATAACCAGAACAGAAGTAAGAGTAACAGACTTTACCAAGTTACAACAAAAGGTAAGACATATATAAATTAACTCATTAATGACACTAATTCAAACATTTACATAAAGGCAAAGAACAAAAGGTAAAACATATATATATATATATATATATATATATATATATATATAAGTTAACTCATTACATAAAGATTTTCACTGCCAAAACAATCGAGTTCATTTAAAAATATCTTTACAATGGTTGTCCTTTAAAATATCAAGATTGTAGGATATTTACAAATAAGTAGGAAGAAAATATGTTTTCACTTGGACATAAAGAATTATTGAGAAGGTTATTTTAATCCAAGTTTAGTTTTGGCATATTATCTAATGCAATAAATAGTTTCCCACAAAGTACTATACTAATGAACTAAACAGAACATGATAGTGGTGTCAGCATGAGTCACTGCGTTATATATATTTAAAAATAAATCACTTATAACCTTTGGATATACGAAAATATCCACAACAATGGCAAGACAAAATGGTCAAGTTAAAAATCAAATGGTTTTTCTTCAAAATCCAATTAAGATGGCCCAAATACAGCCAGATATGAAAGAAATCCCATAGAGGTTCTGCACAGGTGCTAATAACACCGTCCCCAACAACGTTCACCGACCCCTCCGACTTCGATGAAGCTCTCCAAACGACTCCCGATCCTATCCCGGAAATCAAGAAAAATGGCGCGGAATAAACGTCAACCCACAATCTTCTCAAGTCTGTGCCTCGTTCGTGTGGATATCCAGTCCCATCCACACAGAAATTGCAAACAACTATCGAAAGTTATGCAACATTATCTACAACGAATGATAAATTCGAGTTATAGCATAGTGTACTAGTGTATGCACCAAGGAATACGAGTAAGAATTATAATGAACCGTAGAAGGGAGAAAATAGGCACGTGACAAGGAGTCACAAATAATGGACATTTCTTCTAGAGAAAGAATAGCACACAACAAAAGAACCAGAAGCAAGAGTGGTTTAGACAAAATACCAAAAGGATTAGAATGTGCATCATGTGTGAAGATACAGAGATAAAACTTAATAATTGTAGTTGCCTTTTCCAGGAGTACAGCTATGGAAGATAATTGGCCGGAGCAAAACTTGTTACAGCAAAGTTTATTCTAACTAGACTACACTTTGTGTAAAGGTGAAGAAGGTGTTGTATCTCTTGTTGTCCTTTCCAAGATATGGAAAATAAAATTGGTCAGAACAAAGTTTATAAAAGTGATCCTTATAGGTTGTTTTGTTGGTAAAATATTTTGCCTAACTAAACTGCACTTTATGTAAAGAGAAAAATGGATACGCTCAGTTGTCCTTTCTAAGAGTACAGCTGTGACAGATACGTGGTCAGGGCAAAGTTCATGCATAGGATTCTTATGGTTCATTTCATTTAGTAAAAGTTTGTTTTTGCTTAGTATAAAGATGCAGAGATTAAGCTTTGTATATTATTAGTTATCCTCTCCAAGAGTACAGTGAGCTTGGCATCACTGTTCTTGAAACATCGTAAACTGATATCTTAAAGTGGTATTACGAATTTTCTATGCGGTCTTTAAGAATGGCTTTATTAAAGTCGAGAATCGTATGGGTTACATTTGGAAACGCCCATAGCCAATAGAATATGAGAATGAACCAATATTTGTTGTGCTGATTGATTGCAAAGTCTGTTTCGGGTTTTAATACGTGAATTTTAAGCAAGAATAAAGTTTGTAGTATTTACAATACGATTACAAATCGGTTGATGTGTTTAATATACCAGGTTGTAGGAAAGGTTATTAATAATTATCACAAACCTAATAACGTTAAAGGTTTTTTTTAATGAATACCAACATTTTGCAAGTTTTTTGTGTGTGTCTAGATTTTACCGAACAACTGAAAACCTTGAAGATTTTTTTATGATTCTAATTAAAGTGTAGTCCTTGTTCTTGGTTCTCATTTTGATTCTTTTGTACAATGACTGAATTTTTTATAGAACTCCAGAACTCAAATGATATTGCCATTAAAGTGAGTCAGTAAATGATAAAAATGTTGAGTTAGCAAAAAACCTTGTACCTAGATTATGTAGTTTTTGAGAGGACCAGTTGATTAATCGCTCATCATTAAATTGGAGCTCCCTTAGTCTTTTCAATTTGAAATATTCCGACAAATATCCCTTTAAATCTAAGCATCCCTTTGCCAGTATTGGTTTTAAAGAATGTTAAAACAAAAATAAATGTTTACATTTTTGGCGAAATATCTAGTTTAACTGAAAAATCCTAAACGTCTTAAGCTGCACGGTGTAGGTTAAGTTAGGTTAGGTATCATGTGACCCTTAGTAGATCTATTGTGGCTCACCCCTAGAGGTCACAGTTCACCGCACAATCCAGCCCTTCTCACGAAGTTCATGGTTGTATAGGGTGAGATTTTTTTAAAATCGTTAGGTTCTAGGTTGGTGTATCCAAATATGTTGAACCTTATTCTTTCCAGGCCGGGGCATGAACATAGTATATGTTCAGCAGTTTCTTCTTTCACGCAGCAGAACCGACAGTCCGTTTGTTGGTTCAGATCTATCTTTCTGAGGTGGTATCTTAGACGACAGTGTCCCGTAAGCAGTCCTGTTAAAATACGCAGGTCATTTCTGCTCCATTCTAGGATCTGCTTAGTTGTGTTTCTCGAGGGTTGTAACGGTAAAAACGCCTTCGAGTGGGTAAGCCCTGGTATGTCGGACCAGTACGTGAGTATTTTCCTCTTCGCCCAGTCCGAAATAATTGTTTTGGCGGCACTTGTGGTGACTCCAAAAACTGGTTCTGGTCCAGTGAACGCAGATTCGGCCACCTGTTTTGCAAGGGTGTCGGCTTTTTCGTTTCCTTTCTCCCCCTGGTGCCCAGGTACCCACAGTAGGGTCACCCTGTTGTTCGCACCAAGGTACTCTAAGGATTCGATGCAATTCCATACAAGTTTAGAATTTATCTTGTCGGAGCTCAGTGCTTTTAAAGCAGCCTGGCTATCTGATATTATATTTATGTTCTTGTTTGCTAGAGGTCTGTTGGTCAACTCTCTTGCACACAATTCGATAGCGAATACTTCAGCCTGACGGTGTAAGATTGCATTCAGTTAGTGATCCTTAGTGGCGTCGCCAAGAAAAAAATTGTAAAAAAAATGCTCCATAAAAGTTTTTGTAAAAAGGTAAAGGTAATATCATCCTTTGCGAGGTTTTTATCTAAAATCTAAATACTCAAACTATTGTATAAAAATAAATAAACAACTTCTTCTTATTCTTCTTCCTCCTTTAATGTAAGCAAATGGCTTGTTTTTCTTCGAATCCTCTGCCGTTCAATTGTTAGAAACGTTGTCGCTCCATCTCTTGCGAGGTCTTTCAACGATTCGGCGCCGTAAGGGCGACTTGTATCTAGTTATTTTGACCATTCTGTCGTCATTCATCCGGTCTATGTGTTCGTTCCACTCCCTCTTTCTTCCCAGTATCCATTCATTTACATTGTCTATTTTACATGTTCTTCTAATGTCCTCGCTTCTCTCCCTGTCAAAAAGTGTTTTTCCAGCGATCCTGCGCACTATTTTCATTTCGGTGGTTTTTAATATTCTCTTTGTGTTCGATGTATCAGGTCTAGTTTCCGCTGTGTATGTTAAAATAGGACGGATGACCGCCTTGTAGATTCGTGATTTGGTCTCGAATCCGTTATATTTGTTTCGAAGGATTGTATTGTTTAGGTAAGCTGAGGTTCGTGCTGCTTTTGCCGCTTGGTTTCTTACCTCCGCCTCGATATCACCGTATCTTGATACTTCTATGTATTTAAATTTCATCTCCTGTTGTATAACCTTATCGTCCACAACCAGTTTGCATTTGATATGTGTTTTTGAGGTGGTCATGCATTTCGTCTTTGCTGCAGATATTTTTTAGAGTTTTTGCCGTTATGCTGAATGTGAATAGTAATCTCTCTAGTTCTTTGTTCCCCATTCTATACCCTTTCAGGTTACGAGTGCTTTTTATTATTTTGTCCATAACGATGTTGAACAATAAGGGGCTGAGGGAATCTCCTTGTGCCATTAATTTTGGCTTGTATTTTGTTTCTCTGGTAAATATTTTCGATGGTTTTTTTATGTTGTATAGGATTTGCCTGTTGTATAGAAGGTGTACCACGTCCCTCAGTTGTATTTAGTCAAACGCCTTTTTCAGGTCTATAAAACACATGAAGGCTGGTTTGTTATACTCGATGGATTTTTCAGTTATTTGTCGCAGGACAAATTACGCATCTGTATCTGTACAAATAAATAACTTGTTTAAATTTATTTTAAAGATTAATAACTGTTTATTTAGAGTAAAAAACTGTCGCCAAGACAAAATAATCAAAAAGTCAAAAATTAGCTGAAATTATTGAATTTGTGCAAGTTGAGCATTGTCAAAGTAAATCTCAGATTATTTTTTAACTTTTACAATTATGGTACAGCAGTTGCCATTGTTGCATTACTTCGAGATGGAAAAAGTCGACGGTATGGGGCTTTGAAATATCGAGTATCCAGAAGTACTGAGCAAAGAATTTATTCACGTTATTTGGAAAAGTTAATTGGAGAACAGGCATGGAACGAGACATGGGAAACAAAATGTAGGGAAGTCATCTCTTACCTTGGTGGGACTAAATCTTCCGAAGCGTGGAAACTAATCAAATCGCTAAAAACTAATTCAGTTAATAAAACTAATATTCATCTAATTCAGATAGATAAATGGAAAGAACACTATTCCAAAGAACTTAAAGAGAACAGAGAAAAATATTTAACTACTTCTCCAAAAGTTTACCAAGTCCAGGGTCAGTACATTCATTTAAATGAAAATATGATACAGAAAGCCGTAACCTCCATGAAGAATAAAAAAGCTAGTGGACCAGAGAACATACCTGCAGAGCTATTGAAAAATGGAACACGGACATTTATTCTATTCCTCAAAGAACTCTTTACACGATATTTAAATGGGGAACCAATTCCGTTAAGCTGGAGAGAAGCCTGGATAACACCAATCTACAAAAAAGGCAGAAAGGATGACTGTTCTAACTACAGATGTATCTCGGTAACAAGCACCCTAAGCCGACTATATGGGACAATCTTAAAAAACTTACTAGAACAAGAATACGAAGCAAACGAAATCGAACAACAAGCAGGGTTTCGAGCCGGCCGCTCATGCATGGACCATATTTTTAGCATTGTTCAAATGAGTGAGAAAAGAGTGGCAACTAATAGGGAAGTCCATTTACTTTTTGTAGACCTTACAAAAGCGTACGATACTGTCCCGATAACAAAACTGTGGCAAGTCTTAGAGAAATCAACGATCAATAACACTGTAATAATAGCTATTAAACAGTTATATCAGCAATTAACATCCAAAATTAAGTTGGGAAATAATCTATCTGAAAGTTTCACCGTCACTAAGGGTCTAAGACAAGGTTGTAGTTTATCCCCCACACTATTTAAAATATATTTAAACGAAGTGTTAAAGAAGTGGAGACGAGCGTGCCATGGAATGGGGATACAGTTAAATGATGACACTACTCTGTATAATCTGCACTTCGCGGATGATCAGGTCGTCGCGGCCCAAGATAAAGAAGACCTGGAGTTTATGGGAAAACGACTTCTTAGAGAATACGAAGAATGGGGATTAACGGTTAATATGAGCAAGACGAAATATTTGTGTATTGCGGCAGAAACAACAGATCTCGATCTGGACAATGAAAAAATAGGAATATGTAAGGAATACACCTATTTGGGTACAAAAATCACGTGTAAAGGTCGTACTGAGGAGGAAATAGAACAACGGATATTAAAAGGAAAGAAAGATATAGGATGCCTAAACTCGCTGTTGTGGGCAAAAAATATATCTAGGGAAAAAAAACATATGATATATAATACTATCTTTCAAAGTACTGTTCTATATGGCTGTGAAACGTGGCAACTTAATAAAACATTAGAACGCCGATTGCTAACCCTGGAGATGGATTTCTGGCGAAGATCTGCTGGCATATCACGTCTCGATAGGGGGTTACAAATGACCGAATTCGACAAATTATAAAGACCGACACAACTATAATAGATGAAATCCAAAGAAGACAACTTATATGGTACGGCCATGTTGAACGTATGACAGATGAAAGGCTACCCAAACTAGTGCTTAAATGGACCCCAACAGAACGAAGGAAAAGAGGTAGACCAAAACCAACATGGATAGGGGGCATTCAGAAAGCGATGTCCGAAAGAAATCTAGCCCCAGGAGATTGGACTGACCGAAGAGGCTGGCAACTGGGAACCGGAAGGCGAAAGACGCTATAAACCGGATTAATAATAATAATATTTGGAAACTGATGCAAACACAAGGCGACATGGCCATCAACGAGAAACTAATATATAGGGTGTTTTATTAAAAAAAAACATCTTTATGCTTCTCTGCTTTTTTGGGACCCGCTATACAATTCTAAATATTTTTTAAAACGAGCAGATTATATAGCAGATATAGTTTTTTGACAATTTTTATCTACTATAGGCAAGAACTTATTCATGTCACACTGTAAATTTTGATGCATTCGATTTTTATATTGGTTGGAAATATACGTACAATTAATCAGGACTTTACAAAATACTTGTCAAATTTGTCAATTCGTAGTACTTATACAAAACAATTTCGTTAACTAATTTACCAGTGAAGTGGTTTTGAGGAAAAAAAATACACGTACCCTTTTTTTAATATCTGCAGGTTACCCGTCGTATAATAAAATATGGGTGTTACTTATCTCGTTTCTTTCGTCCGTAACTCACTTGACGTACATTTCCCACGGGCTTAAGTGCATTTTTCGAATGGGGGAGCGTGTACCGAATCAACTAAGTAAACTAATAGCTTAATTTTTATTATAAACTTTTTGATGAGAGCCAGAAAGATTTAAGGGAATTCTTTGATATTTATGATTTTTTAGCGGCATGGGAAAAATTCCAAAGCCATACGCAGGTCGGTCCATCTATTTAATCGTGAATCTTAATATAGGCGAGGAAATTTGGCACAAAACCCAGGAAATTTGCGCAGAAAAACGGATTAAGATCCGGCTTTTTGCATTCGAATCGTTAGCTCATTTAGAAACTTTGTATTTTGTTTTCCAGATTTCATGAAAAATGCATTTGTGCATCATAAAATTCATATCTGCCGCAAAAACCACCCAAACTGTACGAAATTTTACAACCGGGGGTTACTCGGGTCGCGGAATATGAATATCATGTCCAAATTCGCCCCATGTACACCTGGAGGTCAGCACAGCATTAGGAACATCATCCCCTGGAGTCCCTGCTTAACTTGTGATAAACCAAGAGAAACACGTGCCGCTGGGGTTTTTAGGCCGCACGTCATGACATCGGCGACCCTCCTGGGAGGATCTATTGCATCAGACGACGTGACTAGTAACGTCATACCCTGGAGTTTTGATGGAACAACTTACCGAATCGATGGAAACTCGCGGTCCAGGGGTTTTTCAGATCGCTCTTCACGAATTTGACATTGGCGACCCGCCCGGGAGGACCTGTTGCACCGGACGACCTGACTAGTAAGTCATACCCTGGAGTTTTGATGAAACAACTTACCAAATCGTTGGATACTCGCTGTCCGGGGGTTTTTTGGGTCACTATTTGTATTAACACCCGTTAAATATTCTTTATAAATTTAATAGATTCTAGTGCAAGGAAAAAGGCAAGGTATGGGTCTAAATAATAAGTAGGTATAATGTCCAAAATAGCTAAACAAACACCTGACTTACAAACATTCGTGACAAGCGATCTGAAAAACCCCCGGACGACGAGTTTCCAACGATTTGGTATGTTGTTTCATCAAAATTCCAGGGGATTACGTTACTAGTCAGGTCGTCCAATGCACCAGTTCCTCCGGGGCGGATCACCGATATCAAATTCGTGACGGGCGGCTTAAAAAAACCCCGGGCACGAGTTTCTCTTGTTTTATCACAAACATTGTTACAAAATCATCAATTATAATAATACATCGTGCCAAGTAATACCATTTTTTTATTCTAGAAACCATTGTTACAGAGCCCTGATGATGAAACGTATGAAACGTAAACGTTCTTTAACTCACACTGATCTCAATCCCAACTAAACTCCCACAAAAAAAATAATAAGATTGTAAGATTAATTAACCTTCCAACTTCCCTACATCACACCCTATATAGTAAGTATTCTACTGCTTAGTCTTTTCCATTGGATAATATTTTGCAGTACTGCATAATATTTTTTTTTCTTAGTATACTACTGAGGTATTGCAACATTCATATTGTGATTGTGTTCAATATTTTTTTAACTTTTAGCTTTCTGGGTGTTACTTCTTCGTTTGTTATTTGCCACCTCCCATCACGACACTACGCAGCCACATGGTTGTCAAGCTCAATAAAAAAAAACATTTTCTTTTTATCAGCAATTTTTATTGACGGGATTAAATAAACGTGCTCAACGAATTAAAAAAGAGTTTTAAAACAAAGGCAGCTTTGTCAATGAATAAGATTAGCTACATTTTCATGTATCCTCGTAGATTTTATGTTAAAGAAGGTACACTGCACTTCATAGCCCATGTTTTTTTTTGTAAAAATTAATGTTATAATCATTTTCAAGCATTAAATAGCAACATATATATTACATCGTCAATAAATAAATTATTTACAAATACTTAATTGGAGAAAAAACATTTTAACTTTAGTATTACTTTTTGTCTGAAATATTCATTGAAAGTTGTAAACAATTGTGCTCAACATTTGAAAAAATGTTTTGAAATAGTGGTTTCATGCACCCTCGTAGATTTTATTACGTACTTTTACCACTTTTTTGATAAAAAGCGTTAAATTTTATTCTGTGAACATTTAAGCATGAGAAGCAACAAATTTTGAAGGAAAAGAAAGCATCACAAACTGTGAGGTTCTGATAAGAGTGGAACAAGTAAATAAGTTTGTATACTTTTGGGTTCAAAGTTTACGAGAGATGGAAATTATGACAGTGACATTGAGCGAAGGGTGTTGGCAGGAAAACAAATGAATGGGGCACTGCATAGCTTTATGAACAGCCAGGAAGTGTCAAAAAAGGCACGTACATAGAAGAGTGCTGATTCCTTGGCAAAAGAAGCATGAAAATAGGATTATTGCTGCGGAGATGAGTAGTCTGAGAAGTATAGCCGGAGTGACTCGGTTGGATAAAGTGAAAGACAGTAAGATAAGGGAACGCCTTGGTGTAAAAGAATGTGTGGTTACAAAGATAGATAAAGGAATGCTTAGATAGTTTGGACACAAAGAAAGGATGGATGAAGGAAGATTGACGAAACAAATTTATAATGCGAGTGTGAATGGACAAGTCGGTCGACATTGTTTTGAAGAAAGGTCAGGTCAAGAGTACGAACAACCGACGAGCATGTATGAGAGCACTGATGAAAGTATAGGAAGTAAAAGAACCATAGCAAGTGGAAGGAATTGGTCTCTGCCTACCCCTACGGAAAAAAGGCGTGACTTTATGTATGTACGTATGCAAGCAATAAATTTTCTAAAAAAAATCTGGCATTATTCAAAAAAGGTATGGGGATAAAAATTGTTTATTAAGGAGGTTCGGTCATGTTAAATAAATGAATAGAGATTATAATAAATTGGTCTATTGAAATAAATCAATCAAGTGTAAGAATCAACAGCAAACTTATAAATAATATTTGTAGATAAAAGTTTCGTGCTGTCATGATATAAAATAAAAATAAAAAAAATTCCTGCAAAGTATTTATACACGACTAATCAGTACGTGTAATGTTGTATTAATAGTCGTTCTTATCTGCTGGCTGCTGCTGTTTTCTGTCTTGGAATCCGAGCGAAAAATCGAATTAGTTAGCACCAGATCACCTTTTAACCTAAAAGCTTTTGGCACCGCCATCGATAACGACGACGATATCATAACCCTTTTACGTGCTCGTTTCGGTGCTTTTATTATTATACATTATTACTAACGTGCATCATTTTAACGAAACGCATATGCGTTTCATAGATACCGCTCGTTGTAAAAACATTTTTTTTTATTAATATTAAATTGGGCAGGTGGGACTATAGGAAGAAATCGGTACTGTAACGACTGTTACAGTACCGATTCCACCTCTATACCCCTATGAACGAGGAGGAATGATGAGCTTAATGTGTTGCATAAAATAACGAAAAAATTATACACTTTTATGCAAAAACTAGCTGATTAATATTATAATTATTAAAAATATTGTCATCATAGTTTTCATACAAATATTCCTAACATGCAATAATCATATTATCAGTTACCACAGTCAAAACAGAGCATATTATTTGAAAGATCTTAAATTCTGTATTAAAAATAGTATAATTTATAAATTGCAAAATTCAGGTGGTTTACCATTTTTTTCAGTTTTTTTATTCTCCATAAAATACAGTTTTACCGATTTTGCTGAAAATCTAATCAGTTCTAAGTTGCGTAATTATGCGTCGAATGCAATTGTTCCCACGTCGATACCATTCTTTGTTCTCGAGATAATCAAGACGAAAAATAATTCCAAAAGTTTAACTTTTTTTTTCAGTTTTTTTATTCTTCATTAATAAACAGCTTGACCAATTTTGCTGAAAATCTAATCAGTTCTAAGTTGCGTAATTATGCGTCGAATGCAATTGTTCCCACGTCGATAACATTTTTTGTTCTTGCGATAATCGAGACCAAAAATATTTCCGAACGCACATACAAACATACGAACATATGAGCATACGTACATACACACACAGACGTCCACGTAAAAATTGTAAACTTTTGTATTCGACTCTGGGGACCTTGAAATGTGGAGATATGTCAAAATTATATTATTGATCGTATGAACTTTTCGAGGTGTGAACAACAAACTAACCTCCATTTGTTTATATGGGTGAAAAGTGAACTATGCTATGTTCCACAATGTTCTACATATTATGGCAATTCGATTATATCTTTGCATAAATTTTCTTCAAATCTTAAGGCAGCTCAGAAATGGTATATGATCTTAAAGATAGGAAAACCAATCTCAAAGTTTATATTTGTTAGAAGCAAGCACTTTGTGAAAGATGATTTTTTTCAGTGGTAAGTTTGATATTGTTGTCCAATGATCTATTATTTTATTTGGGATAATTCGTAGTAACTTCAACAACACAGATAAAGCGTTTGAAAGATGAATCTATTCTTAGCCAGAAGCTTCCAGTGTTGAAGTATGTATTAACATTTTATAATCAATTGGGTTAAAATATATAATCCTTAATTGGTCGAACACGTTCACCCACAGAATACAATATGTCCGAAATTGATATTTCGACTTTCATAGGCTATACAACAAGAATTCCAGGGACAACAGAACGGAAAAACTTCGAGAACAAACCAAAATTGTTATCTGGACACACTTGGTCTTTACTGACAATTAACAAGAATCCAGCGATAATAAAACTGAAACGTCGAAAACAAACCTTAAATCCAGCTTTAATCCAATAGTTTAACACAAAAAATCATCTCAATTTTCGGAGATAACTAAAATTTCCTTCAATAAAAACTTTGGTTTTACAAGTGATCAAATGAATATTTGTTGTTCTCACCTCGATACGATATTTTGTCATTGACAGCGCCATCTCGCGTTTCGTGATTTTTATTATTAAATATATTTTTATTTTTGCTTCACTAATCAGAAAAGAAGAAAAGAAGGTAATAAATTATCAATACAAGATCAAACCTGTCGTTTTAGTTTTGAATTTTGACAAGTTTTGATGAGTACATTCGAGTGATTTTTTAAATGGACGAAATTATTTTGTTTGTTCTGTATTCGGGTAGGTACTGGTAAAAAATTTCTTGGTCTGCATTCATTTTTATGATCCCTATTTTATGCACGCCAGTATTGGATGCTGCATAAATATTTGCCGAATCTACAAAGTTGCCCGCAGTAGATTCCAAAGCACGCTAGCCAATTTATCTTCCGATAAAAAATCACGGTGATTAATTTGTGCTCGTAGTCTAATGTATAATATAAACAATGAAGACGTATTCTGTTAAATCTAAACCATAAGTAAGGTGACACCGCACTAATTGCTCGCCGGCGCGGCGTTATATCATACAATGCCCCTGTTCCTCGGTCCATTACCATCGCTGTTAAATCAAGAAGCCGACACCGACACTGCCCTGAATACGAGGCCAGGATCGTATTCGAAAAGTCGACCGCGTTATCGTCAAACATTCCAAACCGCTGAAAAAATTTAACTTCACTTACCCATTCCTATATACTAGCGGACTGCGCCAACTCGCATTACCAATATCAGTAAATGTAGGTTGGTGCGTTTTGAAAATATTCTAGGATATTATAAACTCCTCGGAATTTCAACTGCACAACTATGTTGTACATGAAGGGTTGAAAGGATAGCGTGTAAAAAGAAAAGTACTGTAACGAGGAACAATTATTAATGCTTACTTATGGCGCGGAAACATCGACGTATCGTCGAGTGGAGGCCAAGGCAAGAAGCCTTCCGCAGTAGAGGCCGCCCACCTACCAGATGGACTGACGACCTAAAACGTGTTAGTAGCAACTGGATGCAGAACGCACAGAATAGGGACAGATGGAAAAGTCTTTGTTCAGCAGTGGACGCGTATGGGTTGACGATGATGATTTGGGAAGTGTTGCGCGACGGAGGTAAAATTATGCAAATTTCTGAAATCCTTCCCTGTAGGATGCTGGTCATCTGGTTTATGTAAAGAGCGTGTGATCGCTTTGGATTCGATCCAGCCAACATCGGAATATCCGTGACACGCTGTGGTCGCCGTCGAGCGTTTATTCTATCGGCGCCACGACGAAGGCCTGCACAGCCCTCCGGGAAAGAATACAAGACTGCATCCAACAGATTTTTTCGGTGTCGAAATTTTGAATATTTTACATGCAAGAACACCGGCGCCTCGATCGCTGGAACTCAACGGCAATCTTTGTTCCGATGACTAAAGTTTGTGAGTGCGAGTGTGTGTGTTTGTATGTTATATTTTGTAGTCTTAGAATTTTTTTTTTGTTTATCGATCAAACGGACTCGGTGATTCACATTTTCTGTCGGCTACTTTAATACTTGTCTTGTTTATTTATAAAATAATAATTTGTACAGAAAAATAAATTACATACGATTTACTGTAAGGCTTTAATAAAATATTTTTATTTAATTTAAATTATTTCATGACATTTAACAATAGATAATACAGCATATCCCCACATAGCAATAGGGAAAAATCACGAAGTGGGCGACATCTATTATTGATCGTTTGAACTCCAACCTCCATTTGTTTATATGGGTGAAAAGTGAACTTTATGTATTATTTTGAGCAATTTAAGCATTGAAAGTGTTATATTTAAACGATATTTTGTGAAGAATTACTGTTAATCAACCACAAAACTCGAAAATGCCAATGATTAAAAAAGGGGATATGGAGATAAAATCGCTAAAAATATGCTCTGTTCCCCAATCCTCTACATTTACAACATAAATCAAATTAAATTAAGCACCGGTATGTGCTAAAGTAATACATATACACAAATTAATACACTTACAGTATACTGTATTGTGCAAATGATTGGCATTGCATCTCAGCTCAGGCTTTCTATTAATAGAGGTACAATAACAGTGATAATATAATGTTCGTCTATATTAAGCACTTGTTTATTATATTGCCACGTCTTTTTCGTTCTCTATATAGTACTCTGCCAGCGGTCTCTCTACTGGCAAATTATGTCCGAGCTCAGCCGTAGAGGGTAGAAGAAAAAAAATATAAAAGTGAGCCGCGCCACCGACTTAGACGGTTCAAGCCGGAAACCCCTAGGTCTTATAGGCACTAGCAGAGCCACACGATAAACAACTGAGATTATGGTGAACCAAATAAATAAAATTATAGCTAAAATATATTGGATACTTTACTCCTACAATAAATCAAAGTACACAGCTCAATAACAAAATTATAACAAATATAGTCAAAATCAACAGCTAACAATAAATCAAAGTACACAGTTCAATAATAAACTTATAACAAATATAGTCAAAATTAACAGCTAACAATAAATCAAAGTACTCAGTTCAATAATAACATTATAACAAATATAGTCAAAATCAACAGCCAACAATAAATCAAAGTACTCAGTTCAATAATAACATTATAACAAATTTAGTCAAAATCAACAGCCAACAATAAATCAAAGTACTCAGTTCAATAATAACATTATAACAAATTTAGTCAAAATTAGCAGCTAAAAATAAATCAAAGTACTCAGTTTTGGCATATTATCTAATGCAATAAATAGTTTTTAATAATGTATTATATTAATAAATTAAAACAAAACTTAATCGTGGTGTCAAAAATAAGTCACGTCGTTAAATATTCAAAAATAACTCACTTGTAACCTTTGGGTAAACGTATATTGTAGATCAAATATAAAAAAAAATAGAATAACTTTAATCTTGAACACCTTAATACGGAGTTCCTGCTAAAAACACCAAGCAAGTCTTTATAACACTGCAATTTATCGTCGATATGGATAATACGAATGCACTACTCCTGTGGCCGGTTTGGTTATGGAACGGCACCTGCTAATTAACAATGGCTTCCCTCAAATAAATCCCGCATGCGGTTATTTTAACTCGACACCAAAATCCAAAATATCAACAACGAAGGTAAGATAGAATGGTCAAGTTAAAAATTAAATGGTTTTTCTTCAAAATCCAATCAAGATGGCCCAAATACAGCCAAATATGAAAAGAAAACCGTAGAGGCTCCGCACACTTGTTAATATCACAACGCCCCAAAAACTCTCTCCACACCACTCCCAAGACTGTCACCACACGACTGACTACTTCCCAAGCCGGATATCAAGAAAAATGACACGTAACCGACGTCAACCAACAATATTCGCAAGTCCATGCTCCACACCAAGAATCGCGCTCGTCCGTGTTGATAGCCAGCCCCATCCACACAAGCAAAATCTAATAACGAAACACCCCACTCAATCTCTAGCGAACAACAAAAATGCCACAGCCATTAACAATCGAATCCTATCACAATAAGGTATGCAACACTATTTACAACGAATGATATATTTAAGTTACAACAAAATACGGCACGCGACACTATTTACAAGTACCTGAGGAATACAAAACTATCAGAGACACAATTATAATGGAACTGTAGAAGGGAAAAAAAAAGGCACGTTACAATATAAGAGTGAGATAGGATATAATGCCAATTTTTTTATATAATTTTAATTATACGATTTTGAATTACATTAAGGGGTTGAAGTGCAACATCATATAATTCACCCCAATAGATTCAACCGGTAAATTATAAAAAGTATTGAGTAAACTCCTAGTCATAAATTTCCTTAACTCATAAAATTTAAAAATAAATCTTCTAACCTTGGTTGTTAATGATTGAATGTGATCCCATTTCAAATTTTGATCAATTAAGAGACCGAGGCATTTTGTTTTATTGTTCATTTGAATTATAAGGTTTTTACTTATTTGTATATCAAAACAAGGTCTATTAACATTAATTAACGAAAAGGCTAGGAAAGAGGTTTTAGATACATTTAAAAAGAGTTTATGAAAATTAAGCTTATTTCATTATATCTTTAAATAAATTTCCTTTAAATACTAAGGCAGCTCAGAAATGGATCTCATGCATAAACTTTTGATGATTTTTTTCATTGATACCTTCAGTTCCACATAAAATAATTTGGCCAGCCTTAAAAACCTCTTCACGCTCCTTAATTGGTCAAACACGTTCACCCACACAATACTATATGTCTAAAATTGATATTTCGACTTTCATAGGCTTTGCAACAAGAATTCCAGGGACAACAGAACTGAAAAACAACCAAAACAAACCAAAATTGATACCTAGACACACCTGGTTTTTACTGGCATTTACCAAGAAACCAGCGACAATAAAACTGAAACGTCAAAAACAAACCTTAAATCCAGCTTTAATCCAATAGTTTAACAAAAAAAATCAACTCGAATCTCCGAGATAACTAATTAATAATTTCATCGCCATCTCGCGTTACGGGACTTTTCGCTATGCAACTCTCATGTTAACTTTTGGGGAACAAGTAGGAGCGCCCCTGACGGAAGGCCAGGTTGGCGGCCTTTTTTAAATATTCTATTTTGAATATTATCCTCGGGTACTTGCGAAAATGCAAATATTTGTAAATTTATCACACATTTTCAGCCGATAAGAATTAGTCGTAGATAGGCATTTGGGTTGAAAAAAAAATAGTAATATTTATTAAATATTTAATTTTTGTATAATTTGTTATTACAATTTAATTTAGTATATATAGTTACATAATAAAAGTAAAACTAGATACATGTAAGATGATACAATTTTTATAACGTAATTATTATAAAAGTAAATTTTTTTTTCGCAAATCGATAGGAAATTTTGACATTCCAGACAAAAATTTTTAAAGAAAAATCCAAGATTTCCCAACTGTTGGGAAATATTCATCTCCTTACTGTAAGTTGTTAGTGTTATACATAAATGATTGAAAACACGTTGTTTATAAGGAATTAATTTATATTATTTTGAAAAGCTCAATGCATTGCAGAATACATTTTAAAATTGGTTCGTTATATTTACAGTTAGTACAATTATCGTAAATTGGACGAACATTATTAGAACTATGAGAATTCCTACAATCTATATGCGTCAAGTTTGACAATTCAACATTAATGTTTGTTAACAAAAAACAGTATGTACACGAAAGTGCTAATGCATTTAAATAAAAATGTTTTTTCACCTCTTATATAAGTATATTTTTTGTAGAGTAACCCAAATGAAAGATTTGTAAAAAATTTAAAAAATTGCGATGATATTCGTAAGTATTTTAGATATTTAAAAACGTACCCAAAATACGAGAAAATGCAGGGCCATTCTCACTTACGATTAATATTTCGTAAACATTTACCTAATATGTCGTCATGCACATAAATATCATGCCTTCGTCTTTCACAGGGCGAGTCCCACAACTGTAAGCAATATACATGTCACACATACGTTTCCTTTTCGTGGTGGCGCCTTACCCATTTCTGTAGTCTACTTTTTCGGGATTTTGATGCGAAAGTGTCATAATTTGGCAGATAATTGCTCGGGTGCCTATCTGGCTAGACTAGAATCGACCACTCTATGCGATATGTGTAAGAAACCACTTTAACGGTTGAATTTTTTAACACATTTTAATGGAGACAAATTTCTTTTGATAAATTAATATTTTTTTCTCTACGATTCAGACCATAATTTTCCACCAAAAAAAAGAAAAAGAAATATAATTGTTACTGATTCTCATACAAAAGATATAAAATACCTGGCAAGATTAGAATCCAACGTTTCACTTTTTTGTATCTTTTTTTATTCTGCCGGAATTGTTGCTGGTGTTGAGCTTTGGTTTTCGGTATTTTATTTGCACTCTGACGTTTGCGCTTTACATATTCTTTTGGACTCTGAACATATGATTTCACTATTGTCTCTCTTATAATTTAAATAGTAAATACTCAAATCACATGTACAATGAACGAAGTTAAACAGTAAATACTTGTATCAAGTTATACAATTTTATCAACTTACTTTTCTAAATCTGCTACACATATTTGCTGCAGTTTCCATTGTTCAAAACTTAATTTACTAAATTTACTGACGAGAAAATTAATGTCTGTGTTCTAAAAGCGTGGGGTGTTTTCATTCCGAAACGCAGAATTATTACATGTTAAAAACGCAAAAAGAATGCTTCGGCCGGGAATCGAGCCCGGGCCGCCCGCATAGCAGGCGAGCATTCTACCACTGAACCATCGATGCATTTCATTACGTGACGATTTCTGCTAAATCGCACTACTCGTAAGCCGCAATAAGGAACTTCGTTCCAAAACGTACAAATTCAGATATTTCAAAAGTAAATAATATATGATGTTGAAAAAATAAATTATAGTGTAAATAGAAAACTAGTAGCGAAATTATGGTATTATATATTATGGTATGGGTATGATAGACACTAGTGGATTGTGTTGACTCCTCTACGGATCACAGCATTTTTGCCTCTAGTCATCATCATCATCATCACACTGCCTTGTAGTGTCCAAAGATGAACATAGGCCTTCCTCAATCGTTTCCAATGTTCCCGATCTTATGCTGATTGAATTCACTTTTTTGTAATTTTCTAGTCATGCTTCTAATTAAATTTTGGATTATATCTTCAAGAATTTGTTCCCATGTTGTGATAACTGCATTTTTAAGTTCCCACAGGTTTCTAGGTGCAGGTATTTGACGTTTAACATTTTTCTTGAGGTGATCCCATAATTGCTCGATCAAAATTAGATCCGGGATTTTTGGTGGCCACTTCATAACTGGCATACCTATTTGATTAGGATAATGAAGTACCACTCCAGCTATGTGAGGTCGAGAGTTGTCTTGCATAAACAAAAAATTGGGTTCCAAAATAGGACCGTACGGTATCACATGTTCTATTTAAATATTATCAAAATAGTAATTATCATTCATGGATCTCGTACGAATAGGTGCGAGCATTAAAGCATATACCTTTCCCAAAAAATAATGAACCGCCGCCGAATGAAATCCTTGCAGTGATATTGCAAGGAGAAAACCTGTCTCCTTGTCTTTGCCTGACTCGTTAACAACTATCTGGATATTTTAGTCTAACCCTAGTTTCATCTAAGAATAAAACTTTTTTTCAAATATCCACAGACCAATTTTTATTATTTTAAGCAAAACGTAACTCTGTTCTCCCTAGTAAGCAAGAGTGCAGTGGCCGGTCTTCCTCTGTTTAATCCAGCTTCATTTAAATATATTTTAATTGTTTTAGAAGAAATTGTGACATTGCGGACAATATCGAGTTTGTTTCTGATCACAGAACTAGTGACAGTCCTGTTTCTTAAAGCGTATTGTCTAATAAAACGTTCATCTCATCTTAAATAATTTTCTTCCTTATTTAAGCGTCTTACCATACGACTTATTGTGGAATTATTTTTGCCCAACAAATTGGCAACACAACTTTGACAATATCTAATGAGTCTGAGGCCCGCACCACCACTTGTTTAGTTAAATTCCTTGCTCAATTGATTTTTTTAACTACTCGGGTTTAAAAAAAAACATTCTGTCACAAAAAAGTATTATTTAAAAAAAAAACAATTATTAAGCTTACTTTTAACGAAAATCTATCTTAAGTACTTACTGCACAAAGTTGTTTAGCTTCCAACAAATTATTTGAAACTATAAATCTCAACGAATTATGTTTTGATAGCAACGAGACACAATATGCATAGCCCACTTTTCAAATACTCGATAAACTCCAAAGACGGCCATAGGAAAAAGAAAAATTATTATTTTGGATAATTTCATATTTTTGCATTAATTTTTACTAGGTTTTTATTATTATTATCCATAAAATAATTATTCTTGCTTTGTTTTTTTGGAAAAATTATTGTATAACCGAGGTAAAAACTATAATAAACATCCTGTACATTATTTTATTATATTAAACTATCTTTTAAAATTATTTTTCTATTTATAATATAATTTATTTTAACAGTATTAATTAATTTACTAAATTACAATTTTTGTTATGCTTGCATGAATTTTTTAAATATGAATGTCTTTGTGGACAATAAAAAAATCAAATTTGACGTAAGGTTCGAACACCGTGATATCGGACTAAAAATGGTGAATAAATGTGGTATCATTTTTTGCACCATCACATTGGGGGTGGAAATAACTATAAAAAATTTTACTAAATTTGAAAGAAAATCTGTGGATGGTTGGATACTAGTTCAGAAGTTTTTAAATAGATGGCGATGCGAGTATGCAAAAGCACTAAGAACCCTGCAGAGAATCTCACAAGAGTTTTATTTAATCCTAAGAGGTGTCGTCGTAAACACGTTTTCACAAATTTTTTTTATAAAAATTTTTCGAATTCATTTATTTAGACGCATTTTTAATTACATTCTGTTTCTTGCACTACGATTTTTATAATTGTTTAGGCAGTAATTAAAAAATCCGGACGTCTAATAAGTCTATACATTTTATGGGTCTTAAGCAGGGCCCGGTAGGACCGGTCGAACAAATATTTATAAATCAGATAAAGCTTACTTTTTTGTTGGACAACTGTATATTTATAGTAAAAAAATTAACAAAAATATTCTGTATTTTTTATGATCTTCTAAAATCTGAAGAAAACGTGTCCTTATTTATCTTCTTATTGAAACTAATTCTTCGGATAATTTAGAAATCATTTTTTAGCTATAAGAATAATATTACTATAGTCGAAGGCATAAATAATTTTTCCTTTTTTACAGTTTCGGTGGTACAGAAAAAGAATTTTTTAAATAAATTTTAGTCATATTTACATGCTTATTTTTTTAAACTTTCTTGGCTTTTGTTTGAATTATCTTTATCATTTTTTAATTTACCTTGCATACGTACATATAGTCACGACTTTTTCCTGTAGGGATAAGCAGAGACCACTTTCGACTTGCAGCGGTTTTTACACCCGTCTTTCGCTTGTTCTACTTTCATCAGCGCTTTCATACATGTTCGTCGGTTGTTGATACTCTTGACCTTTCATGGGTAAAATATTTATTATTGCTTAACAACTGTTGTTAGACATCTAATACAATATATTTCAACTTTTTTATACCAGATTAACAAAATTCTCGAAATATGATTTATTGAATTTATTAAACATATAAAGTGTCAATTGCATAGCTCTTATACTTTAGATTTTATTGATACCTAAAAAACCCCGATTTCATCACTGACTCACTCACTGATGATCATCAAAATTCTTAGGGTACTTCCGGAAGTCCTAGAAAGCTGAAATTTTGTATGTAAGCTAGTATTAGTACATAAACAACAAAAATTGTAAAGCTTGAAACTTAAACCCCTCAACTCCTTAAACTAGGGGATGGACGTTTACATGAGACTCCCGCAAATTTTGATGCTAGAGGTCTGAAAATATATATAGGTAGGACTTCTTGTTATATAAATAATAAAATTCTCTTTCGGTCAGACTTATTTAGAACTCTCTAGAGTGACTAATTTGCAAGGTGTTCACCTTATAAATATTGACTTTAGTAGTATAAAAGCACAACAGTCAGCCAGAGTTGAATTTAATCGCCTAAGAGCAAAGTATCGTCCTGATCTATCACTGATCATAAACAGTAAACCAACAAAAAAAAAGGCAAAGATAGAGATTGGGCTATGAAAAAAGGCACCTATTATGTGCAAGAAATACACCGCGAAATAAGAAAAAAAAAATAATTGTCATAAGTAACTTAAAAAAAAAAGTGAAGTCTCACCAAAAACGCACTCGCACTTATCAGATCTCATGTAGAGCCAAGCTTCTAACTACACTCCCTAAATGTACAAGCTCTAACTTCAGAAGCTCTACTAAACAAGATCTAGGTGACACTTGGCAACATTTTACATGAAAATGTTTTTGGTGGAATCTATTTATTCTAAACAAATTGCTTAAATTTTGCTACAAACAACACTAAAAATTATTGTTGTATATTATATATTTTAATTTAGTTAGTTGAATGTGATATTTTTTGTCGAAATAAATAATTGGTGTGTTGTACCATCTTCTTTGGAGGCGCACGAGCAAACAGCAAGGTGGCAGAATAATAAAAATCTAACCGGTTGGAAATTAGTAACTTGATTTGTAGTTTGTTTGTTGTTAGCCGTTCAATTAACGCCAACTGTAATATATTTAATTTACACTCCGATTATGAATATCTAATGCTCGCGTCTAACAAATTCCAACAAGATGCTAATTTGATAACGCTTATCTATTACGGATTATTTAAAGTCAATTATTTTCGATTTGATATTAGTATATGTGTGTGTCATCTGTTACGTTTCGCCATTATAGAGGCGTTTATTATTAACACTTCATTAGCTGCGTTTGTGCAAAAAGTCGTTTATCTACTAAACTTCGATCTTTCAATAATATACAGGGGTGCGCGCTAACTCTATAACTTCTTTTCTTTCCAGCTATAGACTTGATTATTTTTTTAAACGATAAGTCCGATAATGAGGCACATGCTTAAAATATTTCCATGTATATCCAGAATGTCCCAGTGCAAGAAACACAACTATGTTCTGTTTTTTTTTAACTTCCCAGCGGGAAGTTCTAGTAATAGGTCCGATTTTGCGAATCCCAAATTTTGACATATCTTCACATTTCAAAATCATCCCCACAGTCGAATACAATAGTTTTTAAGTGGACGTCTATGTACGTGCGTATGTACTTGGGAATTATTTTTCGTCTCGATTATCTCGAGAACAAAAAGTGATAACACGACGTGGGACCAATTGCATTCGACGCATAATTACTCAACTTAGAACTGATTAGATTTTAAAAAAACTGAGAAAAATGGTAAACTTTTGGAATTATTTTTCGTCTCGATTATGTCGAGAAAACAATGATATCGACGTGTGACCAATTGCATTCGACGCATAATTACGCAACTTGGAACTGATTAAATTTTCAGCAAAATCAGTCGAGCTGTTTTTTGTGGAAAATTAAAAAACTGAAAAAAATGGTAAACTACCTGAATTTTGCAATTTATAAATAATACTATTTTTAATATGTTTACATGAAAAATATGATGACAACATTTCATAAAAAGAGATAATTTTATAAAACAAAAATAGGAATTGGAAAATTTTAAACTTGTGTCACTATTAAGAGAATAACATTGAAGACGCTGTAATAGTAAAAAATTATCGTTAGTAATAATCAAGCATTGTTTATAACAATTGAATATTGTTACTAACAAATGATTATTGATCATAATAATAAAAAAAACATTTGTTTATTTGAGGAAGTGAAAGTAAAAAAAATAGTCCAACCTAACACTAACAGTACCTTTATTGAATGTAACTGAACATGGGATTACGCAGGTAGTCCCCGGAAACCAAATTACCAATGACTTTTTTGTGACTGCGAACTTAATTACATAAAATTATCGAGCATCTCAAATACCTTTCCAATTTATTACCCGACGGGATCCAAACTACCAACACCCACCCAAACTACTACCAATATTCCTTAGACTTTTGTTTTTATCTTCCTCAATATGCATCACTACATCTAAATCAAGTTGATTTTAGATCTGAGAAGCAGCAACCTGGCATTTACAAGGTTTATTTGCACTTCTTGTAGATTTAAATAGCTCAATAATTTTTCTATTAGTTCCGAAAGATGGAATCTGGCGATTTGGGCAAGAAGTCGAGTACGAATCTCGAATACTTCTCACTGAATTACCAGGGTAAAACCATGTTACAAACATTACTTTCTCATTAACTGTATACTAATCCATTTCATATTAATATTACAAAATAAATAACAAAAAAATCTGGCATAATTAAATAATTTTTCTTCATTTTCTTGAAAATAAATAAAATTAAAAATCTTATATATGTATTAGAAGAAGCTTTTTAATCTTTCAAACATTTTTATTTAGTATTTTGCTGGAAAATAACTAGGCAAGCCATTATCTACAGAAGTTTGTTTTCCCATATTAAATCCTACGATCCAAATTTAAAGTTCCACTGTGTAGGTATGTCAATTTATGAGCCATCTTATGGCTTGCCCCCTCAGCTGTGTTCTCTGCTTGCTAGTTTTCTCTCAAACAGGTCTCTCCATGTAGTGGTCGATGGAGTTTCATCTGACACTCTACTCATAAATGCTGGTGTTCCGCAAGGATCCATTCTAGCACCAACACTATTTTTACTTCACATCAACGACCTATTAAAAGCAACTTCATGTCCCGTACACAGCTTTGCCGATGATAGTACCCTCCATACCGCATTCTCTTCCAGGGTCCCTATATCAGCCCGTGAAACCAGAAATGAACGAGGAAGAAATGTTAACAATATAAATATGGACTTAGCAACAATTCTCGAATGGGGATCCAATAACTTGGTAGAATTCAATGCAAACAAAACACAAGCATGTCTTTTCTCTAGAAAAGCCGATCTCACTGTGCCTAACATAACTTTGTCAGGAGTAACCATACCACTGAAGTCATCCATATCGATGCTTGGTATTACTATCAGCAATAACCTTTCCTGAGAAAATCACGTGAGGTCCATTGCCAAAAGTGCATCCCAAAAACTTGGTTTTTTGTTTCGTGCCAAGAGCTATTTCACCTCCAGTCAGCTGCTTATGATCTATAAGGCACAGATCCGACCTGTACTGGAGTACTGTTCCCATATTTGGAGTGCAGCACCTAAACATATCCTGAAGCTACTGGATTCTGTCCAAAAAAGGGCAATTCGTCTCGTCGGTGATGCCTCGCTTACAAACTCGCTTACTTGTCTGGAACACCGTAGAAAAGTTGGCGATTTGTCTCTATTTTATAGATATTTTCATGGGCGATGCTCTTCTGAAATATCAACAATCGTTCCTCCATTGGCAGTCTCTTCGAGATTAACCCGTCAAGTTCAGTCTTCACACCCCTTCGTGGTCACTTTGGAGACCTGCAGAACATCACTTTCCAAAGACTCATTCATCCAACGAATTGCGAGGCTTTGGAACTCATTGCCTAGGGAGGTGTTCCCCGAGGCATACAACCTCCAGAAATTTAAGAAGAACACCAACTCCTACCTTCTTTTCCTTGGTTCCCACGATGTTCTCTGAACATTACAGGATATCCCTTTTCGTGGGAACCAGAACATAAAAAAAAAAAATAAAATAATGTCTTGTATAGACCCGTAGAAAAATTCATAACCCGTTTTTTTTAAGAACACCCTATATATTATTATCATTGCTTGCCATTTTGTAGGAGCTCTTTGCTATTTTGTACAACTACTGAGATTTGTTACAAAATAAAAAATGTTGATGGTTTTTTAGGGATATCAGAAAAGTTTGGACCCACCACTGGGTCACCCTATATACTAACTTTCAAGAAAGATTCAGCAAAAAATTATCAATTTTAATAAAATTTAAACAAAATGTGTGTAAATTAAGCTTAAAAAATGGTTGCATTTTCAAACAAAAATATTAAAAAATAACAAATTATGCGAGGGTTGTAAAAACTTATTCTTCCACGACCCACTGGGAAGTTATTTTATTTATCTTTGTAAAAGTTTTAATCAGTCGTGCGAGCGATACCTACATAAATTTATTAATTCTCACGAAAAAATTTGAAGAGTGTGTGGGAGAATTTTCGGTCACCTGTTACCCAAGTCGAGAGAAATCCCAAATAATGCAAGCACCATTTAACTGCAACCAAAATCGGTTTGGAGTCGTAAAAATTTCGAGCACCGTGTCCAATTTGTATTGAACGGAGTCAATTTACCTTAAAATTCTGACGGCAGCACAAAGTGTCGACCTGCAATAGCAAGACTTTTCACTTTTTAAACAGAAATCGTAAATAATAAAGCTCCTTCGTTTTTTTTAAAAACGATAAAATATCGCTTATTAATGTTATTGGATCGTGAGAATAATGTTTTCTATACAGGTTGGCACTGGAATAGTTTCGAACAGGCATATCTGGAACGCCCTGTATGAGTGTCGATTAAAATCTGCTTTTCACAGACTTTTGTTTGGAGAAAAATTCAAATGGGTAATTTATTTTAAAGCTTCTTTTTGTTTTTCTGGAATATTCTTTTTGAGTTCCCCCAAAACAATTTAAAAATTATTAAGAGTATGCTCACGCATGTAATACGTCATAACTTTATATTTATGCAGTTAAGATTTTTAAATAACAATTAAATATAAAATAGCTAAATACGAAACTCCAAATTTAAATTTAAGTTTATTCTAAAACAAAAATTAATTGGTGGTGTGTCTTTCTTGATTATTTATAACAGCTTTACATTGTCTTTGTATGGATAGTTAGTTGGTTTGTTGGCTGACGAGCAAGAGACCGTATTAGAACTTCCTCCCTGTGACACTGTGACCAGCTGGGGTCTTTTGTATCACTCTTTCGTCAGTGGTTTGTGCCCTTTATTAGGTTCAGTAGCCTGTTCTTAAGGTTTTTCGGATTCATGTCCCTTTCCGTGCTGATCTCTCCGATGGTTCTGTGACGCCTGCTACTCAGGGCGTCGAAAATTATGTGAGAGGCTGTTTCTTCCTCTACACTACATAGTCTGCAATTTACGGGTTCTCTGACTATTACCATGGTGTTTAGGTGTTTCCTCAGGCCACAGTGTCCAGTCAACAGACCTACTATAATGCGGTCGGTTTATTTCAGCTGTCAAACTGACACTCTTTGAAATTATGCAAAAAGTTATCGCTGTATAACCCAAATATTTTGAAGAACTTATGGTATTACTACTGAAAATACATGCAAACCCCATAAGAAACACATTTTACGGAATGAATATTCTCACTTTAAAGTGTGAATTATGTTATTATAAATAATTTCATAATAAGTATATTCCAAAAGTATTGTCGTGAAAAAAATAATACTCAATAACATGTCGTATTTTTTTTTAAATTCATCCAAAAGAATTTGAATTTTTTATCAAAGCGCTGTTAACAGGTGACGACAGCTTTGGGTATTAAAGTAATCCAATATTTTTTCCGAGATCCTGCACGTCGTTTTCGCTTACTGTTTTATTACTTATGCAAAAAAGAAGAAGGAAAAACAACAAAATTTGCCGAGCTACAAAGTGTCTGATTAAGAAAACACATACGTAACGCGCAAAGTTGGCTTAAGCAACCCGCAATTAAGATGTTATCGTGGCATCCACGATGCTGCAACCTGTCAACAATTAACGTTATTTATTATTAGGTAACAATGGTAATGTTGTGATACGGTGATTGGGTGGTCTTGAAGAAAAACCCCCTCCCTTCTTCATCTCTTCGCCGATCTATTGATTACACTCACATACGGCGTTTCTTTCACTGCAAAACGTTTTCAGCCTGTCTAAGAGTGTAGCGATAATCTAACCTTTGATTTGGATATCCTAAACTTTTTGAGTTCGTTACAATTTAAAATTTTATAATTTTTTTTTCAATTATTATTTAAACCCTCAAGGGTTATTCTGATCAATTTTTATCTGATCAAATAACGCAATCAATGAACAATTTTAATTTGAATAAACTTATCATCGGAAAAACAGATATTAAAAAGGAACTGTGGATCGTTCCCTGCTCGCGCACTCATTATTTCGCAAAACTGCAAACGACGGTCATAATCATCCTCATTAAGTATTAAGTATTTTATATGGATGGAATTTATTCTACTTCATAATGGTTTGGATGCTAGTTCGATTGATCCCAGACACAGATGCCAGCTGCCTCGTACTCCACGTAGGATCAAGATGAACATGTCCCAAAACTGCATCTTTTCTAGCTTCATTAACTACAGGCTTTTCTATTTCTCGTTTTTTATTGACTACATTTCATGTCTCTTGAAATTTTTTTATTAATTTTAGTACATCTCTCTACTGACATGTCAAACTTGACGTTGTACATTAAATAGCTGAGCAGATAAATTTCACATTTAAAATCTTATTTCTCAATAAGTAATGGGCGGAATTTTAAAATTTTAAGACTATTGTATAGACATAGAGAAATATAAGAGCTTTTGAAAGAAATTTTATTCGACCCTCAATGCCATTTAAAAAATTTGGGGTAATTCTTACTCTCGCTTGGGGTTGAAATTAGTGGAGTCAAAAATACCGGAAAAGAGTGTCCCTCTTTTATCAAAAATCGACGGGTCTGAGCGTTCTTCTAAAATGTTGACGAGCTTTGTTTCTTTTTCGGTTGGCCACCCTGTAAAAAAAAGAATTATTTTCCTACTTTTATTCTACAAATGAAAATTTTAAGGAGAAGTACTTGATTTATTTGTTATTCCACACAGTTGCCAAAAAATAGCGTACGCCTGAAACATACTGTTTTTTCTATCTATTATAGAGATATGCAGTATTTTAAATAAAATTTGTTCGAGATCATTTAAAATGATTCGAGTGATAGTATTTCTTTTTTAGAGTGTAATAGCGACAAAGTCATCCAGTCATTCTCATTAGTAGCTTATTGAAAAGTACAGCCTGCGCAGTAATATCGCTGTTAACCGAAAAATCTCCGAGCGCAGTGACAAGGGGGATGCTTTGGAATCCCAGACATTCAACTGTCTGTTAGTCATTTATTACGGCTAACATGATGGGATATTTGTTATGAAGATGAAACGGTCTTTATCTGCGTTAAAAATACCTACGACGGTTCTATTTTTTTTGTTGTTGGTGTCTCGGAATATTTTTAATGCACGTAAATATTAGTACTGATTGTGTTGCATTTACATCTTCTTTAGGCCACTTAAACTCGAAAAATTCACTGCTGGAGTACAAGATCTTTGAATAATATCGATAAAAATGTTTCCCGATTTCCCCCGAAAGAAAACCGCTTTAAAAAATTATACCGACTAGTGTGATTACCTTTTTTTTCCTTTTAATTTAACGTTCTCTCCGATGGCTTCAAAAATGGCACTTAGACTAATTTCGTAATATATTTTAAAAGTGAAATAAAACTGCTTCTGTTTCCAAAGAAATGCCGTGTGGCAATCAATGGTGCAGGAACGGCTCCCATAGATTTTTTTATTGCACAAAATGCTAATAAAAACACCTGAAAATTCTATTTACTACCCATACAACTATTAAAATCAATTAATAGCCTGTCGTCCTTCCTAGGACAATAGAAAGTCTGTGTATTTAAAAGTAGGTAAACGTATACATACTTCAAATAAGTCAAGAATAAAGTTACAGCACCATAAATGGGAAAAAATTTCAAATCTTAGATATGCTGACGACCCTCTTCTGATCTCTAACTCAGCAGAAGAACTTACAGAATTGATACAACGACTCGTGAAAACATCAAAAGAGTATGGTCTAAAAATCAACTATGCCAAATCTAAAGTATTGATAGTTAATAGATCGGATAATATAGCAAACAGACCACAATCACATTGCCAACTGTGAAGTGGTAGATCAGTTTGTTTATCTGGGTGCCCTTATCCACTCCTCCGGCAGCTTCGAGATGAAGATCCGCCGTCGTATTTAACTTGGCCGAACAGCAATAAGCCAATTACATAAAATTTGGAAAGATCGATATATATATATATATATATATATATATATATATATATATATATATATATATATATCCATCAATACCAAAAAATCACTGGTCCATGCCCTAGTGTTCTCCATTTTCTGGTACGCTTCCGAGACATGGGTTATGAAGGCAGCCGACGCCTTTGAAATGTGGGTATGGCAAAGAATGCTAAGAATACCGTGGACGGCACATCGCACCAATCTGTCAGTGCTGAACGAGATTGGACCATCAAACCGTCTCAGTAGCTTGACATCAGCGCGAATACTGAACTTCTTCGAACATATAACTCGTCACGACAACATTGAGAGACTGATTGTCCAGGGCAAAACCTTGGCAAAAGGAAACGCTCACGCTCCTCATCTAGATGGACAGACATTGTATCAAAAGTAACCGAGCGTCCACTAGTGGAAGCCATTAGAACTACTACTAACAGTGGGAGATGGCGAGAGACTGTAAGAAGAGTTCTGAGTAATAACACTTGATATTAACTTGTGATCACTACACGTCGCTCTCGACGTTAGACTAAGAAGAAGAAGACTAGTAACACAATGATTTGATAGGAAAGTTGTTAGTAAAGCAGGAACTCTGGCACCGCGAGAAATATCGATGTTTATGTATTTTACTAAAATCACACTGCTAATTTTACTTGTCAAGTCTGGTTTTTTTTTTGTTCTTAGATTAAAAGGCCGAGTCGGTTCTGTCCTAATCCAGGTAAGGAATCAAAACGACAAGATCCCATCACAGCTTTACCGAGAGAGGCAGGTAAGTTACTCGTTCCAATAATGGAAACAAGATAATAACGATAAAAACAAAACGGCTTTTAGCACCGCTAATATATGGCCGGCAGTAATTTACTAAAAAACTATTAACAACTCCTTTTCTGCTTATTAGTAATTCTCGGCTTCTTGATATCTAACCGAAGGGGTGAACGGGGCAAAACAGCAACCGACTTGTTTGAGGGAAACTATCACGGGACCTTTTATGTATATTCGATAAAATATTGACGGGAATGACAATTAACTGTACGTAAAAGAGTCAAACGCAATGACAAAATACTCTTTACCTTATCTGAAGACCACCATTCAAGTTGATCGACGAGTTTTTCCCGGACGACTGTCCCTTCAAACTTCCTTCGATATGGTGCAATCACACACTTGCAAATACACCTAACTTCCAATATTTTTCATTAAAATTTCATTCCAGAAATTTGATGGAGAATTTGGTACAATATCAATGAGTCTGTTGGTACTTATTCGGTACTTGCTGTCTTTTGCTAATGGACCTACTTTAGATGGCAGAAGTGACTTTAAAAGGAAACTTTTTTCTTTCCTTAATTTAGAATCATTAACATTCATATCTGTATCCGAGAGATACGAAAAATCAAGGTATAAATGCCAACCAAATTTTAATAATGTTTCGAATACTTGTCATTGGTTGAAGTGTCTATTTGTCACTAGGTTAGGATAGGTTAGGTATAATGAAGGGCGTTGGCTGGAAAACAAATAAATGGGGCACTGCATAACTTTATGAGAAGCCAGACCGTGTCAAAAAGGCACGACTAGAAACACTTATGTATGGTAGTGAATGTTGGGTTTGGCAAAAGAACCATGAAAGTAAAATTAATGCCGCGAAGATGGGTAGTCTAAGAAGTATATCTGAAGTGACTCTGATGGGTAAAGTGAGCAATACGAGAGAGGCATTATTTAGTTTAAATGTTTTGGTCCAAAGAAGCCGCGACTTAAATTGTTTTTCTCTGCTTTATCGACTTTGAAAAAGCTTTTGATCGCGTTAATCATCAAAAGTTAGAAATATTAAACGAATACCAACTAGATGATAAAGATTTAAGAGTTATCTCCAATCTTTACTGAAAGCAAGAATCATTTGTTCGAGTGGAAGGAATGAATTTAAAATTCGTCAAAGTGTTCGTCAAGGTTGTGTATTGTCTACTTTGTTCTTTAACATTTACTCAGAAAAGCTATTCCAGGAAGCTCTTGAAGAGTTAACAGATGGTATTTTTATCAATAATGTACTGATCAACAACTTAGGGTACGCAGATGATACAGTTCTTCTTGCATATACAGCTGAGGGTCTCCAGAGGTTAATAGAGAAAGTAGCTGAGATGTGCGAAAAATATAATTATGCGATTAAACACAAACAAAACAAAGGTAATGATAATGAGAAAACAAGCCGCTCAGAACGTACAGTTTCACGTCAGAAATTCCCCCATTGAGACAGTCTCAACCATTAACTATCTAGGAGTGCAATTAAATAACGATTGGGACCAAATAAAAGAGATAAAGATACGAATCGAGAAAACCAGATCTTACTTCAATCGCATGAAAACTCTCCTGTGCAATACGAAACTTAATTAAATTCTAAGGACTCGTTTATTAAAATGTTAAATATTTTCAATATAAATGTATGATGTATGAATCATGGATATTAATGGATGCAGCTTGCAAAATAGATGTGGTGCTTCCGACGCATGTTGAGAATATCTTGGACTCATCACGTACCTAACTAATGAAGCTGTCCTGCAACGTATGCAAAAAGAAAAAGAATTAATGAAGAAAATTTAAGAAAGAAAACTTGCATACTTTGGACACATAATTCGTAACCAAAAATATGAAATACTGCAGCTGGTTATGGAAGGTAAAATGGATGGCAAGAGATGTCCTGGAAGACGCCGAATATCATGGTTACATAATCTTAGGCAATGGATTGGAAAAACAGTTATGTGGGCCAGAATTATCGTCAACGTCCATTGAGCATAAGGCACTAGAAGAAGAAAAATTGAAAATTAGATTTGGCAAAAGAACCATCAAAGTAAGATTAATGCTGCGAAGATAAGTAGTCTGAGAAGTATAGCTGAAGTGACTTCGATGGGTAAAATGAGCAATACTGAGATAGCGGAACTTGTGTAGAATAAAAGAAGATGTGGTAACAAAAATAGATAAAGGAATGCTTAGATTGACGAAACAGATTTATACGGCGAGTGTGAATGGGCCAGTCGGTAGATTGTTTTAAAAAAAGGCCACGGCAAGAGTTCCAGCAACCGACGAGCGTATATGAAAGCGCTGATGAAAGTAAAATAAGCGAAAGATGAGTGTAAGAACCTTAACAAGTGGTTTCTGCCTATTTCTACGCGAAAAAGTCGTGACTATATGTATGTACGTATAATTAATGCACTCGTTACGAGTTGGGATCAGCTTGTTCAAGCTAATTTCGTGCGATTTTGATTGTAAAACTTATCTCGTTGTCCGCCACTGTTTCAATGATTTATACAAAACCCATTCCACACTACCGAGCACTAATATCCGATTCGTAATTAACACCGACAAATATTTTACTTCGATTACAACTAATACTAATTATCGCAGGATGTTTTATTACCTCTACTAATCTTGACTTATTTCATACGACGAGCGTAATTTTTTTCTTTCATCCTTCTTTTCGAAGGATTTGCCTTAATTGACGATATCATCAATTAGGGAAGACTTATTTATATGGTCTTTCGTCTCGATTTTTCTTCCTCGGCAATTTTAACGTTTGACGTGTATTTGTGATGCCATAATTTTCTTCCGAGAAGGTATTTCGTTTAATTAATTTTAGACAAATGCGCGCTATTATACGTAGCGACCATTAGAATTGTTGCTAAACCGATAAAAAGCCATTTGTTAAACAATTTTATACTTTCTTCAGAAGTAATAAATCGTAAAAGACAGGCAATATTTGGGCAATCTAGACTAGGGCTCTGAGAATTGTATAGCCGGAGTGACTCGGTTGAATAAAGTAAAGAATAGTGAGATAAGAGAATGATGTGGTGTAAAAGAAGATGTGGTTACAAAGATAGATAAAGGAATGCTTAGATGGTTTGGACACGTAGAAAGGATGGATGAAGATTGATGAAACAAATTTATAAGGCGAGTGTGAATGGACGGAAGTCGGTAGAAGTCGACCTCGGAGAACGTATCTCGATCAGATCAACATTGTTTTGAAGAAAGGCCAGCTGTCAAGAGTACAAACAACCGACGAGCATGTATGAGAGCACTGATGAAAGTAGAGGAAGCAAAAGATGTGTGTAAGAACTGTAGCGGAAGTGGAAGGAAGTTGTCTTTGCCTACCCCTATGGGAAAAAGGTATGACTTTATGTATGTATGTATGTCTAGACTATTCACCGAAGAATGTAAAAAGCAGCTGATAAAAAATCTGACATGTTAGTAGAGGGAACAACAGGCAGACGAGGTGTTGGAAGAAGGCAAATCTCTTGGCTGAGAAACATCAGCGAGTGGACAGGCATCTGGAACGCTGTAGACCTGTTCAGGGTTGCAGAAGATATAGACGCACTCTTTGCAGTAACTGCTAACGTTTGGGCGATCGGACATGGCACATAAAAAGAAAAAGAAGAACAACAGTTACGCTAAAATAAATTCTCACTGGTTACAGTCCAATGAGAGGACAACTACAGAATAAAGAAAGTTGCTGCAGAGCATGTCGTAAAGGAATGAAAACGGCTAGACGCGTATCGTCTAGTTACTTTAATTCGTCTTGTACGACCCATTGACGAGCATGATTTTTCTCATAAAGAGCCTGCACAAATTAGTACAGAATATTGTAGAATGGATGGAACTTTTATTAACCTAGTCCCAGACACTAAGATGAGTGGCTTAGAGCAACATCAAAGGCAAGAAACTTGGTACTTTTGTCTTCTTCTTCTCCTTCTTTGACACTTTTATGTGTTTTCAACAAACTATTGACGAGCATCACTTTGAAGACTCTTCCCTTCCACTGGAATATCAATTGCCATCCTATAGCGATAAAAATGAACGGAATAGTCGTTAGTTTTTTGATGAGTGAGATGTATCACGACACCACGATCATTTAATGGATCTATTCATCGCCTATTAAAACTCCTTTCGCTCCGACTGGTTCGGTCGAGTGAGAGACGAAGAACCGATGTTTAAATTAAATTCGAATTTAAATGCGTCTTAATTAGTATTGATGAGCTTCCAATGGACAATCGCAACAAGCTACTAAGAATTTCGTTTGAATTTATGCGAGATATGCCGACGCGTACATTGAATCATTTAATTGGTTCGCGTCTTTATTTGCGTGTCTTGTGTCTAGCATCGGGTACGTGCGGATGCCGTTAGGATTGTGCAGACAAAGCTAGTCGACGTATGATTAATGACCGTTATATTTTATTTGATGGAACTATTAACATTCCTCTACGGCTGCATTATTTTTATTTTTTAAATATATAAAACCCCGACACGGCGCTTCTATAAACACGAACATTTTGTTGTGTGATCCTAAAGTTGGCTGTCGATCGCATTTCCCCGTGTAAATCCGCGAAAATATGAACACGCTATGCAAAAATGGCGTTTTAGAGACAGCTCAATTCGCAACTGCTGTTTTATATTCATCGATTTCCTTTGTTAAACGATATTAAAATAACAGAGAAACGATAAAATTCGAAATATTTAAAGTGTTCTATTGTTGTAAAAACCACAAATCGTTTTATGGCGAGAATGCGCACTCGGTTGCCCAATAAATAAACTTGCCGCATTTTTGTATTCCGACAACCGAAATAAAATAGGTGATGCATAACATTAAGGTTAAAGGCCACCGAACACCGTCTTACTAAAAAGAAGAACGCGTACAGCGCTGCCAACAACGGCGAGGGGCGCACGAGATTATAAAATTTTAGTGGCCCCTTTTGCTTGTTTTTTTTGTTGCAGAGGTGGAAAAAATCCTTTATGGAGAGGTTAGGTTAGGTTAAGTTTTATGTGAGTGGGGCGTGGTCGCCCCTCCACCGCGACCCTTAGTAGGTCTATTGTGGCTCACCCCTAGAGGCTACAGTTCACCGCACAATCCAGCCCTTCTTACGAAGTTCATGGTTGTATAGGGTGAGATTTTTTTAAAATCGGTAGGTTCTAGGTTAGTGTTACCAAATATGTTGAACCTTATTCTTCCCAGGCCGGGGCATGAACATAGTATATGTTCAGCAGTTTCGTCTTCCACGCAGCAGAACCGACAGTCCGTTTGTTGGTTCAGATCTATCTTTCTGAGGTGGTATCTCAGACGACAGTGTCCCGTAAGCAGTCCTGTTAGAATACGCAGGTCATTTCTGCTCCATTCTAGGATCTGCTTAGTTGTGTTTCTCGAGGGTTGTAACGGTAAAAACGCTTTCGAGTGGGTTATACCTGGTATGTCGGACCAGTACGTGAATATTTTCCTCTCCGCCCAGTCCGAAATAATTGTTTTGGCGGTACTTGTGGTGACTTCAAAAACCGGTTCTGGTCCAGTGAACGCAGATTCGGCCCCCTGTTTTGCAAGGGTGTCGGCTTTTTCGTTTCCTTCCACCCCCTGGTGCCCAGGTACCCACAGTAGGGTCACCCTGTTGTTCGCACCAAGGTACTCTAATGATTCGATGCAATTCCATACAAGTTTAGAATTTATCTTGTTGGAGCTCAGTGCTTTTAAAGTGGCCTGGCTGTCTGATATTATATTTATGTTTTTGTTTGCTAGAGGTCTGTTGGTCAACTCTCTTGCACACAATTCGATAGCGAATATTTCAGCCTGAAAGATTGTGGCATACCTGCCAAGACTGGTAGATATTTCAATCTTTGGTTTCCTGCTGAAAACACCGGCCCCAACTCCATCTGGGGTTTTTGAGCCGTCTGTGTACATTACGTATTCAGTCTCTGGGAAGAGGATTTGTCCCCTCATCCATTCGTCTCTCTTCGGAAGAAGGACTTTGAACGACTTTTCTACGTGTATTTTTGTGGCTAGCAAGTCAGGAACCATCCCAAGAATTTGGTTATGGAATTATGGAGAGGTTGTGAGTCTGAAAGTTTAAGGTCTACTGTGAGACTCCACTGACTGTGTCAGATCTACTCACTAAAAACTCCACCCCTAATTATGTCCGTCTGGCTATTGCCTTCGGTGACACTTAGGCCTGTTGACCCATTGTATCTTGCCTATGTATTTTTGTATCATTGTACAATAGAGACCCGACCAGCTGACCTCCTGGCAAGGACCCGAACACAGCAAAACACACACTGCGCCGCCGCGAGGCACTGGTCCGAAAAAGACAGGCGATCCCCGGGACCTAGAACCACCAATCCAGTTCCTTCGTATCTTGTACAAGTTTGTACAAGTGCTGTACTGGGTAGGAACAATGTAGCCGCCCAAGCGCTCCACCGCCCCCGGATCCGCGCCGCACAACCCGCAGGCCATTATAAAGTCCCTTCTTAGCTGATTCCTGTTCATCGGTAACAGTTCTGCCGTCCTTTTATGGCACGGTCCTTTGATGTATTATTTGCCGTGTTTGTTTCCTGGTATGCTTTTCCAGTAGTTTTTGTGTTTTTCCAAACCTCTTCTTGCAAGTTCATCTGCTTTCTCATTATCTGCAACTTTCTGGCGTCCTGGAACCCGTATCAGTTTGACGTGATATACCAGCGTTCAGAGATCTTTGCAGTCAACGAGTATTGGGGAAGGGGTGGTCCGGCCCTGAGGTGCCCCCTGCACAGGAGTAGGGATGTCTACTACAGGATTTCGCCCGGTTTCCCGTTGGCTCCGTTAGCTATGGTGCTCCGTCAGTATGGGTCGCATAACACTTTGGATTGGGAGTCTTTTAGTCGCCTTTTATGACAGGAAGACCATACCTGGGATCTATTATATTTTCCCCTTATTTCCAGGTGATTAGTGGCCCCTTACAAATAATAACAAACAAAACATACATCATTAGTAAAAAGAATGGAATGATTTAAACATTTCAGGAATAACTTTACTGTAAGCAGTTTAGCTGCTGCTTAAAAAGTTGCCTCCATTTTTTTTATACAACAAGCCATATTTTATTTTTATTTCTTGAATATTGCACCGTTTACAAATCGTCTAAAAGATTAATGTCAGCAGAGATACGCCAGAGGACAAAAGTCGCAGATATCATAGAGGTTGCCGTTCTCTCAAGTGGAGATAGGCTGGACACATTGCACGCAGCATCGATGAGAGGTGGACAAAACGTTTGCTCTGCCGGCGGCTTAGAACATTAAAACGTCACGCTGCTGGGCGCCCTCAGACGAGGTGGAGGGACGACATCCAGCAGCATACGGGAAGGGACTGGATACAGCTTGCCCAAGGCAGATCGGCGTTGAGAGACAAAGGGGAGGCCTAAATTCAGGGTTGGATGGCGACGGGCTCTTGAAGAAGAAGAAGTTGTTGAGAGCCATTCTCGACGACCACATTTTCCAATCCAAGTTGAAGGAAACAAATGGTTTCATTAATTTATCTTCTTACTTGTATAACAAGATTAAGCTCCAATCCTGTTGTCAAACATCATCATCATCACTCAGCTATAGTAGTCCACTGCTGAACATAAGCCTCTCGTTTATTTTGCCACTCTGCTCTATCTTGAGCCATTTGTATCCAATTACCACAGATTCTTTTGATGTCATCGGTCCATCGTGTGGGGGGGCGCCCTCTACTACGATAAGCTTCGTGCCTCGGACGCCACTCCAATAGTTTTTTAGACCATCTTCCGTCAGTTCTTCTAGCTACGTGGCCAGCCCAGTTCCACTTTAAAGTTGTTATTTTTTCGATTACATCTATAACACCTGTTCTTTGGCGAATAATCTCATTTGGTATTCGGTCTCTGACGGAGATACCCAGAATAGCCCTCTCCATCGCCCGTTGGGTGACATGCAGTTTCTTTGCTGACTTTTTTGTAAGCGTCAATGTTTCGGCTCCGTATGTCATCACTGGTAATATGCACTGATTGTATACTTTTCGTTTTAGACTGATGGGAATATCCGACTTGAAAACATACTTTAATCTTCCAAAGGATGCCCACCCCAAGCCTACTCTCCGGAGAAGTTCGCACGTCTGGTTGTCCCGTCCTATTCGGATCTCATGACCCAAATATTTGTATAACATCATAAAAAGAACAAAAATATGAAACAAAATTCCACGTGTACCTACATAAATCTGGGAACGAGATATTTTGTTAAATTAGATAGAAAAATGTCTTTGACATTTTGTACTATAGTACTATTAATTATAGATAATTGCTGAAACGAAGGACTATGCAATGTCCGTTTTGGATCAGTAGTTAAAAAAAACCAGCACCATTGTTCAAAAATTATTTTAATGTGGAATAATAACGTTTGTAATGGGTAAATTATAATGTATAAGTATAAATAATGGATAAGCACGAGTTTGGTATTTAACAATTTAAATAACAAAATATCTTAGAATCGTATAAACTGTTAACGATAAAATAGATAAATCAATCCACACAGCTCCAATAGCAGAGTCGTTGAAATATTAAAGGAGCAGATCCGAACTAGCGGTTAAATTTTTGTATTAAAATAGTTCTTCCAAGATGCTTTATATATTTTTTTGTGTAAATATGTATCACTTCGTATGGTAAGACGCTTGATTAAGGTAGAAAATTATTCTGGAAAACCAGGACAAGGGCGACAACGATGCACTAACGACCGAGATGAACGTTTTATTAGACAATAAGCTTTAAAAAACAGGATTGTCACAAGTTCTGTGATCAGAAACGAACTTGAAGTCCGCAATGTTACAATTTCTTCTAAAACAGTTAAGAGACGGTTAAATAAAGCTGAATTAAACAGTAGGAGACCAGCTACTGCAACCTTGCTTACTAGAGAGAACAGAGTTGCAGATTACTTTTTGTTTATGTCCGTACGAGATCTATAAATGCTAATTACTCTCTTGAGAATATTGTAATAGAACATGTGAAGCCTTTCGGTCCTCTTTTGAAACCCAATTTCCTGTTTATGCAAGACAACGCTCGACCTTACTCTAGCTAGGTTCTTGATTATCTTAATCAAATTGGTATACCTACCAGTTATACAGTGGCCGGATCTGAATGCGATGAAGCATTTATGAGATCACCTCAAGAACAAATTCAAGATTTTATCCAAAGTTTAATGGGAAGCATGTCTGGACGCGTAAATGCTATGATCCAAAGTAGAGAAGGCAACACACGCTACTAGTGTAGCACTACACCATTAATTTCGCTACTAGTGTAGTAAATGTAGTAAGGTGGAGAAGAACAAGGTGATGTCTATGAAGAGACCACGTATATAGGATGGAACCAGAACGTATGGGGAAATGGGCGAAAACTCAAAAGCCCACCAACACCAAACGACCCATAGGAAGACCAAAAAAGCGATGGTACGAGAGCTGGAGCTCCGGATCACACCAGAGACTGTAACAGAAAAAAAAACAGGACATAGTCCTATTAAAAGAGGAAGAAGAAAAAGAAGTAGATAGCGATTTGTATGATTAAATATGTTTAATATGTTCTACATTTCAATATTAGCAGCATTTGTCATAAACTTTTGTATTCAACTCTATTTGTCATACAGAATTTTCTTGCTGCAACAGTGAACCATTTATGATTTTGCTTGACAAATTGTAAAACGCTGTCAATAATCTTTTTAATTCATTTCATAGTGCAAACTTCTGTAGATTCGTTTTGATAATGCCTAGAAATCCGAATCCAGTTCTGGAAAAGTATAAATCAATTTCAGAGTTAGAAGCAGAACCTTCTATATTTCACCCGTTATATTTCAAGGTGGATTTATGTTAGGAAATGAATGAAATTTACATTTTAATACAAGAACAAACATTGGGGAAAACCTGGAAAATGTTATTTCCTGGAAAGCTATTTATTGCCGGAGCTTATCGCTGAAAATGCATATTGAACTGATACTCTAATTTACCAACAAACGACGTAAGTTTATTGATTAGTAGTATTAGTTTCTACGTATTTTTTGCAGTTACAGTTGTGAATTTTTTTTCATGTGGTACCTTCTTTTAGTCCAAGTAATATTGGACAACAAAATGACATCGGTACATTAAATTTGGCTCTGAAAGTTGTGGTCGTTAACAGACTTTTTAAGCATTGAAAAAGAAATGACAGAAATATTTCGTTAGGAAAGTAGTATTTTATGGCCTCCTAGGAGGAGGAGTGTGGGTTCTGCTATGTAAGCGAAGACGTCAGTATAACGATCTCTCACTGTCAAGATTTTAATTATGGAAAAAATACCTGGATACCTGGATGATCTTATTATAAGCCCGTAGGAATCGGATGTTTACAATTTTCCTTTTTCTACTCGGGAGAAATGATTACTCAACTTCGATAAAAGCGAACTGAAAACAATGCCCTTGTCCCGATTAGTTAACTGCTGCAAGCAATGAAATTGATTCAATGCCGTGAAATAAATAGAAATTAAACTAACGAAATGAAATGAAAAAAATACTAAATGACTTGCCACTATTGACGGTCGAAGGAATGCAACTTAATGCAAATAACAAGCGATGTGAAAAATAAGGATCTGAATGACAGTCGCTCACTACTACTGTCGGAACAATACTACTACTGCGCCGACTCGAGACTGCGCATTGTAAACAAAGGGAGAAAAAGCCAGCTGTGGTGCCAGCCGGAGACATTGCGAGTTCTGCCTGGGGCAAAACGAGTTTAGAGGACGGATCGAAAAAGGATTTTAAAATGGAAACAAATAACATTTAATAAAACAAAAGAAATCAAACGATGTGTTGCATCTGTGATCGCAACAAAGCCTGTAAAGTGTAATTGTTTAGACCAATGATTTTAATAAAAATCAGTTAATTTTGGAATGATATGATGCTGATGTAAATGGCATTCGCGTTTATCAATACTTCGTAATTACGTGTTAAATATCTAAAAAAAAACCGGCACAGAATGTTTACCGTTTTCTCGACTCATTTGTATTCATTTAAAACGTATTCATTACACTACCAACACAGAGTACAAATGCGTCTGCTAATAATGATAAATTAGTTATTTGAAATTATACAACAAAGCTCGGAGTATTGCAAGGTTGTAAACTGAAGTACAATAAAGATATAAATCTTTCAAAAAAAAAAACAAAAACAAAAATATACAACACGACGTGCAGGCGATGTTTACCGAAAACCAGCATATTTTATCGTGCTATCGATATATGTATATAAAACCAGCAACTGCTCAGTTTGTAAAATAATATACGGGGTGATTCCAACGCAATCGAAATTTCCATTCCGTGTTTAATGGACACACCACACTATATCCGCACAACGATGAAATAGAAAAAATGCATTCACATCACTGGCGATGAATAAAAGTTCACAACGAAGTTACTGAAACGTTGAAGATCTCGCTGGACCGCTCTCGAATATTCGAGTGCCCACATAAAAACGATGAGTCAATCTAGACGGGTATACTCCCTGGGAAATCCAAGGAGAAATTTTTGTTTTTACCATTCAGTTGTAAAAGTAAGCAGAGCAAACCTTCAAATGGATTTGTGTAATTTCCACTCTGATCCTTTTTACTTGAAAAGAATCGAAATAAGATAGGGCCTTCTTATGCTACTCCCAGGAGAACGTTGGGCACTTCAACTTGCCTTGTAATAAACTCAATGCTGAGAAGCAAAATAAATAAAATCTTTAGAGCATCTCTAACCTTGTTCACAATTTGGGTGGTGGAGAAAACTCTTTTCAGAACCCACCATAGCTGGAGTTCTATCGGTAGTCAAGCCTGTCATTTTTATTATTAGAATTGGTTCAGACACATTTTTCAAAAGAGGAAACAGGTCTTTTAATGAAATAGTCTTCTTTAATTATGAAATTGATAAAAATCTTCCTGACGGCCATCTGGGCGATATCAATCACATCTGTAGATTCATCAAGTTACAGGGACAAATGGCTGCTGTAGTACACGTTTTAACTGTAATTCATTACTTCTACTCGTCTCATCACTGAGGTACATTATTACACCTCTTCTTCGTCGTATCTTCATGTCTGAAGAATCGTGACACAATGGCTACTTGCAACTAAAAACTTTACATTTCCAAAGGTGGCGATCTTCGACCTCTTGAAGATTCGTTTGACCTGTGATGTTCTTTATTTGGTCCAGCCAGTGTGCCGTAGATCGGCTTCTAGCTCTTCGGTATTCCATTTTGCCCTTTGCTAACAGTTTATCTAGATTATTCTCATTTCTGCGTGTGGTGTGCCCGAAATATTAAAGGATTTGTCTGCGGCACACGGTAGATAGTCGATCCGTGGTGCCGAGTTCATTAAGAATTGACACGTATGTTCTTTTCGCAGTACTTGGAATGCGCAGCATTCTTTTCCAGTATCACATTTCAAATGCCTCTATGCGATGTCTATCAGCAGCTTTGATGGTCCATGACTCGGATCCGTACGAAAATATGGAGTACCCCAAAGATCGCACAAGAGCCATTTTTGTGATCAATCCATATCTTTCCCAGGTCCGCCATAGTTGCCCGAGATAGTGCTATACGCCTTTTTATCTCCATCTCGCATCCTCCTGTGTTGGTTATTAAAAACTCCAAGTAGATAAACTCATTAACCGTCTCGCTATTTGGAGGCAGATTGTTTAGCTGTAGATTGTAGATTGAAGGGGGTCGTGAAGGCTATATAGCCTCTCAAGCACCTCGACTTTTAGGTGATACCTTAGAGGACAGTGTTCAAGTCCCGTCACCAGTTTTAAGTCTTTCTTGCCCAACTCGAGAAGCCGTTTAGCTTTCCTTGGTGAAAAGCTTACTAGCCTTATCAAAGATTGTTTAGCATTTTACCATTGATCGTTATTCCCTCTTTATTCAAATCTAGGGCGCGTTTCATTATGTTTTCGCCTTAGGCATTGAACAATTTGGGTGACAATATCCACCCTTAATATCCTCTTTGCGTTTTGAAAGGATCCGATGTTTTATTATCTTGAGTCATTATTCTTGTATAAACTGGTAATGAGGTTTGGGACTTCCATTTCACTTAGCACTTGCCATAGACTTTTATATCTTACTCAATCAAAGGCTTAAAGTCAGGAAAGCACAGGAGCATAGGCCTTTTAAAATATCGTGCTTTTTCTATTAATAAGCGAATATAAAATATAAATTTGTAACCGTCAAGAAGGGTTCTTCGGTAATCGTCGTGTTTTGTAGACGTAGACTCTTGAGTTACTTTCAATAATAATTTTTTCCGTTCGTGTATCAGTTGAATCGCTCTGTATATAAAAGCCAGCAACTGCTCAAGGTACCTATAAAAGAATAAATATATAAGAGTATGTTTATATTCGATAGAGTCGTGTTTGGTCTGTTATTATGAAAGAAACTTTAGTCTTTTACTGATGTCTTCATCTAGAGTTCGTGTGGCCACCAAGCTAAGTACATGGAAATCGTCTCTGCACACTCAGTGGCGGAGAATTCAATCCCCGGTTAAACGAATTTTTTTTTTTAACTCAAATCCCATATCTGACTTAATGATAAAATAATTATTTTAATGAAGAATAAATGACCAACCATCAATTTTATTTTAATAAATCTTATTAACTCAAAAAGGTAATACTTATGCCCATCCAGTGTTGTCCTAAGCTTATATCTGATTAGGTTAAGACTCCTATACATACACATAAAACACGTTTTATTCGAAGGGCTTCGTTTTCCTTAGTCTCCGAGTCATGTTCTGGTTGTCAAGTAATTGAATAATTTCCGTAATGACATGATGCTGTAATCTACCTTCATGTTGTCAGCGAATCTCTAAATATTCTCTTTGGCATAAAGGATTCCAAGGTCCCTATGAATATCTGAGTTGCGTACTAGCTGGATACTATAAAGCAAAACTGGTTTAAAGATTTGGTTGTAGATAAGGATCTTATTATGTATTGACAGTCGAGAGTTTCTACCCTGAAGCCAATAATATTGTATGTATTTTAAGTTAAGCTCAGCCTTTTTCTTCTTGACATGCTCCTTCCATCGCAGCTTGGCGTCCTGAGTCATATCAATATATTTTGCTCTATTTTTATAAGGTCCATTAATACCATTAATACCATTAATATTAAGTGTCAGAGTATTCGTTAGTTTCTTGTTGGTAATATTAACATGGATTAATTTATGTTCATTTAGCTTGATTTTCCAGTTTTTGGTCCAACCAACGATCCTTTTAGTTTAGAGTATTCATCTTCTTGATTTATTCTGTGAAGTCTATTTGATATAGATATTAAGATATCTACAAATTGTTTTGGGAGCATTTTATTAAATTGATGAATTAGATGGTTGATGGTCGAAAATTAAGTATTTTCTGAAATAATTTGGATATGATTCGCAACAATGAAATTGGTCACTTTACAACTATCAGTCTAGCAGACATTCTATATGTAATAAAAAAAAACAAATATAATCGATAATGTTCGAAATTTCTTTCCTTATTTTTCACTAACCTCCAACTCCCGTGGACGCGTAATTAATATAAATCGAGCTTATTAGAAATAAATTAATCCAGCAAAGAAACCATTGTCTAATGCCTAAGATTTATTTTAAACAAATGAAATTTATGAATAGACGTTTTTTGGTTCCTTTTTGTGTTGCCGACATTCATTAGGACTGGCGCTCGCTGTCCGATTGATTGATGGTCTTTTGGATTTTTTTTGTTTATTGGTGTGTGTATGTGGTTCAAAACTATTGCTCTCATTGGTGGCTTTGGATGAAAATTATGAGAAGGCGAAGTGCGAACCGAATATAAATTAGAAATAAATCAAATATCTGTACATTCAACGTTCGACATTTCATGTAAACATTTGGGAGGGAAGCATTAACGAACCATTTAGCAGATTGATCATTTCGTCCTTTTTTCACTATATCATGGGTAACGTAACAGTTATAAGTGATAACAAACTATAAACGTTCTAATGCAGAACCGCGCGACGTTGTCAAGCGTAAATTATTTTTGCTTCTTCTTAGGACGCCGTCTCCCTCCGGAGGTTGGCAATAATGGTGTGCCAAACTGTACCTCTAAATATTTCTATTGATGTTCTTTCGAACCATTGACGTAAGTCTGTGAGCCATGAATTTTGTCGACTTCCTATCGATCTTTTCCACTTGATTTTTCTCTCAACGATGAGTCTAAAAATCCCATAACGCTCTCCTCTCAATATGTGACCGTATTGTTCGCTGTGTTCAACGATCAGATTCATCATGTTTTGGAGACCTGTTAGGTTGTCAGTGAGTACCACCGCATCGTCAGCAAATCTTACATTATTTATGAGGGTGCCATTGATCATAATACACCCTCTTTCGTATTTTGCAGTGCTTCTCCGAAAATTTCCTTAGAATATATATTAAAGAGGAGGGGTGATAGAACATATCCCTGTCTGACACCTTTTCGTAATTCTAACTTATCATAAACGAACAATGGGACAGTGCACAAGAGGTAAAATGTCGTATGGGAAAAACCAGGACGGTTTTTAATAAAATGAATGCCATCTTCAAAAGTCACAACATATCCCTAGAAACGAAAATAAGACAGATAAGATGCTATGTTTTTTCTGTTCTATTGTATGGAGTAGAATCCTGGACACTCACAGAAGCCACCACTAAAAAAGTGGAAGCAATTGAGATGTGGCTGTATAGGAGAATGAGAATACCATGGACAACTCACGTTACAAATATAGAAGTGCTAAAGAGAATGAAAAAAGATCTAGAAATCATGTACATCATTAAAAAAGAAAACTAGAATACCTAGTGCACGTTATGAGGAAAAAGGATCGATACAGTTTGGTTTCAGTATAGCTGAGTGATGATGCGTAGATCTCCCGCATCGATACCCGTGGATTTAAGGATTTCGAAAATATTTATTTTCAAGATTTTTTACTGTTACCAATGGTAACAGTGGTTACATGAACGCTTCGCCACTACGCCACCACAGATGAAACATTGCCACGTCTTTTTCGTTCTCTAAAGAGTACTCTGCTAGCGGTTTCTCTACTGGCAAATTATGCCCGAGCTCAGCCGTAGAGGGTAGAAGAAAAAAAAGAAAATAAAAGTGAGCCGCGCCACCGACTTAGACGGTATAAGCCGGAAACCCCTAGATCTTATAGGCACTAGCAGAGCCACAAGATAAACAACTAAGATTATGGTGAACCAAATAAATAAAATTATAGCAAAAATATGTTGGATACTTTACTCACACAATAAATAATCAAGGTACACAGCTCAATAGCAACATCATAACAAATATAGTCAAAATTAACAGCTATGGTAAAATTTTCTTGCTAAAACAAACCAAAAATTTAAAATTTACAACTTTATAAAATAACCAGAACAGAAGTAAGAGTAACAGACTTTACCAAGTTACAGAAAAAGAAGTAAGACATATATAAATTAACTCATTAATGACACTAATTCAAACATTTACATAAAGGCAAAGAACAAAAGGTAAAACATATATATATATATATATATATATATATATATATATATATATATATATATATATAAAGTTAACTCATTACATAAAGATTTTCACTGCCAAAACAATCGAGTTCATTTAAAAATATCTTTACGATGGTTGTCCTTTAAAATATCAAGATTGTAGGATATTTACAAATAAGTAGGAAGAAAATATGTTTTCACTTGGACATAAAGAATTATTGAGAAGGTTATTTTAATCCAAGTTTAGTTTTGGCATATTATCTAATGTAATAAATAGTTTCCCACAAAGTACTATACTAATGAACTAAACAGAACATGATAGTGGTGTCAGCATGAGTCACTGCGTTATATATATTTAAAAATAAATCACTTATAACCTTTGGGTATAAGAATTCACAAAGTACTATATTTATAAACTAAAACAGAACTTACTCGTTGTGTCGAAATGAGACACGGCGTTATATATTTAAAAATAATTCACTGATAACCTATGGGTATACGAATTCACATGTACTCCTGTGGCCTACTCCTGGGCCTACTCCTGGGGCTGGTTAGATTATGGGGCGGCACCGGCTAATTAACAATGGCTTCCCTCAAATAAATCCCGATAACGGATATTTAACTTGACACCAGAAATCCAAAATATCAACAACGTAGGTAAGATAGAATGGTCAAGTTAAAAATTAAGTGGTTTTTCTTCAAAATCCAATTAAGATGGCCCAAATACAGCCAGATATGAAAGAAATCCCATAGAGGTTCTGCACACGTGCTAATAACACACCGTCCCCAACAACTTTCACCGACACCTGACTTCCAAGACTCTCAACACACGACTGCCGCTCCTATATCGGAAATCAAGAAAAATGGCGCGGAATAAACGTCAACCCACAATCTTCTCAAGTCCGCGCTCCACAATCGCCTCGTCCGTGTGGATATCCAGCCCCCATCCGCACAGAAATTGCAAACCAAACGATAATCCTACCCCTACAAGGTATGCAACATTATCTACAACGAATGATATATTAGAGTTACAACACAGTACGGTATGCAACAAGGAATACGAAACTCATCAGAGACAATTAATAATGGAACTTGTAGAAGGAAAAAAATAGGCACGTGACAACATGTTCAAGAAAAAGATTACCTATATATAAAAAAGATAAACGCTCTTGGACAAAAAAAAATTGCCAGATTGTTAAAAAAAATCTTTATAATTTCTTCTTAACAAACTAAAATCCCGTAATTTTGTGAACCTTGTGGTAGGCTGACTACAAAAAAAAAAATTATTTTACATTGTGAATAGCCTGCAGGATATTTCATTTTCTAAATAAGAAACAATATATTCTCTCCTATTGTTAGAGGGTAAAAGTCTATAATTCACATTTAATATTAAAAGCCCAATAATACGAAATGAAGCAATAAAGAATATTCTCCAACTCGATGCCGTCTCTTGCCGCCGCCGAGCAAGTTAAAACTTTGAATATGAGTTTGTTAGGTTTTCTTTCTGCGGTATAACACGAACAGTGTAGACGACAGGTGGGGGATAAAAGGTTCGCATCCGTCGAAACTGTCTACGAGCCCAAACAAATAAAATGATTGTCTAAATTTATTTATCTTAAATTTTTGTTAAATATTTACAATCGCGGCTTTTTGCGAAAATTGGCTCCAAATTTATGACATGTTTTTTATCACTAGTATGTAGTATCCCAAGTAATATTAAGGAGGCGCATGGCTTTGGACCCCTAAAAAAAATTAGGTTCATTCTTCACCAGATAATGTTGGTGCTAGGTTAGGACGTTAGGTTAGGTTAGTACCTAATAAAGAAGTTTAAAAATGCGGGGACGTATAAGAGAAGACCCCAATATTTAGATTTCATTAAAACTCTGAGAAAGTATAGTCTTCTACTTGCGTATAATGATAGCTATTATCATCGAGAGTAATAGCTATTATTATACGCTTGTTGAAAAATATACTATCAGATATTGTTTACAGTTGTAGGGGTCGTTTCTAATGTGTAACAGGTGATGTTCATATTTGTTGTTTATGGGGTTTTATGGGTTCCCCTCCTTAATTTTATATGGGATACCATTTTTTAACAACAACAATTTTGAGGAAAATATTTGGAGCCATTTTTCGCTAAAGCCGCGATTATAAATATTTACCAAATTTCTTTGTGGCTTTTTAGTCTCGAATGTATTATAAAATTCTTACATTTCTAAAATATATATATTGTTACAAGGAAGAAAATGATCGCTTATTAATCTTCTGCTAAGTCCTACCTTAATTTAAAGAGTAAATTGAAAATTTTGCAAAAATATATCTTCACTCAAAGATTTTGTAAATGTTTTTGTTAAGAATTTTTATGTTGGAAGTTCCTTAAATTACAGTGCGTGGAAGTGGGAAAAATTCTTTTGCTGCAAAATATAATTTTTTATTTGCTTGTGTTTTGATATCACAAGGAAGAACTTGTCTCCTGCTACGCCTATCCCAAATTTAAACGGGATTATTAAAAATCCTGCAACAAGTTGTAACCTGCGTTGTAGTTCTTCAGGTGACAGTGCTTGAAAATGAAAGCTCTATTGCTTTAAAAGAAGCCTCTCAAATATTTTCTTCTCTTAAAAATTATCCAAAGATATGAGTTGTAATGATAACAAAGAACTCTTCCCTGTGTCTTAATAAAATATTGGTCCTGGAAAAACGAAGGGCCAAGGGGTTTTAGCCCGGTGCTACAAAGACCTAGAGTATATGACCCGAAAGTTAATGGAAGAATATGTCAAATGGGGTCTTGAAGTTAATCTAAACAAAACTGAATATATGAGCATAGACGGGATATAACAAGATCTATTCCTTGAAGACACACAGCAAAGAATAAAGCATACTAGCAAATATAAGTATCTGGGAATGTATATTAAAGTAGACGGCAATACTGATGAAGCAATAAGGGACCGAATAACCCAGGGACGCAGAGCCATCAGCCTGTTGAACAGTGTACTGTGGGACAAAAATATATCGAAGGCCAACAAACATCGGATCTACAACAGTATTATTAAAAGCATAAGCTCATACGGCAGTGTGGTATGGCAACTGAAACAGCGCTCGGAAAATGCGTTAAGGGCAACCGAAATGGACTTCTGGAAACGAGCTGCGGGAAAGTAAAGATTGTAAAGAATCAAAAATAAAAAGATTCAAGAAATTATGGGGGTCAAACATACAATAGTAGCGGACATTCTAGTTGCACAACTCAAATGTTATGGACATGTTCAGAGAATGAATGAGAACAGATTACCAATGCAAATCTTAAATTGGACACCCCAAGGAAAAAGAAAAAGAGGGGGAACCAGAACAAGCTGGAGAGAGGGTATCAATTATCAAGTCCGAGGGAAAGGCCTAGAACAGGATTTATGGATGGATAGGGATCAATGAAGACTGGAGATCGGAAGACGTCGAAAAAAGTTTTAACCGAAATTTATATATATAAAACAGAGGATGTCTCTAATAATTTGTTTTACATTAAACATAATAATCATATAACTTTTTTATTTTATTGTCTTGGTATCATTGATACCATTATCAAAAGCTTCTTATATTGTTGAAGTCGTTAACTTCCTGCATTTATTTAATAAAAGTCCTTTTCTACGACATTGCGCCATCGCTTTAATTTCTTGCGATATAAATTCAACTAGATTTAAATATCTGCCGACATTTTTACGACGTCAGAGAATTATTGAAGTAAATTACATCTCACTTTTGAAATATTTAAATTTGAATTGCTGAATTATATCCTTTTCTGCGAGTCATTTAAAAATTCTGATATCCATTTCTAAAAAGGAAATTTCGTTTGCCATTATTCACGATGATTTGGAAATGGGAGGGAGCGAAGCTCGTCTCCTACTTTCTTTCTCTCGTTCGCGAAATTCAATTTATTGCGGTAAAAAAATTAATCAGGACGAAATGGCTGTTGAAATGGTTCAATAAACTTGAAGAGTATTACAACGGATTTAGGACTTATGGTTAAACGTGTTTCTAACTTAAACAGAAAATTTAAAATTTATTTTTTATGATTCGTTCTCAGGGTTAGATGTTTTCAGCCAATTTCCTGGTCTACTTGACCATCTAAAGTAATCATTTACTCCTACCATATTGTCACCAAAATTCTAGTTCTTTCTTGGGTTCGGTGATTTTAAACTCTCGATACTAGTAACAAAACAATGTTTATTCCAATACTTTTACTTTAGATGCCCAAACATTAACTTTTAAAGGCCTTTGTCTTCTATGTTCCCGCAAGCATCTAGGAATAGTATCACTTCAATATATCAATAGTTGTGGCGATTAACTGTACCATTTAACATAAACGTGGCTTTATCGAAAAAGACTATCTTACTTCTAAAATGAGGGTCTGCATCTACCTTTTGCATTATGGTTTCACAAAATTCCATTCTGCGGTCATAATCATTTTCGGATAATTCTTGGAATAGCGTTACTTTATAAGTATAAAACTTATTCTTTTTAATAATGTTACAGACGGATCCCACACTAACATCATGTTCTAATGCAGTTTTCCAAATGGATGTTAAAAGATTTTTTATACAACTTTGCATAACGTCCAAGGATTTTTCATCATTAGGTACGGTCTTTGGTCGGCCAGTTTTAGGGCGATTTTTAGTTGAACCCACTTTTTTAATAAGTTTCACAATCCTCCAAACTGCAGTTTTGCTAATTTGGCTGCGATTTGGATACGTATCATTAAACTTCTTTTACGATCACCGTAACCTCTTATCATAAGAATAATTATTTTTTCCTGTTCGGTAAACATACTTAAATTTTAAAAGTAACTAATTACAATTAATTGCACTAATAACAATGAGAAATAATTCATGACATTTAAAAACAATTAATGGTAGAAAAACCTACTACTCTATTGACATAAACAATTTTTTTATAATTTTAATTTCAAACCACTGTAACTTTGGAACTATATTATATTATAACTATATACTATTATAATTATGCGGTCTTGACGGTTGTATTTATAATTTTATAGAATTATAGAATTTGGATAGAAAATAGAAAAAGGAAAACAATTTGAACATCTGATTAAATGAGATTAAGAAGTTATTTGTTCCTGTAATTTTACCAGATTATGAAAAACTGAAAATATATACAGGGTGTACTATTTAAAAAATTATGTTAAAAACTTATTTTGTTGTAACGGTGTACCCTGTATACTTCTAATCGACTTATGCAGATGGCCTGTATTATTTGAAAAAACTTTTATGTTACATTTTTTTTGTAAACCTTGGCTGAAAAAATATAAAAATAAAAAATATTAAATAGTAAATATTTATAACTTTATACGACACAACTTTTGCCCATTATTGTGCTATTATTTTAAAAACAATTAAACAATAAGCAATAAAAAATCACTAAACGTATTATTTAATTTCACAAAATTTATGTTATTCTCAACTTTTTTTTTCAAAATTTTATCTTAAAAAAGGATTTCTTAGCATTCTAAGTCGAATATTCTGCAAATTTAGGCGAACAAATATCCATGTGTATAATATTGCAAGTGGAATTTTCAAAACAAAATTTCCCACCTCCGAATAGAAAATTTATCACCGCCGATAACATCGGTCTCTGTTTCGCTTTTCTCCTAATTGGAATGCCTTGAATTATTAGATATGTTGTCTGTTCGTGCTCAAACACTAGTTTCCTTTGTTCGATTTAACCTCATTAGAAGAGCAAGAGATCCACTTTTAAACCATCGTTGACATTTGCATTCGAATGTCTTTAATCTGTTGAGAAGTTCGAGACTCTTCAGTCGGGAGACCTAAATGAAGATGTTTTACTTGGCGTGTACCATATACGAGGGACGTCCGATTTTTCGATACTCTTCTACAACGCGGCAAATATCACAAAGTTATTGTGTCTCGTATCTCTTGTTTAGAGACGATGATAAGTTTTAAGAAATAAATAGTGGTTTAGCCAAATAAATTAATATACAAAAGCGATATTAAAAATTTAGTATACCTAACGGAAGCATAATTGTCATTCCCTAAGCAATAACTTTAATGTAAAGTACAATTTAGAAAAAAATTACTTTTTGTTAATTCAATAACTAATATGCTACCTCTAACCTTAGTACAAGCTGGGGACATGATTTCTACTAGGTTATTAACTTCTGTATGGGGTAAATTCTGCCTTTCCTCCAAAACAGCTTGAATCAGTTGATCTGCATGACCCGGTTTATTCTGACGATCTTTTATCTTTTTTTATAGTATTCTATAAGAATTCTAATGGGTTCATATTGGGTGAACAACTATGTCACTCTAAAATACTCACGCCTTCCTGTGCTTTTATGTGTCCTGTAAAAATTGGCCATGAAGGAATTAAAGAAGTTCTTCTTCTTATCATAATAATATGAAATGCATAACTAGCAAAATTTAAATGAATGATTTTTCTACATTTCTTGGTGCGAAGACAATTTTAGAACTAAATAGAAATAGAGCAAAAATTCCTATCAACTTTTTATGATTGCAACTATTTTAGCATTTCGTCCTTTGTTTGCATATTATATTTTTTAAATTTCTTATAAATACTGGGAGATTCTACAGGGTGTTTCACGTTGCTAGAATTGGTAAAACACTGCAAAATAAGTTGGGTTCGTTAAGCAAAAATATTTCATAACGGCATCCGTATTCAAGATACAGGGTGCTCAAAGAAAAAATTTTGCACACATTTTTTACGATTATGTCCAAACTACTGGCAACATTGTAATGAAATTTTGTATGAATATGTTTTGGAAGCTGACGCATCTAACGAGTTTGTTTTTATATCTGACTTTGATAGAGGGCGCTAGTTACGCGGTTCGTACCGAGTAGTTTTAAACATCACTTTTTTGAAATTAAATTTTTCAGTCCAAATTCACAAGGATGCAACTTCTCACCCCTCTTATTTAACCTATACTTAGGAGAGATATTTAAAGAAGCCCTAGATGACATAGAACTGGGAATATCTGTAAACGGCCAACGATTGAACAATATAAGGTACGCAGATGATACCGTAGATTTTGCTGACAATGACAATATTGAAAGCCTACAAGAACTCAAGACAAAAGTCAAAGATACAAGTAAAAAATACGGTCTAACGCTGAACATAGATACCAAATTCATGATAATCCGAAAAGGAAACAATATACCGTGCCAACTTACTATCAGAAACCAGCAAATCGAAAGAGTTACTTCATACACGTACCTAAGCACAACTATAAACAAAGATTGGGACCATTCTCGTGAAATTAAATGCCGGATTAAAAAATCCCAAACGGCGTTTCTAAAAATGTCAAACCTTTTTGAAAGCCACGACCTTAATCTAACAACAAAAGTAAGAATACTTCGTTGTTACGTGTTGCTTTATGCTGTTATTTAGAACCCCGTAAAGTCCTTAACGTCAAAAAAATAGAAGAAACTAAGAAAATGGTACACTGATGGATCCAAGGCGGATAAAAGGGTTAGAGTGGGCGTATTCTCAAAAACCTCTTGGTAACACCTGGACCATCTTTCAAGCAAGATCACACGCCACAGAAATATGTGACCAGGAGTGCATCGAAAGGGACACCCGAAGGGCACAAATCTATATTCTATCAGATATCCAAGGAGCTTTAAAAGATCTGAAGTCAGACACTTGTAAGTGTAAGCTGACTTGGGACTGTACAATAATCCCTAAGACAACTGGAAGCAAATAACCAGGTAACTCTGATATAGGTTACAGGTCACAAGGGAGTTAGATGCAACGAGGAAGTAGACTGCCTTGCCAAGGAAGGAGCAAATACACAATTTTCCGGCCAAGAACCCTTCTGTGGACTCTCCAAAGCCCACTTGAAAGAAGAGTTTCGACGCTGGCAAACAGATGAAATGAAATCTCACTGGCATAAAGTTCCAGGACAAAGACAAGCGAAAAGTCTAGCAAGCCTTTCGCCAAGGAAAGCTAGACAGCTTCTTAAATTGGACAAGATAGGGACTCCTCACTGGACACTGCCCTCTGAGGTATCACCTGAAAAAGATGGGCAAAACAGAGAGTAATAGTTGCCGCTAATGCGAGAACTTCGCTGAAACTGCAGAACATTTGCTTTGCGAATGCACAGCGCTTTTCTGCAAAAGGGACCTTCAGGAAGGGGCCTTCTTAAAGTCCTCCGATGTTAGGAACTTAGCTCCCAGGAAATTGATAAACTTTGTACGAAATCTCGGAATCTCGAGCTTCGAATAGATCTGATAGGTCGAGGTGCTTAAGAGCCCACATAGCCTTCACGACCCCCTCTACAATCTACAATCTACAAGACGGCTAAATTGCTAATCGGACGAATCACCTTTAATGGTACATGTCTAAAATGGAAAAAATTTTAAACAGCTTATAATTCGTAAATGAAAAAGAAAGTTTCGGCCTTTAAAACCTTGTATATTAAATAGATAGTTTTGGATTTAAACGAGAAGAAGTTCTTATGGAAAATAAATCGCGATCAGTGTTCTATAATTTTTTAAATGTTAAAGCATTGATGGTGGTTAAATATCATTTGGTAGTAGCAGAAAAATTAAAAACCTATAATTTACTTTCGTTCGAATGTACTAAAGTGAAAAGGCAAGCAGCTACTCATTCTTAAGATTAAAAAAATTATACCCATTACGCACAGTCAAAACATCCAGCAGCGGCATCCATCCGCTTCCTAAGTGATTCGATAGCATTTAGAAAAAAAGGGGAAATTATAATTATTCATTAAAAATCCTTAAAAAACTGCATTAATCGTTTTCACTCGTACCTTTTTAACGATTTCAAAACACCATTAAGAGCTCATTACATCTCGACACCCTATTAACGCCAAACTTTTTAAAGTGTAAACAACTTTTAAGTGTCAATGATTTTAAGTATCCAGACATTCTGAGAGTGGCCCTTAATTGATGCTCTTGGTTTTTTACAAAACTAGCTGATCGTTTCTAAGGCCGTGAAGAAGTTGTGCTGTACTACTACGAGAAAAATAAAACAAAGGGATACGTAGACGCATTACCCTGTAAACAAATGTTTTAAACAGAGAAAAACTATAAAATTTCGTCCCATATAAGATCAAAAAGGTCCCACTAAATGTTTAAGTCTTGAACGTATCGAATGCCTTGCCAAAATAAAAAACCTTAACTAGTGTCTGGTGCATTGACAAATCTATATAATGTATACAGGGTGTTACGATATTCGACCCACAATGCTTAACAGGCTATAGTCCTTGGCAAATGATGAAAATTGGAATAGGAACTTCCTCTCTCTCAGGTGCCGTCTCTGTTGAGGTTGGCGACCACTATGGCAAATTCTTCTCTATGTTGGGCTCGATGGATCAGGGTATTACCATCCATGTTTGTCCAGTCTCTTATGTTTCTTAGCCAGGACTTTTTCTTTCTCGCTATGCCTCGTTTACCTTCAATTTTTCCTTCCATTATTACTTGTAGTTGTTCATACTCCTTGTGCCGCATAAGATGTCCCAATTATGCTGTTTTTCTTATCTTTATGATATTTGTTAATTGAGGGCGGGTATTCACTCTGGTTAAAACTTCTGCATTTGTTGTCCTGGTGGTCCATGCTATACGGAGCATTCGCCTGTACATCCACATTTCAAAGGCGTCCAATTTCCGGAGTTCTTCCTGCTTCACCGTCCATGTCTCACAGCCGTATAAGAGCAGGGACCACACATAGCACTTTTTATTGTTCTTAGTCTCACCTCGAGGGGTAAACCTGGATTACACAGTATATTTCGCATTTTCAGAAAACCCGCAATGGCTATTTCTATTCTTCTCTTTAGCGTGGTTCAGCTGATGGTTTATTTCCCTGCCCAGGTATACGTAACTTAAACACTTCAAATGCTTACTAAATGAATACAGCTTGTTAAAGTTGGAAAAATAAAATAATGTTTTCGTAATACCAATCTCGTGAGCTTTTTGACATGTTTCTTTCAAATTTTGCACCCAGCTCTCTTATTAAAGACTTACTTTTTTTAATTTGGGAATTTCCGTTTCAATTTCAACGTATTATGAGTTATTCATAAGGACCAAAGGTACATTAAAGTTAAAGGATTAAATCATTTCAGTAGACAAATAGACATGATAAAAACATATTGCAGCTTCTCTTTGAAAGCCAAATATTTCGAAATCTTCCGATTTTAGGATAATGAATGTGCAAAACTTTTTGTACCAACTGAACGTAGATTTAAATAAAATCAAAAAAATGTGATTTAGTCAGTATCCTAATTAATAGGGGGGTCGAAGGTAACGCTCCCACGTCCAGTACGCCTATGGATAAAGTATTTGAAGACTAATTTTCATTAAACCTTTAAGTCTTTAATAAGCTGGGTGCAAAATTTAACAGAAACATGTCAAACAGTTTACGAGAGATTACGAGAAAATTATTTTATTTTTTTAACTTTCTTCTTCTTCTTCAGGTGCCTATCTGTTCCAGACGTTGGCTACCATATTGGCTAATCTAACTTTATTTACAGCTGCTCGGAATAGTTCGGTGGTTGTCATGGAGAACCAAGTTCTTAAATTTTTTAGCCATGAGATTCTTCTCCTTCCGGCGCTTCTCTTTCCTTTCACTTTCCCTTGTAATATGCACTGCAAGAGATTATATCTATTTTCATTTCGCATGATGTGACCTAGATATTGTATTTTTCTTGTTTTAATTATATTCATGATTTCTTTTTCCTTTGACATTCTTCTAAGGATTTCAATGTTAGTTACATGATCTGTCCGTGATACTCTTAGCATCCTTCTAAAGAGCCACATCTCGAATGCTTCGATCTTTTTCGTCATTGCTTCTGTCAGTGTCCATGACTCCACTCCGTATAGTAACACGGAAAACACATAGCAGCGTAACATTCTTCAACTTCAACAAGCTGTATTTCATTAACCCTTAACTGGTGACCATGCGTCCCACCGACTCCGCACGATCTTTTTCGTATCGACAATCCTCACCAGAAAAAAATAACAAGCGGCCATTCCGTGTATCTTCCTAGTGTCCAATATGCTTACATATATCTTAGTGGAAGAGAAACTGATCAATCAACGGACAGTGAACAAAAACTAAGTAAGAATGAAGCAGAACATTATTCGGAAACGGTATCTAGTGAAAAGGATGATCAGCAGGCCGGTTCCAGTAATTATTACCATGGAAGATACAGGTATAAGGGAAGAGTAAACAAGAGCCCACCAAAAACGTACATACACCTGCTCGTAATATAATTGTCCTTCCATCAATACGTTCACACGTAGAACAGTCAGACTAAAGAAAGAAAATACGGCTGATGAACAAGAAGAAAAACTCGAAATAAATTCACATTTGCCCATCCAAACTAAGAAGAAAGACTACATATTTATGTACTAAGTGCCAAAAACCAGTATGCTTGCAGTGTTCGCGAAAGATCTGTAAATATAGTTAATACTTATTTTTAAACTTATATTATGTATACTCCCACATATCTGAGTTCTTTTTTTAAAATATGTCTTATGTTAATTTAGTAAAATGAGAAATTTAAAATTATTTTCATATTTTTTTTCAAGAGTTATACTTTGATTTTTTCTTTTTCAATATAACTAAAAATATTATTTCATTGTTATTTTATTATTAAAGAAGAATATTATACAATACTAGCTGACCCGGCAAACGTTATTTTGCCATATAAATAATTTCCTAGTAATTTCTAGTGTAGACAAAAAATAGCTTACTTATTGTAAGTATGTATGTATGTTAGAATGTGTATATTGTATGTATGTAAGAATGTGGTATATGCGTGAAATAAGCATGGAGCGCTGTGAACGATGAGGGAATATAAAAATAACAAAAGGCAAACATTATTTTTAAGTTATTATAATTTATTCCTTAAAATTATATATCATTAATTAAACAATTACGACAGTAACACTATTAAACAATACCAATCTCTTAATGCTATAGCGTGAACAATATTTTTTGTTAGTCCATCTTTAGCTAACACAAACAAACTGGATGGTTTACCCACTCGAGAGAATGCGCGTATAATTGTCCGTGTAAAAAACATGGTGTTCTCAAATCTATCAATCTTTTTTTTAACTAATCGTGCAAAATACACTCAAAATTGATAATTTAATTATTATTGATAAAATAGAAATGATTAAAAGTTAATATGAGAGTTACACTGAGATAGCAAAATAATAATTGTCAACGTTACTACTACACTTGATGCATAAACAATAATGATGGCCGACAACTGTGTAGGGAGTGAGAAAGAAAGGAGACCGGCTTCGTTCTCATCCCTACTCCGTGCTGTTTACTGGGTCAGAAGTGACACCTGTAGACATCTGGCGGAGATAACTAATTAAATGACGATTGATCAGTTTTCGACCGGAGAGGAAAAATGATTAAATTACTAAAATTGCTATTAAAAAATAAGGGTTGATCGTAGAAGGGTGAAAATTAAGGATTGTATGTATTTTTGTATGTTGTATCATAAAAAAAAAGAAATTAAAAATTTTGTCCAAAAAATAAAAAATAAAATTTAGGGGTGGACTACCCCTAACATTTAGGGGGATGAAAAATAGATGTTGGCCGATTCTCATAGATACCGGATAAGCACAAAAAATTTCAACAAAATCGGTCAAGCCGTTTCGGAGGAGTATGGTAACTAACATTGTGACACGAGAATTTTATATATTAGATTTTTTTTATAACTAAAACTATAAAAAAATATGTTTTTTAGCTGGGAGTCTGCCAAACTAATAGTTACCATGTAATTAAAATTAGGGTCACCAGTTAAGGGTTAACTAAGCATGTTCCTACCTCAATTTTCATCACTCTGTATAATAATTCTGAAGCTAATCTTATTTAGAACTTATTCTCTCTGTCAGTCGTACTCTCAATGCTGAGAGGTCGTGATTCCAGAAAAGGATAGAAAACGGCTAAAATATGAAATAGGATAGTTCTTAAGCCGTTGGTCTATTATGTATAGTAACACCTTGCTAGCATGAGAGATTAGCGCTATGTTCTCGCATTTGCGCGTTATTCCTTTTTTGTGTAATGGGACAAACGTCGATTTTGTCCAGTCTATGGGCCATTTTCGTTTCTTCCACACTTTATTGCAAATGTTCGTCATGATTTCAATTCCTTCTGGACCTATTTCTTTCAGTAGTTCTGCGGTGATTTGGTCAGCTCCGGGCGATTTGTTAGAACTTATTACGAAACCTTTAAATGTTACAGTCATTTTTATTTTGGGTTTAAATAATTTTTCCCAGTGTAGACAGTTACTTAGTAGCTGGCGGCGTCTAGATAGAACATGTGTTATATAAAAGCACCTGTATTTACCGATTTTTGTTCTAAAACGCTCCGGAAACACTAATCCGCTGTATAAATACAATATTCTCAAATGGTTTTTCAACTTGACAAATATTTAAATGGAATCGGTTGAATGTAAGTGCCGCCTAATTTTTTATAAGATCGAAAAAAATTCAGTCAGATGTGCTTAAGGCAAATCACGTGATTTTCGTGATGAGAGGGTGGCGGAAATTATCAATTTTTGTTTTATTTTTTAAATTTTTGCGTTAAAATATTTATTAAAAGTACTATTTTTATAAAAGTTTACAGATAAATATTATCGAAGAAATTTTATTCTTTATTAAAAATGAAGAAATAATTAAAAAAGTTGAGAAAATATTATATAAATAGACGAACATTGTTATTTTCAAAGTAATTTTAAAAAACACGTCAATAATTGGTGTATAATTTTGAGAAACACATTCATCGATACACCGAACTTTAGGAAAAAAAGTTGTTTTGAAAATTGTCAAACATTTTATTCGTGAATTGTATTTTTATTCATAGAAGTGACCGTCGCTTACCATAATTTTTAACTGGGATACATTTATATCCAAATAAAATTTAAATGTAACGCCATCAGAAAGACATAACCCTAATCCAGGATTCTTTAAATCATTTTTACGGCAGTTGTTTTATTATATATTCTACAAAATAAACTGGACAGGCATAAAACAATATTAAAATCACATCAGTGTGTGTGTGTGTGTTTTTTTGTTTTTAGCATGGGAAAATTTTTAGAATACTTTGTTTATTATACGCATAAAAATGTAAAAATGCCGTTTCTATGTAATAAAACACGAATATTTTAAATTAAACGGTTTTTTCGGACATTTAGATTCATCGAAATATATAAAATATACATCTTACTACCGTGCAGTCTAATGTGTATATTTTTTATTTTTAATTAATTGGTTCTTTGCCGAAGGCATCCTGGGAAAGTATGTAAAAGGGAAACATGGTACTATATTGAAAAATCTACTGAAAATCCGAGATATTTTTTTTTTTTTATGAAAATAGTCGCAAAAAGGGTAGACCTATCGTGTGGGCCGCGGACGGCCCGCACTGCGACTATTAGATTGGGGGAGGGATTATAGAAAGGAAATGATTGTGGACACGCTTTTTAAAAAGTTGCAGGTCATAGTTCTCTGGAAAAACTGATTTTGGAAGCTTATTCCATTCCGTAGCAGCCCTGTAAAAAAGGATTCTTGATGAAGATTGGTCCTTGTAGTGTCAATCTTGAGAGTAAATGGGTGAGACTGATCAGCGTGCCGAGTTCTTCGTCTCTAGAACAGGTAGAAAACCGAAAAATAATTGGGGTTTGCTTAGTAAAAAAATTTTCGTTACGCCATCCGTATTAAAAGTAAAGGGCGTCGAAGAAAAAAATGTATATACATTTATTACGATTTTGCCGAAACTACTGGAAACATTATAATGAAATTGTATACGAATATGTTTTAGAAGCTGATACATCCCATGAATTTATTTTTATATCTGACTCTCATAGAGGGCGCTAGTTACACGGTTCGTACCAAGTAGTATTGAACATAACTTTTTTAAGGTTAGGTTTATTAATTAAAAGTTCAAGTGAACTTAAACATCATTCAATTTTACACCAAAAAGGTACTCTTGGTAAAACTCGATACTGTGTACCGTTTTCGGAATATTTTAATTTGAAAATAATGAAGTAAATACAAAAATTTTTTTCTTCAACGCAATTTATCTTAAATACGGATGGCGTTACAAACATTTTTTTCCAAGTAAACCACAATTATTTTTCAGTTTTCTACCTATCCTAAAGACGAGGACACCTTTTTTTTAAACACCCTGTATAATATAATCGAAAACAGGGAAAGGTCAAAAAGCGCATGATCAGTAAGGTACTGGGGTCTTCCTCAAGCGCCTGTAACTTTAATAAATATAAGTTAACAATATCTAATCTAATAAAAAACCTAATAATGGTAAACAAAAAAAGAAAAAGGAAGGTAAAGCTGATACACAGGGTGAACTATGACTTTATATATTTGAGCACTGGTCAGTGAAGATAGAATTAAATAATTGTTTTTTGAAACTGGTTAATGACAAGTATTTGATATTTTCTGATAGTTATATACTACCCCAGAAAATAACAGAGCCACCGCTGATTGGAATCCTTGCAGAGATATTGCAAGAGTAAACCTCTCTCCTGGTCTTTGCCTGACTCGTCCACGACCATCTGGATACTTTAGGTTAACCCTAGTTTCATCTGGGAATAAAACTTTTCCAACGTTTCCAATTATCCACAGATCAATTTCGATAATTTCGAGCAAAACGTAACGTAGCAACTGTTCTTTCTGATGGTCTTCTACTGTTTAATCCAGCTTAATTTAACCGTCTTCTAACTGTATTAGAAGAAGTTGTAACATTGCGGACAGCTTCAAGTTCGTTTCTGGTCACAGAACTAATGACAGTCCTATTTCTTAAAGCGTATTGTCTAATAAAACGTTGATCTCGGTCGTTAGTGCATCGTTTTCGCCCTTGCCCCAGCCTTCTAGAATAATTTCCTACTTCCTTTAAGAATCTTACCGTAAGACGTTTTGTGGAATGATTTTTTCCTAAAAAATTGGCAAGATAATGTAACGTTTTACTTTAATTCACACGAATTTATCTGCACATTTATTTATGAACTTTACAATACAATTTATGTTAACTAGCGAACACAATCAATAAATTTAGGAAACTCACTAACTTTCGCGAAGGCCAATTTATATATTTAACGTTGAATCGAGAAAAGACGAGAAGCTTTTAGCCGTATCCAAACTGTTCTATCGAAAATTCGAGATTGGCCGGGAAGGCACTGGAACATTCTTGTCATTGACTCGCACTACCTCTCTTAATTAGTTAAATTTCTTGTTAGATTTATTTTTCTAATATTTAGGGTTCAAAATTAGTCTACTACAAAAAAGGAACAATTTATAACGAAAATATATCACACAATTCTTAAAAACTGTAAATCTAAACGAATTGTTTTGATAACTGGCATTATCGAGACAAAATATGCATAGCCTACTATTCAAATACTCGATAATTTTTAAATTTAATCAAATTTTTTGGATAATTTCATGTTTTTGCGTTAATTGTTCAGTTTAGTTTTCAAAAATTCAATTTAATGCAAAAACGATCCATCAGTAATTAAAAAAAAATTTAGTTTCCAGAGACGTTTTTGTGATAAAATTTTTTGCAGTTAAAGTTAAAATAAAATGTAAATTGCAAGAGTTAAAAGGGCGCATTTGTTTGGCTGTGCGACAATTCTGTTAGGAATAAGCGTTTATAAATAGATCTTAACAATCAACTTTAGCATTCTCGAAATTCAATAGGGTTCCCTCTTCCCGTTCGCCTAAACGTTATAAAAAGGAAATTACCACTCCCATTTCAAGATTCCAGCTCCGTCGTATATTTAAACCCCTCGAAAATTTACGCACATTTTCCTGTTCGGCATTCAAATCTCGCACCCCCTTCGATCCGTTGAAACTGGGTGGAACTCGAGGAAATTCAAATAAACACATTTTAAACGTTTTCTAGCTTAGTTCAGCAAGAAAATAACACACTCCCCGACGACGCTACGTCAACCATACTAAATCACTGGCATGTAAATGGCTACCTCACATTGGCGTCCCCTGCGTTCCATGAATCTGAACATCCTGGAAATCGTCTACGTCGACCATTTTCCAAATGTGTCCACCACTTTTTTAATTATTATTATTATTACATGATAAGGGCAGAGGATCAAGTCCTGTTTTGCCCATACTAAGTTACATAATATAAATAAAACATTAAGTGACACTAAGCCTAAAAAATTAAAAATTAAAAATATAGGTGTATATTTGATTTTTAAAACTATTAACATTTTCCGAATTAATTATTTGCTGAGGTAGACCATTCCAAATATCAAAAATTCTGCTACTTATAAAGTTTTGCCTGTAACGAGTTCTAAAAGGCTCTTTCTTCAGCTTTAAGCAGTGCCTACGGAGACGGTCGTCTAAATGGAGCGGGAAAGCTGCTTGAAGTTCGCCGAAGTTGAAAGGAAAATTCGAAAGGAAAGTATAAGGTCACCTCGGAGACGTCTTTCTTACATGTTGTAAGGTTTGCCATGGACAATGTCTCTTCGTACGAAAGTCTAACACGGCCAAAAGAATTGTACATTAACCTTTCATTTTATTAAAGCGTCTATTGTACACAATAAAAAGGAATATTTCTTAAAATATTTGTTGTTAAACCCAATTTAAATTTATCCCGATGTATTATCGTGTTTTTTTAAATAAATAAGTGATGCTTTCTGGTGCCCCTGCTCGTTAAGTTAGTTCCCTTGTGCTTCCAGATAATCATGGCATTTTCCTTCCTGTTGCTACGTCCCTGATAACAACCCGGAGAAATTTGCATGCAGGATGTGACGTATAAGCGATTGCCAATCTCCTTGGAGATGCTATCGAAGCATCATCCGGAAATCTATTGGTGAATGCTGATTGGTAAATGTCTTCATTTAAATTTTAATACAATTTCGATGCTGAAAGGAAATCGGTGCTGGAGACGTCACTAAGGCAATTATTGATGGCTCGCAATGAAAATGCCAGCAGTGCCGACTCTTGGAGAGTATAAGAAAAATATAAACAGCGAATCGATAAGCTTTAAACAGTTTTGCTGCGCCCCCCAAGATCTAAATACATGCCCCAATTATACCTCATTCTAAGCCACAAAACCTTCATATCCTACACTGAATTTAAAAAGTGGTTGTTTAATTATCCAAAACTTATAAAAAAATTTCGTTAGATCGCTTTCTGTCTTATTTGGTTCTTCTCCTTGCCATAAAAAACTTAAATATATCCTCTATAGTTTCTACATTTGTCTATCCAATAAGCTCCAGTATGCATCAAAATACCAGCATAAAATTGGCCATTATCAGTATCATCAGTAGCCAGAGACCACTTTTTTCAAATTGCTACGGTTCTTACACACGCTTTTCGCTTCTTTTACTTTTATCAGTGCTTTCCTACATGCTCGTTTGTTGTTGGTATTCCATTTTACGTTTCTTCAAAGATATATCTTTGCTAGTAAATAATTATTTCATGTTGTTAAACGCTTTTTCAATTCTTGATATTATTTCTGTAGACTGGTCCCATTGAGAGTTTACTAATGATCCAAGATAGCAATGTTTCTCGACCTGCTCTACTGGTTCGGTGTTAAGTACCAGCTGTTCTGCTTGTTGTTGTTGTTTACTGATGACCATCCATTTGGTATTTGAAACATTGAGCTTCAAACCGTACTGCTCGCTGATGGCTTGGATCTTTCTCAGTAGATGTTGAAGTTTTTCGATATTGCTGGCAAGTATAGCAGTATCGTCAACATAACGAATGTTGTTGATGAGTTTACCATTTAGTTTTATGCCCACATCAGATTTCCTATGTATATCTGTTGAACAGGAGGGGAGATAGTAAACATCCCTGGCATACACTTTTCTTTGTTTCGACCTTTTCAGTAGAGGAGTTACCTGATTTTACTCACGCAGCTTGTCCCCAGTAGAGGTTGGCTATCATTCTTATATCTTTACTATCGAGACCTACCTTTTTTAGTATAAATATAAGAAGTTTGCGGTTGACACTATCGAAGGCATTTGCAAAGTCAATAAAGCAGATGTAGACATCTTTATTTGTGCCTCTGCAGCGTTGGATTAAAACTTGCAAGGCAAATATGGCGTCTATGGTGCCAAGTGCACTGAATTTCGAATCATCAACCTCAGAGTCGCATTTTACGTAGATTCTGTTCTGTTTTACTATTGTAAAGATCTTGATTAAGTGATTAATTGGGCTTATTAGTCGATGTTGATCGTAGGTGTTTGCATTTGATTTATTTGGTATGGCGATCATAGGGACCAGCACACCTCCATGCACAGCCAGTCTTGCCTTTTTTGACACGTTCTTATTTATTTATTTATTTATTTATTTATTTACACTGTTCTACAGAAAAAAAGATTTCCAATTACAGAACAGGAACAAAGTAAACATTTGCACAATAGTACTAACAATAAAAAAGCTTAAGAGTAATACACAATTTACAAAATCAGACTAACATTAGTAGAAAGCTTAAGACTAACACAACATTATTACTGCTGATAATAATAGCTCTTAATTTGCCTCACATTATTATAGAATATATCAAGCTGGTCACTTATAAGGTTATAGTTGCTACACATAGTATGTACAGGAGAGTTTTTAGGTATATTTGTTCGTGGTGTGGTAGTGTAGAATGAGTCGGTGTATCGAGATGCCTGACGGGGAATTTTAAAGTTTATCTGATGTAGTAAGCATTGACATTTCATTGTTAATTATTTTGTGTAGCATAATGACACTAGAACATTCTCGTCTTCTATCCAGAGTGAAAAAGCTATGTCTTGACAGTAAACTCTCGTGTGCCGTGCCAATTAGTGGATAAGTCCGATCTACTTTAAAACTTAGGTATTTGAGAAAGCGTCTTTGGATTGCCTCCAGTTTATAAATATGCACTTGATAATATGGGTTCCAGATAACCGATGCATATTCTAGCTTTGATTTCACAAAAGCATAGTAGAGAGTTTTAAGTGTTAAATGGTTAAAGTTATACAGGGCCACATTTATTTGTTTCCCTACCAACACCCTTCGTTTGATATCACAGTCATACTTTCCGTCACTCGTAAATTTTGAACCCCAATATACAAACTTACTCACTCGTTCCACTCTTCGTCCTTCAATCAGCATTTTACAATTTGTCATGCTTTTTTCTAATTCAAAAACCATTACTTTCGTCTTGCTTACATTTATTTTTATCCCTTTGATTATTAGAACATCATGCATAACATTAATAATCGCTTGCAACTTCTCCTCAGATGATGCTGATATGACCTGGTCATCGGCGTAAGGCAAATAATTCATACTCAATCAATACGCACTCTCTTTCAAATATTTTTGTAAAAAAGTATAATTGTCATTGTTTTTAGTTTTTATTATCGGAATTGTAGTGGTGGGGTCGGATTCTGTTTAAAGCAAATTATGAGTATGAGTATTAAAATATCACGATAGTTTTTTAGTAAGAATAATACGACGTTGAATTAAAAAATTATTTGTAATATTTTTTTCTTGCAAAATTTTTATGTTTATCTTATTAAAGAGCGATAATTTATATGGTGCGCATCGTCTTAATAAAAATCAATTTAGACCCTTAGTTAGAGGTATAACGGAGGGGCACCGGTGGCTTTTGTAACATTATATTTCGGGTGGTGAGTGATGTTTCACCCTTATTATTTGAGTAAAGCGAGGGTGTTCAAACAAGAGCCCTTAATCGGTTTATTTAAAGTTAACCGCCCTGTTTGTTTTTCAATTATATGAATGTTTCCAAGCGGATTGCGAGGCTTTGTACATACTTATAACTAAAACCCATACAGAGTGTCTAAACTTTACATTTTTAGAAGCTTTTTCAAATAACATAATAATTCGTAGTACTGATAATATTTGAAATTATATATTTTTCTAATTAGATACTTTGTTAAAGGTACTGTTGATTTTGTATTTCTTGTTTTGTAGTGTTTTCTTTTAAAAAATATGCTTTGTCAGATGTTTTAGGAAATTTTCATGAAATAATTTACAATCTACTGTCAAAAAAGGGTAGTCTGTGAAGTATAGCCTCGGTTGGATAAAGTGAAGAATAGTAAGATAAGGAAACGCTGTGGTGTAAAAGAAGATGCGGTTACAAAGATAGATAAAGGAATGCTTGGATGGTTTGGACACGTAGAAAGTATGGATGAAGGAAGATTGACGAAACAAATTTATAAGGCGAGTGTGAATGGACGAAAGTCGGTAGAGGTCGACCTCAGCGAACATATCTCGATCAGATAAACATTGTTTTGAAGAAAGGCCTGGTCAAGAGTCCCAATAACCGACGAGCATGTATGAGAACAATGATGAAAGTAGAGGAAGCAAAAGATGTGTGTAAGAATCGTAACAAGTGGAAAGTGGCCTCTGCCTACCCATACGGTGACTATATGTATGGATGTATGCTCTAAAACAATATAAACTGGCTCCTGTTGATCAGCATCGCTATTATCTAAGATCTAAGCATAAAGTTATGAAGTAATTTATTTCATTAACTTTTCCACGCTTTTAATTTATTAATTAAATTACCAAAATAATTTTCTACGACAACAGAACGTTTGCCAGACTTTGGATGAGACTGAAAAATAACATTTAAATTTTTACTACATTTATTTTGACAGCCTTTCTTTACACAACATATTCTATTATTTGATTTTTGCCATGGTGAAAGTATTTCAGTTATTAATAAATAATTTAATGAAATTAAATATTAATTTAATATATACTAACTCAGCTATTGCAACAAATTAGTTTTTTTACCGCCAGGTGCCATGACTCAATTGGTCAGTCCCCAATAAATAAATACATGTATCCTACTCATACAAACATACAGTCACGCCTTTTTAGTAGGGTTAGGGGTACAATGCGTTTAGCCTCCTTCGGAGCTCTTCCTGTGACGCTGAGCTCCAGCTTTCGTACCATCTCTTGGATGGTCCGCCTACTGGTTTGCGAGTTTGGTTTTTGCGACATGGCCCACTTTGCCCACCTTTTATCTGGCATCCTTTCCACATGGTCTTTCCAGCACCGCTTGCGTGTATTAGCCCATCTAACCACATCCTGTATTTCTCTGATATCCTGGCTTCTTATTCTATCCCTTTTGATGGTTCTTAGTATTTTCATTTCGTTCGTTCTCATTATTCTTTTCGTTGTTGATGTTTCAGCTCTGGTTTCTGTGGGGTACGTTATGATATCTCTCAGGTATCCGCTGACTCTTGTTGCTTTTATGGCTTGTGTTCGTGCTTTTTCAATAAGCTTTCTTTCGCTTGATACCTACACTCCCACTTTTGATGTATTTACTTTAATATTGGTACAGGAGTTGTTTTATTACTATACATTTTCTTTGAAAAAGTGTTAAATGTGTTTCTTTAGTAGCGATGTTGATTTAAGGAGATATTTTTGACATCCCGCGTATTGAAGGGCTCCTTCATAACTTACAAATTCACAATTCATCACGTTCTGAAAGGCTCAAAGATAGGAATATCTTTGTATGCAGTAAGCGTGGAAAACTTGAAAAATGACGTTTCGTGAATTGTATGAGAGCCCAGCTAATATATCTCCCAAAAAAAAATAACAAAATAAAAACTGTCATGCCGTAAGGAATATATTTGTATGTGGTAACACGTGATATCTCTTTGGGGGCTGGAGAAGGCTGAAAGGAAAGAGGACGGCGTGTATAAGCGGAAGAGCGAACTCTAATCTTAAGTTTCCGGTCGATTAGCGACTCACACTAAACGCCATATTGGAGTTTGATTTAAGAACACTCATTTGATCCCGACAAAGACGTTCAACTGTTCCTATTATCTTTTTGACATGAAGTTTATCATGTCGGGCCGGAGTTTGAGGTAATTTCTGGTTTGTTCATGTGAAAGAAATCAATATAATTTTTCGGTTATCGGAAGTGCGAAATTAGTCGAGCAATAATGAAAATGGCGCCGTCGAAAGGGATATTCATACTGTCATTTTAATTAAAATTTCATAATACGTACAATTTTTTTAAAGCTTTTATGATTACTGTATTAAGGAGTTTTTAATATCTACTGTAAAATAAACTCCTGGACAAAGCATATGAAATTATCCAAAGTTATTTTATCTTGTTCTTTTGAAGTTTATCGAATATTTAAGTTATGCATATTTTGTTTGTTTATTTATTTTTAAAACATAAATGTTTACTTGGGCGTTATCAGATAGTTAGTAAAAGGATTTAATTAATAATTTTATGTTTATGTTTTTTTTTAAACTTTATTTTGCATGACAACAAACAAAAGACCTTTTTATCAAAAATAACAAATACGATTATTTTTCATCAGTTAAAACAATGCACAAACAAGAATTTACTTGTTAACATTCTAGTACTAAAATTTCATTATAAACTCGCTAACAAAATTAAAAATATGAAATTATCCCCAAAATTAATTTATTTTTTTCTTTTGTCCGTTTATCGAATATTTGAATAGGTAGCAGGCTATGCATATTTTGTCTCGTTGTTAATGACAGCTATCAAAACAATTCGTTTGGATTTACAGTTTTAAAGAAATTTTTTTTAAGAGAATTTTGTGCAGTATTTGCGATAGATTTTCGTTAAAAGTAAGCTTTTTTTTAAAAGTAGTACTTTTTTGTGGTAGACTGTTTTAATCTCAAAAAATAAATCAATTTTTTTTTTTTTAAGAAAATAGTCGCAAAAAGGGTAGACCTATCGTGTGGGCCGCGGACGGCCCACACTGCGACTATTAGAAGGGGAAGGGATTATAGAAAGAAAATGATTGTGGACACGCTTTTTAAAAAGTTGCAGGTCATAGTTCTCTGGAAAAACTGATTTTGGAAGCTTATTCCATTCCGTAGCAGCCCTGTAAAAAAAGGATTCTTGATGAAGATTGGTCCTTGTAGTGTCAATCTTGAGAGTATATGGGTGAGACTGATTAAGGAATTTAACTGAACAAGAGGTCGCGCGGGTATGTTTTATTGGATGAGGGATATTGTTAAAGTTATGTTGTTAATTTGTTAGGCAAAAATCGTCTCACAATAAGTCGTACGGTAAGACGCTTGAATAGGGTAGAAAATTTGCTAAGAAAGCCAGGACAAGAGCGAAAACGATGCTCTAAAAATCGAGATGAACGTTTTATTAGACAATACGCTTTAAGAAACATGACTGTCACTAGTTCTGTGATCAGAAACGAACTCGAAGCTGTCCGAAATGTCACAATTTCTTAAAACAGTTAGAAGACGGGTTAATGAAACTGGATAAACGGTAGGAGACCAGCGACTGCAACCTTGCTTACTAGAGAGAACAGAATTGCCAGGCTACGTTTTGCTCCAAATCATCAAAATTGGTCTGTAAATAATCGGAAAAGTTTTATTTACAGATGAAACTAGGGTTAGCCCAAAACATCCAGATGGTCGTGAACGAGTCTGGCGTAAAACAGGAGAGTAGTTTGGTCTTTGCAATATCTCTGCAAGGATTCCATTCGGCGGTGGCTCTGTTATGTTCCGGGTTGGCATATATGCTGACCTTTGCACGGAACTAGTTTCTGTTCGTACGAGATCCATGAATGCTAATAATATTTTAGTAGAACATGTGATGCCTTTCGGTCCTTTTTTGGAACCCAATTTCCTGTTTATGCAAGACAACTCTCGACCACACATAGCTGGGGAGGTAGGTACTCGATTATCTTAATCAAGTTGATATACCAGTTATGCAGTTGCCACCAAAAAGCTCGGATTTAAAACCGATCGAACATTTATGGATCACCTCAAGAAAAATATTAAACGTCAAATACCTGCACCTAAAAACCTGAGGAAACTTGAAAATGCTGTTATCACAACATGGGAACAGATTTCTTAAAATTTCATTCAAAATTTTATTAGAAGCTTGTCTAGATGCATAAAATGTCGTTACTCGAAGTGGAGGAGGCAGCATATATATATATATATATATATATATATATATATATATATATATATATATATATATATATATTCAACATTAAAATGTTGTTATTAATTCCAATCTTACAGAGAAATATTGAAGCTAATTCACTTTTAAAGTATCCGAAATTTTTTTTCTAACTTTTAATGTAATCAATATCCATAAAAAATTATTTCGTTACGGCAATTTTTATGATTTAATAATAAACAAAACCTGCAATCAATCTTTGCTTTAGTATTATTATTGAAATTCTCCCAAGATTATTTCCGCTTTTTCTTAGGTTTCTCCTTTTCAATTTATTGCTAGTCATAGCCACTTGCGCTAATATAAGAATTCAAATGAGGTAGGGACCTCTCATAGTCCCAAAGACGAGGTTTGAATAAAAAACTACTTATACCTTGAAAATGGGAAAGAAAATACATTTCCATTTCTCGGTAGCAATTTTCCTTGCCTTTTCCCCTCTATCAAGTCGTACTCTTGATCAACAGAGACGTAACAAATAAATGGGCGAAGGTGTTTGGCTTGCAATATTTACCAACTTTCTTATTGTCTGGGAAAGCTCATGTAAATTTCATAGATTTAATTCAAAGCAATATTGTTGATTCTAAAAACAATTGTACCTATTGACAAACCATTTAAAAAGTATCGTCTTTCACGACGGCGCAGAGATAAACTGGCCCCAACAGAGACAAAAGTCATGAATAGAATATTTTAAGTATTGAAGTGGCTACTCGTCGTTTTAATCATATATTTAATACTCCCATATTGCTAGTCCCCGTAAGTGAAAGTGTTGCCCACCAAAAGAGGCAGCAACTGCATTCTTCTATCTCACTTATTCATACTTGATCCGTTGTGCGCAAGCGTTGCGACTGTAGTGGGGAAGCTTATAATGCAGTTATAGTAAATATTTTCTTGCATGCTTCATAGATTAGCGGCAAAGCTCCATTCTCGGGCATGTGCATAGCATTTCAGGTCTAAATGACGGAGACAGTTGTATGTTTGTCTGCACCATCGGGTTGTCATCCGTTTCCGGACCACTACTAGCAATATACATACATATAGTCACACCTATTTCCCGTAGGGGTAGGCAGAGACCACTTCATTCCACTTCCGCTACGGTTCTTACACAAATCTTTTGCTTCCTCTACTTTCATCAGTGCTCTCATACATGCTCGTCGGTTATTGGAACTTTTGACCTGGCCTTTTTTAAAAGCAATGTTGATCTGATCAAGATCGATGTTCGCCGAGGTCGACCTCTACCGACTTCCGTCCATTTATACTCGCCTTATAAATTTGTTTCGTCAATCTTCCTTCATCCATTTTTTCTACGTGTCCAAACCATCTAAGCATTCCTTTATCTATCTTTGCAAGCACATCTTCTTTTACACCACAGCGTTCTCTTATCTCACTATTTTTTACTTTATCCAACCGAGTCACTCCGGCTATACTTCTCAAACTACTTATCTGCATAGCATTAATTTTATTTTCATGCTTCTTCTGCCAAACCCAACATTCACTACCATACATAAGTGTAGGAACCAACACACCTCTATGCACTGCCAGACGTGCCTTTTTTGACACTTTCGCTTAATGTCACTGTAATACTTTCCATCTCTCGTAAACTTTGAACCCAAGTACATAAATTCATTTACTTGTTTCACTCTTTCTCCCTCAATCGAAATTTCATAGTTTGTAATGCTTGCTTCTCTTTCAAAAACCATTACTTTCGTTTTGCTTGCATTTATTTTCATCCCCTTGATTTTTAGGGCTTCATGCATAACATAAACCATCACTTGCAACTCCTCTTCGGATGACGTTAATATGACTTGATCATCGGCGTAAAGAAGGCATTTGACGATCAATCGTCTATGCATAAGTTAAACAGCCATGGCGAAGCCACTCATCCCTGTCTCACACCTTTTTCGATGTATTAAATATATGGTTTCAATATTATTTTGGCCATTAGCCGCCATCTTGTAAATGTGTACTTAGTTTGTACTCATTTAATGTTAGATTAAATCTTCTCTGTTTTCCATTTCTACTCATACATTAGGATAATTATAATGATTATAATAATAGCATAAATCATACACATATTAGACATTCGATATATTCTTAAGTTTTCATTGAATGTAGTTAGCGGATATTTGCGCATAGATACAAGTGTCGTACACTTAGGTGCGAAAAATGAAAGTCTTAAACCCCAAAATATTGATAAATAAAATAAAAAAAATAAAATTTTTCTGCTCATTGTAAAAAATTTGTTAGGGCGGTGAATAGTTGAATATTAGAAGAGGAAGGATCCACCATTTGGTGGATTGAACATCCATAAAGCATTTTTTTTCAAGAGGAAAGATTATTTTTCTCCATTAAACAATTTTGATTGCATAAACTTGGCCTTTGAATGTCGACGCCTCTGTTATTCGGAGTGTTATTTTCTCATAAGCAAAGCCACTCTATTCTCAGAGCCAGAAAATGAAATTGCTCGAATATTGGATCACCCGAATTTAAATATAAAGTGGAGTTTGTAATAAAATGGCGGCGTTGCCAATTCAAATGGCGGCATTCTAATGCTTTTTCCCGGGCTTACGACTCGTATCATCCAATAAACTTTATGGGGCACTCTATTAACTCCCTCACTTCACGCTTTTTTATTTTCCCCCTTTATATTTTATGATTTTCCAGCGTACTTCTCTCCCTCCAAATGAATGATTTGAGTATTCATGAGAGGAAAACGTTTATATATAAAGGTCGTATTCCACAAACTTTATAAATTAAACCTGAAAGAAACTGAAAAAAATACCAAAATATTCCCACTAAAATTTCGAGCATTAAAAAACCGAATTTTAATTTTCTCTACATTTAATCCTTCTTTTTCATGATCAGGTTTTTCAAACACTGGGGAAAATAAGTTAGTATTGATTTGAATTCAAAGTAAATCACATTAATGTTTGAATTGAACATGGAAAGACGCTATTTAAACTGCAAACAAATGCTCAGAGCCATTGGCATGCTAGAAAATGGCGCTCATCCAAGAGATGTAATTTCGCGCTTCCGTGCCCGTTATATAGAAACTGGAAATTTATCTTAGTACATAGAATACAAGTTTCTTCCAGGACGATCATAAATCGTTTGTATAAAACTCACTTAACATCGGGAAGACTGCGAGTTGTCAGTCTTAAAGGAGAGGCAGATGTCCGATGTACAATGAAGTCCTATTTTTTTTTGAGGCGAGTCAAGTTTTGAGGTATATCCTGACACAAGACGTCTAAGAGTTTGGATAGTACCGGGCAATGAATCACGATTGCAGAATGTACAGGAAGTCCATTCTTCTAGAGGAGAATTTAGTAATGGTGTGGAGCATAATCAACATCGATAGGACTCAACTTGTTTTGCTGCAAATGTCAATAGGTACATTGATAAAATATTTGATTCAAGGCTTTGCTGGGAGCGTGAGTAGCTATACTTTAGCAATGTGAAATGTCCAATGGAGTCCCATTTTTTTTTTGAGGCGAGTCAAATTTTGAGATATATTTAAAATATTTGTTTTAAAGTTTAGCTTGGTGCTTAACTAGCGATACTGTTAAAAATAATTAAGAACACCGCAATTGAATTTAAATTTGAGTTTTATATTTGGTTGTTTGTGTATATTTGGTTTAAGTTTTTCTATATTTTTTTTGCAAAAAACAGGTTGTGGTTTCAATACACTGTGCTAAAATTTCTCTGTTTTAATCAACTACAATACCTTAATTCAGTTAATAGTTCATAAAATAATTCATTAGAGCCTAAATCAAGACCACAGAAGATGATACTTTGATTGCATCATTTGGTGGGTTAAATATTTGGATATTTAATGTGTCATGATGTAGAATTTGAAGATTTGCATTTGGAAATACCTCGGATTGTTTCGTACAGATATAGTGCTGTGTTAAATTTATTGGGGTATCAACTTGTCTAAGAATTTTATTTGAATAAATTGTATGCGAACGTAATATTTTTAAGAAGCAGTCTCAAAATTGAGGTTGGTCCTTATTAAATGGTTTCGTCGAGATAAAAATTACGCAATCAATCGTGGAAACCTCTCCCTATGGCATTATCGATAGCAATAAAAGTTGTGTATCCGTCCGAATAAGTCGCTGTTTAGCGGTACTAGATACTCTCGCTTTAGTTAATGGCACATTGTGTGCTGAGGTACGAGGTAAACGCGGCCCAGTTGGGCGGTACTGCCGCCTTTTCGTTACGGCCTGAGTGACACCGCCACCTCTTACTGTCTTGTTAGTAAGACCAACTCGGCAAAACCACTTTACATTGAATGAAGATATCGGAATAATAAGCCGAATGTGCCACAACTCTACCGGATATTTATCACTTTGAATTTATTTTAACTTTTTCTTTTTTCTTTTATTTTTACGTCTCCTTTTTTTTATCTTTCAAGATGTGCACGGTAACTAGAACTGTTTACGAGGCTCCGATACATCTACGAGAAATTGCGTATTCCTTTAACGAACTTTGTTTTTTTTTTATACCCTACATATCATATACGAGATCACAATGAACGAAATCAAAAAATCACTGCAAGAGATGAAAAATAATAAGTCTACAGGCGAACAAGTTTTATGAAATTTAGAGAAATACTTAGCAGTCATGATCTTAATTTGAAACTTCCCAGTATCGCTTTACGGGGTTGAGGCATGGACCTTGACTGAATCGCTTTTGAAGAGACTAGAAGCATTCGAGATGTGGGTATATCGCCGTATCCTGAAGATTAGTTGGGTAGATACAGTCACAAACGAAAAGGTATTGCATCGCTTAAATAAAAGTTACGAAGTCGCGAACACGGTTATACGACGTACAATGCAACAGAAGTAGCTTGGCGGGCGACTAGCCTCTAAAATAACAAATATTCAGCTGAATACACTTCACATTCGTAAACTTCTTCCTTCGATTGTACCTGAGACTCACGATAACTGAAAATTTCGTCGTCGCCGATCGGATCGTTATTCGAATGTTTTCGTTGTGCGCAGATTTTGTGATCTCTCGCCCGCCAAGCTTCTTCTGTTGCACTGTAAATTGGAATACTTCGGTCATATAATGCGTCACTCAGAAAAGTACAACATACTACACCTTGTTATACAAGGAAAAATCATGGGAAAAAGAAGTGGGAAAAAGGCCGTACTACTTCCTGGTGCAATATGAGAGCCTACGATCGACAAGCGATCACGGCACCTTAAGAAAAAGAGGGCGAAGACCAAGTAGTCACAGAAGCAATAAAAATTGGTGGTCAAAACTCTATTGGATTCAATAAAAAGAGCTCTTCAATTTATGCCTTTATAACGCTTCCTTACCACAAAAGCTGGAACAACATACTGATGGTCTTGATACACAAAAAGGGCGACACTATTGACTTGAAAAATTACAGGCCTATAACCTTAATGTCTAACCCAGGGGTTCCTAAAAGATAACGGAACACCAACCAAATACCTTTTATTAGCATCCAATCTTGACCTGTATTTGTTTTTTGTACAAACGTAGGCTAAAAAGCCTGTTTCACAACGACACGTTGTGAAAAATGGAGGCAATGTTAAGATAGCCTTTTTGGCTATATCAGGGTAATCACTCCTAACACCAACCCAAAACTCATTCAGAGATACAGATTCAAATGTGTGTTTTAATGTGGATGAACTTTGAATATCTACGAATGCTTCATAATCCAGGACGGTCAGCACCGCTGGTTGACTTTTTATAATAAATGGATTTTGTACCCATTCAATTGTTCATAATGCAAAATACTAAAAATATTAGAGGCCTCAGACTTTATTTGCCTGATTGCGAAAACTTTTAGCTCGTCACGAAGTTCATATAACCTGGCTAGAACTTTGCCTCTTGAAAGCCATCGGATTTCACACCTTTCACACCTTTTTGAACAATCTTGACTGAAGGGAACAACTTTTCACGTAATTGACGATCTTAACAGCTTCATCAAGGACTTTCTACTACTATTTGTAACCGCGGTATTATTTAATAGCTAATAATAAATAATTTTGGCAGAACCCTGATGACTATTTTACGGAACCCCTAGGTTTCGCGGAACCCAGTTTGGGAATCCCTGGTCTAACCCAGACAAGCTTTTCACAAAAATAATAAACAATAAACTGGAGAGAGAACTGGACTTCTACCAAACAGTAAAACAGGCAGGCTTCCGTTCAGGATACGGAACAAATGATCACCTCCTCACACTAAAGCTGCTCATTGAGAAAACAATAGAATAAAACAGGCCATTAGTGCTTGTGTTTGTTGACTTTTAGAAAGCATTTGACACCATCGAAATGCGTGCGATTCTGGAAGCACTTGGTAAATGTCGGATAGATTACAGATACACACGTTTGATACATAATTTTTACACCAACTCAACGGCCAGCGTAAAGATTCATAATACCACTAGAAAGTTTTCCATACAGAGAGAAGTAAGTCAGGGCGATATGTTATCCCTAAAGCTATTTAATACCGTTCCAGAATATGCTTTTAGGACCCTAGACTGGGATAACAAAGGTTAGAGTGGTTGACAAATACAAATATCTAGGTTACGAAATTAGAATAAGTCGAGACAATCAAACGCAGGAACTACAAAGAAGAATCTCTCTCTAGGGTGGGCTGCATACGGTAGACTAAGGGATGTGTTTAAAAGCAGCATACCAATAAGCCTAAAATCAAAAGTCTTTAATCAATGCGTGTTACCAGTAATGACCTATGGTAACGAAACACTTACACTGGTAAGGAACACCGTACATAGATTGGAGGTTGCTCAGAGAAAAATGGATAGAGCTATGCTTGGGATTCGAACCCAAGATCGCGTAAAAAATACGTACATCTGGCAAAGAACATAGGTCCAAGACATAAAACAGAGAATCACTAAAATGGAAGTGGACAGAACTTGTTGCGAGATTCAAAGACGACAGATGGTCTCTAAGAATAATAAATTGGAGACCCCGCTCAGACAAAAGAAGCAGAGGAAGACCGCCAACACGTTGGAGCGACGATATAAAAATAGTAGATGGAAACTAGATTCAGTGGAGCAATTTATGTTCAGCAGTGGACTCAACACCAGGCCGGGAGATGATGAATATATAATAAATCATTTTGATTTTACGCACATTTTTCTGCGTGTATATATTTCGTAAACGATTACAAAACAACATTCAATTTCGATATTACCTCAATTATTTATATACATATTTATATTTCTTCGATTAACAAAGTGTAATTTTTGACTTCATAGCTATTATCACCTCTGTATTAAAATCACTTTAAGGTAATCGTTTACGAATTATCAGCTACTTTAGACTTGGTATTTTTTTTATTATTATTATGCTAATATTGACTGTTAATCAACACTACTTGGCTCGTTCCAAACTCATTAACACCTCTATTCAGTTTGCTTAGGTCTCGCGTGTAATCTATCAGTGACGTGCTAGTAATAATAATGTATTTTCTAAATTAAAAAAAATGCCGGTTACTATTGCTGTTTATAATTTTTTAAATAATCGGTTTGTAGGGAAATTACCGTTGGTGTTTTTATTATTGACTTATTTTACGTTTTACATCCTTCGTGTCTTTTTGGTACAGAAGCGAAACCGTGTCGAATGACTATATAACTGAAGCAACGATGAATATAGCTCATTTCACCAATATACGACGGTATCGGATTAGTCACCGAGGCATCGACTTAACGGGCGCACTGTGTTGAGAGGTACATTAGTAAATTCCCCTAGGATTTAAACCCGAAAATTTTTTGTTTATTATTATGCTTTTATTGAGATTTTTTATTTTTATTTTTTGCTTTGTCGTGAACAGAAATCGTTGATGTAGCTCTCGAATAGCTTTTCGGTTAGAAACAGGCACATATTTAATTATGTTAAAAGAGAATGCCACAAAAATAAATTATCTGAACAAATTTAATAAAAATGTTTAATTATGTATGTATTTACGGTACTTTTAAGCATCCAATTAATAGTCATCATAATTGGAATCACTGTCGTCGCTATCCTCATTCGGATTGTAAATGATAACAGGAATAACTGCTTCGATGCGGTTTTCACGAACCCACCATTCCTCCATTAAATTTTCACATTTTGTGACACATTTTTCCCAAATTTTAGGAGTGGCAGTAGTAAGTGCTCGTTGCCAGATTTTTAAAACAGCCTCATCACTGTAACTATTAGATCCAATGTGATTGTCGTATTAATTGTTGCATATTCCCCAAATATACTCAATGGGATTTAATTGGCAATGATAAGGCGGAAGTCTTAGCACACGATATCCATAACTGAGTATAATTTGATCAACTTTGTAAATTTTTTCTCTTTCGTGTTTTTTAGCTATCGATAATAATTCCGGCTTGAAGCAATATTGTGGAAATATTTTCGTTCGTTAACCATTCTTTTATTGCCTGTACCGTCCAGGAGTTGACATATGGTTCATGTAACGATGGTAATAGTTTCTCTTTTAACCATTTCACAAACATCTCTGTATCCATATCCTATTTTAATTTTGACGAAAATAAAAGATCGGTCTCATCAACAAAACCATGCTTTCCACCTGCATACACAATTATATGTCTTTTTCCTTTACCGTCGGTGTGTGTTTTATCGACTTAAGTTGTCGCCCTACAAATATTTGGGAAATTTACTTTCGTTCTTCTTGAATACTGGTTAACGAGTTTTTAATTGGATTTAATTGGCAATGATAAGGCGGAAGTCTTAGCACACGATATCCATAACTGAGTATAATTTGATCAACTTTGTAAATTTTTTCTCTTTCGTGTTTTTTAGCTATCGATAATAATTCCGGCTTGAAGCAATATTGTGGAAATATTTTCGTTCGTTATCCATTCTTTTATTGCCTGTACCGTCCAGGAGTTGACATATGGTTCATGTAACGATGGTAATAGTTTCTCTTTTAACCATTTCACAAACATCTCTGTATCCATATCCTATTTTAATTTTGACGAAAATAAAAGATCGGTCTCATCAACAAAACCATGCTTTCCACCTGCATACACAATTATATGTCTTTTTCCTTTACCGTCGGTGTGTGTTTTATGGACTTAAGTTGTCGCCCTACAAATATTTGGGAAATTTACTTTCGTTCTTCTTGAATACTGGTTAACGAGTTTTTAACGATAATCCAAAACCATCGTATATTCGTGAAATATGCTATAATTCTCAATATACACCAAACATGTGTCAAAACACACATTTATGACAAATAGTCTGCGAATAGGTCTAAAATTTTCTCTTCTAAAATGTGGCATTTGATTTTATCGCAAGCCCATTTGTTGATTGCGGTTTGTATTCATTACTGGTTTTTTTTTACTGCTCAACTTCGGCAATTCTTTATTATTATTACACTCAATGACATGAATAATATTAATCTTCGGATACGTCTCTGCCGTTGTGTGTTTTTTTCCAACAAAAGAAGTGATAAATACGTCGTACGTAAAAAGCGTGCTTTCCTTTGTTAAAAAAAAACAATGTACGAAAAAAATTCCAGTAAGTAGAGATTTTTTTAACATAAGTTATCACAACGTGAGGAATTGGTAGAGTAAACGTTGAAAAGTAATTAGATAGTTATCGATAAATATTTGTTAGGTTTTTCAAAATCGTTTTCACTAACATAATCGAACAAGCTATATAGGGTCTATTTCAACAATCAAATTAATATTTGTTATCCTTTTAATTATTTTTTGTACGTAATTTTAAATGATTTTTCCTTTCAATTTCATCTCAAAGTACTTTTGCGATCAAAGACTAAACTAGTATTTAAAAACACTTTTTTGACACTTTCTGGCTATTCATTCGTTTTCCTGCCAACATCCTTCGCTCAATGTCACTGTCATACTTTCCATCTCTAGTAAACTTAAAACCCAAGTACACAAATTCATTTACTTGTTCCACTCTTTCTTCCTCAATCGAAACTCAACAGTTTGTCATGCTTTCTTCACTTTCAAAAACCATTACTTTCGTTTTGCTCACATTTATTTTCATCCCTTTGATTTTCTCCCGTGTATAAATAAATAAATACGGATGGCGTTGCTAAAATTTTTTACTAAGCAAACCCCAATTATTTTCCGTTTTCTACATATCCTAGAGACGGTGTCACGTGCCTATTATTTTCTTCTCCTATCTGCCGTTTCATTATTATAATAGTCTGCATTTGGGTTCGTTGTATGTAGTAGTGATAGAATTCGATTATTGATAGCTGTGACATTTTTGTCTCTCTTATTGGACTTCGCCTTGATTATTGGCCTCGATTGTAGTGTTTTGTTAGATATATTATTGTTGGTTTGCTTGGGCTAGCAACTGATGCGAACGAGCGCGTTTATGAACTAGGGACTTATACACGGAAAGGTTGGCTGACGCGTGTCCCGGGACATTTTTCTTGATGTCCGGTCTAAGAGCGAGGAGGATTGATCTTTCGTTTGGTGGCAGTGGTGGAAGTCGGTTGAGAGTTTTTGGAACGGTTTAATATTAACACGGGAGCGGAACTTCTACGGTTTCTTCTTCCATATCTGGCTGAATTTGGGGCCATCTTTATTGGATTAGGAAGATAAACCATTTAATTCTTAACTTGACCATTCTGTCGTGCCTATGTGGTGAATATTTTTGGATATTGGGGTCGAGTTAAGATCACCACTTGTGGGATTTGATGAAGTGAAGCCATCGTGAAGTACCACGTGCCGTTCCATCCACATCGACGATAAATTTCAGCGTTATAAAGACTTGCCTGGTAATTTTAGCAGAAATTATTGATAATACTATTTGGTTTTTCGGTTCTTGGATCATCGATGTTACCGTGACGTCTCAGTGAGGTTTTCAATTGGTTACATGGTATGGAATTTAATTTTATCAACTTATCAGTTATTATGTGCTTGATCTAAGTGTTTTCAATAATTTAAAAGTAACAAGTTATTCTCATTTAATTTGTACCTGCTCCCAGTGACGTCCCAATAAAGTTTTCAATAGTTTAAAAGTAACCAAATTATTTTTCGTTAAATTTGTACCGGCTCCAAGCTGAATCTGAATTTATATATCACTGAATATAATTTATGTGGATATTGTAAGGGTTTTAAAATATTATTTTTGTAGCAAGTCCATTTATTTGGTATTTCCTTTTTTTTTGTTGTGTTAATCTTTTGCTATCAGGAATTTTATATAAACCAATTATTTTCGAAATTTTAAATATTGTGAACATTTTCTTGTTGTTGTTTTTTTTGTTATTTTAATTCTCTTTTGTACCTCATTAGGTTTTTATTACTGTCTGGAAGATTGTTATAATTAATTTAAATATTATTTTAAGAAAGTGTATTAAATTCGTTTAAACCACTTTACGAAAATACAGAATTTATTGTAAAAAATCAGAACATCATTTTTATTTAATTAATATATTGCAGTAATTGTAAATATAGTTTTATTTATCTAGTTCACCATAATTGTTTGTAGTTTTTCGCGTGGCTCTGCTGGTGCCTACAAGACCTAGGGGTTTCCGGCTTGTACCGTTTTAAGTCGGTGGCGCGGCTCACTTTTAGATTTTTTTCTTCTACCCTCTACGGCTGAGCTCGGGCATAATTTGCCAGTAGAGAGACCACTAGCAGAGTACTCATTAGAGAACCAAAAAAAAGACGTGGCAACGGGGTCACCTTTTTTAAAACACCCTGTATATTTGGATCGGACCCCCAATTACAGTTACTGAAAATTTTAATAATATTTCCAGCATTCTCTGATCTCTTTTTGTATATAGCTGATGTGTTCTTTCCAAGTAAGTTTTTTGTCCAGAACTATCCTTAAGACAGACAGACGCTGATAGATGAGCTTTGGCCAGAATTATCAAGTCTAATAGACGTGCTAACTAGGGAGAGTTGAGTTGAGAAATTTGCACAATGTTTTAGTATTTTTGTAGACTCGCCAAGTTGGTCAAGTTGTCAAGTTCTAGTACATATCGCGACAAGGATGAAGATACTTATCGTGCCCGGTGGAAACTGTCGAGATGATCTCAGCATTAATTTTATTGCATCAACGACAATAATTAACAATTTTAAATATCAAAATACGCTTTCAATATATCCGATGGGAGCACTAAATTTGTTTTAATATAGTTATTATTCCACGTCAGAATGTATCGTGTAAAACACATTTTAATATCAACGTTAAGAATACCCGTTTAATAAGAAACCTTATGACGTGGACAAGTTAATCGGAATTTTGAATCTATATTGGTAACAAACGATCTGATGAAAAATTAAGCTTTGTAACAACTCATTCATTCTTCGTTTTATATAAATTGCGTTCATTACCAGATAGTGCCTCGGTGGGCAAGCTGAAGAACACGATAGAGTAGGGTACCATTGTAACAGAGTCGAACTCGGCACAAAAATGTCTGCGTTTATTGATTCTTTTATCGACGTCGTTTAAATAAACCATTTACTAGCTCCAGGTACCTCTTAAATATTGTCAAACTCACTTCCATGTGAGTATATTTTTTTCTCCTGCTTATAATCATGTTAGTAAGCTTACGTTCATTAAACGCCACAAATGTATTTTTGTTTTTAAATATTTTTTATTATGAAACTTTATTTTTATAAATAAAATACCTAATAATTCTTAAAAAAAATAATATTACAAAAATGTTAAACATTGGTAAAGTATGTTTCTTTGTCAGATGGCGTAAAAAATAGATTTTTTGACAAACTACAAAGGATATGGTGTAAGAGAATGCAAGAATAGGGTCGTTCCTGACAAAATCCGTTGGACACCTCCACCTTAATATATTTAGTGCCATCCTTTGGGCCATTTCAAACCCTTTGAAGTACAAAATCAGTGATCTTGCATCATAATTTGTAAAATCTTCGTAGGTAAAAATTTCCTTACAAAGCGATTCCATTCTTCAATGGTCAATGAACATCGAAAAAAAATGGACAAGATGGAAAATAATTACTGTATAGTGGGGAACCAACAATAATGTTCAGTTCAACGCCCAGAAAACATAAAGCACCAAGTTTTCAAGAAAATGAATTCCTCAAATCATTTCATTACAATGTCCAGAAATACCCTTGAATCAAGTCCCTCCATCTTGATTTTGGGAGTCACGGTGTCTAATAATATGTCTTGGCATGACCATGTTGCTAACATCACAAAGTCAGCAAGCCAGAGGCTGGGTTTTCTGTGGAAAGCTAGAAAGTTTTTTACTCCTGATCAACTGTTGACGACGTACAAGGCTCAAATCCTACTGGAGTATTGCTCGCACATATGGGGTTCAGCACCAAGGCATTCTCTTCGTCTTCTAGATTCCATTCAGAAAATAGCCATTCGCTTGATAAACAGCTCAACTCTCACAGATACCCTTCACCCTCTAGAACATAGAAGAAGAGTTGCAGACCAGACATTACTCTACAGATATTTCCATGGCAGATGCTCCAGAGAAATAAAAACTCTTGTACCACCATTGGCCACATTCGGCCAAAGAACTCGGCACGCTGATCAGTCTCACCCATTTACTCTCAAGATTGACACTACAATGACCAATCTCCATCAAGAATCCTTCTTTTACAGGGCTGCTACGGAATGAAACAAGCTTCCAAAGAACTATGACCTGCAACCATCCCCCTTCTAATAGTCCGCGGCCCAAACGATAGGTTTTGCGACTATTTTCAGTAAAAAAAAAATAAGGGTAAGCAAATGGCTGCTAAATTTTGTTTATTATCTATTATCTATTGTAATTTGGTAAGAGGACTTGGCTCGATCCGTAGCTGTAAGGATCATGCAAAGATTAATATATTACAGTGTCAAAACGAACAAGGCTGGTACACAAATGACCACATCAGGGATCATATCATGTTTTCGTTTTTCAATAGATAGAAATGAGCCTTTATTGTCCGTCTGGGAGTTAACCATTGCGCACCGTAGTTTATTATTATTTATTAATAATTGTTTTCGAGTTTTATCTCATATGGTGAAAAGGACGCCGCTTATTCTTGAAATCACCACCTGTAACGTATTTATGGTAACGAATACCATGCCAGAATGATAACACGAATACCTTAGATGTGAATATTAGTTGCATAGGAAGGAAATATTTCACACTGCAGTGAGCTTTATATTCTAAAGGTTTTGTCCACGAATGACAGTTGGAAAATCTTAGTGTTGTCTAGAGTGGAATGATCAGAGCTCTCCTTGTGATCCTTATTAGCATGGCCTGAATTATAAGGGACAGCTTTTGAAATGAACCGATTAAGATATTTCCACATTTTTTAAAAATTTAACTTAAGCAGTAGGGTGCTATTTTTTGACTAAATCTAAATTGTGTTCCTGACTTGATCGCGTATGTTTTACGCAATCATTTTTGGTCGATACATTTAATTTAATTTTCCGCAAATCGCTAGGAAATTTTGACATTCCAGACAAAATTTCTTAAAGAAAAAGTCAAGATTTCCTAAATGTTAGGAAATATTCATTTCCTTATTGTAAGGAACATCGATCTTGATCAGATCAGCATTGTTTTAAAGAAATCCCAGGTCAAGAGTACCAACAGTACCGACGAGCATGTATGAGAGCACTGATGAAAGTAGAGGAAGCGTATTTAGGTTGGAATTCTTTCAAACAGCAATGATTTTGATAAAAATTGGTAAACAAACATATTTCACCCTCCTTATTTAAAGTTATATTGTGCAAGGTGTACTTTTTCCTTGCGGGTGAATGCCACCCCTTTTCGGGGGTGGAAATTTAAAGATTAAAAGTAGCCCAATAGGTCGACTTAGGGATCAATTCTAAGCATAAAATGTTATATGACTTTTTTTGGTGAATTAATAGTTTTTGAGTTATTCATGATTTAAGACTGAAAAATGTATGTTTTTAAACTATTTTGCACAAATAACTCGAAAACCTTACGTTAAATAAATTTATAAATTTATAAATTAACAAAACAATCGGTTTTTTAAAATTTTCTGTAGCTGTAATACGAACCGAGCTATGACTCGTTAAAGATAATTCTTGATTCGACGGCAACTTAATTGCACTATTTCAACGTTAAATAACGGGAAAACGGACAATTTTCCGAGGAAAACTAACAAAGTAACAAAGTACTTAAAAAGAGCTTTAAAATGAATTTTTGTTCAAGTTAATAGCTCAAAAACTAACGCAGTTATGATGAAAATAAACATCGGTTTTCATACAACAAAATTCGACAATAAAACCGTAGGCTTTGCCATCAGAATCAAAATTAAACCGTATCAATGAGCAGTTTACTTAATTTAGGTACTAACAACATGTTTAAGAAGTTTAAGCGATCTGAGATGTTATTACATATTTCAAAAAAAGTTCGATTTACATGGAAAATTAATTTAAAAAAAATTTAAAAATGGATAATTTTTTTACAATAGTTCAAAAACTAAAATATATATGTAAAAAATACAGGAGTACAAAAAGGTTGCTTTTTTAAATATTTTGCTTGCTTTTTGTTTTCTGTCCGATAAAAATTAACTGTGATATGGCTGTTTTAAGTTTACATTTTAGTGCAAAGACAACCCTCTCCTTTAAAACAAAAAATCAAAGGAGTTTTGTCTTACCGAAGCTTATACGAGTAGTTCTTAAAATAACCTGCTATTCATCTTTATTGCTCGTCTCAATATCTATAAAAATAAGGAAGTTATCGTTAAAAAACCTGTGAAATTTTTGTAAAATACTCCGAAATAGTATAATCCAGACAATTTTGGAGCATTTATAAAACATATACAATGCCTGTAGTAAGTATATTCTTAAATCATGTCTTAAGAGGGTTGTTTTAAAGGGTTAAAACATTCCAATTATTAATAAATTATATTACAAGGAATAGCAGAATTTTAATTCATTATAAATTCCGCATTGCAACATTTAAAGCTTGCCACGTCTTTTTCGTTCTCTATAGAGTACTCTGCCAGCGGTCTCTCTACTGGCAAATTATGCCCGAGCTCAGCCGTAGAGGGTAGAAGAAAAAAAGAAAATAAAAGTGAGCCGCGCCACCGACTTAGACGGTTCAAGCCGGAAACCCCTAGGTCTTATAGGCACTAGCAGAGCCACACGATAAACAACTAAGATTATGGTGAACCAAATAAATGAAATTATAGTAAAAATATATTGGATACTTTACTCCTACAATAAATCAAAGTACACAGCTCAATAGCAAAATTATAACAAGTATAGTCAAAATCAACAGCTAACAATAAATCAAAGTACTCAGTTCAATAATAACATTATAACAAATATAGTCAAAATCAACAGCCAACAATAAATCGAAGTACTCAGTTCAATAATAACATTATAACAAATATAGTCAAAATCAACAGCCAACAATAAATTAAAGTACTCAGTTCAATAATAAATTTATAACAAATATAATCGAAATCAACAGCTAACAATAAATCAAAGTACTCAGTTTTGGCATATTATCTAATGCAATAAATAGTTTCCAACAATGTACTATATTAATAAATTAAAACAAAACTTAATCGTGGTGTCAAAAATAAGTCACGTCGTTAAATATTTAAAAATAAATCACTTGTAACCTTTGGGTATACGAATTCACTACTCCTGTGGCCGGTTTGGTTATGGAACGGCACCTGCTAATTAACAATGGCTTCCCTCAAATAAATCCCGCATGCGGTTATTTTAACTCGACACCAAAATCCAAAATATCAACAACGAAGGTAAGATAGAATGGTCAAGTTAAAAATTTAACGGTTTTTCTTCAAAATCCAATTAAGATGGCCCAAATACAGCCAGATATGAAAGAAAAACCGTAGAGGTTCTGCACACTTGCCAATATCACACCGTCCCAAAAACTCTCATCACACCACTCCCAAGACTGCCACCAAATGACTAGACTACTTCCCAAGCCGGATATCAAGAAATGACACGGAACCGACGTCAACCAACAATATTCGCAAGTCCATGCTCCACACCAAGAATCGCGCTCGTCCGTGTTGATAGCCAGCCCCATCCACACAGAAATGCAAACCAAACAAATAATATAACCGACAACACACAACAATCGAGGCCAAAAACCAAAGCAAAATCTAATAACGAAAACCCCCACTCAATCTCCAGCGATTAACAAAAATGCCACAGCCATTAACAATCGAATCCTATCACAACAAGGTATGCAACACTATTTACAACGAATGATATATTTAAGTTACAACAAAATACGGTACGCGACACTATTTACGAGTACCTGAGGAATACAAAACTATCAGAGACCCAATTATAATGGAACTGTAGAAGGGAAAAAAAGGCACGTTACAAGCTTTTGAAAACAAATATTTTCTTAAATTATATTGTAAGGGAGTGGTTTTTAAGGGTTAAAACATTCGAATAATACATAAGTTATATTACAGAGGATAGCAGGGTTTTAATTCATTATAAATGCACCAATTCAAAATTTAAAGCCCTTGAAAACGGATTTTTACTTGAATACTCCATAAGGGGGTGGTTTTGGAGGGTTGAGTCATTGTAAAAGATTATAAATTATGCTCCAAAACATGAAATACGCAACAAGAATAGCAGGATGCCTAAGTGACACAATATGGCGAAATAAAAACATTAAAATAGAAACCAAATCAAGAATTTACAAGGCAATAGTAAGACCAACTATGACATACACGGCAGAAATTCGACCAGACACAGCGAGAACTAAACAACTTCTAGAGGCAACCGAAATGAGAGTACTTCGTAGAATAACTGGAAAGACGATCTTGGACAGAGAAAGAAGCGAGAATATTAGAAGGACATGCAAGGTAGAAAACACCAATGAGTGGGTTCTCGGCAGAAAGAAAGAGTGGAATGAGCACATCAGTAGAATGGACAACGAAAAAATAGTCAGAACATCACGCGACAAATCACCAACGGGTCGCAGGAATTTAGGACGCCCCCGAAAACGATGGAGCGACAAATTAGCAGTGCAATAGGCAGAGGAAAGATGAAAAGAAACATGCGATCCGTCTAGATTAAAGAAGGAAGAAGAAGAAGAATAAAACATGAAAGAATGTTTATTGTACATATTTGAACATGATTTAAATCAATGACTTTTCCATTTTTAACATAAGGGGTAGTCTTTACCCCTAAAAAAAGAATATCTCGGCACAATATAACTTTTGATTAGGAGGGAAAATGAGCTTGTTTACAAATTTTCATTAAAATGGGTATTTTTTGAAAGAATTCGGAGGTAATACCCCATTTTGACTGCTACTGAATTGGGACAGCCGCGTAGCTCTCACATTTATGCCTATATTTCGATTAAACAATTGTGTTTAGTTATTTTTCTGTTATTGTTTATTTAATTAAACATTACTATTCACAATTGCACCGACTGAAACGTTTGCGTAATAAACTTATCGAATATATTTTTCGTTAATTTGGCGTCCCGACGATCGATAGCACGATGAGTCCATCAAAATGAAATTGGCGCGTTCGAAATGTTTTGTTATAAAGTTGGAAAGTTGTTTTGGACGGTTTGCTAATTTCCTAACAGAGATGGGCTTTTCACTTCGAATACGCCGCGTCTATTTTTAGGGTTTTTATTGGGAGATATGATGGCAGACCTGTCATGTTAACACGTGTGCGCGTTTTTTTTGGTCTTCTGTCCGTACACCGTTCTTTTTTTGTTGTGCTTTGTTTTTGTTGTTGTTTGACGTCGATGAAATAGGAGTCGACCAATGGCGTGCTCAGCACTAAATTCATAACGAAAATATCAGTGGTCCGGGTGCGACCCGAGAGGTCCGCACGACTAACTTCCCAGTGGAAAGAATGAAAAAGTACCATATGTCATAAAGCTATGCAGTGCCCATTCATTTGTTTATAACAAATTATAATTGTCTTTAACAGTATTCTGTTTATGTCAACCATATTCTTTCAAACTTTTTCTTATCATTTAATAAGCTATTTTCAATTGTTTGTAACAATTGAAAAAAAATTTTTTAATTATTATGATCAATAATCATTTGTTAGTAACAATATTCATTTGTTATAAACAATGCTTGAATATTACTAACAATAATTTTTCACTGTAATAGCGTCTTCAATGATATTCTCTCAATACTGACACAAGTTTAAAATTCTCTAATTCCTATTTTTGTTTTCTAAAACTATCTCTTGTTATAAAATATTGTCATCATATTTTTCATACAAATATTTCAAACATGCAATGATCATATTATTCAAAAGATCTTAAAATTCTGCATAAAAAATAGTATATTTTATAAATTGCAAAATCCAGGTAGTTTACCATTTTTTTCAGCTTTTTGATTCTCCATAAAAAACAGTTTGACCGATTTTGCTGAAAATCTAATCAGTTCTAAGTTGCGTAATTATGCGTCGAATGCAATTGGTCCTACGTCGATATCATTTTTTGTTCTCGAGATAATCGAGACGAAAAATAATTCCGAACGCACATACGAACATACGTACACACAGACGTCCACTTAAAAATCATTGTATTCGACTCTGGGGACCTTGAAATGTGGAGATATGTCAAAATTCGGGATTCGCAAAATCGGACCCATTACTATAACTTCCCGCTGGGAAGTTAACAAATTCGTAATTCTATCTATTTATTAAACAGATAGCTATTTTTTCTATACGCGAGTAACATTTAATATTTTTGCAAGTCCGTTACAATCCAGAAACTTTTAAAATAATTAAGTTTGACAGATTTTCTGTTAGGGTTGATAATTAAAAAAAAAGAAAATCTAATTTCCTTTTGTACGTCCTTGGCTTAGAACGGGACACTTTTGACAGGCACTCGATTTCATTCCATAAATGTAGTCGCATTTTTCACTTTTTTTTATTTGAAGCGTTTCGATTTAATTGAATTATGACGGGACATATTTCAGTTTAGATGAACACAAACGATGATAATGAACACACACTCGCACATAGTTTTTTACCATTTATTTTTTTTCAATTTTCGATTCGTGTTCACAGCTAATTGAAAATTGATAACAATACTGCATTTTTGACGGTAAATAATAGTGTGCGTATCCTGTCAAAAATTACACTTTGTATTAAAAATATACGTTTTCTATTTGTTCCGATGAAAAATCAATCGAAAATACATTTGCATTTTATATTTCATCTTTTAGCTTTAACTAGTCACCGCCCAGTGGCCGTAATTCGAGTGAAATTTATTTATTGTTTAAGTTTGAATGTTATTGAGGTTCTTTTGTTAAGGCTGAGTAACATCCAAGAATGAACTGGTGTCCGAGCTGCAGAAGAACTCTTTAGACTCGCCGAAGACAGAAATGCCTTTTCCCAAGTGGTTGCCAACGTCAGATAGCTGATAGGGAACTCGAAGAAAAAGAAATGTCATGAATTATGTTTCATTGTCATTATTTAAAGGTGTTTAATTGTAATTGGTTACTTTTAAAATTTAAGTATGTTTACCTACCAGCAAAGAATAATTATTCTAATGATGTGAGGTTACGGTGATCGTAAAAGAACTCCATCGTACAAAGTTTTCTCTTCATGTATTAATACATAGATTTAAAGGTTAACTTAACATTTTGACGTTTACATGAGAGTGTGATGTCGTAACATTCCAGCGCTGCCAAATATAAAGTATATCTAACTTTCCGTTTTTGATAGATGTTTGTGTTGGTAAATATATTCGTGATAATAATTATTGCAAGCCATTATATCTCTGAATCACTCTCGATTAAGCATCACCCTCACTTATTTGTGATGTGTGCTTACTATATAGTTTTATCTAAATGCGATCGTCACTTTGGCCACGTGCCGATTAGCTGGCGACTTGCGCAACAAAGGCCCGCTACGTTTTTAAATACATGATTGATGATGCCAAAGACCGTCTTTTGTTTAGCTATATGACACAGGAACCTGTCTTTCTGTGTGTGTATGTGTGTGTGTGTGTGTGTGTGTGTGTGTGTGTGTGTGTGTGTGTGTGTGTGTGTGTGTGTGTGTGTGTGTGTGTGTGTACTAATTCTGTAGCGAGTGGGTAGGTGGTGATTTGTCGATAGATTTGTGAGGTAATTTCTAAAGTTTACTCTGCGATTCTAATTTTTGACAAATATATACTCGTATATATCTTGGTAGGAAGTTTAAGAAAACTCATAGTCCAGCCGACGTTTCGGTAAATTTTATTGACCTACACTATACTATCCTGATTTGATTCGTGATAGAAGTTTATTAGAAAATGTTCAAAGAAAAGCCACTCGACTTCCCTTGGGACTGAGAAGGACCTACTTTTGAAGAGAGACTTGCTATGGCCAACTTAACTTATTTTGAACTTCGACGTTACTGTGGAGATATTATTACAACATTTAACATATTAAAATTCAACTTTGAAAACCTTTCCGTGATATTTCCATTAAACCATGACAACCGGCTCAGAGGACACGATTTAAAACTTAAAAAAGAAAACTTTGCGACCAGATCAAGACAAAATTTTCTGAGTAATAAAGTTTTTGACGCCTGGAATAATCTCGATGTTGACATTATTCCTGCTTCTTCTACTAACATATTTAAAAATAGACTGGACCGCCTTATGTATCAATAACTTTTAATTCAATATTTATCCTGATACCAAGTACTTTTGTTTTGTTACCTTATCTTGTTTATTTTTGCTAGTAGGTAATTGATTTGCATACTATCTACAGTTTTTGGGTAATATAGGGATTTGTCCCTCTGCCCTCGTTTATATGTAATAATAATAATATTAAATATTACTTGTTCTTAGAATAAATAAATAATTTATATATCTATCATCAGTTGCTAGCTGTGATAGGAGTTTTCTTCTGAAAGATAGAACGGCTTGGTGCTAAGCTTCTGTGAGAGAACTTTATTAAAGCATAGTAAGCAAGTTTAATAGCTTGTGTTTAGCATTTTTGATCATTCTTCCGAGACTATAGCTCATCAGAGGAAACCTGACACAGTTCTTCTCGTCGATGAATGAAGCGCTAAATCAAGAACAAAGGACGTTAACCACTAATAGGTTTGAAAGAATGTTAAAGAAAACATTTACAAATAGACAGGCCTAATGAATGAAATCTATTTTGGCGGTGGAATTTTTTTTTGTTCTTTATAAATTGTTTTTTTACTGCTAAAGCGAGAGCTCACTTATATGTCTAAACAGACGCGTATTGAGTAGATATGTAGTGTTACCTGAGAAATATCATTGATTAAAAATGGAATGAAACAAAGGAGATCAAATGTTGTCATAAAGGAAAAGCAAGAATCGAATGAATGACATTTTCAAGATACATGACCTCACACTTGAAATAAAAAAAATAATTTGAATAATTTTACAATCAAAAGCGTGGGGTGCGCTATATCAATTAATATATTTGATAATAAACAGATATTGGTAAAAGTAAAGTCTCCAAGAAGAAAACGTAAACATCATAAAAAGCACCCCACGCTTTTGATTGTAAAATTATTCAAATTATTTTTTTTATTTCAAGTGTGAGGTCATGTATCTTGAAAATGTCATTCATTCAATTCTTGCTTTTCCTTTTATTTGCAATGCACATTTGAAAAAGATTACGGCTATTATTTGCATTATTTTAATATTAAATTAATTATAATCATTGGAATATTTACATAGATGATGTTCTAATCTAGGAGCTTTAACAGAGTACTTAGCAGTAGTGGGTAGATAGATAGAAAGATACATTATAAATAATATATTTAGACTAAAAACAATAAAATTTGTTCAGTACAAGTAAATAATTAAAATGTTTACCAAGAGTATATGATAGTACATGATTAAATTAAAATAACACAAAAACATTTTACATACCCCGCAAACAAGGGAAAAAAGTACAATTATGTTGCTCATTGTAGAAGAAACTATATGAATATAAATATGAGATGTCACCTGCAGTGTAAGCTTTTGCGGGGATGTTTTTTTACAGTGGATTAAAATCTTTTTAACGGTGTAATACTTTTCGTGTTTATTAATAACAGATTAAAAACTTCAAACGTTTATAAAAACAACCCCTCTCAAGGAAAATAGTTTTATGAATTGGAGTTTTTTCAGTATTAAACAGCGGTTGTGTCGTGAAATTATTAATATTTATTTATATATTTATTAATTATATATATATATATAATCTTGAACCCTTTTACTCTTAGGGTGTCGGGTTATCATTTTATTCTTGTTTTATAAACTTTTTCCATTTTTTTCTGTCTCTTGTCAGTGTCTTTGCTTCGCTCCATTGTTTATTTCTTACTCGTAAAATATTTTCTATCATGTCGTTCCAGGTTTTTCTAGGTATTCCTCTTTTTCTTTTGTTTTGTGTTTTTGCTTTATAGATTTGTTTAACAGGTCTATTGTTTGGCATTCTCTGTACGTGTCCCCACCATCCCAATTGTTATTGTTCTATGAAAGAAATAAAATTTTCTATGTCTAGTTCTTCTCTTATTCGTATATTTCTTATCTTATCTCTCCTTGTCACTTCTTTAATTCTTCTCAGATATTTCATTTCTGTTGCTTGTATTCTACTTTTAATTTACTGGTCTATATATATATATATATATATATATATATTGTCTTGAATATTTTTAGTTTTGTCTGTCTTGAGATTTCTTTTTTGTTGAAAAATTTTCTATTTATTGCATAAAACAGTTGTATGGTTTTCTCGATTCTGTCGTTGATTTCCGCTTCTCGTCTTCCTTTTTCGTCTATTGTTACTCCTAGATATTTAAACTCTTTAACTTGTTCTATTTTTACATTATCTATTATCTTCAGCAATCAGTATTATGTCATCTGCAAATGCTCCTACATCTCCACTCTTTGCATGTTTTTGTATCCAATGCACATTTTTTTGATATTTCTTCACATTCCTTGATGATGTCCGTCCATGAAAATATTAAATTGCATTGGGCTTAATAATCCGCCTTGTCTCAGACTCTCTTTTATTTAGAAGCCTTCTTCTTCTTCTTCTTCTTCTTGTGGTTCCTATCCGTTACGGATGTTGGCAACCAGCATGGCAAGCCAAACTTTATTTACGGCAATGCGGAAGAGTTCGGCTGATGTTTTTCCGGTCCACCTTCTAATGTTATGCAGCCAAGATATTCTTCTCCTTCCTGGACCTCTTCTTCCATCGATTTTTCCCTGGATGATTGTCTGGAGTAAGGAGTACTTGGAGTCGTTTCTCATGATGTGGCCCAGATATTGCAGTTTTCGGATCTTGATGGTGGTCATAATTTCTTTTTGTTTATTCATCCTTCTTAGTACCTCTTCATTAGTGATATGTTCGGTCCATGATATCCTCAGCATTCTTCGGTAGAGTCGCATTTCGAAGGCTTCTATTTTATTGGATGTGTTTTCATTGAGTGTCCAAGATTCTGTCCCGTACAAGAGGATAGAAAAGATGTAACATCTGAGAAGTCTCATTTTTGTTTCCAGTGTAAGGTCATGGCTTCTGAAGAGTTTGCTCATTTTGTTGTAGGCGGCTGTGGCTTTGGCGATTCGTGATTTGATTTCTTGAGTTGTGTCCCAGTTCTCGTTTATACGTGTTCCCAGGTACGTGGTGTGTGGTACTCTCTCTATTGGTTGGTTATTGATGGATAACTGGATGTTGTCGATCTTGTTTTTGCTAATGACCATAATTTTAGTCTTTTGTATGTTTACGTCCAAACCATATTCCTTACTAACTCTTGCTATTCTGTTGATAAGTTGTTGCAGTGCTTGTGGGCTATCTGCGAACACGATGGTGTCGTCCGCGTATCTTATATTACTCAATTTTTTCCCATTTATTAAGATGCCTTCTTCTTCTTCGTCGTCGAGCGCTTCTTTAAAAATCTGTTCGGAGTAGATGTTGAATAGCAGGGGTGAGAGTACACAGCCCTGCCTCACTCCTCGCATTATTTTGACGGCCTCAGTTGTTTCTCCGTCGACTCTCATTGTTGCCGACTGGCCCCAGTACAAGATATTTATGATGTTCAGGTCATTGGTATCGATCTCTGTCTTCTTTAGTATTTCCATCATTTTGCGATGTTGAACCCGGTCAAATGCTTTGGCGTAGTCAATTAAACAACAGTAAACGTCACGGTTAACGTCCCTACATCTCTGAACAAGGACTTGGACAGCAAAGAGTGCTTCTCTGGTTCCCATCGCATTGACGAACCCGAACTGGTTTCGAGAGATTAGGTTCTCGCATCGGTTGTATATTCTTTTATGGATGACTTTGAGAAAGGTTTTCAGCAGGTGGCTCATCAGACTTATCGTTCGATATTCTTCACATCGTTTTGCGCCTTGTTTCTTTGGCAGTGCAATGAACTCTGAGACTAGCCATTCTTGTGGTATTTTACCTGATTTATAGATGTTATTGAAAAGTTTGGTGATCTTCTTAACATGATTTCTATTACTTCCATCTTATTTATGGTTTTGTCATCAATGTTTCTATTTTTTAAACTCTTTCATACTTCTGTTCTAAGTACTCTGTCAAAAGCTTTCTCTAGGTCTATGAATGCTAAATATATATTTTGGTTTTCTGATCTTCTCTTTTCTATTATTTGTTTGAAATTTTTTTTATTTTGATAAACAAAACAAATACTTTTGCAAGCAAGAATTCCAGTTTTAACAAATTGTGTCGTCTGAAATATAATCTAAACGATTATCCTCTTCCAATTGCAAAGGATTTATTGAAATACTTCGTTAGTTCTGCAAGCCGCACTTAGTATTGTTGTGAGAATGGTTGGTTAAGGCAAAATATTGTCACTTATTTAATTACATTTTTAGAAGGTCTCTTGTAGATTATCTTCGAGTAAAAATCCTTTCATAAAAAAAAAAGTTATGAAAACATTTTGGAAGAGTATTTGATAATTTAGTTCGCGCTAAAGCTGTTTCGCATCGTTGTTACATGGCTGTTGATAAATAATTTTTAATTGCATTTGGAGTCATTAAACGTCAATCAAAATTGAATGCAGCGCCCTCGTTCCTCACATTTACGACTCTCTTAATATATAATACAATTGAGTCGTAGTCGTTTACCAATAAATGCAAATAACCAATAACAAGTAATGACCCGTTTTCATAAAAGTAACGACCCTTCGGTACAACCAACTCGACGACGATTTGCATAAAAGATACACACGGAGCCGTAATCTTTATTATTTTCATAAGTCTTGTGATCAATCATCGGGGAAATAAAGTCACGTGCGAATGGTAATGTAGCCTGTTACGCCCACGGGGTCTTAATTTTCGATGGGAACACCCTGTGTGTATCGTTCGGTACTGCGATTCAATTTTTATGGACGTAGAATAGCACCGACGGAGGGATAATAACTTTATTTTAACCGCAGAAATTGTAATCAAAAGGAAGGAGAGCAAATTGCAAATATATTTGGATTTGAACTTCTATTCTTGTTAGTCTGGAGAAAGAAGACACTCTCAAAATAATATTCTGAGATGTACCAACTCTTCTAGTGAGTAAGACACTTCTTATAGGGAAATCCCATAATACTAGACCACCAGAAATTGCTTTTTTAATCAATTTATTGCTTACCCAATGAGGCAATGTGACTGTCCAATATAAAACTTTCCTGCAGACAATGCGATAAAGGAGCAGCAAAATAAATACTGCCAAAATGCGAAGCAGAAGACAGGCAGGTTTTAACTATCCCTGGAAGAATTTGTACAAATTAGTAACAGTGAGTTACAGAATGGGTGTAACACCTCCCTCAGCTCTATAAGCAAGGTTTGATGTATTTTCCGTTAAAGTCTGCCGCCTATGGTCGACTTTTTCATTTAACATTCTTATTTCAATTAAATCAGCAAACAATGGTTTAAGAATTAGTCGTATATCATCCGGTTATGAAATATCTATTCTTCTGCGAACATTTATTGTTTTTTGGTATGACATATGAGTTATTTTGAAAAAAAGTTTATGAACAAATTCTGGCCTATCAATCATCCTTCTACCATTATTTATGATGATTTGAAGGTTGACTTTTTTGAAATGGGGACGCTCGAGAGGATATCTAATATTAAAAATTGTGTTATTGTTGCTTTCGTATTCAGCAACTGTTTTGTTGAAGCGGCTTCGACTGGCGTGCGCTAGCACTGTAATGTTGGATTGAATTGGAGGCGGCGATAGCGATTATTGCGAATCTTAAAGCTTTGGCATCACGGAGAATAGACTCAAAAATTGTCCGGGAATGTGCCGGATACCTACGAACCTCGGATAACCATAACAAAGTCTCTTTGTCGTGGGTGCCAGAGCATAAAGGTATTTCTGGTAACGAAGAAGCGGACGAACTAGCTAGGCGGGGCTCTGGAACACCCTTTATTGGGTCAGAACCAATAATAGGGATACCCAAGGCCTGCGTTAAAGCAGCGATCAATGGCTGGGTCCACTCTCAGCATCAGCTGAAGTAAGAACAGCCAGAGGAAGCTAGGCACATCAAATTCATGCTATAAGAAGTTGCTCTCGCTAAGTAGGGAAAAACTTGAAACAGTTGTAGGGCTTTGTACCGGACACTGGTCTTCGAGGAAACATCTGCACAATATAGGCGTGTTTGACATAGAACCTATATGCGGATTATATAATGAGGAGGAGGAAACAGCCACTTATATTATCTTCGAATGCGAAGCCACCGCCCAAAGGATGCACTACCTGGCTTGCATAAAAGATCAAGAGAGTGATCCACCTGGGGCAATAGCAGTACATGGTACAAAAAACAGACAATGCTGCAGTGCATAGGGAATAATGCATGTGTGAATAATAAATTAATAAACTAAGTTTCATTAATAAAGTATTTGATAGGAGACTGAATTATAATAACAATAACAAACATAAACAATTTTAGTAAACCTAGATTAAACAGTCATAATAAATATTCCTTAACAGGTACCAATCATTACAATCACAATTGTACAAGGTCTGACAATAAAGTCAACTAATTTGGTTCTTTGTTAAGATATTTTTATTCCCAAAAATCTCTACAAGGGACCCATTTACAGTTCTTAGAAAGAGTTAAGGGAAATACGACGTCGTTGCCAAACAGTCTAAAATCTGGAAGACTTTCTTCACTGGTATGAACAATGTATGGAACCGAAAGGGAGAGTATATTGCAAAGAAGGATGGTAAAATTGCACTATTATGTCGGTTCATCGTACCAGTCCTGGTATTTTGTTGTCAGACCTCGTATATTACAAAATTGTATTCTACACAAATCACAACACGATAAAACTTGATAGTAAAGAAGAATATACTACTCGACCGCGCCAGGAACACATAAAATTCGTCGGTAATTCCGCCGAAAAAAAAACAGATAACACTTTGTTGAATCTGAAGTTTGATGCCGGAGGAAATTAGTAAAGCAGTTTGAAAGTATCTCGATCACGGTAAATTCGACCCGAGCTTTTACATTAAACCCCTATCGGTCCCCACTCTCGATAGATATAGCGGGTGCAAAATACTCCGAAGGGTCATTCTTCCATCGATAAACACACTCTTCGACTTTGTTATCGCCCATAACAATGCGAGGAAATTGGATTTTGATTTTTTTTTCTCAGGGTGACTTGATTTATCGGGCAACAGGCTAGAGCGTTTAGTTTGCTTTTTTTTCGTAAAATTTTCTGCTTCTGATTTATTTTCACTTTTACAACATTAAAATGAGAATAAGCAGCTTCAATCTAATAGTTTAACACAAAATATCAACTTAAATATCTAAGATAACTAAAATTCTATTCAATAAAAACTTTGGTTTTATAAGTGATCAAATAACAGAATATTTGTTGTTCACGCCTCGATCCGACATTTTGTCATTGACAGCGCCATCTCGCGTTACGTGATTTTTCCCTATAAACAATTTTAATTTGGGAATAAGCACATTGTAATTGACACTAAGCGACGTCAAAACGAGAATTGTCATTTTAAAATAAATTTGTGTCTATCTAAAAAGCACCTAATGATACCATGGGGATAAACAAGTCAACTGCATACTGAAACATCCTAATGAAGGACCGAAGCAGCGCAATGGAAAACGTAGAAGATAGGAGAAAACAATTATGAATATATCGTTGGATGTATTGAAGAAAAGACTGACATCGATAGAGTTTCAGCACAAGTTTCAACAAGAGCATAAACGGACTGTCTCCACAGGGTGTTTGAGAAACAGCCTAGACGGTTTAATGCATAGGTACTCCTAAAGACATTAGAAGAGAGCTGGAAACAGCAAACAGCGAAGACAATGAAAGAAAACGACGTGATTATGTACAACAGCTATTGAATTATAAAGCAGATAGCAAGCCAATAATGTACACTGATGAGACTAACTTCAATTTATGTATTTCTGTGGTGCTAAAATCCATGTGATCGGATGCATAGGATTTCAGGATTAATTTATCATCACATCACAAGAGGATCTTTTAAGAAACCTCAAGCTAATGAATTCTTGCGCAGCTCCTTATGTGCTGTTGAGACTAAGCCCGCACAGTCCCAATCGAACTCGCATGGTCAGTTCTTTAAGCTTCTGTCCCATTACTGCAGATCTGAGCAGGAAAAGTCGGAGCAAATTTAACACAAACTTAAAATTAAAAATTATCTTAGGACTTCTATGGGACAAGAACGGCTATCAGACTTGTCAGTACTGTCTATGGAGGCAGAAAATATCTAAAAACTTAAAACTATAATGGCGAGAAAAGTATATATTTGAATTGTTAGGCTAATTTGGCTCCTAGGAGCATTAATTGTAAGTAATTCCTTATAATCAATATATGTTTATTTTATTAAGTGCGAGCGTTTGTGTTTCTTTTGTGAAAAATCTTCAATTGGGCTTCGCCGCAGTCAGGCAGAAGGCCCACCCGACAAATTTTGATACAGGCCCCGTCTACGGCAAGGTACGCCACAGTGCCTAATTATTATAAGAGGCTAGTCGCCCGCCAAGCTACTTCTGTTGCGCACCATTTTAAAAGGGGTCTTGAACGAGTTGAAAATGAGGTGAAAAGCCTTGATCATAAATAATATTTCTATTTAGGTTAGATGCTGCCACTGCTTTACAATGTGTCAATGAAGAAGAATTTTTTGTTAGAAGAATATCTCACTTCATTTCATTGTCATCAGACTAAAGCCTCAAGTTTTAAATATTTATTTATATTAACTTATTTCTTGCATCCCTTGGTGCTGGAAAGAATGTCTGGTATGTTTTTTTAAACAGATTTCTATCATCTTAATAACTTGGTGTGCAATCGGATGTGACGACATGTGTAATAGATAAAATTTCTTTCAAAACTGTTTAATTAATTATTTTTAAAAATAAAATTTAAATAATCCCGCTGCGACAAACATAGTATTTAATATTATTCTTGTAGAAATATTAAATACCTTTAATTTATTTGTTGGTATAAGTGGGTGGTTGTGTGTTTATTTTTTGTTTACATATTTCAATTTAATGGCTTAATTGAGGCGTTACATGCCTTTTAAATAACGTAATCGACTAAAAATTATTTAATACAAAACGTCGTGTCTGATTGCATTGAATCGAACATGCATGGGCGTGTACATTTATACGATATTTCTGGGTGCGTTGTTTATAATAAATATTAAAACTCTTTTGACGTTTCGCCTTCATTTGTATAAGTTCTCTTCAGGAGCGTCGAGTGAATGTACTTTCCTCTGCCGCATCGTCACAATAAAAATTGACAATAAAGCTAAAGGAAAATGAAAAGGAATTATCGCTCGTGGGGTTGGGGATTCCCGTTTCCCGTGCGCAGTTGCCGTCCATGCAAATGAGAACGTCGCCGAGACACTTCGTTTGTTGGGTTATTTGTCAATGACAGGTTACTATTTATTAAAGACACGAAAGAGTTAAAGATCTACGAAGTAGTAAGGTTAGAATGCGAAGAATACGATGATCTGTCCAGAGGATTTTACGTTCTGTCTCTTCGGCGACCTCTGGCAGCGTAATCCGAAATATGTGCTGCGGCAGATGAATTCGTTGAGATACTGATGTGCATAAGTGCAGACATTATAGGCCGGTCATTTGACGACGAATTTTCTAAAAATGCGGACCATTCTTTTTGGAAGCAGGAGAAATATTTAATTTTTTTTTTTTTTGAAAATGAAAATAGTTGCAAAAAGGGTAGACCTATCGTGTGGGCCGCGGACGACCCGCACTGCGACTACTAGAAGTGGAAGGGATTATAGAAAGGAAATGATTGTGGACACGCTTTTTGAAAAGTTGCAGGTCATAGTTCTCTGGAAAAACTGATTTTGGAAGCTTATTCCATTCCGTAGCAGCCCTGTAAAAGAAGGATTCTTGATGAAGATTGGTCCTTATACTGTCAACCTTGAGAGTAAATGGGTGAGACTGATCAGCGTGCCGAGTTCTTCGGCCGAATGTGGCCAATGGTGGTACAAGAGTTTTTATTTCTCTGGAGCATCTGCCATGGAAATATCTGTAGAGTAATGACTAGTCTGCAACTCTTCTTCTATGTTCTAGAGGGTGAAGGGTATCTGTGAGAGTTGAGCTGTTTATCAAGCGAATGGCTCTTTTCTGAATGGAATCTAGAAGACGAAAATAATGCCTTGGTGCTGAACCCCAAATGTGCGAGCAATACTCCAGTAGAGGTCGGATTTGAGCCTTGTACGTCGTCAACAGTTGATCGGGAGTAAAAAACTTTCTGGCTTTCCACAGAAAACCTAGCCTCTGGCTTGCCGACTTTGCGATGTTTGCAACATGGTCATGCCAAGACATATTATTGGACACCGTGACTCCTAAAATCGAGATGAAGGGACTTGGTTCAAGGGTATTTCCGGACATTGTGATGGGATGATTTGAGGAATTCACTTTCTTGGAAAACGTGGCGCTTTGTGTTTTTTGGGCGTTGAACTGAACATGATTGTTGGTTCCCCACTCGACGATTGCTTTAAGATCTCTATTGATGGAATTAACCTGTTCCTGTCTGAGTCTATTTGTATCATTCACCGAAAGTGATCGATAGGATGTGAAAGTTGAGACAAGTGTGCTATCGTCTGCGTAACTGTAAATTCAACCGTTCGCAGTCTGTTGGTGCTAAATCTTGTAGCACTGTAGGGTCCCGTTTTTAATTCTAATCATTCGAAGAAGGAATTTAAAGTTTGTCCGTTGTTTTAGTGCTATAAACGTATTTAGTTACAGTGGCGCTTTGAGATGTGAACTAAGAAAAATGTTTCTGGTCTATAGAACGGTCGACCCCATGAAGCGTAGCTGATGATTTGCTTTTCGGTAGATATTCGGCATCGTCTCGCAATAAATTTAACGAATGACAAAATTCTTCAAACGAAATTATTTAAATTGTTGTTTTTTTTTTGTATTGTCGGTAAGATTACAACTTTACAACAAAGTATGGGTTGCACGGAAAGAGAGGAATATTCAATTGCTTTATACATTCCGTATATTTTATGGAAATGCAGCAGGATATCTCAGTTTGGATCTCGAATATCTTTTTTTCTGGTAGCGACGACTGTATATGATAATTCACTTTGGGTTGCTGTGGATGTGGCGGCTAAATAATGGCTTTTCTGGCGAACGGCTCCTTCTCGATTATTATAACTTCTTTATTTACATGCTGAATGATTTTTTTATGCGGAGACGGATTTTTTTGTATTAATTGTTTCTGGCAGTGCCCATCAAAATTCACATAATGGACTCTATAAACATGACACCGAAACCAAGCTGTGTTGTATATATTTAAAAAAAATTATATAGGGTGTCCATAGAAATTTACATGGGATTTTCGATTGGCATATCCTCCCAGTAAGTTATGAGGACGAAGTTAAAAGTTTTTCGATGTAATTTTTGATAAGAAATCGAATGAAACTATAATCATGAAAATCGGACTAATGGTTCAGGGTTTAGAAGGTAGTGTTATTCCTATTCTTTTGATAATTTTGTGATTACATTTTTTTTTATTAAAATTTAATTACAGCTAATCTAGAAACAAGATTAACGAGCAATATAAAAATCTTAAAACTACAGTGTTATACTGAGTTTAGCCCACTAATGTTTTCTCAGATTTGTTATCACTCGGTTTTTCTACACGACGCGTAATGTGTTATGTTTGTAAGTAGCTCAAAAGGTTTGATCCTCTTGAAATTTAACTACGTAATTCACGTAATTCCTGGCATAAAACAAAGATTCAACGAAAATATTAAAAATGAGAATGGTGATTTACTGATAAATTTCTGCACCAACAACGAATTTAGAATCAACAATACCTTTTTTAACCATAAGGACCAATACAAATATACATTCAACAATACCCGAGGTCAAAGGTCAATGATAGATTATGTGCTAACTAACAGGAAAATACACCCAGCCAAAATACTTGATGTCAGAGGTCTCACATCAGCAGATATAGGAAGTGACCATAACTTGATACCATGCAAACTAAGATTAGGTAAAATACACGGCAGATCAGCAGAAACAAAAATAAAGATTGAGGGTTTACAGGACGAATCTATAAGGAACATTTATCAGAAAAGACTATCAGAAGAAATATCAAAAAATCAAATATCAAAAGAGGACGATGTTGAAGAAAGTTGGCAAAAAGTAAAAACCGAAATAAAAAAAGCTGCAATGGAAGCACTCGGAGAGAGAAATTCCACAAGGAACTACAAGCAGAGAAAAACCCCATGGTTTTGCCAAGAAGAAAAGGAAAAATGTCATGAAAAGAAAAAAGCATTTCTTGAATATAAAACAAAACAGACTCAACAGGCTTATAGACACTATAAGAGGATTCGCAATGAAACTCACGCTCTGGTGAGAAAAATTAAAACGGAACACTGGGAGAGATATTCGAAACAAATGGAACATGACTTATGGACAACAGAAGGAAATCTGGAGAATGATTAGGGGACAAAGAAGTGAAGTGAAAGAGCTAATCGAAGTTAAGAATATAGAGAAACAGAAGTGGATAGACTACTTGAAATCAACATAAGCGAAACAAGAACAAGAAAGGAAGACAAAAGCACCAGAAATAGTAACAAATGAGGATTCAACCATCAAGCGAGAAGAAGTAGAGGCAGCACTTAAAAAACTTAAAAACAGGAAATCACCAGGAAAGGACGGAATAGCTAATGAGCTATTAAAATATGGTGGGTTGCCTCTCACAAAGCAACTAACAGATGTCATTAATAAAATTATAGAACAACACAAAATACCACAAGAGTGGAGATCCAGTATAATGATACTGATGTTTAAAAAAGGAGAAAAGTGTGACCCAAGAAACTACAGGGGAATCAACCTACTTAATACCACCTTAAAATTAACTACAAAAATAATAACAAACAAAATGAATACCACCCTAACGCTAGCTGAGGAACAACAAGGATTTAGAAGCGGAAGATCGTGTACGGATGCCGTGTTTGTAATCAGACAAGTAAAGGAAAAATCTCTCGAGTATAACAAGCCCGCATACCTTTGCTTCATCGACCTAACGAAAGCCTTCGATAGAATAAGACTAGAAGATATCGTCCACCTACTATATAAAAGAAACATACCCCTCGATATAATCAAAACAATAGAAAACATTTACCAGAATAATAGAATAGAGGTAAGAATTGAACACCAACTAACGGACCCCATCGAGGTTGGAACAGGAATAAGGCAAGGAGATTGACTAAGTCCCCTACTCTTTAACCTAGTAATGGATGAAATTATTAACAAAGTAAAGTTTAAGAGAGGTTACCAAATGAGCGACAAACAAATTAAAATTATATGTTATGCAGACGACGCGACACTAATAGCCCAGAGTGAAGACGATCTCCAAATAATGCTCCATCAATTCAATAACACTGCCAAGTTATATAATATGTTAATATCATCGGAAAAAACTAAATGTATGGTTATATCTCAGGAGCCAATACGATGTAAGCTGGAGGTGGACGGTAAGTTGATCGAGCAAGTGATGGAATTTAAATACTTGGGGGTTCTGCTAAGTAGTTATGGATCACTGGTAAGAGAAGTAGAAGAGCAAATTAACAAGGCAAATAAAATCGCCGGATGTCTAAATGACACAATTTATATATATTTATAAAACTGTTATAAGACCGATTATGACGTATACTGCTGAAACAAGACCGGAAACATCCAAAACGGAAAGAATGTTAGAAACCGCTGAAATGAAAATCCTCAGACGCATCGATGGGATAACGATAAGAGATAGAGTCAGAAACGCAGAGACCAGACGATCATGCAAGGTCGAAGACATCAATCAGTGGACAAATCATAGAAGAAGAGAATGGTACAATCACATGGAAATAGGATAGTGAGAATAGCCAGAGACAACTCCCCATTAGGGCGAAGGTCCGTAGGGCGCCCAAGGAAAAGATGGAATGACGGCTTAATCGAGATAGTCTGAAGAAAAAACAGGCAGAACTGCCTAAATAAAAGCAGAAGAAGAAGAAGAAGAAATTAAACTAGAAGGCTGTGTGCACGTGCAGCCAATGTAGAAAATAGTATATTGCGCACCTAGGGAAGAAAGTATGTCATTCCAACCCGCGTGTAAGAGCTAGTGAAGTCGGAAGATCTAAGATTGACGAGTGTGAATGGACAGAAGTCGATAGAGGTCGACCCTGGCGGACATATCTCGATCAGATCAATATTGTTTTGAAGAAAGGTCAGGTCAAGAGTACCAACAACCGACGAGCATGCATGAGAGCCCTGATGAAAGTAGAGGAAGCAAAAGATGTGTGTAAGAATTGTAGCGGAAGTGAAAGGAAGTGGTCTCTGCCTACTCCTACGGGAAAAGGGCGTGACTATATGAATGTATGTAAAGTTGATGACATGAAAAACCGTGTACGAGGTAGGGTTCATATTATGGTACAATACTGCGTGAAGTGCAAGGTGCGGTGCGCCGTTATGGACATACCTTTATTCCTGTGTTTGTCGTTGGTTTTGGTAGAAGGATTGTGGAAGATGGTAGTTTTTTAAAGGCCAATTCGTGGCAGTATTTGTAAAAATCAGAAAAAGGTCCGCTATCAGAAATATCCCGTGTTTAAATAAGTGCTGGCCAACCGTATAATTGTCGTTCATTATTGGATTTTTTTCCATCGCGACTGGATTTCGGGATAGAAACCGTAGCCGTTGCACGACGCACTCCATATTAAAAGTAATAAAGCCGCACAGAACCCACCACGCTTCGAATATTAACAATCACCGACGGCTTCTACAGATTAGCTGTGTTAATGTTAATGAAAAGAAAGGAAGAAAAAAAAAACCATTAATAAAGAAGTATACGACCGATTACACTCCTCATCTCTGTGTGAAAGTTAAACAGCATGATTCCTTCACAAACATTTTAACAGTGGGCACGCGTTGATATAAATCAAAACTATCATTGGCGGAGCGGCGGAGGGCGTTAAAACCACGCACTTTATCACCCTGCGACGAAAAAGAAGGTAACCCAACCCGGCTAATACTGTCGTTTTCCCAATGTTAAAACACTTGCGAGCGTGAAAAAAAAAACCCTAGTGATATGATAGCGCCCCTGGTTTTTTTTCTCCTACGGGGTTGGTATCAACGACCTGTCAGTCGTGTACCTTCGAAAAACTCCAGTACATCGAAGTAATTTTAAGGAGGTGGGATGCATGTCAAGCAAACCAAGGTTTTTTCATAAACTAGTTTCTGAATGGTAATTTCGATGCATTGTCGAATGTATTTGGGCTGACATGCTCATTGGGATTTTCATCAGTTGTACCTGACACTTTTTTTATTGGTCAATGAGTAGTTTGGTTGTAAGTCGATTACATTAATGATTCTACAATCAGATTTTCAACTATAAGAGTGCATTTTTATGCTGACGCGTCAAATGCAGTTACTTGGTGGAATTTAGTTCTTTAATTTTGACGCATATTTTTTTGAAATGGCATTCATGTCATCCAGCGTCAAGCGTCTGTATGAAAATGCACCCATAAACAATTCAAACGATCCCGATTACGAAAGCTGCAGGTTAGAGCAAACCGAGTAACGTCACTGCAAAATATCCTTGAGGTATGAAAAGTAAAAATCCTTGAAAATAAAAAGAACGACGCCGCTGCATCTTAAATCAAAATCGTTTAATATCTTTTACAGATTCAATATGCCGTAGTTAAAAAGCCAGGGTTAATCCGTGTAAACCACATAATCCAATGGACGTACCCTACTGGGCGAGTTTTCCCAAGCCGTCAACGTCGCCCCGACCTACGGGGGGTGCATATTATATTACACATTTATTTATTATATTGTTCGGAAGGGTGTAACTCAATATCCGAGGAAAATATGCTACATGAATATGATTTTATTGCTCTCACTTTTTTCGGCGCGTTTGTTTTTCGGATGTCGCGTGGGGAGTCTTTCATGTGGAGCGGAAAAATGGTTTTCTTTTTATTTAATTTTTTTTGGAAATGCATTTAAACGGTTCATAAATAATATCATTTTATGCGGACGATCGACCAAAGCAACCGAATTTCATCGGAGCCTGTGTTAACGCGTCGCTGTCTCCTTCTTCTTTTTCTTTTCTTCGTCTTTCTCTCGTCTCAGAGTTGTAGGTACAAGCCATTAACATTTCAAAAGTATTGTTTACGATTCTCGAAATAATCTTTTTGTGCCGATAGTCGTTGTAGGTAAGGAGTGATATGCCGTTACCGCAGATCATAATACATCACGTGATCGTGCACAGTCCCACACATCGTAGTGTGCTCTGTGCTCAATTGAGACGTATCAAAAAGAGCAGAAAAGATCGCGCGCGCTTACCTGTGCCTCACCGTCATTTTCTCGAACGTTTGCCAGAGACGTCCTCCAAACGAGACATGCCTTCGAAGGGAAATTTAAACCAAAGAAAAAAAATTAGAAAAATTTATATTTGAAGGCTAATTTTACCGATATTTTTTATTAGAAACTGAGTATTTCAGTACCTACGTACTGCGACGCCAACGAACGTAACCTCAATAAAATATCTGGGAGTTAATATCAACAGCCAGTGTAACTTTGACAGATGCGATGTGCAAAAAATTGAAGGCCTTTAAAATGTGGACGTACAGAAGGCTATTAAGAATCTCCTGGGTAGAAAGAGTGCGTAACGCCGAGGTACTTGTAACGTGCCTATTTTTTCCCTTCTACAGTTCCATTATAATTGGGTCTCTGATAGTTTTGTATTCCTCAGGTACTCGTAAATAGTGTCGCGTACCGTATTTTGTTGTAACTTAAATATATCATTCGTTGTAAATAGTGTTGCAAACCTTGTTGTGATAGGATTCGATTGTTAATGGCTGTGGCATTTTTGTTAATCGCTGGAGATTGAGTGGGGGTTTTCGTTATTAGATTTTGCTTTGGTTTTTGGCCTCGATTGTTGTGTGTTGTCGGTTATATTATTGTTTGGTTTGCATTTTTGTGTGGATGGGGCTGGCTATCAACACGGACGAGCGCGATTCTTGGTGTGGAGCATGGACTTGCGAATATTGTTGGTTGACGTCGGTTCCGTGTCATTTCTTGATATCCGGCTTGGGGAAGTAGTGTCAGTCGTTTGGTGGCAGTCTTGGGAGTGGTGTGGTGAGAGTTTTTGGGACGGTGTGATGTTGGCAAGTGTGCGGAGCCTCTACGGATTTTCTTTCATATCTGGCTGTATTTGGGCCATCTTGGCTGGATTTTGAAGAATGACCATTTAATTTTTGACTAGACCATTCTATCTTACCTTCGTTGTTGATATTTTGGATTTTGGTGTCGAGTTGGAATGGCCGCATGCGGGATTTATTTGGGGGAGGCCATTGTTGGTTGGCGGGTGCCGTTCCATAACCAAATCGGCCACAGGAGTAGTAAATTCGTTTACCCAGGGGTTGCAAATGATTTATTTTTGGGTTTTTAACGACGTGACTTGTTTTTGACACCACGATTAAGTTTTGTTTTAATTTATTAATATAGTACATTGTTGAAAACTATTTATTGCATTAGATAATATGCCAAAACTGAGTACTTTGATTTATTGTTGGCTGTTGATTTTGACTATATTTGTTATAATGTTATTATTGAACTGAGTACTTCGATTTATTGTTGGCTGTTGATTTTGACTATATTTGTTATAATGTTATTATTGAACTGAGTACTTTGATTTATTGTTAGCTGTTAATTTTGACTTTATTTTTTATAATTTTGATATTGAGCTGTGTACTTTGATTTATTGTAGTAGTAAAGTATCCAATATATTTTTGCTATGATTTCATTTATTTGATTCACCATAATCTTAGTTGTTTATCGTGTGGCTCTGCTAGTGCCTATAAGACCTAGGGGTTTCCGGCTTGAACCGTCAAGTCGGTGGCGCGGCTCACTTTTATTTTCTTTTTTTTCTTCTACCCTCTACGGCTGAGCTCGGGCATAATTTGCCAGTAGAGAGACCGCTGGCAGAGTACTCTATAGAGAACGAAAAAGACGTGGCATATTTCAACGCCTCGACAAGCAGCTGGAAGTTCTGTTTACACTAAAAAAGCGCAAACTGGAGTATTTTGGTCACATCTTAAGGAATGACAAGTATCGACTTTTAAAGCTTATTATAAAAGGGAAGATCGAAGGACGAAGAGGCCCTGGTAGAAGAAAGATATCCTGGCTAAAAAACTTAAGACAATGATATGGAGTGAGCACTACCACATTGTTCCGCCGAGCTGTAGACGAGGTTCAGATAGCGCTGATGATTGCCAACGTCCGAGGAGGACAGGGCACCTAAGGAAGAAGTGTAACCCGAAAAAAGAAATGTTATCAGGGATTGAACAAGCGAGGACAACACTCATGAAAACATTTTTTACAAGATCAGACCTTAGTATAGAGTTTAGAATTCGAGTGGTCAGATGCTACTTTTTCTCTTACTCTACGGATGCAGAAAGTTGGGCAATGGACCCACAAACGCATGAGTAAACAAAAAGAACTGCTAAACACCATGTGCTGAGAGGTGAAAGGGTAGACCTATCGTGTGGGCCACGGACGGCCCGCACTGCGACTATTAGAAGGGGAAGGGATTATAAAAAGAAAATGATTGTGAACACGCTTTTTAAAAAGTTGCAGGTCATAGTTCTCTGAAAAAATTGATTTTGGAAGCTTATTCCATTCCGTAGCAGCCCTGTAAAAGAAGGATTCTTGATTTAGATTGGTCCTTGTAGTGTCAATCTTGAGAGTAAATGGGTGAGACTGATCAGCGTGCCGAGTTCTTCGGCCGAATGTGGCCAATGGTGGTACAAGAGTTTTTATTTCTCTGGAGCATCTGCCATGGAAATATCTGTAGAGCAATGACTGGTCTGCAACTCTTCTTCTATGTTCTAGAGGGTGAAGGGTATCTGTGAGAGTTGAGCTGTTTATCAAGCGAATGGCTCTTTTCTGAATGGAATCTAGAAGACGAAGAGAATGCCTTGGTGCTGAACTCCAAATGTGCAAGCAAGCGGATTTGAGCCTTGTAAGTCGTCAACAGTTGATCAGGAGTAAAAAACTTTCGAGCTTTATTGTTATTGGACACCGTGACTCCCAAAATCGAGATGGAGGGACTTGGTTCAAGGGTATTTCCGGACATTGTGATGGGATGATTTGAGGAATTCACTTTCTTGGAAAACGTGGCGCTTTGTGTTTTTTGGGCGTTGAACGGAACAAGATTGTTGGTTCCCCACTCGACGATTGCTTTAAGATCTCTATTGATGGAATTAACCTGTTCCTGTCTGAGTCTATTTGTATCATTCACCGAAAGTGATCGATAGGATGTGAAAGTTGTGACAAGTGTGCTATCGTCTGCGAAACTGTAAATGGGGTTCGTGGTGGTTTTCAAGAGGTCGTTGATGTGTAAAAGAAATAAGGTGGGGACAGGATGGAACCCTGTGGGACCCCGGCATTAGTTTTAAACGCATCAGAAGAAATACCGTCAACTGCCACATGTAAGGAGCGATTTTGCATGAAGCTCAAGAGCCATTGGCGCAGTTTGGTTGGGAGACCGTAGGCAGATAATTTACTTAACAATGCCTGGTGCCAAACGCCAAACCTGAGAAGATGGTTTGACCGCTCATCTACAAATGTATTTCGTCCTGCAGTTTCCAATACTACAATTGCCATTTGGATGGCCAACCTTCGAAAGGAGAGGGTGCAATAAGAAGAAAACTTACTGCGATCCTTGATGTGTCTATTGTGGCTCAACCCTAGAGGTAACAGTTCACCACTCAATCCCGTTCTTCCCGCGAATTTCATGGTTGTTTGAGTTAAGATTTTCTTTTGGAATCAGTAGGATCTTAGTTGGTTAAACCAAATATGTTGAACCTTATTCTTGCTAAGCAGGGGCATGTGTTCAGCAGTTTCGTCTTCCACGCAGCAAAACCGACAGTCCGTTTGTTGGTTCAGACTTATCCTTCCGAGGTGGTATCTTGACGACAAGTAGTCCCGTCACGATTCGCAGGTATTTCCTACTACATTACAAGAACTGCTTGGTTGTGTTTCTCGAGGGTTTAGGTAAAAAGGATTTCGAATGTGCCAACCTTTGGTAGATCAGACCAGTGCGTGGGTCTTTTTCTCTTCGCTAAGTCCGAAATAATGGTTTTGGCAGCACTTGTGATGACTCCGCAGACCGATTGTGAACGCAGATTCGGCTCCCTTTTTTGCAAGTATGTCGGATTTATTGTTACCCTCCACCCCCTGGTGCCCTGGTACCTACAGCAGTTTATATTATAGTTAAAAATATTTTTTCTAACCCACCTACTAATTTTTTTACTTTGTTCCTAGCTAGGACACACTCAGGACGTCCTGGTTACAAATAATGACCCTAATTAGGTTAGATCCTTTCACTGCCTTACAATGTGTCAATGAAGAAAAATTCTTTTTTAGGAAATTTTCCCACCGTATTTCATTGTCAGTAGAATAATACCCCAAGTTCGTCTTGCTTTTATTCACCTTCATTTCTTATATTTTTGGGGCACCGTACCTAATATTAACCATCACCTCCTCCTCAAATGATGCTTATATGACCTGATCATTGGCGTTAAGAAGGATTTTTTAAGTGTTCATTAATTCCATTGATAGGTGGTCTGCAAGTTTGTCCTATGTTGGAGGCAGGGCTATCAGAACAATTGAGCTTATAAAATTTTATCTTTGAAATCATCCAAAAAGTTGTCACAAATTGATGCAGGTTCTTAAGGAAATGTTTGTTTCGGGAAGGGATTTTTATTTGAATTCGGAAGTATCCTTACAAATGTTGTATTTGAAGAAAAGCTAAGCAAAATGTTTGACTAAAGGTGAACAATAAGGTGGACTAGAATTCAAGGCTTATCCTTATTTAAAATAATCTGATTTGTCGCAACAATGCGCTATGCTGACGAAAGTTTTAGGATTTTTTTTTCTTGTGCTGTTCATTTAAGGGTGACTCCCCCGAGCACCGTTCATGCGACCGTCGTCTACGTTTATCGCGAAGTTAAATAAATAAAATATGCGAAGAGTAGGAACGAAAATACCGTGTGTCTGCGACATCGGCTAAGATATAATTTCTTTGGAGCGGTTCAAAGACAGCAGAATGGATCTAAGACACGACGGAGACCATAACAACCTCTGCCCGACTAACAATGATGAAGAGCGTATTGTCTAACAGTCATGGGAAATAATTGACTTATTGGCTGTGGACTTGAGGACAACGAAAATTATAAAGTAAAGACATTAACGGACTGTCTTCGTTCGGAGGTTGATTTTAATTAGTCACTTAACAGCGTCGGACTTAATTCGTATTGATTTATCAGTGTTTGATCCACTTCATTTACCGATAATATATTTACTCGCACACTAAAAGTAAAACGAAGAAATGAAAGGAAACATGTTAAGGATGTTTAATAACACTTTTAGGAGGGTAGATTGCATACAGTATTGGACTTCATACTTTATTGCTAATTGGAGGTTTCTTTTGTGCATCAAAAACAATCAATAAGTCCAAACTGTCCAATAGCGATAGAACAAAGTAAATACATGCATTAAATTACTTTGTATTCATCTTATCCTCGGTCCTCGCTGTTCGGTGAACTTGAGACATCACCGATCTAATAAGCAACAAAATGACATTTATTATTTAAATATCGGAAGTAGCAAATTAAGCTGGCTTAGACTGTTTCTGAGTATAGCGGTCAAAAACTCATCAGATCTCAGGTTCTCAAATTAATTGCTGACTGTTCAGGCATCAACGATGATTATTGCAATTCGCAACAAAATTAATCCTATTATGTAAATGATAAAAATATCTTGTTGTTCGGTGTAGAAACGTGGTCGCTTAAGGTCGGAACACTGAACCGAATAGAATCTTTTAAAATGTGGATTCTGCGAATAATGCTTTGGATCTCCTGGACCGAGCATATTTCAAACAACGATGTTTTGTTAAAAGCTGGAGTAGAGAGAGAACTCCTAGATATCGTAAACAACGAAAAACGTTTTATCTGGGCCACATACTTAGAGGTGACCGATTTTCTAGCCCAAAACTCATTCTTCAAGGCAAAATTAAAGGGAAACGTGGACAGGGACGTAAGCAGCATTCTTGGCTTCGGAATATTAGAGATTGGTGCGGAATAACAGATGCAGGGTCTATATTTCGCCAAGCTGAAAACACACTAGTCATTTTATAATGGATAAGGGTCCCCTACGTGCAGGTATGCATAGGGGACGAAAAGAAGAATAAGATATAAACATGGAACTTAGGATGAGGATGCTTCGTTGTTACGTTTTTTCCGCGCTTTTGTATGGAGTTGAGGCTTGGATCCTCAAGAAAAACCACATCGACAGACTGCAGGCCTTTGAAGTATGGTGCTACCGTAGCATGTGGCGGATTGCCTGGACCGATAGAATTACTAATGCCGAAGTGTTGAAAAGGATGCAGAAGGAGTGCGAAATTGTTAACACCATAAAAAAGAGAAAGCTCCAATATCTGAGTCACATAATGAGAGGACAGAAAACGCACTTCTACAATTGATAGTCCAAGAAAAGATTAGCGAAAGGCGGAACATTGGCAGACGCCGTGTGTCCTGGCTAAGGAACCTAAGGGATTGGTTTAATTGTGGCAATGTTCAACTGTTCAAAGCTGTAGTCAACAAGGTCCGGATTGCTGTGATGAGACTAAACCTCTGATAGAAGATGCAAAGAAAAATGTGTGAGACTGAACTTACTTATTTCTACAACTGATAGTTCAAGAAAAGATTAGCGAAAGGCGGAACATTGACAGACGCCGTGTGTCCTGGTTAAGGAACCTAAGGGATTGGTTTAATTGTAGCAATGTTCAACTGTTCAGAGCTGTAGTCAACAAGGTCCGGATTGCTGTGATGAGACCAAACCTCTGATAGGAGATGCAAAGAAAAATGTGTGAGACTGAACTTACTTATTTTTGCATTTTTAGCATTTCCCCTAGATAGTAAGCGTTTTAATTTTAAGTAGTTATTAAACTAAGGAAAAAAAACTACTAAGATAACATATTTAGGAGAAAAACAAAATGTCGATATTAATATAAAATTTCGTCCCGGTTGATGGTCTGTTTGACAATCGATATATTAAACGGAAAAACCAGTTTGTATTGACAAAAATTCGAACACTGGTAGCTAATGTGCTGCTTTCCTTATCTCCATCAGAATTAGTTTAAAAGTTTCGGAGCGTTAATTAAAAAAAACTTATCCGAAATTCTAATCGATGTCATAACACTAGAATTCTTTTTTTTAATATTATTTGACTCTGTCCGTGACGTTTTATCACCCATTACTTTAATTAGATATAAAAAGTAATGTGGATAATTTGTGATATTCCGGGAAGTCAAACTGTTAACTGGGCATGGGCGGCATTGAATTTCGGAAAACGGGATTTGAGATAAACTCTCTCAGCGACGTGGACCTTCGAAAAAAGCTTAGATCTCTTATGATCGCGCTTTAAATCAAACAGGATCCAAAGAAACCACCATTGAAAAGTTTAAGGATCGGTGGTATGACGCTCTTGTAATCATGCTTTTATCTAAACAGGAAAAAAAGGATCTGTGGGATTTAACGATCAAAAGCAAAATACTGTTACAATTTTTAGTTCTGTCTTGGGTTCGGCGATTAAAACTCTCGATCCAATAACAAAACAATATTTATTTTAATACAATAATTTCTATTTTCATTAACCACTTAGATATTCACTTAGCAATACAACTTTTACAACTCTATATATCTATTTACATTTAATAATTCGTAAAAACATAAGCTAATACAGTTTTGTTATGATCGTTTCCCCTTTTATATCTCCCTATCACGATTCTAGATCATGCCATCTGTTTCTCCAAAGTCCGACGCGGATTCGAGAGGCTGCGCGACTTTCCTAGGCCCTGTCGACGGCTACAAAGGAAGCGGTCGAATACGGACCCTCGACGCTGTCAATCTCTCGGTTGCTGACAGGACCGGATTTGTAACAATACAAAGATACCCCAGCAAATATGTCTAGAAAGAGTCTAAGCATGGTGGAATCCGCTCAACTAAAACTTAATGGCGAACTAATAGAGCGAATAAAACACTTCAAAAATCTCGGGAGCAGGTTAAACACGGATGAGAAGATACTCGCTCGCATTTAACTAACTCGTAAGACATTTATATCTTGGAAATTGATATTAAGTAACAGAAATATTACAATTCTCATTCTTAGTTTTTTTACCCTCTGGAGGGTGTAGCGATACTATTTTAGGTATATGTTTAAATTTGTTGTTTTCATGCATTTCTATCTTGTGCTAGATGTATTGACTCGTGCATTGAGTGTTCGGTTATTGCTTTTAATCTGTCGGTCCACCTTACTGTAGACCGTCCTCCAGACTTTTTTTCCCTCAACTTTTTCCTAGACCACGAAGTTTTCTATCTCACCTGTGGCCAAAGGAACTAAGATATGCTTTATGGGTTTGAATATTTCAATACATCTTCGTAAAAGAGTCCTAAAATATTACGTTTGGTCAGTCCTACTATATGGGTTGAGACTGGAACACTAAAAATCTCCATCATGAACAAATAAGAGAGATTTAAATTGTGGTGATACCGCCGCATGTTTAAAATATCATGGACACAATCAACGAGCAAGTTCTAAATAGAATGAACACCGAGCGAGAGTTGCTGAACGTAATAAAAATAAGAAAAAACGAATATTTGGGGCATATCATCAGATGACCCAAATACCTAGTCAATGAACCGGACTTTCTGAGGAAGAAATTTTTCGAGTTGCTGATGATCGTGAGAGATACCAACAGATTACAGCCATGATAATAGTCAACGTCTGAATACAGACAGGGCACCGAAAGAGGAAGAAGAAGGTGAAACTCCCATGCAGGCTTGCCAAGGAAGTATAAAGTAACCCCAGCAAAGACCATCTAACGATCCCAGGAAGAGTCAAAGCGAACTGTTGTGACAGGACATTGCAGGCTATGTAAGCATTTTCATGATATGAAGAGCTAATTGTAAGTGAAACAAATCTTCATGAATTTAACATGCAAACAAGAAGACAATACATTCAAATACTTTATAAATAAGATAATGCATACTGAGAGAAATATGATAAGCACTGGTTGTCTTGAACAAATCTCCACTGGGAAAACAGCAACTGTTTTTGCTAGTTTCAAGGTGGACTATCAAAAAAATGTTTACCACAGCTCTAATTACTTAAAACTTAAAGCTCAAGCTCAAGCTTAAAGTTCAAGGATTTAAAGATGATGCTAATATGACCTGATCATCGGTGTAAAGGAGGCATTTGACGATCAAATCATTCATTCTTAATCCATACGCACTCTCTTCCAAATCTTTTAAACAATCTTCTATGTCATGACAAAGCCACACATCCCTGTCTAACACCTTTTTAGTTGTTAGACCATTCCGTGTAAGCTCCATTCCTTCGTCTCCTCCCTCATCTAAATTCTGCCGGCACATATCTTCTTATCAGTTTCATTCGTCACTCTTTTAATCAATATAATATATATAATGGGTGGATTAATGCCCTGCGAGGAAAAAGGTGCCGCGCCACTGTCAAAATGACGAATAAATTTCGAAAAATAAACCTAATTGATAATCGTCCGCATTCTTGTCGTTTTTTCGGAAGAATAATTTTCAGTTTTTTATATTGGCCTGTCCTCGTTTGGAAAAAAGATTTAAACGAGATAAATAAATTAAAAAAAATTCGAGCCGAAATTATTTATAGAATGGATGAAGCGGAAGTACACAGTAGCTCGTTAATTATGTTTTATAGTAAAAATAAAAAAGCAGGTAATTAATTACCGAAAATTCGAAAAAATCTAAATAAAAAATCGACATCAACAACGATTATTTATATTTTAATGAATTATTAATGTTCCCCACGTGATTAACATAAAAATATTAAAAATAATGTTTACTTTACTATTACTGCTACCAATCGCTTTAGAATAGGGTCACAAAGAGTCACATCAGCGCTGATTTCCTTCCAATAATAGCTTATAGTAGGTATGCCAACAAAAACTTGTGAAATTGCCAATGGAGACTGCTAAAACAGCAGTATTCTTTAAGAAGAGGTTAACCTTTACAAACAGAGTAAATTTGCGGTGTAAAGCGGGAAGTAAAAATCCCGAGCGAAAGGGGCGGAGACCAATGACGAACGAAAAACGCTTAGCGCTGTTTGCGTCTTACTCCAACTAACTGTTGTGTAAATTTCGTAGTAAATTTGGCCTTGCCAGGTCTGCGGCCGTCGCCGTCGGCCGTATTAATTCTTAAAATAGGCCTCCTGGATTATCAAAAAATGTCCATAAGGATATTAAAAATAAAATGAGTATCCTTTTCATCATAATGAATATTTCGCGTATGATGAATATGGATATGGGTAGGTAGTTAATAACAAAATAGATACACACAGAAAAAAGAAACGCTGCAAAAATGCTGTTTATGGAAAAACTCTATTGAACATTTTTATACATAACAAAATATTTAGAAATAATCTTTTTCGATAGGTATGAATAAATGACATTTTTCAAGGTATTCAGTAATATTTAGTATTCTCACTGACCTTGAAACCTCACAGGATATATTTGAAAACAAAATATATGCATAACAATCTAATTGTACAGAAATAACTTAAATCAATCTCTTATTTTCATATTTCTCTCGTATCTGCTGTCAACTATTTCATGCAGCAAATATTTCATAAAAAAATCTACTAATTTTGATTTCATCTTATTTTGCCAAAATGTATCATTACGATACTTTTTTTCAATTTTTATACCTTTATATGTCCATACCGCGAAATAACAAAATTCAAAGCCAGTTACATGCAACTGGCCTAGGTAATACCAGTTATGGTTTTCATTGAACTCCCCATTTTTCCTCCAACATCACCTAATTAGTCTTATCCGAGAATTCAATGAATCCCTTTCGAAACTTCTATTGACATCATCACACGTGCTAAAAATTTTGTAATAGCTTCAGTGCTATTGTTGGTTTTTATGAATGAAATTACGATTCATTCAACAATTCATAGTACCCATGTAAAAGTGCTTATTTGTTGCGAGGGCGCTCGAATCAGTCATGAAAAATGCTCCGTAATTGTATCTGCAGGGGTTCAGCAAAAATCATTTTTGACCTAGTATTTCTCAATGGATCGCGATAATTTTTTTTTTCAATAAAGACAACTGTATAATTAAGGCATCTCTCGGAGTACTTTTTCGAAATACGTATATCTTGTGAGATAAAAAATATTGAATCGTTTTTTTTCAAAAAATTAAAAAAGTACTCTTTTTGCCATTCCTTGTTTAACAAAGTTTAACTATCAATCCCAAATAAGGTTAAACCCCTCTTAAAAAAAAATGAAGAACACCACTGTTATTGTAAGAATAAAATACGAGGATTGTCCGAGAAGTACCCGTCCTGACCTAAAGATGAAGGTTGTTGTTTAAAATTAAAAATACTTACATGGTCTTTGGATATAAAACAAACAGGAACGAATATTGCTACACTGTACGGATGCCAAAAGTGCAACGGAAACGGACTACATGTCCATCCACGTGTGACTCAATATTTGTATATTTCTCTGTGAGTGTGGAAATGGAGTGAATTTTTAATAGATTTTAGCAGTTTAAAGTGTTAATAACGGTTAAAATTAGTGAGACAAGGCATTGTTGTATGCTTTGGTGTAAATGCTTAGTAATTAACCATTATAGACATTTAAATAAATTGTTGGTAAACAGTGTTATATTACTGAAACAATAACGACAAATATGGTTATGGTTTATACACATTATAGAAAACTAACAAAGTTCTGGATAGCGAATAAAAATAAAAATTTATAAAACTGATTTTTAGAAATAGCCATATGTGGGTCGATTATACAGGGTGTAAATAAGTGCGACAAACTTCAGGGGGTTATTTTGCTTAAATAAATAATGACAGTTTGCTATATAAACGTATGTATTGAGTTAAAGTTCGAATTGCTAAAAGGAAAATTTGTGGAGAAATAAATATGTTTTGCCCTGTATTTGTTCGTTCGGTTACTTCTGGCATTATTCCTTGTAGAACTCTAATATTAAACCAAGGTTTCTGTTAGCTTACTTATTTTACCAGCCAGGACTTCATCGTCCCAATTGTCATTATTTAGCACTTCCTAGAATTCTTACAGTTACAAAATTTAATTTACATATATAGAATTCCAAAATCGAAAATCCTCACTGTATATAAAATACATTGTAAATACACAACGACGCATTAAAAATAAAAGTGGTTATCGATAAATTGATTTTATGGCCTTTTAATCACTTCATTAAGTAATAATAATTTCACTGAGTCGCATGATCAATAAAAAATTATCTGTAAAACAAATTCCTAATGGGCGCATATCCTTATTTTTTAAATGCTGATGCCCTTAGTAAAAGGCCGTTATCTGTCATATAAATGGCCGTAAACATTTTTATGGGTCAATAACACTTGATTCTGGAATAAATATGTATTTGTGACGGTCGTTCTAACTAATTATAAAATTCTTATGTTGTCGGGGGTGCAGTAAGTCTTGCACTGATTGTGACTCAAAATTAATGAATTACCTTCACGCTAATAATTCCCGGACAAATGATAGATTAAATAAAAAATGTATATATACCTGCATTTGCAACGATCATAAATCAAAACAAAAACATAATGAATTCACATAGAATAAAAAAATGAAAAGACCTTAGCAAGTGTTAAGTCGAAAATAATAGGTTATCAAGCAGTCATGTTGAGGGTCAGCTGCCTGAAGGGGGTTCGGCATGAAATGGACCCATAATTGGACCCCCGCCGCGAGCCCGGACCCCTCGTTAAACACAACGTTAGATCAGAGGCAAGTGGTCGTTTTAATGCCTTTATTCTTGGAAATATTCACAGATTTGGTTGCATTTCTAATTTTTTTTTTGAAATATTCCCGTTGATTAATTTTTGGTCGTTGGGTATACAGATACAGATCTAAGAATTTTTATTGATATGCATTGTTGACATTATTTTATTGTTTCGGTTCTGTGGGATTGTTAATTATGAATCTTTTGTTACTGCTTTGGGTTTTGGAAAAAAATTATTTAAGAGGGAAGTATCATTAGGCTTGCGCATAAATTTAAACAGCATTGTGTAACGGAGGTTTATGCTATTTTATCAAAAGTTAAAGCACTGAAAAGTCAGCAGGTTGAGCTGTCAATAGTTCTTTGTCGAACTGCATCCACTAATTCTTTCTGAGATTGCCATAAAATTACACAGAAGTGTTTTGCTGAGGTTTGTGAAGTTTTCTCAAGTGTTCAAACTTTACAGAGTCAGCAGGGTGGGTTATCGAAGGCTCTTTGTCAAAATGTTTCCACTGCTTCTTTCTGTGATTGCCATAATATCAAGCAGCAGTGTTTTACCGAGGTTTGTGAAGTTTTTCCAAGTGTTTAAACTTTGCAGAGTCAGCAGTCGAATGCTCTTTGTCAAAATGTATCCACTGCTTCTTTCTGTGATTGCCATAATATCAAGCAGCAGTGTTTTACTGAGGTTTGTGAAGTTTTTCCAAATGTTCAAACTTTACAGAGTCAGCAGGGTGGGCTATCGAAGGCTCTCTGTCAAAATGTATCCACTGCTTCTTTCTGTGATTGCCATAATATCAAGCAGCAGTGTTTTACTGAGGTTTGTGATGTTTTCTGAGGTGAAAGCTTAGCAGAATCTGTAGGGTGAGCTATCAAAGGAAATTTTTCGAAAAGCATCCACTACTTTGGTCTGTGATTGCCATAATTTCAAGTAGCAGTGACGTTTGGGAAGTTTTCTTAAATGTTATAGCTTTTGAAAAAACTTTTTTAGACAAGTCTTTGGTTATTAAAACAGTACGATTACTTGCAGCAAATAACAAAACTATAGTAACACTACCGCTAAAATAAGGAAGGTAATTTTTTGAAATCAATTACTGCTACTCGTATAAGAAAAATAATCAAGCAAACAACAACCGAATAGTACGCTTTCATTATTCCTATTTAATTGTTAAAAAGAACGTATAAATCCTGGCAAAACTTCAAAGCAGACAAGAGACTGACGACTCCTCGCAAATCACTCCGAATCCGAGTCATTAACCATCAACGAAGCAAATTTATAAATCTAACAATAATTGAGTCAATTAAAAGTTTGTAAAGAGTAAGTGGCCCATTTCTGAAATGTCAAATCGGATTACTTGCACAAAATAACGTGGATACACTGCTAGAAAATATTTTTTAGAAAGTTGTAACGACACAGCAACTATCAAAAACATTGGTCCACATTTATTGTGCTGATAGTAAAATTGAGACAGTTAACCAATGCTTTGCTCAGTTAAAATAATTCGGTCTTTGGAATGAATGGGTTTTGTTGATGACATTTGGTGTTGTCGAATGCAATCGTAGAATTAATTGTTTAGCAGTGTAGCAAGAGAAAAAGAAAGAAGATCGGGAAGAGAGCGAGATAGAGCAACGAGTGCGACAAAGGCGAACCGTAATTGGCTTGTTTTAATTTACGTGATGGTAGGGAAAACAATTAACCTGGCCTTTATAGTTTTAATTACTTCATTTTCGTGGCCATCTCCACTCTCTGCGAAATAGAGCCACGTTCACAAAGGGGAAAAACGTTTGTAGGTAATGTGCCACATTCCGATGTTCGTCTTTAATTTTTATTCGTTAAAAAAATCTTGGAATTTGTTTATTATTTTTCTGTATTGGTGGTTGGGAGGAAAACGTAATTGGTGAATGGTTTTTCGGGTTTATTGGCCGTCGTAGATCTGAGTTAATACTCGACGTTTCGCCATATCTAGTGAATGGCATCTTCTGGAGATATGTCTGCTTTTGAAGGCTGACGGTTTGTAACATTTTTATGTTGCGATCGCAGGTTATATACGTTTTGGTGGGCGGGGCATATTCGAGGGCTGTTCAGGAATTGGTCACGTTCTGGAGATTCATTCTTCTTGTGTTTGTAAGAAAGCAACGTTGTATTTTTAAGTACAGGTACCCATGTTCTATTAATTTTAAGTGTTTCCTCACATTTATTAAAGTTCTGCTGGTGTTTATGCTTTTCAATCGCTTCTCTATAAAGCTTCGGGTAATATGCAGATGTGGTGCATAAAACTTGGGTGTCTTCGAATTTAATTCTGTAATCAATATTATTAATAGTGTGCTCCGTGACGGCAGATTTGTCCAAGACAGCAGTTGGCTTTGTGTTCTTTGATCCTGGTGTTAATGGATCGTTTAGTTGTTCCAATGTAGACACTACTTCAAGTGCTTGGAATACGATAAGCACCTGCAGAACTTAGTGGCAGATTTCAGATAGTTTTCGATGTTATATTCTTCTAGAATCCGGCCGATTCTATCTGTCACTCGAGAAATGTAGGGTAAAAACGCTTTAAAAGTGACTACACGACTACTTAATTCATCGCTTATGTCACCTCTAGAGCTATATATTTAACATTATATCCATTTGATGTTAAGGCGTCCTTAAGGTGATTCAGTTCTTCATTTAAATGTTCTGGTTCACAGATTCTTATTGTCCCTTCTACCAAAGTTCTTATAACACCTGTACGTTGGCAAGGGTGGTGGTTGGATGTAGATATGATAACGATCTGTGTGGGTGGGTCATCACCAATAAACGATGGCCGCGAAAGCCTTTTATAATATGTAAGAAAACGTAATGTTACTAGAATCTTTTGATAGGTACCTCTACTTCCAGAAATTGTGGATGATGAAGGTTTTGCTCACTTGTGTTTCAAAAACTTCTGTGTAAAGCCTTCTTCTAGTAGAATTACTAATGGAGAGTAGGTTAATAAGAATTTCCAAATAAAATAGTCGTCCAAATTGTGGTAGTAAATTGTATGGTCAGGCATATTTGTTGTAAAAGGATTATTGTATTTGAAAAACAGTTCGAAAGACACCCCCTTATCAATAAGAGGTTGGACTTGTGTTAAAGATAATTAAGAAACGCATACAGATAAGTTTATTTATTAATTATAGATCGATTTTGCAAAATGTGGCATAGTGTGAACCGTTCTGCGTGTTATCTCCCGACCAATTTACCATTTCTGTATTCAGATTATGCCTCTATATAATGACAACACCATTGTTAGGGGCGGCCATTTTAATTTCTAATAAAAACAACATGGCGCTCTCGCGAGGCAATTAAAACAGATGATAGGCGATAATGGCGTTAATTAATTCTGCCTTTCTCTGTCGGGAGCTAATGTGCAAATTAAACTGTTACACAGACCGGGGCCCCTACACAATTGCCATTCTCATTGCAGTTTAGTCGGGAGCAAACAGAGCCGGTTTACGTGCCAATATTTTGGCCCCGACGCGACGTTTCGCTATCTCAACATGTCGAGATGATGATAAATAAATAATAGTTTAGAAAAACTAAAAATTTTGCTTTTAGAGTTACACAAACTAAAAAGTAAAAAATAATTCTTAACATACATACATATGTATAGTCACGCCTTTTTCCCGTAGGGGTAGGCAGAGACCACTTCCTTCCACTTCCACCGCTACGGTGGTTCTTACACACATCTTTTGCTTCCTCTACTGCTTCATCAGTGCTCTCATACATGCTCGTCGGTACTGTTGGTACTCTTGACAGCTGGCCTTTCTTCAAGACAATGTTGATCTGATCGAGATATATGTTCGCCGAGGTCACGCAAAAGTGTAATAGATTTTGGCTGTTTTCGTCAGTGTAGTAATAGCGTAATAGGTTGGACGCGAATGGCGTTCTCGGTGACTCTTTTTCAAAACCATGGGCGAAGAAACTGAAAAGCTCATCGAACAAGTGAGGAAGTATCTACGATCATCTATTTGATACCTTTTACTAGTTAAATAAATACTTATGTAAAAATGCAAGCAATAATTTCTTAAACAAACGGCTAATTCTTCCCGGTTTTCAACCGGTCTTCTCCAGTTTGTTGTAATCATCTCAATAATAGGCTGCAGTAGATCGTGCAATTCTTCAAAATTTAGTTTTGACATTCGGAAGTAATCAATAAAGCGATCTTCATGAGAGCGCAGCTTCCTGCACAGACGGTGGTATTCACCCAGTTCTTCCCTTCTATGATTTACTTCTTCTCTAGGTGCCGTCTCCGCTTCAAAGGTTGGCAATCATCATAGCAATTCTTATTTTTGAGACCGCAGTTCTAAATAGTTCATTATTACTGCATCCAAACCAATCCCTAAGGTTCTTCAGCCATGAATTTCTTCTTCTTCCTATAGATCTCTTGCCTTGGATTTTTCACTGCATAATTATTTGTAGCATTTGATATTTTTCTCCACTTAAGACATGTCCCTTGTACAGCAGCTCTCTTCTCTTAATTTTTGGAAACACTTTTCTCTCCTTATGCATACGTCTCATCACTTCCACGTTGGTTATTCTCTCTACCCATGAAATCCTCAATATTCTCCGGTATATTCACATCTTAAATGCCTCCAGTCTCCTTCAGTCGGTTACCTTCAGTATCCAGGCCTCCATCCCATAGTATAGTATAGACAGCACATAGCATCTCATGAGTCGTATTTTTATATCAAGGTTTAAATCTCGGCATCAGAAAAGCATCTTTATTCTTGTAAAGGTGCTTCTCGCCTGTTCTATTTTGACTCGTATTTCTTAGGAGCTGTCATTGTTCTTATTAATGATCGTGCCTAGGTATTTGTATTGTTTTACTATTCAATAGGCTGGTTCCTTAAATATATCTTACGATTGTCTCGAGTTGTTTTTGTTATCAGCATATATTTTTTTTGCTTATGTTTAGTGATAATCCATATTCTTCGCTAACTGTGATTAAGTGCATGATACTCCCACTGAGATGAGTTTTAGTATCAGATATTTTTTTAAGATGATCACGAGAGGAAAAAAAATTTAGATAAAAGTCTTCTTCTTCTTCTTCATTCTTCATTTTAGGCGAGTCGCCTGTTCAATGATCGTCCACTTGCGTGAGGATGTCGCTTCATCGTTTCCTGTGGCGCCCAACGTCTCTTCGTCCCAATGGGGACTTGTCGCAAGCAATTCTCACAAGTCTGCGGTTGTCCCTTCTACCTATGTGTTCGTTCCATTCCTTCTTCCTGTTTGCTACCCGGTCATTGATGTTCCCATACTCTTATTGCACCATATTGTATTCAGGCATAAACACACATAAAAGTAATATGTTTTATTGCCAAGATGTAAAACTGTCGAATCCCCTTGTGGTTAAAAAAGGTCCTTCTTAGAGCTAGGAAGTTATAAACATATACAAAGAGAAATATAAAGAAATATCAATAACGAGCACGTTGAATCGACTATACGGGAGAATTATTAGAGATTTGATAAAAGCGGAATATAAAACACAAGAAGAAGAGGATCCGGAAGATCATGCAACTATAATATATTTTGTTCCAAACAAATAATTGGGAAAAAAACTGTTGTCTTCCCAAATAAATGTGGGAAGTAAATTATCACAACAAATTTTTGTAAGTAAAACGGAAATGTAGAGGTATGGGTATAGACCTGGGGGATGTCTGCCTATGTACATTACAATTTGCAGATGATTAGGTTGTCATGGCCAATGACAAAGATGACATAGAATATGTGGCTAGGAAAGTCCAAGAAAAATATCGACAATGGGGTTTGGAAATAATCATACACAAGACAAAATACCTCCCAATAGGAACTGCTCTTTCGGATATTCAGCTTGAAGACGTAAATACAACATCTTGTACAGAGTACACATATCTTGGTGGGTAAATAAAAATAACAGAAGGAAGAAAGAAGCGGTGGAAATGGACGTGTTTAGAAGATTTTTAGGAATATCCCGTAAAGATAGAATTCGTAATGAAGAAGTAAAACATCGAAAATGGGCATAAAAGAATGATAACAACTAGTATGGTATGGACACGTCCATTATGACCGCCGGACGTGGACAGCATCACACAACAGTTAAGAAAGATCTTTAGCAGGCCTTGGTCTTCTGGATGGAGTCCAGGTGTCGTATTTTACTAAAAAATTTGACAAGAGCATTACAACTAATCTGATAAGCTTTTTTTGTAATATACAAGCTAGACGCTTTGCTTTCATTGTAGTTATCGGGTATAAATAGAGCCAACTCTGTTCTTTAAAATTGTTCGATCCGTGGTTTCAAATTTTCCTAATCTCTATAATCATATCGTGTTTAATTGTTATATTCACTGGATGAGTTAAATCGTTGGACGTTAATATAATTTAAAATTTTGTCATAATAATGATTTCATTAAAATTTCCAAGTTAAATTTTTCACCAACTCCATATTTGATTTGATTAAATAGCAGTAAATATACCTCTTAAGTTGATTAAGATACAGCAACAGTAATTTTATAACAAATTTTTTTTTAATATTTTTACCATTTCTCTCGCGAATTTAAACGCCATCATTGACCAGATTTCTCTCCGTTACCGCTCCAAAAACTGTGAGAGTCATTATTAACAGAAGACAGTACACTACAGAGAGTTGGTGATATTGTACCAAATATCTATCATTTTCTGGAATGAAATTTGGAAGAACAATGTTAGAAGTGTGAGATTACCTTGCAATTAAAATTTCACACTGGGTGTGTGTCATTGTACCATTGGGGTGGAAGATTAAATGAACAGCCGTCTAGAAAACCCTCGTCGATCAACTTAGATAAACTAGGAGTTATTTTGTCATTGCGTGTGACTCTTAGATTTTAAGTCCATTGTCATTCTCGATCACATTATTGGTCCTTTAAGACAGATTAATCAGTTACGCAAAATTTCATTACATTCAGATTCAGTAATATTCTTAAATGAAATTTGAAAAAACAACATTGGAAGTTACGTTTACCTATTTGCAATTGTTTGAAAAAAGATTGAAGGGGAAGCCGCCCTAGAAAACCGTGTCGATCAACTAAATGGTTGTCTACAATTAAGGTAGGTAAATTTAATTATTATTAATTTTAATTTAATGTTTGACTCTCAGATGTACAGTCAATTGTTATTTTCGTCCATTTTAGGGATCTCATCCTTGTTGACATTAATAAAAATTGTACAATATAATCTTGAAGAAAAGACAAATTCGACATTTTTCTGTAAAAAGTAACGCGGGACGATTTCAATATGAATGACAGCATAAGTTTGTTATGCAGAGATAGTGTGGAGTTTTGTCCAATCAGCCAATACATTTTTTTTCTATACTTAATTTGAAGTTTTTCCTTTTCTCTTTTTAATATGAACTTTTCAGCATCGAGGGTTAGGTATACAAGAGCTATGGGGAGAAAGAGTGAAACAAGTAAATGAGTTTGTATTCTTGGGTTCAAAGTTTACGAGAGATGGAAAGTATGGCAGTAAAATTAAGCGAAGGGTGTTGGCAGGAAAAAAAATGAATGGGGCACTGCATAGCTTTATGAACAGTCAGAAAGTGTCAAAAAAGGCACGTCTGCCTGTGCATAGAGGTGTGTTGGTTCCTACACTGGCAGAAGAAGCATGAAAATAGGATTAATGCTGCGGAGATGAGTAGTCTGAGAATTGTATAGCCGGAGTGACTCGGTTGGATAAAGTGAAGAATAGTGAGATAAGGGAACGCTGCGGTGTAAAAGAAGATGTGGTTACAAAGATAGATAAAGGAATGCTTAGAAGCTTTGGACACGTAGAAAGGATGGATGAAGGAAGATTGACGAAACAAATTTATAAGGCAAATGTGAAGAAAGGCCAGGTCAAGAGTATCAACAACCGACCAGCATGTGTGAGAGCACTGATGAAAGTAGAGGAAGCAAAAGATGTGTGTAAGAACCGTAGTAAGTGGAAGGAAGTGATCTCTGCTACTCCTACGGGAAAAAGGCGTGACTATATGTATGTATGTAAAACTATCGTAATCTACATTGATTACATATTGGTTAATAATTGATGAATAAAGATGATTCCAAGACACCGTGGATGCTAACTTATTATTCAACGGTACTCGACCAATCACAGATTCACAATTTTCAGGATTATGGAAACTGAGAGGTTTAGACTAATGACAAAACAGCAAATCTACCAAACAAATTTTTCAAGAAGGCTTTTCTTCATTCGAAATGTCACGGCTTGGCTTTAGCGAATGTCAGATTGACGGAATAAATGAAGTATCTATTATTTTCATAATTAATATTTGGATTGCATTAAAATTCTGTATAGTCGTAGAAAAAGTATAGTCTTCTACTCGCGTATAATGATAGCTATTATTCTCTCGGATAATTTTTTTCCTCGAGAATAATAACTATCGTATACTCTCGTTGAAGGAAATACTATTATACATTTTAGGCAAAAAATTGTATATTTATTGTATATTTTGTGTATCATAAATGTATGAAGATGTATAAAGAGGATACCCCTGAGTGGAGACCGCGCCAAGACGCATACAGAAGTAAAGGTCGTCCAGATGGACCGACGACATCAAAAGGATAAGGACCAACTGGAAAGACGCAGCACAGGATCGGCAAGGATGGAAAAAGCTACGGGAGACCTATGTCCAGCAGTGGACGTGATTGGTGGATTGATGATGATGATGATGAAATGTATGACAGCGTTGGTCGGCTGTTTTTGTGATTAAAGACCTATGTTTAACATCCCTTTTTAGTTTTTTTTATGCAAATAAATCGTAGTTTGGTGAATTTTAATTATCAAGAATCCATTAAGAATAATACTTCTTTTACAGTGCTGCTATGGAATGGAACAAGCTTCCAAAATCAGTTTTTCCAGAGAACTATGACCTGCAACTTTTCAAAAAGCGGAACCTGTCCCTTCTAATAGTCGCAGTGCGGGCCGCCCGCGGCCCACACGATAGGTCTACCCTTTTTGCGACTATTTTCCGTAAAAAAAAAGTATTGATATTAGTAAAAACAAAAAATCATTCGGATTAATGCATCAAAGTGCTTTGTGATAAGCCGATTGGGGGCGGGGTAAGCATCCCTACAAATCGTTTCTAAAAATGATTGTGATGTAAAAAATCCTGAAAACAATTGGTGCGAACATCGGCTCTATTTGTTTTATAATCCGAAGGGTGTCTATATCTCTGTATCATCGTTATTTCCGGGCGGACGAGTCTAAATTCAAAATCGTAGGTTGTTAGAGAGAAACATGCATTAAAGGCGTTATTATCCCGGAGAAGTACCGAGTTTAAACGAAAAGGCGTCACTGAGATACGGGCGTCAGAAGGGGGGTACGAGATAACGCCGATAATTGAACGTTTTCAACCCTCACTTATAGGGGACGATCATGTTTAGATCGCACATTTAGATCAATTTTGTTTGTTGTAGCCCGAACAATTGACGCATTATAATTCTAAGCATTGTACATTCGAATGACTGACGTACCAACTCTGATAAGAGTTTATTTTTTCTTTTGTGCGGAATAAATGACGGCCGATCGTTTCGGGATTTGTTCGATAACAATGATGCCAATTAAAATTTATCTCCCGACTTTTTTTTAAATACCCGGTATAAGGAGGGTTGTGTAATGTTTTTCGCTATTTTGGAAACTCTTGTCATTTTTCGATATCGTTAAGTTTGATCATCCGCCGCTTTTCGAGTGTTTTGTTTTTTATTTAACACTCTGGCTGTCGCCACATTTTAATTCGACCGAAAGGCCACCTTTTAAACGCCCCGTATATTTTCGAATGCTTGAGTAAAAACGAAACGGATCGATCCTCTTGTTAGCAACAATACTTACCGCTTTGTTTTTTTTTCTTTTTGCAAACAACCCATAATATAAATATACAATAATGTCGCCGCAAATTCTGATTTAACGAGCACCGAGTGCTTCATATCCAGAAAAGCACGCGCCAACAACGGCCGTTAATGGAAAAATCCCTTGGTTGTGAAAAGAAAAAGGAAAAAACGAACAAAAAAGCAGCCACACTGCTAACACAATCCCGAACGTGGCAAATGTGCGCAAGATCTTATTATAAACGTCCGCTTGCTGCTTCTGCTGGTTGATCCCTGTGGAGCCGGTAACGACCACAAAACTAATATACCAATTACGGCCGTCGAATACACTGTTAAAACTTACATTTCAAGTACAAATTTTTCTGATTTTACCCATATTTTAATGTGACAATCAGTTAATCTTTACCTAAGCGTCATAACTGATATGCACTATAAAATCAGTCAGAAGATAGTTTGCCACGTCTTTTCTTGGTTCTCTAAAGAGTACTCTGCTAGTGGTCTCTCTACTGGCAAATTATGCCCGAGCTCAGCCGTAGAGGGTAGAAGAAAAAAATCTAAAAGTGAGCCGCGCCACCGACTTAAAACGGTACAAGCCGGAAACCCCTAGGTCTTGTAGGCACCAGCAGAGCCACGCGAAAAACAACAAACAATTATGGTGAACTAGATAAATAAAATTATATTTACAATTACTGCAATATATTAATTAAGTAAAAATGATGTTCTGATTTTTTACAATAAATTCTGTATTTTCGTAAAGTGGTTTAAACGAATTTAATACACTTTCTTAAAATAATATTTAAATTAATTATAACAATCTTCCAGACAGTAATAAAAACCTAATGAGGTACAAAAGAGAATTAAAATAACAAAAAAAACAACAACAAGAAAATGTTCACAATATTTAAAATTTCGAAAATAATTGGTTTATATAAAATTCCTGATAGCAAAAGATTAACACAACAAAAAAAAAGGAAATACCAAATAAATGGACTTGCTACAAAAATAATATTTTAAAACCCTTACAATATCCACATAAATTATATTCAGTGATATATAAATTCAGATTCAGCTTGGAGCCGGTACAAATTTAACGAAAAATAATTTGGTTACTTTTAAACTATTGAAAACTTTATTGGGACGTCACTGGGAGCAGGTACAAATTAAATGAGAATAACTTGTTACTTTTAAATTATTGAAAACACTTAGATCAAGCACATAATAATTGATAAGTTGATAAAATTAAATTCCATACCATGTAACCAATTGAAAACCTCACTGAGACGTCACGGTAACATCGATGATCCAAGAACCGAAAAACCAAATAGTATTATCAATAATTTCTGCTAAAATTACCAGGCAAGTCTTTATAACGCTGAAATTTATCGTCGATGTGGATGGAACGGCACGTGGTACTTCACGATGGCTTCACTTCATCAAATCCCACAAGTGGTGATCTTAACTCGACACCAATATCCAAAAATATTCACCACATAGGCACGACAGAATGGTCAAGTTAAGAATTAAATGGTTTATCTTCCTAATCCAATAAAGATGGCCCCAAATTCAGCCAGATATGGAAGAAGAAACCGTAGAAGTTCCGCTCCCGTGTTAATATTCAACCCGTTCCAAAAACTCTCAACCGACTTCCACCACTGCCACCAAACAAGAGAGACACCTTCCTCGCTCTCAGACCGGACATCAAGAAAATGTCCCGGGACACGCGTCAGCCAACCTTTCCATGTATAAGTCCCTAGTTCATAAACGCGCTCGTTCGCATCAGTTGCCAGCCCAAGCAAACCAACAATAATATATCTCACAAAACACTACAATCGAGGCCAATAATCAAGGCGAAGTCCAATAAGAGAGACAAAAATGTCACAGCTGTCAATAATCGAATTCTATCACTACTACATAGGCAACACTACATACAACGAACCCAAATGCAGACTATTGAAACGGCAGATAGGAGAAGAAAATAATAGGCACGTGACAAGTTTAAAGTGAGAGTAATAAATATATATAGTCACGCCTTTTTCCCGTAGGGGTAGGGAGAGACCACTTCCGCTACGGTTCCTACACACATCTTTTGCTTCCTCTACTTTCATCAGTGCTCGTCGGTTGTTGGTACTCTTGACAGCTGGCCTTTCTTCAAAACAATGTTGATCTGATCGAGATCGATGTTCGCCGAGCAGTCGACCTCTTTATCTATCTTTGCAATCACATCTTCTTTTACACCACATCGCTCTCTTATCTCACTATTTTTTACTTTATCCAACCGAGTCACTCCGGCTATACTTCTCACACTACTCGTATCCACAGCATTATTCCTATTTTCATGCGTGAACCATACCTAACTAGCATATTAGTCTATTATCCTAAGTTAACTAATATATCCTTCGCTATAAGAGATACACTTACAATAATTATTATGGAGCTTTCATCAAACATTAAAGTATATTTCTACTACGAACGACCTGAAGACATCAAATTGCAAACCAAATCGAGCAATGAAATAGTTACCCCTTTTTCTAAAAATAGTCACGCAGGCATAGACTACTTCTTTCCACTTGCTACGGTTCTTACACACGTCTTTCGCATCTTCTACTTTTAACAGTGCTTTCATACATGCTCGTCGGTTGCTGGTACTCTTGACCTGGTCTTTTTTCAAAACAATTTTGATCTGATCGAGATACGTTCACCTAAGTCGACCTCTACCGAATTGCTCATTCACACTCGTCTTACAAATCTGTTTCGTGTACATACTAATAATTATTATTATAACAACAAAACATATGGCATTTTTTCATTCTTTCCACTGGGAAGCTAGTCGTTTGGACCTCTCGGGTCGCACCCAGACCACTGATATTATTTTTTTACTATTCTGAATAAATCCTGAAAATAGCATAATTCTGAGCTGTAGGCCTGAACTGACGCAGGGGTGAAGATTTAAAAATTTAACGATTCTTTTGTAATAAATGATTTATTATTTTACGAAACTACTAGGTTACGAACAGTTTATATCAAAAATTTCTTGTTTAATGCTAAAAACCGTTCCTTCAAGGACTAAAATCTGACACACCGACTCTTTTCGGTGGTATTTTAGAAAATTGAGAGCACAGTGTAATTTTCAAGAAGTTTTAAGACAAATAATATAAATGGTAATAATACAAGTAATGAAAACCATACATTTTTGCTAGTGTACACTCATAAAATGCCAACTCTGTTGCGAAATCCTTACTCTTTCTTTCCGATAGGTTGATCCCTAGCCTCCATCACCGTCTACTAACGATCTTATTGTCTCCTAATATCAAATTACGGAATTACTAGCTATTTAATTAATACTGACCCAAGGGCATGTCGACATTGACGTGGAGAAAGTTTATTAAAACCATTTACTTTGGAAGCTGCTCGTTTTCTTTATTTATCCTTGAAAGAGACGTAATGAAATTTGTTAACTTAATTGTTTTTATTTCGTTTATTGCTTGTTTTATCCTTTTAGAATGTTCATATTTAATTTGCAAAAATTTATTTATTGGAAATATTACAGTTCACTTAATGCAAAGTGTAATAAAGAAGGAACTTTCCTTTTTAAAAGAGTTATAAAACATGTGGTTTATTAAAAAGGATTTAATTAAATCCATCCACATGAATTCCGGGTGAATTTCAGCACAACTACAGCCCTCCAGATCATAAAAAGATCGAGTTAGCAAAGGCCTAAATCAAGAAAGATCAAGTTTAAGGTCAGCAATGGTAGCACTTGACCTTTCCATTGCATTTGACTTAATTTCTATTAAAAAACTCCTAGAAGACCTTGCAGAAACAGAAATACCTGGAATTATCAAAAGGTGACTAAATGAACGGTAGATTGCGACAGGCCACAACATAAATGAACTGTGTCAAAATCAACACTTACTTAGCAAACATCATTAGCTAGATGAACGACAGAAAATTACGTTTGTTCCCTAACAAATCATTTGCCACTCTTTTCACTACATGGACTAAAGAGGTTAATATGGACTTGGGTATACAAATCAATGGAGAAACCATCCCTACAGTCAAAAACCCAAAAATAATGAGGCTCATATTCGATCCAATATTTCATTTTCCATGAGCATGTCACCTAGGTTGAAACCAAATTAAGAACAAGGAACAACATCTGAAGACACTAGCTAGGTACTCCTGGGAAAAAACAAGGAAACGCTTTCTATCCCCCTTATATAAAGTGATCAGTAGACCCATACTTAACCATATGGCACCAATATGGTCTTCCTAGCTGTCTCAAACGCACTGGACCAGTTTACAGGCATGCCAAAACACATCCCTTAGAATTACATCGGTAGATAACCCATAAAGACCATTTAAACAATGAAACAAAAATACTGTCAGTGAAAATCCATAACACACTTCTTGCACAACAATATATTGCCTCCTGTCACCAACCAGAACATCTTTCCAATTCCATCATAAACAATCAAAACCCATTTCAAAGCTTTGGAAAAACGGTACGTGAGCATACAAGCATCTCCAAAACAATATCGATCTCTAATCTGTTTCGTCAATCTTCTCTCTTAATTTGAGGTTATAATTGTTTTTAATACGATGAGAATTGTGTTTTAGAATGAAAATGGATGTCATTGCATTAAGAATATGTTCTTTTTAGTTAAATTATTGCTCCTATGTATCAATATCCTTTCTATTAACTTGTAAATTAAATAAATCGGGTAATTTTTTCCCTCTGTCTTTTCCTCCATCTTCTGATTTCCCAGCAACGCAGGATTAGCCGATGACACTGCTGTATTCGGCTTACGATGGAGCAGCAACGGAACGTCTTTCTCCATTCATTCACACCTCCCTGCGGTGAAGAAAACTCCCTACTTCCGGCAAATCTACGACCACTCGGATATTGGAAATGCGATATTTATTAGATTTTTACCACGGCGAATTTCCTCGGAATATACGAAGCGGCAGTTGAAAAAGAAATTTTCTACGTTATCCCGTCGAGGTTTATTAATTTCTTGGAAGGATATCACGTTTTCAATGTGTGGTCCTTTTCGACACTGTTTTTTTTTCTTTTTTCTTGTGGTCCTCATTGGCATAGCCATGAATGTATAGGAAAATCTCATGGAAATTGTGAGTCAGTTCTTCTACTATTGTTTGTAAAAATATTTGAAGTGAGTTTTTTTCTTAAAAGGAAGAAGAAATAATGGAAAAATATTGGTGGTCTGGGTGCGACCCGACTAACTTCCCAGTGGAAAGAATGAAAAAATACCATATCTTTTGTTGTTATAATTATTATTATTAAATTTATTATAAAAAACAATATTCTGTTTATGTCAACCGTATTATTTCAAACTTTTTCTTATCATTTCATAAGCGGGAGCTATTTTTAATTGTTTATAACAATTGAAAACATTTTTTTAATTATTATGATCAATAATCATTTGTTAGTAACACTATTCAATTGTTATAAACAATGCTTGATGCATGATGATCTCAACAGAGAAAACTACATCGATAGTGATATCAGCGGAACCGAGACGATGAAACTGGTCGTAAATGGAAAAATAATAGAACGAGTGATGGAAACGGAATACTTGGGAATTAAATACTTGGGAATTAAATTGTCAAGCTACGGAAAAGTAAAGGAAGAAGTACAAAAACAAGTGAACATGGCGAACAGAGCAGCAGGATGTCTCATCAATGCAATTTGGAGAAACAAATACCTCACGAAGGAAACGAAAACTAAGGATATATAAATCAACAATAAGACCGATAATGACGTATACAGCGGAAACAAGAGCAGATACGGCGAAAACAACTAAGATTACTGGAAACAGCAGAAATGAAAATCTACAAACAAAACTCTAAGAGACACAGAGTAAGAAGTGAGGAAATACGAGCGAGATGTGTTATAGAGGAAACAAACAGGTGGACCAAAAGAAGAAAAATAGAATGGAATCAACACATAGAAAGAATGACAGAAATTTTTTTTAACTAAATATTCTTCGTCTGGTAAATGTTACCTCATCAGTAAAAAGAATTGTATCTAGAAAATCTGGGTTAATATTTTGTTTATCCTGCAAGAATTGGTCAAATTTGTTTAAAAATATTAGAGGAATTTACTTTCTTCTTCTTCCTTCTTTAATGTAAGCAATTTGCTTGTTTTTCTTCGTATCCTTTGCCGTTTAATTATTAGAAAGGTTGTCGCTCCATCTCTTGCGGGGTCTTCCAATGCTTCAGCGCCCTAAAGGCGACTTGTCTCTAGTTATTTTGACCATTCTGTCGTCATTCATCCGGTCTATGTATTCGTTCCACTCTCTCTTTCTTCCCAGTATTCATTAATTTACATTGTCTATTTTACATGTTCTTTTAATATCCTCGCTTCTCTCCCTGTCAAAAAGTGTTTTTCCAGCGATCCTGCGCACTATTTTCATTTCAGTGGTTTCTAATATTCTCTTTGTGTTCGATGTATCTGGTCTAGTTTCCGCTGTGTATGTTAATATAGGTCGGATGACCGCCTTGTAGATTCGGGATTTGGTCTCGATTCCGATATATTTGTTTTGGAGGATTGTATCGTTCAGGTAAGCTGAGGTTCGTGCTGCTTTTGCCGCTTGGTTTCTTACCTTCGCCTCGATGTCACCGTATCCTGATATTTCTATGCCTAGGTTTTTAAATTTCATCTCCTGTTGTATAATTTTATCAACCACAACCAGTTTGCATCTGATAGGTGTTTTTGAGGTGGTCATGCATTTCGTCTTTGCTGCAGATATCTTTATTTTTAGACTTTTTGCCGTTGTGCTGAATTTGAATAGTAATCTCTGTAGGTCATCTTCGTTTTCTGCAATCAGAACAGCATCATCGGCATAGCATAGGATTTTAAAGTCTCTGTTCTCCATTTTATGCCCTTTCAGGTTACGAGTGCTTTTTATTATTTCGTCCATAAAAATGTTGAACAATAAGAGGCTAAGGGAATCACCTTGTCGAATACCACTATTTACAGGAATTTCTTTGGTAGTTTTACCATTAATTTTTGCTTGTATTTTGTTTTTCTGGTTTTTATGATGTTGTATGGGATTTGCCTCTTGTATAGAAGTTGTACCGCGTCCTCCAGTTGTATTCGGTAAATATTAGGGTAATTAATTCTAAACAGGAGTGTAATGATATAAATGTAATTTTTTTCTTTACAATATTTTAAATATAGACGATTGGCTTATCCCTGTTGCCAGACTTAATCGGCAAGTACTGATATCTGCATACACAACGAGGAACTAGCGACCTCTAGTAACAATGCTAAATTAGAGTCTAAATTGGCAATACTGATGCCAAAGAACGTAAAATAGCCAATTTTTAAATAGAAATTGCGAAAACACGAAAAATCATTGCGTAAATCAAAAACCATATTCAAACTTCCCGGTATCCCGGAAACGAGCAATATTTGTAAATACATTTAACATTTATTTAATAACTAATAGGTATATTAAAAGTATATATTTTTCATTGCAATCTTAATTGCATCGACGTCGGTAAAATGATGCTCAAAGTTCACGAAATTTTCCTTAACCTCCACTAGTCTTTTAGAAGATTCAGTCCAGACATGATGAACGTCCTAAATGTGGACAATATTTAATTTATACCAATGACTGTGGTGTGTTATTATGATACTTCAAATTTTTTGATTTTATTTTTTTTTCGAGTTGCTTAATTGAAGAAACGCCGCCAATGGCTGTTAGCCTTTTGGGGTGCGTCAAAGTAGAATTGGGGTGATAACGAACTGGAACCGATAACGTTGTTATGGCTTTTATTCTCGAGTTATTTTTTTTTATTTGTCGGTGTTGATTTCTATCCATTGGCACATTAGGTGTGTGTAACCCTCTCGAGTAATCACATTCTAACTCTCCGATAATTAATGATTAATAGGGCATTTATCAGTTTCACACGGATCGAATGCCACTTAAACCATTAATCACGGTGTTTATTAATATTATTGGTTTTTAAAACATTTGTTAATGGATTTTATAACAAAGCGTGCTCCTTAAAATAAATCATCCCTCGAATGGAATTTCTACAATAAACTCCCAAAAGGTTCAAGATGTTTCGAGTATTTTTTAAATAAAAGTGTTGACATTATTTGCAAATAGTTTTTTAGTGGGAGATAAACAATTATTTTTAATAAAAAATGTTTGGCGCCGGTCCTGTTTGTGTGTTGCAGGAATCGGGAGCAGCCTTTTCGGAGCGCTGAGGCTCAGTTGCTATGACGACGAAAGAGGGAAAAAGGAATTATTATTTTTTGATGGTTATGAAGCATTTTCTGGAAAGATTTTCCTTTTAGCATCGTCTGAACTTCATAACGTGAAACCACTTGAAAAATTAAATTTCGCTGTTGATATATTACCAAATTTCCGCTTGGTGTTTCCATTTTTTTTTTAAACTCGCACATAGACGTCAGTAAATAAGCAAATGTTTAAAAACTACAGTAACAAGATATTATTTTTTTAATACATACCATTAAAAACACCTATTTGTTTGTTTGTTATAATTGCTTGTCAATATTTCACATTTTGTTGTCGTACAAACAAGAAAACTTACAAAGCAAAAAAACATTTTTAAACCTTTTAAATGAGCTGTAAATTTAAATGAGTCCCAGTAAATCACAGCAGTATCTACGAAGTCTGCCGTTGGGAGCGCTCTTTGACAAAAAAAAAGGCAAAGGAAACTGGTCATATAATTTTAAACATGTTGCCGCTGATATTTTTGGAATAGCCAAATTAACAGCAATAAAAGTTAGTGGAATCTTGTCTCAACTTAATTAAGGGGAACATTTTTTTAGGTATTTTCGTCACGGCTACTTAACAAAGTAGAAAAATATGTTTGAATGCTACATCTAGATTCAAATGATTTATTTGTCGATATCAAAAGGAACGTAAGATTTATGACATTCAAAACCCTGTTCAACTTGTTGAAATATATCTTCTAGACTTTTTTCTTTTATTTTATGGTGCGGAAAATAATTCGAAGACTGTTTATTTAATTTTTTCTTGTGTAAATGATTAAAAAGGCACGTCTGGCTGTGCATAGAGGTGTGTTGGTTCCTACACTTACGTATGGTAGTGAATGTTGGGTTTGGCAGAAGAAGCATGAAAATAGGATTAATGCTTCGGAGATGAGTAGTTTAAGAAGTATAGCCGGAGTGACTCGGTTGGATAAAGTAAAGAATAGTGGTGTATGAGAAGATGTGATCACAAATATAGATAAAGGAATGCTTAGGATGGATGAAGAAAGATTGACGAAATAAATTTTATGAGGCGAGTGTAAATGGACAAGTCGATAGAGGTCGACCTCGGAGAACATATCTTGATCAGATCAACATTGTTTTGAAGAAAGGCCAGGTCAAGAGTACCAACAACCGACGAGCATGTATGAGAGCACTGATGAAAGTAGAGGAAACAAAAGATGTGTGTAAGAACCGTAGCAAGTGGAAGGAAGTGGTCTCTGCCTAACCCTATAGGAAAAAGGCGTGACTATATGTTTGTATGTAAATGATTACCTGGAAATACTATCCCGAATTAAAAACTAAGTAAAAACTACAAACTAACAACAAGAAGAAAATCAATTTTTGCATGGTTAAAACAATGCATGATTATCTTTTTTTACTATCTTTAAAATATCATATCAACTTCTTATTGAAGATTGTTTATTTAATTATTTAGACAATTGGACACAATGGAGATTATGTTTTTCAGGATTAAGGTCATCCGTAAATGAGCTACATTGGAAAACTATCCAAATCGAATAAATACTAAAAAGCGTTGATTTTTTAAGCGATCATTTAGTTACAACGTATGCCAAGTGATTAACCAGTTACCAAAAAAAATTGAAAAATGCGAATATTTCTGTTTTACGAAAAAAACTTCAAACTTTTCCTGTTGTGATACCAACTTTAATTATAAAATATTTTTATACATTTTTATTATTAAGTGGTCAAACAAAATAAGTCTCAGTAATGTACGTCTTTTTCTTTCTTGCATCGCGTTAATTATAACGTTCCCTTATCCTGATTTTTCTCCTACCTCATTCTGTCATGTCTTAGTTTAGGTAAAACTTTTTTTGAGGTTGAGTAAAAGACCAACTTGGCTACCCAAGTTGAGCTTCGCCTTTTATTTTTTAGCTTACTACCTTTTTAAGTTTAAATCAAATTATTTGTAAGTAAGGCTAAGAAACAATTATTATTATTATTAAAATACTGATAAAATTAACAAAAATACTGGCATTCGAAATGCTAAGGCAGTTCAAAATTTAGTAAACACCCAACCCAAAGTCATTTCCACTGGAGATACAGGGAAAATAGAATAGATTCCAGGTGTGGTCTGCCTGTGGTAAAAGGCGACTAAAAGACTCTTAATCCAAAGTGTTATGAATGCATAGCGGTGGGGAAGCACCGTCGCTAACGGAGCCTACAGGAAACCGGGCGAAATCCTGTAGTAGACAGCCTTAGTCCTGTGGAGGGGGCACCTCAGGGCCGGACCACCCCTTCCTCCATACTCGTTGACTGCAAAGAAAAACTGATAACGCTGGTAGACCGTAATCACGTCAAACTGATACGAGTTCCAGGACGCCAGGAAGTTGCAGGTAATGAGGAAGAAGACGAACTTGCAAGAAGAGGTTCGGAAAAACACAAAAACTACTGGAAAAGTATACCAGGAAACAAACACGGGAAATAATACATCAAAGGACCGTGCCATAACGGGACGGCAGAACTGTTACCGATGAACAGGAATCAGCTAAGACTGTATAATGGAGGCCTGGCCTGCGGGTTGTGCGGCGGGGATGCGGTGGCTGTGGAGCGCTTGCTGTGCTGTTGCAGGGCGCTGGGGGAATGAGCGGTTTTTGGGTGACTACATTATCCCACCCAGATCTTGTACAAACTTGTACAAGGTACGAAGGTACTGGATTGGGTGCAGCGTGGTTCTAGGTCCCAAAAATGGCATGTTTTTTTCGGACCAGTGCCTCGCGGCGGCGCAGTGTGTGTTTTGCTAATTTTGGGTCCTTGCCGGGCGGTCTGCTGGTCGGGTCTTCATTGTACAATGATACAAAAACACATAGGCAAGATACAATGGGCCAACAGGCCCAAGTGTCACCGGAGGCAATAGCTAGACGGACCTAAATAGGGGCGGAGATTTTAGTGAGTAGTCCTGACACAGTCAGTGGAGTCTTACAGTAGACCCTGAGTTTTTGGACTCATAACCTCTCCATAAAGGATTTTCTTCACCTCTGCATCAAAAAACAAAAAAAACCCAAAGGCATCACCTAAATACATACATAATAGTCACGACTTTTTTCCGTAGGGGTAGAGAGAGACCACTTATTTCAAATTGCTACGGTTCTTACGGTTCTTTTGGCCTTTTGGCCCCACGCGTCGAATGGACCATTTTCAGCGTGACGGTTATTTCAAATTTTGTCTGTGTGTGTTGGAAAATCGTGTGGGCACAATATATTGAGATATTAATTCTCAAATTTACCGAATTTCGTACTTTTTGCACCATAAGATGGAGAGCTAGGGCGATAAGAGTTTATGGTTTTTTGTTTGTTTTAGAACTATATCAAATAGAAAAAAATGTTGCTACGGCTATACTGTTTATTTTTAAAACAATTTTGATGTCACAGTAATTCTTTTTATAATTCGTAGACTTTCAACACAAGTATACCAACTCATTCACTTATTCCACTCTTTCTCCTTCAATCAGCACTTTGCAGTTTGTCATGATATCTTCTTTTTCAAAAACCATTACTTTCGTCTTGCTTGCATTTACTTTTATCCCTTTAATCTTTAGGGCATTATGCATAACATTAACTAACATTAACTATAAATAATTACTTTAAATAGAGTCAACAAAATGCTTGTTAGGAATTACCTCAGAAAACTGAACTAGCTTCAGGCAGCAACAGATTTTTTTCTAGTCGTTAATTTTTATCGTCTAGTGTGATAATAATAGATGCAGTAAACTAATGGAAGATCTGTTACAGCTATTAATACTGTCAGGTGATCCCTAATCAAATCTTGGGACTTGCTGGTCCAATGAAAAACAAAACGTCACAAAGGATACTTTAATTTTTATTTGTTTTTTTTTAAATACATTATTCCTTACACATCACTAATTTAAAAGTGACCTATTTTTCTTCTACTCAATAGTCTACTTTCGTGTGCATACATTTTTTACAAATAATTATTATAACATTTAAATAATTTACACATATACACTGGTATTTACAAATATTTGTACAAAATATTTACAATCTTGTAATATCAACGTTCTCATTAAATGCTGTTTATAATAATTTTACATACAGTGTGGAACAGCCAAATGGAATAAATTCGATAACGAATAAATGAGAGCGTGTTGGGAAAAACGCTTGGACACGTCGATTTGTATTTCTAGATGCGCATTTTTTTCAAAAAAAAATAATTATATAGGGTGTGTCATGTGACAGTGGCCAATACCAACTTTCTTATTTTAAATACAACCCCCTATATATTATTTATTTTTTGGATTCTTCAGAAAATTCTAGACATAATTCATGTACAATGTCCCATACCTATCTTCAACTGTTTCGGAAATATTAAGTGTTTTTATTACAAAAATTAACATTAAAAAAAGAAAATTATTTTATTTCACAAATAATGTAAAAAAAAAACAAAAAAACATTAATTTCTATGTAAGAGATGTTCAAAATATTCGCCGCGAACGTCTTGGCAACATGCTAATCTGGTATAGAAATGTCTTCTAACGTTACTCAACATCTCAATCGTGACTGATCTAATCGCAAGCATGATTCGTCTTTTTAAGTCAATGTAAGTCGAGTGGTTTAGTTTTGTATACGATACTTTTGACATATCCCCACAAAAAGAAGTCTAATGGCGTCAGATCAGAAGATCGTGCTGGCCATTCTATCGATCCGCGCCTCCCTATCCACCGATTTTAAAATTTTGGTTCAGGTACTGCCGGACATTGATTTGGTAATGGGGCGGTGCTCCATCTTGCTGAAACCATAGTATATTGGCAGGAACTTGTGTGTTTGCTGGATCAGGATGTGTCAAAGTTGGCACGACATTATTTTGGAGCAGTTCTAAATATTTATCTCCATTCAAGTTGCCATCAATGAAAAAGGGACCTACGATATGATTTCCAACAATTCCTGCCCAAACATTAACTTTTTTAGGATATTGCGTATGTTCCTCTCTCATCCAGTGAGGATTCTCATTAGACCAATAGCGGCAATGTATTGAGTGTAATGTAGTGAATTTGTGAAATAAAATATTTTTCTTTTTTTATTGTTAATTTTCGTAATAAAAACACTTAATATTTCCGAAACAGTTGAAGATAGGTATGGGACATTGTACATGAATTATGTCTGGAATTTTCTGAAGAATCCAAAAAATAAATAATATACAGGGGGTTGTATTTAAAATAAGAAAGTTGGTATCGGCCACTGTCATATGACACACCCTATATAATTATATTTTTTGAAAAAAATGCGCATCTAAAAATACAAATCGACTTGTTCAAGAGTTTTTCCCAACACGCTCTCATTTATTCGTTATTGAATTTATTCCATTTGGCTGTTCCACACTGTATATGATTAGAGGTTTTACATGGATAATAATTCATTATTTTACGCCAACAAAATCTTACAGGAACAAATTTGTTTTTTAAGAAATAACCAAAAACCCAGGAGCACAATAAATGTTATCAAAATCCAAGGCCTGTATGCTTGGATAAAGTACAACAAATATTTTTATTATTTTTAAGATAGCTGGAACGACAAAATAAGAAGCAAAGAAGTAATTGGAAGAAAACAAAAAATATAGACGAAAATTATTTTCACTAAAGCTGCATGTTCCTGAGTTTTTAAATAAAATGTTATGGATATTCGATGAAATTTATGTAAACAAAAGTCAGGATTGGACTCGGCGCGCAGGATTATACTCCAACTTTAACAAAAATAATATACAGGTTTATAAAACATAATCAGCATGTTTCCAAAACGCGTTTTAATCAAATTAGTGGTTTTTCGAAAGAAATGTCCACCCAAATTTGTGTTTATCAGTTAATTCCATCTTAAAGCATGACTACGTTCATCGATATTTCGAGGAGTATTTATTACATTTATTGTGAGATTACGAATGACCTTAATTTAACTGTCAGATAACCCCCTTTTATTGTAATTTATTAACTATAAGATAAACAAAATTAATTTGTCTCTAAAATTAAAAGAAAACAAACACATTTATTACTGTAATTGATTTTGTAACGCTCGATATGAGATCATTCCTTCCAATCATTTCGATTTTTTACTAATTATTAAGAAAGAAGCAAATAATATTATGTATTTATTGTGTGTGTGCGTGTTTATGATATTGCAGTTTTCCATTAGCTGACTAGTTCGAAATGCTAATAACAAACACCGACAAACCGACTTTAAAAAAGGAGTAGTAGGTTCTCAATCCGACTGTATTTTTTTTTATGTTTGTTACCTCAGAACTTTCGACTGGGTGAACCGATTTTGATGATTATTTTTTTATTTGAAAGCTGGTGCTTCCCGTGAGATCCCATTTTAATTTGGTCCAGTTCTGACAATGGCATCCACGAGAAAACCATACAAGTCTTTGAAGTCGGTTTTTTTTTACGTTTTTCCATACGGATTATTTATTTAGTTTTGGCACTTTATTATCAATAAATTTCAAGAAAATATTTGTCGTCATAAATTAATAATAATTTTGATCTTTCGTTTCGTTTCTGGAAAGTTTAAATGACGTACTGACCTTTAAATTTAATTATTATTTTTGTCGTTGCTAATTATACAAATGTTATTAACAATTACGAAAACCGCCGATGATGATAATAGAATTTTTATATACCTTGTTGAAAAAACATAACCATATCAAATTACTAAACATTCCCAACGTTAATCGAGTAATTAATGTGACAGGTAAATTGTGACGTTTGGCATGAAACGTGGCGTTTGACATAAATTGTGACGTTTGACATGAAACGTGACGTTTGGCATGAAACGTGACGTTTGACATGAAACGTGACGTTTGACATGAAACGTGACGTTTGACATAAAATGTGACGTTTGACATGAAATGTGACGTTTGACATAAAGTGTGACGTTTGACATAAAACGGATGTAAGCAAAACAATACGGACAGTGTTGGTTACAATAATTAATTTTAACGAGGTCGTAAAAAATTCCGTTATTTAATAATTTTTGATTTTATGGTAGTACTTAATTGACGATTAATTTTTATCATTTTACCAGTAAATGGGAAAAATTATATTGTATGAAATTTATAAACACAAGCAGTTGATCTTTGATTCGTACTCGTTGAACCCCATTTAACAAAAAAAAAGTTTGTAATAAATTGCCTACTAAATCAATTTAAATTCTATTATGTTCTTAGATTAGGGTCATTAATCTTGGAATATTAATGTGTCAATTTACAACAAGATAAAACCAATTATTTGACATTATTATGACATTTAAAATGTTATGTATTTTAAAAATTTTTAATAAAATATCTTCGTAGTGATAGTAAATGGGATTTAATGAATTTTTAAAATGATAAAAAGGGGAGTTTGCTAGACAAAATGTTGCAACAAAATTATAACTTTTAACAGATAAATTTTTGGAACGAAGTTCCCTAACGCAGCTTACGGGTAGTGCGATTTTGTATAAATCGTCACGTAAAGAAATGAGATCCTATGCATAAGAGTAAGAGAGATAGAACTAGAGCGTGGACTACGCATGCGCGCAGAATAAATATTAACACAGTTCATCGCATCGGTGATTCAGTGGTAGAATGCTCGCCTGACACGCGGGCGGTCCGGGTTCGATTCCTGGCCGATGCATTCTTTTTGTGCTTTTACCATTTAATGCATAATTTTTTTAAATTGTATTCGCGAACTACATTTTAAAATTGTTTGTCATATCAAAACGGAGACAGATAATTTTCTTGGTAAATGGAATAGTTTACTGACGAGAAAATTAATGTCCCTGTTCTAAAAGCGTGGGGTACTTTGTATGACAAACAGAACAGTGACATTAATTTTCTCGTCAGTAATTTTATTCGTGTGTTAAAAATTATTTTTTACTTTTTAGTTTGATTAACTCTAAAAGTATATTTTTTAGTTTTTTTAAACTATCATTTATTATCATATAACATCAACACAGGGTTGTACAAACACGTGATATATTTGTGAAAAAGCATTTGTTATTTGTGTTTTTGTGTTAGATCATACGTGAATATTGTTTTATTTTGCAATTAAGTTTTGAAAAATGGAAACTGCAGCAAATCTGTGTAATACAGATTTAGAAAGTAATTTGACAAAATTGTATAACTCGATACAAGTATTTACTGTTTACATTCGTTTATTGTTCATGTGATTTGAGTGTTTATTATTTATTTTACTATTTTTTTATTTATTTTTAAAACATAAATGTTTTTTTAAGGCGTTATCGGACAGTTGGTTACAGGAGTAAATTTATAATTTTAGGTTTATGTTTTTTTTAAACTTTATTTTGCGTGACAACAAACAAAAGACCATTTTATCAAAAATAACAAACACGCGTATTTTTCATCAGTACAAACATATTTAACAAGAAAAAAGTTCATTAAGCCGCACAGAAAGTATTCAAAAACATTTTGCTGTAACAATAAAATTGTATAAAAGTGGAATAAATAATTATTTCAATGCACAAACAAGAATTTAACTTGTTAACATTCTAGTATTAAAATTTGATTATAAACTCCCGAACTAAATTAACACAATAATATGAAATTATTTAAAAACTTATACACCAAGAGCCAGTGACCAATTTTCAGTTGTCATTTCAAAAGTCTTGAAAATTTACTGACTCAATGTTTAATATCTGCTCGATAATAGAAGCCACCTCCGACAGCCCCCAATGGCCGGGGTAAATTACCCTAAAATTTTAAAGAGGGTAGGAAAAAAGAATTGTTTCAGTATCAGTTATGAAATTCATGCAGATTATTTTTAAAAGTATACTGAATGTATTAAAAATTCGCCAGAACATTTTCGTTGACAGACATATTTATAGAAAATAGTTTTATTTTTGTTATTTTATTAGTCTTTAAATTCTAACATAATACAGAAAATATGTACAGAAAACAAATTATTGAATGCCAGAAAAGAATTTCATCACTCACTATCTGCCAGAGAGAAAAACGTTCCCGTGCGAGTGCGAGCGAGACACTTCAATTCATATCTGTGAGTTGAAAAGAGAGCGCAAATGGACAGTAAATTATATACAAGTGTAAACATAAAATATTCGGGGGATAAGTTATTTTTTACATCAGAAAAAAGTATTTATGTACAATATGAATAATTATCATTTTTCATTCATCTTTGTCGTATTCCTCTACATCTATCATCGTCATTGTTGATATTTCAGAGTACCGGATTTAGAGGTCTGGTGACCTCGGGGCAATAAAGTTTTCAGTCAAGTTTTTTAATAAATAATTTATTGTGAAAGTTGTTTACTAGTGAATTTGAAAGATTTTTTGTCCAAAGTCTCTATTGTGGGGGCTCCAGGGCTGTAGAGAATACATCTTTCAGAGGATATACATTTTCTATGAGTTTAACTGTTAAACTTTAACAAGGAATTGTTGCATTTTATATAATTTACAATCCATCTTCAATAAGGCCCAATATGCGATCTCTTTTCATCTCACAGATATGAATTTAGCTGTCTCGCTCGCACCCGCACGGGAACATTTTTCCCTATTTTTTATAAATATTTATAGCGTTCTGTAAACAATTGAGAGGGACGAAAATGTTCTGGCGAATTGTTTATACATTCATTATACTTTTAGAAATAATCTGCACGAATTTCATGACTAATACTTTAACTAAAATAATTCTTTTTCCTACCCTCTTTAAAATTTTAGGGTAATTTACTCTGGCCATTGGGGGGCTGCCAGAAGTGGCTTTTATTGTCGAGCAAATATTAAACATTGAATCAGTAAATTTTCAAGACTTTTGAAATGGCAATTCTGGCTCTTCCTCTATTAATGTATTTTTTTCTAATGATCGTTTAAAAAATTTGTTCGAAGATAAATTTCAATGTAACAAAAAAAATTATTAAAATTTATTCAATTTGTACGATTTAATATGTTGTTGTGTCAATTTTGTCCAGGAGTTTACAGGCCTGTTCGTTTGTCATGCTCACGCTGCTCAATAAAATACATAAATGTGCAGATTAATATAATTTTCGTGATACAAATCCAACTGCTGAGTTCAAAGGAACACAAAACCCGAAACCGAAACAATTTGATATTCGATCCCAACAAAAATAACCTTAAATTGTCCACTTAATTTTCATTTCTTTAAGTAAATAATTTTCCAACTCAGAACTTGTCACTTCACCATTAATTATACTGAATGTTCTATTCATTTTTAATGTCCGATTTTTGAAATTCTGCTAGATCAAACTGATTTGATTTTTCTGCTCTACCTAAATTGGTGAAGCAAATAAATCCTGCTTTATCTGGTATATAGCAACTTGCTCCTGTCAAACGAGCGGGCTCCGATCAATTGCTTTTAACAAACGAACAGTCGAATACTGCTTAAGTCAGTTTTAAGCAGCGCGAGCATGATAAACGAACAGGCCTTACGTAACCAAATGGTGTAACTTTTTTCTTATTAAATCTGAAGAAATGCCTAAAAATCTGGAAAAGGAAAATATTCTCTTAATTATACCACTCGATTAACTCACTAGTTAATATGCGGGCTGGGCGACCGCAAATTCCCCTGCGGCGAGGCCATGTGTGGGGGAGGTGGTTGGGGGATGAGTGCTAGGGGAGACATCGGGGGCCTGGCCCCCAATAACGATGCCAGTGGATGCGTGCCGTGCGAAAAGTAGCCCTGAAGGGCCGGATGCGGATACAAAGCGTGATGATGACGAGAGAGCGAAGCCATTTTTAATTTTTCCAGTTCTGCTTCCTGGAGCCGTTTCGCTTTGGCCCTGCGATTTTGAAACCAAATTTTCACCTGAAACCAACACAACGAATCGTTTAGCTTTCGGTTCCTCGATTTTATATCAACACGAATATATATATATATATATATATATATATATATATATATATATATATATATAAAAATATATAAAAAATGTTTAACTGATTTTTTAAAAAACCAGCTAATTTAACTGTCTCCCACCTATATCATAGGTTCATGTGGGTCGATTATTTATCAAAAAACAACTACTCCTCTGGCTATATGCCGCAGAAGCTATTCACCGGGTGGTGCTTGTTAAAAAGTATAGATGTCGTGACTGGCGCTTTTCGCGTAGCACTTCATGTATACTTGGTAGGAGTCGAAGCTGTCGATGTGTCCAGTCGAGGTAGACCTGCCCTATGCTGATGAGGGGCAACACACCCCGAAACCGGTCCATAGGTGGTTACTTCGGATGGATAAATCTAATAGTTCCTTCTTTTACTTAACAAGCATCTGCATATTGATACCCGAAATGGGGTATTATACACGATTATGTATCAGATGTAATTAAATGCCTGGAACGGCATATAGCCAGATGAATGGTTGTTTTTTGATACATCGACCCACATGAACCTATAATATAGGTGACAGACAGTGAAATTAGCTGGTTTTTAAAAAAATCAGTTAAACATTTTTCACATCCATTAACGCTGTTGAAAAATGTTTAAAGTTTACTATAATAATATTATAGTTTTCTATAAATTTTGCAGATATATATAATATATATATATAATTAACAGCTCTTACTTGCGTTTCTGTCAGCCTCAGAGAGCTGGAAAATTCTGCCCTTTCTGCTATACTAAGGTATTGCTTATCGCGAAATTTCTTTTCTAAAGCTAATAATTGTTGAGTGGTAAATGGCGTTCTGGGCTTCCTATTTGGTTTGTGCTTCCTTAAATTACATTTCAGCTTTGGAGGTTCTCCGTTGGAGTCTACTGCAACAAAAGAAACATTACCATTTAATGAAAATCTCTTGCAACAACTTTAATTTAATAAATACATAACAATTACTACTGAAAGACACACACAAGAGGCTAAAAAACAACGATTACTTAAGAACTCTTTTTGGAGGTTTTGCTCAACAATTTTAGTGGGCTATAATATATAGTTTAACATTTAGTTTGGTTGTGAGGGTGATTTTTACTGCCCTTGTATTTTTTACTAATGGAAACGAAAGAGGTAAATGCTTATGTAATTAATGAAAAACGAGACGAAACATGGCTTGAAAAGTCCAATTGAAAGTTATTTTCGCCTTTCTAAAGAAATATAAAAAAGGTTAGCGAGGAGGCTCAAAATTTGGAAACAAGTAAGCAAACTTGTATTTCATCTACGAATACATCTAAAAGAAAAATAAGTTTTAACCTCATGATGATTTTTGACAGTATAACATGGTTGAGATATAATAACTGTTTAGGGTAGTTATTCTCTGAAATCGTTCCTTGCATACATGTAGTCACGCCACGTAGACACGTCTTTCGCTTCTCCTACTTTCATTAGCGGTTTCATACATGCTCGTCGGTTGCTGGTACTCTTGATCTGGCCTTTCTTCAAAATAATGTCGATCTGATTAAGATGCGTTCGCCGTGGTCGACCTCTACCGACTTAAGCATTTACACTCGCCTTTTAAATATATATATTTTTTTGTTCTTTTTCAGCAAACTTGTAAAAAATTTTTCTTATAATTTTAATAAACCTGTATGAATACTTGTAGGATTTTTTTTAATTGTTTCTGCGTGATAAGTACGAAATTTGTACATCGTTTTGTGGTACTAAATTAAAATAATACGATTGAATTTGTTTGGGGTTAATTCATTTTTAGTGATTTTTCTTTATAAAATCACTTTGCGCCCTTACGTGGTAGTAATTTTAGTTTTTTCTTTAAGTTAGTTAGATATATTCAGAAAAAATACAGTTGTATATATCCTTTAGGTTACTTAGCTATTAATAAAACATAAAAAATTAAAACTTTAAAATACCTTAAATTTTATTGGTACAATCGATATTAATGATTATTATTTAAGTTTTTTTTCAACGCACTAGTGAGGCCTCAGCCTAAACCGTGCTTTAACCAACAATCAATGTAAATCTAATTTTCCTACCCCCAAACCTTACCATAAACGGGGAGAAAAGAGTTTACAGCTTAGTTAACCATGTTGTTTTTTTTCAATAAGATCAATTATAAACACGCCCATTACGAATGCCAAGTTTCACAAAGACCCGGCTATATTCATTCTTACGACAAGATAAAGTAGTATACATCATTTATATTTATAACTGCTGCTACGTACTAATGTAAAAATCCCAGTGCTACAAGTGTTCAGACCATTGACAGCTAATTACCCTCATAATGCAATATCCTGCCTTGCAAACAAGAAAAAAGTAAATTTTCGTTCAAAGAGCTACTTTTTTTTCTTATTTCACATATTATTAACGTTGTTAATTGAGCTCTTTTATAGTGTGTTTAAAAATTAATATTATTTTTAATAATAAATCCATTGCTGAATCTTTTTTGGTTGCAAAAAATAGGTTACTTTTAAACAAATGTAATTAATTATATTTCTACAATACCACTTCTATGGATTTACAGATTAATACTCCTATTTATAACTGGAAAATACACTTTAAATTTTACGATTTATTCTTATTTATTCTTCTAAAGTCAAATTGTAAAAGTAATGACTATACCTACAGTTTGTCACAGTTGAATATTTTTTAGTTAAAAAATGGCATGTGCAAAGACTTATTACTGAAAAATCACTTAGGGTAAAGTTGGGTGAGATAACCAGTCGGGAACGATGGCCTAATGCCAAAATTGAGTCGTTCGGTGGCACTACCTGCCCTCTCTGCCAATAAACGTTTATACAGTGTCATCCCCAAAGTATGCACCACTTGGGAAAGTTATTTATTAAGGTTTTTTTGACAAAATGTTATTCTTGGTAAAAGTTTGTGCATCCCCTAAAACCAGACATGCACCAACAAAATATAGTAAAACACACGCAGTATACGAGGAGCCTTCAAAAGTTTTATTTTGAGTTTTATTTTATTTTGAGACAGGAGTACCCTTATTTTAAAAAATCTCGGAAAATGTTATTTAGAAAAGGTTGTTTAGCAAAACAAAAAACAACTATTTTTAAAACATGGCCATTAAAGTGAAGTTTTATTTTTTTACCCATTTTTTTTTAATTGGGAACTACGAAAATAAATTTGCTTAAACGATGAATATACAACATCCTGTATACGACGGTTTATAGGATCATACACAATACTGGCAAAAGGTAAATGTATGGACTGGCATAGTAAGAAATAGAATCATCGCACCCTACTTTTTCGAAGATAGTTTAAACGGACCAACATATATTTAGTTTTTAAGGGGGTATCCCGTACCTACTTTAATTAATTTATTCCCCAGTAGAATTAATCCTGGAGGTTTTGATGATAGTTTATGGTTTTAAAAGGAAGGTGCGCATTATGCTGTAGATGTTCGAAGGTACCAAGACGATTGGATTGGTAGACGTAGACGTATTGAATGGCCAACGAGCTCGCCAGACTTTAATCCTTTGGATTATTTTATATGGGGGCATCTGAAAAATGTTGTATATAAAACGAAACCAGCCAATATTGAAGAATTAAAAGAGATAATTCGAACAAAAATGAACAATATTTCTCAAGAAACCATAACCATGGTTCAACAAGAATTTATACATCGTTTGGGTTACTGTCAAATAAAGCAAGGTTTACAGTTCTAACATTTAAGATAAAATCATCTATTAACTTCTGGATTACTTTTAAATTCTTATATTAATCATTAGAAGTCATTAAAATTTATTTTCTAGCCGCATATATTTCAAATTCTGTCCGCTAGACAGCTCATTTTTATTAATCTAATAATGGCATAAAAAAATGGGATGTTACATTTGAAAAAATTACATTAATCACCTTAATGTGTATCACCCTGTATAATGAAATTTTGTTGTAAAATGTAGAACATTAAAATTAAAAATCGACGTCTTTCAAATTTTTTTAAAAGGAATTTTTAAAAAATATCAAATTTATTCCATACTTTACGCGGACGGTTAGGATTTTGAATATCTCCGCTACTGCCTACAACTATTAGTAAAAATGGATGTAGTAACCTTCATGATAGTAAAAAAAACTCATTTGTTTCAATAACATGTTTGTTTCTCAGCGAATTGTCAAAACTGCAGAAAAAAATTGCTAGAACAAATGAATATTCAGTTGCACTATTATAACATGATGGAAATAGATACACAGTTATAATAGATATATTTGTGTGAGCTGTTATTGTTAATAGCTTTTTGTTGTTAGCGTTAAAAAAATATGCTAAATGCAAAAATTACTTTGATACTTTAATTTTTTTCTTAATAACACAGTAAAATTGTGTTTATACAAAAAAAAAGGAAGGAATGGTGTGATAAAGAAACAATGTGAAGTAAAAAAAGATGAAGCAACGAAAATAGATGAAGAAGTGGTTAAATGGTTTGGACACGTAAAGAGGATGGATAAAGGAAGGTTTACGGTAGAGGTCGACCTGGGCGAACATATTTACAGGAGGAAGAAAAAACTGATTATCTGATTTCTATGACTTATTATTTTATACGAATGTGAATTTACCAATATCTTTATCAAATTTTGAGAAATATTCACAAATAAATAACAATAAATCAGAAACACGCGCCACTCGTGTCAAGACTTTTTCTAGCATTTGGTAAATACGCGGCTTTGCTGCCAAACACTCGCCATCCGTTTTGACGATATCTCGATCAGATCAACATTGTTTTGAAGAAAGGCCAGGTCAAGAGTACTAGCTGCTAACGAGCATGTATGAAAGCGCTAATGAAAGTAGAAAAAACTAAAAACGTGTTTAAGAACCGTAGCAAGTGGAAAGTGAAAGTTGTCTCTGCCTACCCCTACGGGAAAAATGCATAAATGTATGTATCCTGGTGATCTATTGACTTCTCCTAGATCGTGATATTCTTGTAGCGTTTCTAATCCGTTTTTTTTTAAAATAAATATGAAAACAAATCAATTGAATGCATCGAACACAAAAATGTCGTCGCGGTACAGGTGCCGGCACTGAAATTCGATATTCTTAATTAAGAAGCGCATGATTACCTTCGTTATATCCACGACATAATTATATCAAGAAGAAAATTGTATGACATTAATAAAATGGGACATCAGGTGTACTCATGACTGGTAAAACTTGTCTAAAAAAAATTTTAAACGATAATAACGATCTTTTCTTTGTTTTTACTGTCAGAGTATAAGGCATTGGGTAATTCGGGTTTGTTGATTTTCGTTTTGATCGGATAGGCAACTAATGAGGAATTTCTGATCCATTGAAGTTTTTTTTATAACCATAAATATTGACAACCTTACGACAGAGAATCCGAAACAAGTTAGCATACATACATACATATAGTCACGCCTTTTTCCACTTCCGCTACTGTTTTTACACACATCTTTTGCTTCCACTACTTTCATCAGTGCTCCCATACATGCTCGTCGGTTGTTGGTACTCTTGACCTGGCCTTTCTTCAAAACAATGTTGATCTGATCGAGATATATTCGCCGAGGTCGACCTCTACCGATTTAGTCCATTTACACTCGCATTTTAAATTTGTTTCGTCGATCTTCCTTCATCCATCCTTTCTACGTGTCCAAACCATCTAAGCATTTCTTTATTTATCTTTGCAACCACATTTTATTTTACACCACAGCGTTCTCCTATCTCACTATTCTTTACTTTATCCAACCGAGTCACTCCGGCTATACTTCTCAGGCTACACTTCTCAGGCTACTCATCTCCGCAGCATTAATCCTATTTTCATGCTTCTTCTGCCAAACCCAACATTTACTACCATACATTAGTGTAGGAACCAACACACCTCTATGCACAGCTAGCTGTTCATAAAGCTATGCAGTGCCACATTCATTTGTTTTCCTGCCAACACCCTTCGCTCAATGTCACTGTCATACTTTCCATCTTTCGTAAACTATGAACCCAAGTATACAAACTCATTTACTTGTTACACTCTTTCTCTTGTATAGTTGAACTGAGCTGAAATACTCGACAAGCCATTAAAGAGATCGAAAGATTTTTAAAACAAACACACTTAAAATAATATCTTTGATCTTCACCAACACAAATCTGTTTTAACCATTCATCCTATCAAACGTTAGATTCATTTTCCCATGTATTATCTTTAGAACCGCCATTCATCACAAAAAAACTTACATAAAAGACACAATTACTTTTCCTACAGGAAGATATTAAATAAAAATGTTAATTGGCCTTTGTCAAGATATCAACTTAAAAAAAAGTGTGTGTTTCCAGCCAATTATGTTAATGCAGGTGACATTTTTATAGACCGTTTTATGTTTCTTACTATAATTAGATGCTATAGATTTATATAGATATTGGGCATAAAATTATAATTATTTTTGAATGTTAAACTTTTTCCCACGCGACTACAATATACACTTTAATCAATGTTAAGCATATGCCAATCGATAAAGCATTATTAATGTTTTCCTGTACAACCCATATAACGAATGATCATTCAATTAGTTATTTTCATTCTGCGAAACAAAACTTAGTTTCAGTGCAGTGTAACTATTGTTACGGATTTCGCCGGAGGGAGTCCATCCCTGTTCGATTGTTTGCCTTGTGGCAAGAGATCGTTCTATCGAGTAAACTTCTTGAATAATTAATTTATTTTTATGCGAGAATATTTCGGAGTTTTAGTTCTAGTTAGTTTGAAGTGTTTTAAAAAGATTGCAGTGCCGGATTTAGAGGTCTGGAGGCCTCGGGGCCCCCTGGCCCATAATTATTTTCCAAATAACACAATTTTTTTCAGTCGAGTTTTTTAAATAAATAATTTATTGTGAAAGTTGTTTACTATTCGGAATTTGAAAGATTTTTTTTCCGAAGTCTCTATTGTGGGGGCCCCTCTTTTGTGTTGGCCCCTCTTTTGTGGTGGCTCCGGATGTCCTCCTCTAAATCCGGCACTGAAAGATTGTATAGAGTTTGTGAATATTTTAGTGATAAGAATTTATTGTATAGAAAGATTAGAATGAAATAAATTTAGTTTTTGTACTGAGTGTTTAAAGTCATCGAACCCAAGATTAAATATTGCAAGAATATTTTGACTGTTAAACCAATCTAGATCACTGCTCTGCCTGCTGTGGCGTAAGAATTATTTTATTGATGTGTAACATCTTTGCTCTCGCTTTCTTGCAATTTGTGCAAGTGATTTCGTGAATTGGGACGGAAGTGTGTAACAGTCGCGGAAGCGCGCGCTAATCAGATTCAGTCAGATAGCCGTCAACCAATTTTCCGAGAGGTCGGTACTGTCAGCCATCAGCTGTGCACTTAAGTTACAGTGTTGTGTATAAAGTTTGCTGTTATAAGCATAAACTATATAAATAAATATTTAATGTTGATAATAAGTCTCAATATGGTGCAGATCATTGATAAAAAATTCAAGTTAGTAATAATAAATAATTATTCGAATAGAATTTTTCTGTATTCAGCTTTTTTTTTATAGCCCGTAATTCCTTATCAGCACGATTGTTGTACAGGGGGAAGCAGGACGTTTTTATCATTATGGGGTTGAGTTTCAATCTTCACTTGCGCAAGTGGGCTCACAGTGTTCTTCTTCCGCAAGTGGAGATTGAAACCCATCCCCACAAAGACAGAAACGACCTGCTTTCACCTGCACAACAAACCCGCTATTAAGGAACTACGGGCTATAAAAAAACCAGAAATAAAATTCTGTATCTCCAAGACAATGCGCCGTTTCACACTTTAGCGGTTGCCATGGCGAAAATCCGTGAATTACGATTTGAACTGCTCGACCACCCTCCTTACTCACCAAATCTAGTCCCAAGCGACTTTTTTTGTTCCCTTATCTAATTAGGTCAGAAACTTTTCCGACCACCCCCGTAGAAGCTAAGAATGAGTCGAAAACAAGTGTCATATCTTAATCAGCGTAATTTGTGTTTTTTAAATTAGCATTTTCCACTTTTATCAGCATTAAAATATTTTTAATTTTACGCCAATAAAATCCAAGAAAATGAATGTTTATACACATTGCTCGAACAGAAACTGTCGCTATAAAATGGACTGTTAATGATTGGAAAGTGATTAGATTTAATAAATTTAAATTAAGACTTCAGATATTTGTAAATAGCACCATTAAAACTCGACGCATACACTTTTTATTTGTTTTTTATCAGCGGCATTATATACAAGGAAGCAACTCAATGGCGTAGACGTAAAAAAAGTCCGTCTAGAAACGGACTTTAGTTTACCAGAACTGGGCTTGGCCCCAATTGGCGATTGGCGGTTCGGAGTAAACACACTTAGGCCTTTGGCGGTGCCTTCCCCTCTGCCGTAAGAACCATTTGGAACTTTTAATACAAAGTGTGAGGTCTTTAATGCTAACTGAGCTGAGATCAGATAAGTCATCAAAGTTCGGTTGCCCTAGTATAGAAAGCCGTTTTATACTTAGGGCAGGGGAGTGGCAGAGAAGATGTACCATTGTTTCCTTCTCTTCCTCATCATGACAGCTTCTACAGAAGTCGTGTCATAGCTCTGCTGTTCCCATGCGCCGTGTCCTGTATCCTGTTATGGCTGCGATAGCATTTCCAATGGACTTCCTGGATATAGTTAAAACATCATAAGTTCGACGTAGATCTAGTTTAGGCCAAATATATTTCGATGATGTGCATGTGGGTTCATTTTGCCACCTCAAGTTGGCTTTTTGAACTACTTTGTTGTGCAGAAGGAGCCGGCAGTTTGCAATCGGTACTCCTGGCTGAGATGAGACAGATACAGCTGGGAAGGTGGTGCCCTCTCTAGCTAGCTCGTCCGCCTTACAGTTGCCTAGTATGTCCCTGTGTCCAGGTACCCAGACAATGTGAACTCTAAACTTAGCTGCTAGCTCATTCAGGGCGGCTCGGCATTGCACCGCTGCTCTAGAGGTCAAGTAGACTGAGTTTAGTGATTTTATAGCAGCCCGGCTGTCGCAAAGAATGGATATCTCGCTGAACTTTTGTTCGTTGCGTAGTGTCCAGACAGCTGCCTCGGTAATAGCTGTCATTCCGGCCTGATACACACTACAGTAATCAGGCAAACGAAACGACAGGCTAAGTGAGGGGTCTTCTGAGAAGACACCGCAACCTACTCTTCCCTCTAGTTTAGAGCCGTCCGTATAAAATACTGCTCTCTGAGGTTTAACTAGGTTCTCGGCAAAATCTTCTCTGGATGAGATTTCCAGGGATAGGTCGCCTTCGAACATAAAGTTGAACATGCACTTACCAAAATGTGGTGCAAAATTATTTCTTCTGATATTCCAATTGTCTTGTTGAAGTGGCGGTGATTGGCGGATGTTAACACTATATTTTGTGGAAGCGGTGGTAGCGATAGTAATGATTGTGAATTTGCGTGAAAATAATGTCATATTTCTTGAATAAATGAATGCTTCGTCCCTCTGCTGGGTGAGGGCGCGATAGAAGTGCATAGTTCAACTTGAATTAATGCGCGGAATATTTGAGTGATAAATAATTGAAGTAAGTTTCCGAAATAAAGTATTTGATATAAAACAATTAATTTATAATAACAATAGAGATTGTACATTGTAGAGGGGTCGTAAAAGCTAGGCAAACTTTTGAGCACCTTGACCTATCAGATCTTTTGTGCATAACCCTTAATCTATTCGAGGCGCGGGATTCCGAGACTTCGTATATAATAACAATAACAAACATAAATAAGACTGAACGCTCCCCCATTTTTACATTGCTTATTGTTAGGTTGTTCTACGAAAATTCGAATATTCTCCGCCTCTGTAGACTTGATTCGTCAAGAGTACCAACTAGAGGAACACTTTTCAATAATGTACATTTTATTCAAATTTTGATGTGTTAATTGATGTTGGTTCGAATGATCCTTGTGAGATTTAGTCACAACCAGCTCCCGGTTTTATATTCTAAGATCTACTAAATTGACACGCAATATAAATAAGAATCATATAGAGGTATTTTCCAATTTAAAAATGTGGGCATTATTTTTACTTCTAGATTTAATTTAATTTTTACAATCCATCTATTTTAGACGTTCATTAAAAATGCTACTGGAACGTAAACAAATATAGAGCACTGTAATTTCTGTTTTAGTATCCACTGCATACAGGCTAAATTGTCAGGGTGGGTGGAGGAGCAAAGGATTGGTCACAACAAGATCCACAAACACCCCTTCACAATAAAATCGGACAAGACCTTGATAGGAAAAATCTATAAAACAAAAATACCAACCAGAAAAGACTGGTTGTAGAAAACACCATTGACCAGCCAAATTGTTAACTCATGTTGTCTCGCTGTTGTCTCATGCTGCTACAGTCCCCCGGGAACTTTAAAGGATTTAAACCTCTTCAGTTTATCAATAATTATTGTTTAAAAGATTCAGTTCAAGTTAGTTAGGGCAGGTACTAAAATATTTTATTTTGTGATCATTTACATACTAAATTGGTAAAGACACATCTCTTTTTCCAATTAGTCGAATCAAATTTGTTAACAAGACAGCAGTGTTCGCATTAATTTGATAAATTGCAATAAAAAAACAATCACTCAATGCTACTTTACTAATTAGTCGTGCCTTTTTTTAATACTGTATAATATCAAGGCCACTTCCATCATTTCGTTTAATTTATTAAACACACTCAATAAGCAATACATAAAATACGTAAATAAACATTGTTTAATTGCTAATTTATGCGTTTCATTGAAGGATAATAAAAATTTAATAAAATTCTAAATTTTCATTGCCACGGCGGTTTCTTGGTCGCAAAATTTGTGAAGTGATGACTTCTTTAGGTTCGTCTAAGCAAAATTTGGTAGGGGGCAAACTTATGGTTTCGCGTCACCTAAAGTTAGCGTCAACGACAGATGGGTGATGGCTTCTTCTATCTGTCTGTCAAAAAGTGGCCACGAGCTTTTATTACGTTATTATTTCATTATTTTAACGTGAAGGGTAAAAGAGATAAGGAGAATGAAGTTTTTTTAAAGAGAAACAGATTTGCAATAATTTTTAAATACAACAATTATGCAGTAAAAAGTTGCTCAAATGAACGTGAAAGTAAAAATAAAATAAAATATATACAACATTCTTTGCCCTGTGTTTTCGATTGATTTTATTGAAGATTGTGATAATACTGGAGAGCTTTTGAATACCATCCAAAAACTCATCTACGCAACAATTAAAAAAATTCTTTTAAATTAGTAAATTAATTTCCTAGTTTTAATTGACCAAAAAAATAATAAATAAATAAAGAGTAGATGACAGTGGAACATGCTCGCCGCTCACAGTTCTACAACTAATGGGTCATTACTCAAAACAACCCAAACATCTGTTCTACCGAAGTATAAAAAAAAAGTAAAAGGCGAAAGAAAAAAAAGCCGAAGTGATATTTCCATGACAATTTTTAAGTGAACATGACACGATTCCAAAATAAAAAAACATCCACAAATATCTCGACAGTTACGGTTGGAAAGGAGTCTCTATTTAGTACGGGCGCGGACTAGCGAGATGTGTTCGTTCGGAGGTACCTACACGTCTTTACCTGTACATCATGAATTTTGAAATTGTCACGACAGCATCATTTTGAGATTAAAAACGACGATCAAGCGTATAAATATTAGAATATTACGAAGCTTACATTTTAAAATATTTATCATTAACTTCTAAAGGCTTCGCCATGGCTTTTTAACCTATGGTTAGGTTAGGTTTCATGTGAGTGGGGCGTGGTCGCCCCTCCACCGCGACACTTAGTAGGTCTATTGTGGCTCACCCCTAGAGGCTACAGTTTCCCGCACAATCCAGCCCTTCTTACGAAGTTCATGGTTGTATAGGGTGAGATTTTTTTAAAATCGGTAGGTTCTAGGTTAGTGTAACCAAATATGTGTTTAACTTATACATAGACGATTATTTAAATGATTTGAAAGAGAGTGCGTATGGATTGAAAATGAATGATTTCATCGTCAAATGCCTTCCTTAAATGTTATACATGATGCCCTGAAAATCAAAGGGATGAAATAAATGTAAGCAAATGAAAGTAATGGTTTTTGAAAGAGAAGAAAACATGACAAACTGTGAAGTTCTGATTAAGGAAGAAAGAGTAAAACAAGTAAATGAATTTGTGTACTGGGGTTCAAAGTTTACGAGAGATGGAAAGTATGACAGTGACATTAAGCGGTGCTAGCAGGAAATCAAATGAATGGGGCACTGCATAGCTTTATGAGCAGCCAGAAAGTAACAAAAAAGGCACCTCTGGCTGTGCATAGAGGAGTGTTGGTTCCTACAGTTATGTATGGTAGTGAATGTTGGGTTTGGCAGCATAAGAAGCATGAAAATAGGATTAATGTTGCGGAGATGAGTAGTCCGAGAAGAATATTTGACATATCACCTTAGTAATAAGCAATTTTAAAAAAATGGGTCGGGTATTATTTAAAATAATTTTTTACAACAAACAGTAATCCTTTTTAATGAAAATTATATTTTATTTAATTGGCACTGACAGTGACAGAAATCAACCTCAAAATTAAAAAAAAACGAGCGCTCTAACCGCGCGCTCATTCGTCATATAAACTCTCGGAAAATTGGTTGACGTCTATCTGACGGCCAACTCTAACTGCGCGCTCATTCTTCAAATGTTACTTTTACTGTTACTGTTACTGTTACACATTTTACGAAATGACCCCCACAAATTGCGAGTAAGCGAGAGGAAAGATGTTACACACGCAAGAAAGAGAGAGCAAAGATGTTACACATAAAAAAATACTGTTTTTGAAATATGCTCAACTGCAAAACACAGAAATAATCAATAGAGAATCATCTTTTTTGTATTATCTCTTTTTAGTTTCGGATGTCAATGGATCATCAAAAATGGTCAATCATTTTGAGCTTTGATAAAAAGAGATGATATATACTTAATGAGTGTTATAAATTAATATCTCACCAGTAAAGATTATCCAATTCTGCTGTAAGCTTATTTCACAAAGAAATCATCATTTTATTGTTAAATTGTCAAAAGTCCCTGTACCGAAACCGAAAATTAAATGGCATTGGACAGTAAGACAGTAAGACAGTTATAAAAGTAAAACAAGATTGGGATAAATCGTATTTTTGTCAACTTTTAGAAGACGTTCTAGTCTAGTTCGGCCCTGCTCCGCATATCTCCGTCGGAAGCTAAACAGCTAACTAAATGATCATTACAAAATATTTATTGCTAGGGCGTTTTAGAGGATTAATATCCATCTATCACGAGGTAGACACAAAGATCTTTTCTTGCTATTTAACATTCGAGTTCTTTGCTTTTTGAAAAATGTTCGGCAGCGCTTTGAATTCCCGAAAACGCCGGTCATATTTTACGTCCCGATGCCGGGAAATTTAATACTTAAGTAGCTACAGAGAGAAAAAAATAAATACTTGGAGAAAATTAATTTACCTTTAACATTTCTCTTTTCATAATTATTTATCAGTATTCCCAAAGACAGAGGTATCTAATTTAAGTGGTTTTTGGTTAAAGTTGTTTATTTCCTATTAGCTCAATATCCAATATAATTCGTTCTGCTGGTACGCGTCCGAGAAAGATTTTATTTAATTTATAATTTATATTGACCCATTTTTTAAATGAATTCTTAAATACAGATGCAGATTCCATCCATGCTAAAAAATTTTTGTGAGTATAGAAGAATTGGAGAAGGAGAAGGGGGATGCGCAACAAAAAATAGGTATTTTTATGTGGATGCACCCTCCACTTAAACAGTCATTAAAAATATGTCTCAACTTTCAAATCCTATCGATCACTTTCGGTGAATGATACAAATAGACTCAGGCAGGAACAGGTTGATTCCATCAATAGGGATCTTAAAGCAATCGTCGAGTGGGGAACCAACAATCTTGTTCAGTTCAACGCCCAAAAAACACAAAGTGCCACATTTTCCAAGAAAGTGAATTCCTCAAATCATCCCATCACAATGTCCGGAAATACCCTTGAACCAAATCCCTCCATCTCGAAAGTCGGCAAGCCAGAGGCTAGGTTTTCTGTGGAAAGCTAGAAAGTTTTTTACTCCTGATCAACTGTTGACGACGTACAAGGCTCAAATCCGACCTCTTCTGGAGTATTGCTCCCACATTTGGGGTTCAGCACCAAGGCATTTTCTTCGTCTTCTAGATTCTATTCAGAAAAGAGCCATTCGCTTGATAAACAGCTCAACTCTCACAGATACCCTTCACCCTCTAGAACATAGAAGAAGAGTTGCAGACCAGTCAATTCTCTACAGATATTTCCATGGCAGATGCTCCAGAGAAATAAAAACTCTTGTACCACCATTGGCCACATTTGGCCGAAGAACTCGGCACGCTGATCAGTCTCACCCATTTACCATTTGACACTACAAGGACCAATCTTCATCAAGAATCCTTCTTTTACAGGGCTGCTACGGAATGGAATAAGCTTCCAAAATCAGTTTTTCCAGAGAACTATGATCTGCAACTTTTTAAAAAGCGTGTCCACAATCATTTTCTTTCTATAATCCCTTTCCCTTCTAATAGTCGCAGTGCGGGCCGTCCGCGGCCCACACGATAGGTCTACCCTTTTTGCGACTATTTTCTAAAAAAAAAAAGAAATGTACCATCAACTCTCCTGTGGTGAAATAATATCCAAAAACGAACAAAAAATAAGAATGTACGAAACTATTGTACAAAGTATACTATTATGCGTCTCAGAGACATGGAAGGTAACAAAAAGAGATAGGCAAAGGTTAAAAGCGGCCGAAATGGACTTCCTACGAAGGAGTTGTACGGTATCAAGGTTGCCAAGAGTCACAAACAATGAAATAAGGCTGAAAATGGCAGCAGAAACACCTATAATGGAGGAAATTGAGAGACGACGACTTAAATGGTATGGACACGTAAGACGTACGAAAGATGATCGATGGCCCAAAAATATATTAGAATGGCAACCAAAATTCAGGCGAAAGCGCGAAAGACCACCAGAAGAGTGGTTAAAACAAACAAGAAAGGACATGAAGAGGAGAGGATTAGAAGAGGCAGGATAGAGAGGCATGGAGAAGAGGATGCGAGAGACGGCCAACGATGCTGTAAAAAACTCGCTTATATATACCATCAACTAATCTAATTAGGGTGGAGTGAAAAGGATTCGCGTTCCCACACGCTTAAGTATAGCTAAAACTGGTAGCAAAGGACCTCCTTTGTTCTTTTCCGCAGTAAAATAAGAGTTTATATTTAATATTAAGGCATCTACATCTAAAACACGTCGCAGCATTTTCTCGGTCAATTATGTATACATACACTAGTTGAAATTACAATCGGTACTGTACGATTTTAATGTCGGTACCCACTACAATGATCATTTTTTCCAGCCATTTGCGTCCGCTGTTGGGCATAGACCTCCTCAAGTTTCTTCCAAGTTTCTCGGTCCTGTGCCGCTGCAATCCAGTTGGCGTTGATCTTTTTTAAATCATCTGTCCATCTGGTGGGTGGTCTTCCGGGGTTTCATTTGTCTGACCATGGCCTCTATTCCAGAAGTTTTTTCGTCCATCTCTGATCTGTTTGTCGTGCTACATGACCGGCCCACCTCCATTTCGACTTTGAGATCTTTTCAATTATGTCTTCTACCTTTGTTCGTCTACGAATCTCCTCATTTCTTACTCTGTCTTTGAGTGATATCCCCAGCATAGATCTTTCCATCTTTCTTTGTGTGACACTCAATTTCCTTGCTGAAGCCTTAGTGAGCGTTAGGGTTTCTGCCCCATATGTGAAAACCGGTAGGATACACATGTTACAAGTCTTACTTTTTAGACTTATAGGAATTTTGTCCTTAAATATGTTTCTCAATTTGCCGTATGCTGCCCATCCGAGGTTTATGCGCCTTAAAAGTTTGGTTGTCCCTGTTGATTTTTAATTCAATGATTACGATGATAACCCAGGATTACTAATTACTTTTCTAGAAATCTAACAAAAATGAATCAACAAGCCAAATGATAGCTTAATAGCTTAGTAAATCAGTAAAATTTGTTTGGATAACTTACCTACCTCTCTTTATGTACAATAAATAAAGTCATTAGGAACAGATTTGGTTGCAAAATTAAGCGTGCCAACAAAAAAAATATTTCATTATTCCAATCAAGAAGCCCCTTATAAAATAAAATTCTATACCTACAAAATTTGTTTAAAAATATTAGAGGAATTTACTTTTTTCTTCTTCCTTCTTTAAAGTAAGCAATTTGCTTGTTTTTCTTCGTATCCTCTGCCGTTCAATTGTTATAAAGGTTGTCGTCCATTTCTTGCGAGGTCTTCAAACGCTTCGGCGCCCTAAGGGCGACTTGTCTCTAGTTATTTCGCTGTGTACGTTAATATAGGTCGGATGACAGCCTTGTAGATTCGGGATTTTGTTTCGATTCCGATATATTTGTTTCGGAGGATTGTATCGTTTAGGTAAGCTGAGGTTCGTGCTGCTTTTGCCGCTTGGTTTCTTACCTCCGCCTCGATATTGCCGTATCCTGATATTTCTATGCCTAGGTATTTAAATTTCATCTCCTGTTGTATAAGTTTTTTATCCACAACCAGTTTGCATCTGATAGGTGTTTTTGAAGTTGTCATGCATTTCGTCTTTGCTGCAGATATCTTCATTTTTAGACTTTTTGTCGTTGTGCTGAATTTGAATAGTAATCTCTGCAATCAGAACAGCATCATCGGCATAGCATAGGATTTTAAAGTCTCTGTTCTCCATTTTATACCCTTTCAGGTTACGAGTGCTTTTTATTATTTCGTCCATAAAAATGTTGAACAATAAGAGGCTAAGGGAATCACCTTGTCGAATACCACTATTTACAGGAATTTCTTTGGTAGTTGTACCATTAATTTTTGCTTGTATTTTGTTTTTCTGGTTTTTATGATGTTGTATGGGATTTGCCTCTTGTATAGAAGTTGTACCACGTCCTCCAGTTGTATTCGGTAAATATTAGGGTAATTAATTCTAAACAGGAGTGTAATGATATGAATGTAATTTTTTTCTTTACAATATTTTAAATATAGACGATTGGCTTATCCCTGTTGCCAGACTTAATCGGCAAGTACTGATATCTGCATACACAACGAGGAACTAGCGACCTCTAGTAACAATGCCAAATTAGAGTCTAAATTGGCAATACTGATGCCAAAGAACGTAAAATAGCCAATTTTTAAATAGAAATTGCGAAAACACGAAAAATCATTGCGAAAATCAAAATCCATATTCAAACTTCCCGGTATCCCGGAAACGAGCAATATTTGTAAATACATTTAACATTTATTTGATAACTAATAGGTATATTAAAAATATATATTTTTCATTGCAATCTTAATTGCATCGACGTCGGTAAAATGATGCTCAAAGTTCACGAAATTTTCCATAATCTCCACTAGTCTTTTAGAAGATTCAGTCCAGACATGATGAATGTCCTAAATGTGGACAATATTTAATTTATACCAATGACTGTGGTGTGTTATTATGATACTTCAAATTTTTGGATTTTATTTTTTTTTCGAGTTGCTTAATTGAAGAAACGCCGCCAATGGCTGTTAGCCTTTTGGGGTGCGTCAAAGTAGAATTGGGGTGATAACGAACTGGAACCTGGAATCTACTTGTCGAATACCACTATTTACAGGAATTTGTTCGGTAGTTGTTCCATTAATTTTGGCTGGTAGTTTGTTTCTCTGGTAAATATTTTCGATGGTTTTTATGATGTTGTATGGGATTTGCCTGTTGTATAGAAGGTGTACTAAGTCTTCCAGTTGTATTAGGTCAAACGCCTTTTGCAGGTCTATAAAACACATGAAGGCTAGTTTGTTATACTCGATGGATTTTTCAGTTATTTGTCGCAGGGCAAATATCGCATCTGTACAAGATCTTCCTGATCTGAATCCTTGTTGTTCATCGCCCAATGTGGTGAGTTCATTTATTTTATTTGTTATAATCGTTGTTACTAGCTTTAAGGTTGTATTTAGAAGAATTTACTCTTGTAGTTTTTAAATGTACAGTTGAATACTGGTTATCGAGTTTCTAACGATAATCCGAAACCACCGTATGTATATTCGTGAAATATGCTATAAAACTTATTTTCTTTTTCTTTGTTTGTACCCGATTTTATTTTATAATTTCATAATTCATTCAATATCATGATCATTTAAATTCATCTTAAAATTTTTATTTTTTTTTGGCTTTGACTCACGTCATTCAGCCAGAACGTCTTACAATTTGTACTATTAAAATCAAAAATAAAGTACTTTATCCTCGAGTTTATCACCAGTTAAATTTTTGTCGCCAACTCGCCATGAAACGTGTTGCATAAAACAGTAATTAATAAATAAACAAAAAGTTAAGCCTATCGTTATCTAATGCTAATTACGACACTTATTATCTTTCACAAATGGCGTTTCCTGGTATCGACTTTTCTTTTGTTACAAAAATTTTACAAGTCCCATTTCTATGAAATTTGAACGTTCTCCCTTAAACATAATCCAAGTTTAAGCAGGCCTAACCGGAAGCCTATACATTCTCGGATAAAATCAAGAATATTTTAGTTAAATTTACATTTTAGGCCTAATGATACTCCGGCCGCGACCGGAATAACAGCATTTAAATGACACGGTCAATGCCAGCGCGTTCGAAGATTTAAAAATATCCTCTAATTTTTTTGAAAACCCCACTTCCTTTTTTTAAAAATAATTCAGGGAGCTAAAATATTTTTCTCTGCAAAGTTTGTGCAGTCACAGTTTAGATACATTATGATTGTGAATTAGTCGGTGCATTGTTATTTTATTCTTACGATAAATTATGCTATCAAACATTTTTTAACGTTTAGCGCTACCGTGGTGGGAGAACATTCTCGCCATTGGCTGTACCGCCCAGCTCGCTCACGTAGCATATTCCCTTAATAGACGAGGAAAGTGTGTCGTCACAATTGCCATTTTTATCAAAAACTGATTCCAAACAAAGAATTTGAGGTTACATTCTCTGTTGATGCATTGCAGATTACTCTTTTAATACCTTAAACACAGTCTTTAATAGAATTATAAAATCGAAGGTAACACAAATATTTTATATATAACACGGAGAACACAATCTTCTACCAAACACCTTTACTGAATAAGTATCTGACAAACTGATTTAAATTTGACAGAGATTTGAAATCACTTTTCGACAAGAATCACATCTGTGAAAAACTTTCTCAATGAAAGATAGATTAGCTTGACGTCCTTCAGAAATGTATACATTTTTTCGGGAACAAAACTATTTTTGATCTGGGAACACGGTACTGCCCCCGCCAAGTAGAGAAAAAAAGCGTCAAGGCCGCACCCCCCCTATACCCCTGTACCCCCCTATAACTTCGTTGTGGATAAAACTAGAAGCCTGAATTTTCAGTAACCAAGCAGGCATTGTATAAAAATGGTATATTTTAAATTTCATTCAATTTGAACCGGTACTTTAAGAATTATAACTAGTCAAAGTTTCTTTATTTTGTCACTCACTGACCTCTTATTAAAACTATAAGGCACTTCTACATTTACATTTGCAGTAAATGAATCGAGGACGATAATAAAAAGTTTGGGTGACATCGTGTCTCTTTGCCTAACTCGTCTTTCGAGTGGAAATTTAGTTGTGTTTTGTGTAACCTCACGCATGCTGTTGTATTTTTATATATATTGTGTATTAGTAAAGTATATCTGTAGTCAATGCGGCATTGACTAAGAGCTTTGAGAATTGCGTCTGGTTCTACAGTGTCAAATGCTTTCAGGAAGTCCACGAAGATCAGAACCAACGGTCTATTATACTCCACTGTTTTTTCAATAAGAGTTTTTAAGGCCAATAGATGATCTGAGAAATAATTAACAACATTAGGTACGCTGGTGATACTGCTATAATGGCAGAAAGCCTCGAAGACCTTCAAACACTACTAAATGCAGTAAACAATGCATGCAATGAAAAGGGTTTAAGTGTCAACACAAAGAAAACGAAGTGGATGGTTGTCGGTAAAATTAATATCGAGTATCCAAAATTAAAATTAGATGGTAAAATTCTGGACAGAGTACAACACTTTAGGTATTTGGGTAGCTGGATAGACTGTAGAGTTGAAAGCGATGAAGAAATCTCAACCAGAATAGAACTGGCACGTAAAAGATTTACTAGTTGGCGTTCTATACTATGTAATAGAAGTCTTTCGATGAACATCCGTCTAAGAGTATTAAAGTGTTACGTTTGGTCTGTTTTGCTTTGTGGATGTGAAATCTGGACACTGAAAGTAAAGCATCTAAATAAATTGGAAGCGTTTGAGTTATGGTGCTATCGCCGTATGCTAAAGATTCCGTGGACAGCACACGTAACTAACGAACATGTGTTAGAATCCCTACATAAAGAGCGAGAATTGACAAACACCATCATAATAAGAAAAGCCGAATACTTTGGACATATGATGAGGGGGCATAAATATCACATGCTCCGATTAATTATCCAGGGTAAAATAGAAGGAAAGCGATGGATTGACAGAAAACAGCTTTCTTGGCTTCGTAATATTATACATTGGACGGGTCGAACAGTATGTAGCTACCGATCGAGAAGCTTTCCAACAAATTGTCAACTCTATGATAGCCAACGCGTGATGATAGCCAACGTTTGAAAACAAGCATGGCACACAAAGAAGAAGAAGATGATCTGTAGTTCCAAATCCTGCGCGAAATCCTACCTGTTCCACTGATTGGTAAAAATCAAGCTTTTTTTCTAGTCTGTTGGTTATTATTCTTGTGAAAAGCTTGTATAAGTGAGAGAGTAAGCTGATGGGACGATAGTTGGCTATGTCTGTAGGATCTCCTTTTTTATGAAGCAGTATCATCAAAACGTTTTTCCAATCCCCTGGTATGATGGTGTTTTTTAGGCAAAGGTTAAAAAGTTTTTTTATTTTATTGATAAGAATTATAAGAATGATTTTAATTGCTTCTATCGTTATAGAATCTGTTCCTGCTGATCTATTGTTCTTTATTTGTGTTAGTGCTTTTTAAATGTCCTCACCATCAATTTCGGGAATATCTTCGGAACCTTGATTCATATAAATGGTTTTGAAGAAATAGTTGTCGTGAAAAAAGAATGGAGTTCTTTATGCCACGCTGCTGGATTCGATGCAGCAATCACTGCGTAATTTTAATTATTAATTAGAGAAAACCAATCATTTTATTACATAAAACAAGAAAAACATCAGGAATGATACTTATTAGCGTGGGTATTTGCAATTTTAATGATCAGTTCGCCTAATTAGAAAATATATTAAATAGCTAATGATCCCGCCATTATCCACGACAGGTAAAGCACAAGGTGGAAGAAATATCCACTAAACACTGCATTTATTTTTATTTAGATACCTAAAACTAGAATAATCCGTCCTGTAACAGCTATTATACGCATTAATTTATATTAATTACCTTATTTGAATAAACAAATGCACGATAATTTGTTTTAATTAATAATAAAAAAAAACTTTGCTTAATTGTGAATTTTAATTAATTACGTATATTTACAATATGATCGCTTGATGTTAGGCGCACTTTGCAGACGGTTTTTTCATGTTTTAATATTATGGAAAATTCATGGTCGATTTAACTTGTGTTAGTTAACGGAGAATTTTTTTTTTTAAATTGCCGAAATGGAAAGGTAATTGCACCAATGAATAATGTATGAAACGATAAAAAAAATTATGAAAATTTTGTGACAAAAAATTCAATGTGGAATGAACGTATTCAATCATAAAAATCATTTCGCTCGAAAACCAATGCTCTCTAAAAAGGCCAAGCGCCAGAGCAAAGAACACTGTTCGTAATGCAATCTTCTACCGAATTGATTTGACTGTTGGAACATGTTCAGGGATATCCCCTGAATATAAATCCACGTTGGCGTCATGCGGGGGTGGTCGCAGGCCCTAGGAGACATGGATTTGGAGTTGTGACAAATTCTCAACAACATAAGATACGCGGATGACACCGTAATACTCGCGCAGTCCATCGATGACCTACAGAGACTTATTAATAAGGTGACTGAAGCTTGCGAAGTATTTGGTTCGAAAATAAACACGGCAATAACCAAATACATGCTAATAAGCAAAGGAGTTCATATTCAAGTTGCTAGTGTCTACGTCAACGGAACACAATTAGACAGAGTCTCAAGTGCGAGCTACCTTGGTTGCAGGATAAACGAGGACTGGGATCCATCAGTTGAAATCAAAATACGTATGTGCCCGGGCAACATTTATTCGAATGAAAAAACTTTTTACCAGTCACGAGGATGATTAAAGCATATGTCTTTCCAGTTCTTTTGTATGGAGTCGAGAGCTGGACACTAACAGAAGCCGCATATGTCTTTCCAGTTCTTTTGTATGGAGTCGAGAGCTGGACACTAACAGAAGCCACGCTCAAACGTCTACAAGCTTTCGAGATGTGGTGGTACAGGAGGATGCTAAGAGTAAGTTGGGTGGAAAAGATCAAAAACGAGGAGGTGCTTAGAAGAATGCATAAAGATACAGAAGTGGTCAATATTGTAAAACAACGAAAACTTGAATATTTTGGACATATCATGTGACACCCAGAAAAGTATGACATTCTACATCTTATAATACGAGGTAAGATTAATAGTAATAGACGCCCCGGCAGACGAAGAACTCAAAAATCTCAGACAGTGGTTTGGTCTTACCACTATACAACTTTCAAAGCGGCTACCAACAAAATAATGATTGCAAACATGATAGCCAGAATGATCGCCAACGATCTTTAAACGGCCATGGCACCTAGAAGAAGAAGAAGAATGGGGTGGTCGCGTTAGCTGCCATCTTGGAAAACACGTTTTATCAAATATCCCGTGTCTCTAGAACATTTATTTTTAACTGTACAAAGCATAGATTTTTATTTATAGCGCTCCAAACTTTTTTTTTGTTTATAGCTAAATACTGAAATATTTTATTCGAATAATTATTTATTATTACTTACTTGAATTTTTCATCAATGATCTGCACTTTATTGAGACTTATTATCAACAGTCAATATTTATTTATATAGTTTACGCATATAACAGCAAACTTTATACACAACACTGTAACTTAAGTGCACAGCTGATGGCTGACAGTACCGACCTCTCGGAAAATTGGTTGACAGTATCTGACGGCCAACTCTAGCACTGCGCACTCATTCGTCAAATCAAATAGCGCGTGCTTCTGCGACTTCCTGTTACACACTTCCTCTTACATTTTACGAAATCATTTCCACGAATTGCAAGAAAGCGAGATGAAAGATGTTACACATCTGTTACACACTTCCGTCCCATTTCACGAAATCACTCTCACAAAATGCTATATTGACTGAAACTTTCTGATGTAATTCGTTCCTATAGATTATTAACCATAAAAAAATAAAATAAAAATTGAAACATACAGATTCTGGAAGGTCACTAGAGAGCTTATTTTAGATGTTTGGCCTTTATTGTTGACAGAATTATTATAATCGTCGAATCGATTGAAGAAAAAAAAATATTAACATACCAATGGCGCTATTATAAGTATTTTGATCGCTATCTTTAATTATAATTATAATTTTAAAGTTAACTGTTTTTTTTTTATATTTTTAATCAACGTCAGCCATAATATTCTCCAATCAATTTTTGTGTGAGATTTTTAAAATATTTATGATTTGATGTAAATTTAACACACTTGTTGCATAATTTTTGAAATAAATCACAGTTTTCAGGATTAAAATAACAATTTTTTTATATTTTCTGCCCCCTTCCAATTTTTATGATCTATACCGCCATTCGTACATTTCTAAAAGAACTGATTCATATTTGGCTCGTGATGTTTTAACCATGACGTAATGATTTTTTTCTAAATTAATTAAATGTCGTTGTATGGGTACGTTGTTAAAAATAATTATAATAAGAATTTACTTACAAAAGAGATAAGTCGAATGCTTACTTAACCAGTCATTAAATATTTTAATAAGATATATAATTTAATTAAGTTTAAAAACCTGTTAATTGTCTTCCAAAATTATGGCCGATAAAAAATACATAAAGTATGAATATATATAAATATATTTTTATTTAATTACGAAATTTTTTATGAATTAATTATTAATTTTTTTAGAAATCAATAATTTTTGCTTAAATATTTAATTTTGTCTCGGTCTGTATGTGGCAAACCGAAAACGAAACAGAGCCGTTTGCAGGAACCTAGTCAACATTTTAGAAAAACGTTCGGACCCGTCGATTTTTTCTTAAAGGGGAACACTCTTTTTCGGTATTTTTGACTCCACTACATTCGACCCCAAGCGAGGGTAAGAATTACCCCAAAAATTTTAAATGACATTGGTGGTCGAATAAGATGTCTTTTGAAAGCTCTGACAATTCTCTTTATAATAGTCATTAAATTTTACATTTCCTCCCAATACTTTGAAAAAAATTTCATGTTTAAAGTCCAATTATTTTAGCTGCTTACTTGATTCAATGTTTAAACTGATGACCACTCGCTTCCATACAATAATAAAGATTTGGTTCAAAACGTTCACGCACATTCCGAAGAATTTCCGGAGTAATTCGACGGCACTCGTCAACGATTCTTTGACGCAAATCTACCAACGACGCTGGTTGTTGTGTTTTATAGATTTTACTTTTTAGATGTCCCCACAAAAGGAAATCGAGGGGTGATAAATCTGGCGATCGTGGAGGCCATTCAATGCTGCCTCTTCTCCCAATCCAATGCCGTGGAAAACGTTGGTCTAAATACTGACGAACAATCGCCGCATAATGCGGAGGAGCACCGTCCTGTTGAAAATAAAAATGATCTTCGTCATACTGTTGATTATTTTTAAATACGTATCAGTCCAGGTAGGGCCAATAAAGTCTTCCAGTAATTGCAAATACATTTCACCAGTCAAATTGCCTGGTAGAAAAAAAGGACCCACCAATCCGGTCACCGCAAATGCCAGCTCATACATTTAATTTCTCCGGTTGCTGTGTATGCACCTCGTGAAAAACTCTTGGGTTTGAATCGGACCAAAAGTGGCAATTGTGGCGATTTATTGTCCCGTGCAAGAAAAAACTGCATTTATCGGAAGAGCAGATATTAAAAAGGAAGGAGAGTGTCTTCCTTTAATCAAAAATCGACGGGTCTGAGCGTTCTTCTAAAATGTAGACGAGGTTCCTGCAAATGGCTCCGTTTCGTTTTCGGTTGGCCACCCTGTACTTGCATTTAATACTATGAAGAACAAAACTAACTAGACTTTATATTGTAGTTCGCATTTGTTATTTTTTTAAAATTGGCCACAATATTAACGAAAAAAATGATGATTTTTAAATGTTTAGTGGAAACAGAATAGACTTTGTCTATTATCTACCATAATTTTTCTAGCATTTGAAGATCTCTGCATTTCAAGTACAAAAAAATGATTATATAAGTATGCATGCTTGTCTCGTCCATTTAAATTACATATGATCCCAAAAAGTTTTTAAAATATTTAGTGTACTCAAAATGCACATTACTGATTTTTTCTTAACGTTTTTAAAATAGTATATCGTTGGATCTATCTGATTTTCTGCTTAATTTTAGCCATAATTGCTACATTGCTACAAGACAAACATTTTTGTGATCCTACGGTATGTACACTGATTTTTGCCAGTTCCGTTTCATTCATTACCAAAAACGACATACTTTACAGAGCTACACATACAAAAAAAAACGAGTAACTGACGCTAATACGTTGTCTTGAACTGTTGTCTTTTCATTCATTGCATAATTAACCGTAACACACACATGGTATATCGTTTGTTGCCATCGTCGACTGCTGCGGTTCAAAAACTCACTCAACATCTCATGATTCGAGACAACATGAACCTTGCACATACGCAAGAAACAGGAAATGCATCATTAACAAGAGCTTGTGCGTTTTATCAAAGCTGTTCTAATTCAAATCACCACTACCATATTCCCCCCAACGGCCATTGTCTACACATAATCTACACAGTATTCGCGTTTTCAACTACCGAAGCACACTGTAAGTAATGTCAAAGGCAGAGGCTTATTTTCATATATTATTTACTTTCCTTGTGTTGTGTGGAAATTTTTCAGGAAAGTGTCGTGTCGTGATAATTAATCTGTAGGTTGATATGCCTCATTTTTTATGTAATAAAATTTCTAATAATTGTATCATGAAAAATCAAAAGATATATGTAAATTTTATGACTCTCTTTGGTTGTTTAAATGCAACACAGAATAGTTTGTACTTCGTAGAAAGCGGACAAGTATTGAAAAGCAGACACTTTATTTTATGTGGGATTTGTGATGGAAAATCCAATTTGCGCAATGGCTGGACTCGGATTAAATGCAAAAAAGACCAAAGTATTAGTAATTAGCAAGCAATCTAATATCATAGCTAACATAACAGTTGGGGGTAATCTATTGAAGCAAGTAAACCAAATAAAATATCTAGTCAGCATAATAACCAACAGCGCGGATAGTCAAACTGAAGTAAAATCAAGGATTGAGCAGGCTCGAGCAGCATTTAAAAACATGAGTAGGATCTTGAGCTGTAGAGATCTAAAGTTAACTCTAAGAATCCGACTTCTCAGATGTTGTGTCTTCTCCACCCTGCTGTACGGTATGGAAGCCTGGACTATAAACAAGTACGAAGAAAGACGACTTGAAGCCTTTGAGATGTGGGCTTACAGGAAAATATTAAAAGTTTTATGGACGGAAAAAGTATCCAACTCGGTAATACTCCAACGTCTGATTAAAATTCTTACCACCATCAAAAGAAGGAAACTGCAATATTTCGGGCATATTATGAGAGGCGAAAGATACCGATTACTGCAGAACATCACGTCGGGAAAAATTTATGGTAAAAGAAATCCGGGCCGCAGAAAAGCATCGTGGCTCAAGAATCTTCGTGACTGCTATAAACTCAACTCAAGCTCTACTTTGACAGAGTAAGGATAGTCTTGTTGGTGACCAACGTTCTAGAAGGACATGGTACTTAAGAAGAAGGGTTGTTATTTAGTAAGATTATTGCTGTGTAGAGATGGAGTAATGTGCTATTGAGCCAGTCAGCCTCTGGACGTGGTATTAGACGCTAAAAGTACTAGAATTTAAATTAATAGTCTTCGCATCCTTTAAGCGTTTTCAACACGGCATACGCAAAAAAATGCCATTGCTCTATTATACAACTCGCAATCTATTATTCGAATTGTGTAATGGCGGGAAAGAGTTTTAATATGGAAAATAGATTTTTTTTGCTGTCGCTGTAAATGGTAGCGCTTTCAGGTCGATTAAGTGTAATTGTTTTTAGTAAGAGTCATTGAAATTACAATTCCGAGAATGTTGCGATGTCTATTTATCAACAGGGGCGCAGGAGGCATTTGAAACCGAAAAAAACCAGTCATATTAGCGGCCATTTTATCATTCTCTCACGTGGTTTGAACGAATCGTTATTAAATTTGAAATTTTTATTTATCGCTCCTCAATTAAGTATGTTAATTAAGTATTTATTAAAACAACTACATAAAGAACGTCATTATCTGGATGTGACAATCTGTATACTTACTATCTATAAGAATAAAGGCAAATTTGAGAATACAAGTCTCCAGCCAATAGGCAGTGAGTAAACAGTTAAATTGTTAAACTAATTAACTGAAATTCCACGAGAATTTATTTATCTATTTAACGGGATTACGATTGTGGGGAATTTACGTAAAAAGGTAAAAATATAAACATTTTCCTTTGGAATCAAAACCATTTGATAAGATTTCATTAACTTCGTCAAAATAGGTAGATACTTTAAAAAGTTAGATGGTTATCATCAGTGAATGATAATTACTTACTGCAAAATTATTGCCTGGTAGCTTATTTTTTTATATTATTATCTGGAATATTGTTTGAGATGATTTTTCTGGTTTGTAATAAATAAAATTTAAAATACCTCGCCTTATAAATCTGCTTCGTCAAACTCACTATTCCTAACTTTATCCATCAGAGTCACTCCAGCTATACTTCTTATACTACTCATCCTGCTTTCATGTTTCTTCTGCCAAATCCAATATTTACTACCATACATAAGTGTACGAACCAGCACTTCTCCATGCACAGCCAGTTGTGCTGTTTTTGACACCCTTCGCTCAATATCCCAGTCATACTTTCTGGTACTCGTAGAATTATGAAGTATAATATACAAATTCATTCATCATCTACTTCAAAGCGCCAAAACCATTGCTGAGTTAAGCCTTATTTTTGTTCTATCGTGACTATCACGACGGATGCTCTGATCATCTGGCTGGGCTGTTACCCTCACAAGCAACTACTGGTCGTGACACTTTGCAGTTCAACTTTGATTCTTTCTTTTGGCGAGTTACCAATCTCTGGAATTAACTACCCAACGAACTCCTCCCAGAATAAGGCAACTTAAAGCTCTACAAGAGCTGTCTCCTACTTTCAATGACTACAAGGTATAACAGACACGTCCTAGTGGATCAAATTTAAGAAAAGTCTATTAATTACACTTCTCTTAGTATTCTCTTTTTATTTTCGTGAAAATAAAATGACCATTAACAATGAGAAAACTGACTGTATGTTACTGACGATCAATAACACTCACAAGCCAGACACCATACAAATCAATAAACAAAAAATTAAATGTAGTTCTTCGGTTCAATTCTTGGGAGTCCACCTTAATGACACCATGACATGGACAACTCAGGTGGAGGCGCTATACAACAAATTGTCGTCAATAACTTATGTAATTCGAGTACTGAAGCCAAATCTAAATGTAACAGTGCTACTCTCGGTCTATTATGCAAATTTTTACACTAGAATGAAATTTGGTATTGCAACAACATGGGGAAGTTGCTCAGGATTGAATACAATTTTCAAGTGTCAAAAAAGAGTTATACGAATAATATTTGGTTTAGCTCATGATGGGTCGTGTAGGGGAATCTTCAGAAAAAACAATATGCTGACAGCACCTGCAGTTTTTATTGTGGAGTAAATTACATTTTTGTTCAAACATAAAGAGTATTTTCATAATTATAGAATTACCCATGGTCACAGTACTCGGGTCAAATATGACTATAAATATCCTATACATTCGAGGACTGTTTTTGAAAAAGGTCCGCTATATAAAGCAATTCAATTTTACCTTAATATTCCTAATTAAATTAAAAGATGACTCTAGATGCGAAAATATTTATGCAATATGGAGCCTTATTGTATAGATAATTTTTCTTAGTATTAAATTATTTACGTGTATTGTATTTTATTTTGTGTCCTTTGTATTTTATATGTTGTGTTTTGTTTGTTATATAATTTTTGTAATTCAGTGACGTATTTCTCAGACCACAACTCTGCCGAAATAAATAAATTATCTATCTATCTATCTATCTATCTATCTATCTATCTATCTATCTATCTATCTATCTATCTATCTATCTATCTATCTATCTATCTATCTATCTATCTATCTATCTATCTATCTATCTATCTATCTATCTATCTATCTATCTATCTATCTATCTATCTATCTATCTATCTATCTATCTATCTATCTATCTATCTATCTATCTATCTATCTATCTATCTATCTATCTATCTATCTATCTATCTATCTATCTATCTATCTATCTATCTATCTATCTATCTATCTATCTATCTATCTATCTATCTATCTATCTATCTATCTATCTATCTATCTATCTATCTATCTATCATCTATTTTGTACGAGGATTGTTGCTATTTTGCAGCGAGAAGAGCTAGGAAAATGTTTGCTAAAGACGTAATAGTTTTGGTAGCTAAATGTATAGTTCTGTGCAAATGATAAAAAATAATGGTAGCTTGTTAAAACACGTCATAGATATTGGGTTCAAAATAAACGAAAATCTGCGCTACTGTGCTGGTAAAATTTGTACCTGGATTTTGTCAGACGATCTTTCGTCGTGTGGTCTTAATCATTTTTGCGCAGCAGTAATTTAACGCGAAAGAAAAATGTGTGGCATCATATTAATTTGCGACGGACGTTCGAAAGAAAAAGGAAATTATCGACTGCAAATCATCGCTATTATAGCACATCAAAGTCGGATAATACCTTATAAGTTCCTTTTTTTTTCTTGAGCTATACCAACAGTTTTATTTTATGTATCGCCTTGTATGAAAAACGTTTGATACTCTTAGTAATTACTTTCGAGTAAAATGAAGACTTAATGTGGGAAAATATTTGTATAATTGCTCGAAGAGTGCTAAGAAACAGTGATATTTATCGCAGTAAGTATTCCTACTTTATTTTCAAAAATTTTACATTCGTTGGTTTATTTTGTTGTGATTAAGTATATTTCGCCCCGTTTATAAAACACACACGGTGTTATTGTTGTAAGCACTGTTTGTATGTACTACCACCGTTTAGATATCAAAAAATTCGAATTGAATGGTTAAAGATGAATAAAGAAAATCAGCAGATATAGGAATATGGTATAAAGGAATTCCGAAATAAATCTTTTACATCCTTGTCGTGGATCACCGAAACAAAAGAGCGCGTTCTGTCACTCAAATCTCGATTCGAATTTAGATCCAGCAGGCTTTGCATGTCGTTGTGTTCCATTGTTTTTGAATTTGATGGATTTCCTTCGAATGCGAACATCTATTTCGGGGCATAATTGTTTGGAAGATTATCGGTGTGTTTGAATGCATTTCGAATCAATTAGGGAGGTTTTCGTGCGACTACAGGGTGGTCTTTCCGACAATTACACGTTATTGTTTCTCAAATTTATGTAAGCATACAGTAAAATATCTTTATTTACGGTTCATTTATTCGCGTTTTCACTATTCGCGGGTTAAAATATCGTGACAAAGTTCCTGTGTATACGCTACTAAAAATTTCTTTATTCGCGGCTCCAGTCGGTATCTTGAAAGGATTCGCATTCGGACAACCTGCCAGTGTTTTGGCGTGCAAATGAGAAAGCGTGAGTAACAAGTGCTTTTTTTTCTGACTGGTTCCGGAATTGTTTTGTTTCTGGTGTTAACTTATTTAAAAAAAAATTAATTTAGACTTTAAGGCCGATCTAGTTTTGGACAATGCTTCAAGTCATCCTCGTAACTTCGATGTCAGATACTTAGCCGCCAGGAAACTGATAAACTTTGCTTGAAGTCTCGGAGGTGCTTGAGAGGATGCATAGCCTTCACGACCCCCCCTACAATCTACAATATACATCCTCGTAAGCTTAAAACTATACATCCAAATATAAAGGTGATATTTTTACTTTCTAATACAACTGCTTTACTCCAACCTATGAACCAAGGAATAATCCAGGCGTTCAAGCTCCATTATATAAGACGAACAAAAAATGATATCGAAGTGAGACCAATTGCATTCGACGCATAATTCCCCAACTTAAAACTGATTAGATTTTCAGCGAATCAAAAAACTGATAAATATAATAAACTTTCGGAATTATTTTTCGTCTCGATTATCTCGAGAACAAAAAATGATATCGACGTGGGACCAATTGCATTCGACGCATAATTCCGCAACTTAGAACTGATTAGATTTTCAGCAAAATCGGTCAAGCTGTTTTTTATGGAGAATCAAAAAACTGATAAATATGAGAAACTTTCGGAATTATTTTTCGTCTCGATTATCTGGAGAACAAAAAATGATATCGACGTGGGACCAATTGCATTCGACGCATAATTTCGCAACTTAGAACTGATCAGATTTTCAGCAAAATCGGTCAAGCTGTTTTTTATGGAGAATTAAAAAACTGATAAATATGATAAACTTTCGGAATTATTTTTCGTCTCGATTATCTCGAGAATAAAAAATGATATCGACGTGGGACCAATTGCATTCGACGCATAATTACGCAACTTAGAACTGATAAGATTTTCAGCAAAATTGGTTTTTTTATGGAGAATAAAAAAACTGAAAAAAATGGTAAACTACCTGAATTTTTATATTATAATATTTTTAATACAAAATTTTAAGATCTTTTGAATAATATGATTATTGCATGTCAGGAATATTTGTTAAAAAATATGATGACAATATTTCATAAAAAGAGATAGTTTTAGAAAAAAAATAGGAATTGGAGAATTTTAAACTTGTGTCAGTTTTGAGAGAATAGCATTGAAGACGCTATATCAGTGAACAATTATTGTTAGTAATAATCAAGCATTGTTTATAACAATTGAATATTGTTACCAACAAATGATTATTGATCATAATAATTAAAAAAAATTCATTCATTATAAACAATTGAAAATAGCTCCCGCTTATAAAATGATAAGAAAAAGTTTGAAAGAATACGGTTGACATAAACAGAATATTGTTAATGACAATTTTAATTTGTTATAAACAATTTGAAATCATTTTTTATAATTATTTTAATCATAATAATAATAATTATAACAACAAAACATATGGTATTTTTAATTCTTTTCACTGGGAAGTTAGTCGTGTGGACCTCTCGGGTCGCACCCAGACCACTGATATTTTATTTTTTATTTTGGAACCTTTTGGAACGTATCTTATAATCCCATACAAATTACCATTTCATATTCACGGTTTCTATATTCGCGACATTTTTACAGGTCAAGAATGACTGGTTTTTTAAGACAATTTTATAAACGTATATATATATTTTAAATAATTACCGTGAAAAAGCAGCAAGCTGACATTAAAACATAAGGAACATCGACAGGATTTGTTTAGTTTTCTCGTTTTCTATGAATACTTTTCGAAGCAAAACACGCTCCTCTTTTAGTAACGTCTATAAAGTAATTACCGAAACAATTATTAATGTATTCAAAAGCACATTTTCATGGCGTTATTCGCTTAAAAGATGAATAGTCAACGCCTTTGCGATGATAAACGATTCTCTTAAATATTATGACAGTTAATGACTTGTATTTTGACAGCTACATACGATAAATAACAACCAAATCACCGGATATGTTTATTTATTCGGAGAGAGATAGAATGCCGAGCGGGCCGTGCTCAGAGCGCGGCACACTGCGATTTCTAAATATATATAACAGGTGAGCGTTGTTTTTCATTCGCCAGCCATTCAAATCTTGTGCGTTAAGCATTCGTATACATATACATATTTATTTCCAAATTTATTAACGACGGCGGATTCTGAGCATGAATTGTGTGTACCTACACGTCTGTTTAAATTTAGGTACCTACTTCATTAACGAATTTATGTTTTTTTTAAATACGAGATCTAACAATACAATTGTAGGACTCGTTGATACTTAAACTTAAAATGTCACTTACTACATGTCGTATTATTCCTTAAACAGTTAGATTTTAAACGTGATAAGTTTTAACGTTTAAGAGTATTAACCCCTTGTACCCCCGTACAAAGAAAAGTGGCAACTAGAACGGTATCAACAAAATCAGTGCAAGAGGGAAACACTAAAGCACAAAAGGCAAGAAAACAGTAGATTACGATGACGAGATGGCAGGAAGAATGAAGCCAAGAAACCACGACAGCACAATGGAAAAAGAAGCTAATACCGGAAATCACACCTTGGGTAACACGTAAACATGGAGAAGTAGGGTACTACTTGAAACAATACTTTTCTGGACATGGACGTTTTAGATCGTACCTGCGACGATACGACGGGATACACCAGAACACACAATCTTATAATGTAACAGGTGGAACGTAATAAGGGAGAGACACACAAACGTGATCGGGGAATAGCTAACAACCTACAACGTAGTCAGACACATGCTTGACAGCGAAATTAAGTGGAAAGCCATAGAAAAGATGACTACAGATATACTAAAAGGAAAAGAGGAAGAAAAAAGGAGAGAAGAGCCTGTAGCAGAAAAGGATAGGGTGAAGTGAGGTAATACTATAAAGTGATTCCGCTACGCATCTATGGACACGAGGAGGGGTTTTAGTCAGTAAGACTCTGACACTTCTCATACAACCAGGCGTATGAGAGCCCATGGGGGTTTCCCCCCCAAAAAAAAACCCTTGTACCACTGTACGAGAGAGACGTTCTTCATGTTTAATAAATATTTATATATATATATATATATATATATATATATATATATATATATATATATTTGTTTACCCTTCTACTTGAGAGCTGCAAGCTAAATCGTTCTGAGAAGATTTAGCAGTATAGCGAATTCCAGAGGTTGGGTACTCGCCAAAAGAAAGACTTCCTTTAGACTAATAAATAAATGAGTAAATAGGAGTTGTGAAAGAGGTCTAATTTTTCACTAGGCGATTCAGCATTGTCTGTTTTTTGTACCACGTAATCTGCATATAGGTTCTGTGTCAAACACGCCTATATTGTGCAGATGTTTCCTCAAAGACCAGTGTCCGGTACAAAGCCCTACAACTGTTCAAGTTTTTCCCTATTTAGCGAGATTAGCTTCCCTGCCTGCTTAGGCGAGAGTTCTTTCAGCATTAGTTTGCTGTGCCTACTGCCCACTTCAGCTGATGCTGAAAGTGAATCCAGCCATTGATCGCTGCTTAACGCTGGCCTTGGGTATCCCTATTATTGGTTCTGACCCAATAAATGTTGTTCCAGAGCCCTGCAAATACCTTATTGCCCTGGCACCCACGACGAGGTAACTTTGTTATGGTTAGTCAAGGTTCGTAGGTTTTCGGCACATTCCCGGACAATATTTGAGTCTATTCTTCGTGATGCCAAAGCTTTGAGTGCCGCTTGACATGATCCAATGAGGATCGTTTTCTTTTTTAATCCTCGTCTCAGATTTTCAACCCTGAGTTTTGCATGAACCTCATAGTTTGTCTCAAAGGACTAATGTTCTGGCGGATCTCCGCGAGTGTCTGCCGATTGGAACATTGAACATTGGTATTTGTGCGATCTTCATAGAATGTTTACTATTAAAAAAACAGTAAATTTTTTTAACTAGATGTTTAAGTAATTTTATTTGGTTTAATAAACTGGTCAGGAAGAAAAGGGGATGCACCGAAGAATGAAAAAGACTGTCAAAGGACGAAAAATGAATGGAAAGTGGGGATTTTAAATTGGCAAAGTCGAGTGCTAATGTTTTCTAATGATTTATGAAATTAAAAGAAAAAACTAATAAGTCTTTTTGGATGTCGAAGAAATAATTGCGCCGACTGACATCACAGAGAGTCAGTCATTTCACCGTGGCGCTCTAGACACGGTTATTACCTGCACGTTACCCAGGAAATTAATCAATTTATGCCTTTGATGTGTTACATTATATAATTGAGATTTATTTGCGATAAACGTTGATGATCAGTGAAATTAATATAACGCACGGATTTTGTTATTAAACGACAATGTTTGATTATTGTTATAATCCACTTCATTAGCTTTATATATTATTTGCACTATGTTTTTATACAGTCTTTAGTTGAAATAAAAATTTGGTCATTCTTGACAAACGCCGTAATGTATGCAACACTTATTACTTAGTGTACTTTATTCATTATGACAATTATTATTATTATTGATCATACATATACTCTTGTAAATTGTATATTATCGAGGTTGAAAACGACCATTGCACATTGATATTAGTATCAATAATAAAATTACCTTACCATGATTTATGATATTTCCAAGCAAGCATTTTGTTGTGACGCAGCTGTTCTATTTATTATCCAAACAGAGACTATTACTATTCACTATCTCTATTGTGGATCTTGCTCTATATTCTATTGATCCTGTAATTTAAACTTGTTTTTCTTATCAGCAGCAGCGTATTTAATTTTTTTAAATACGTTGCTCTACTACAATTCCAAGAGTATCTATCTTAAGCGCCCAGACACTCAACATTGTCTCCAATAAATTGCACAATAAAGCTGCTACTTTGAGTAAAATAGTGAATGCTCTGCATTCGTTAATTAATTTAAAGTTAAAGAGCTAATTTTCAAAATGCAAATTACCATGACGACCTAAATTATACCTTTATCCGGTACTATATTTTATCCGAAATACGTTTTCCTTCGACGAATGTTTTAATAATTTAATATTTTAATGCACAAACTAATGCTGAGGAAAATTCTAATAGTTCTATAACCTTTCCTGTATGTATACTAAATTCAGTTTGATTTAAAAATTTAACTCACGTGAGAACAGAAATATTTATTATTTTGACGAAACTTGGATCAATGAAGGATATACTGGTGGAAAGATGTGGCAAGACAAAAATAATTCAAGTTTTCGTCGAGCATTATTAGAAGGTTGGTCCACCGGACTAAAGCCGTCATCTGGGAGGAAAGCGACTGATTATTACCCACATTGGAAATGTTGACGGTTTTGTTAAGGGCAGTTTGTTAATGTTTTAATCAAATTATACTTGCGATTATCATGAAAATATGAAAGTGAAATTAGTACGACAGAAATTGTGGAAGCGTTGAACAATATGAAATTGGGTAAGGCTGGTGGGTACGACAGGATAACAGTTGAAATGCTGAAGGCTGGATCAAACGTGGTAACTAGTCTATTGTACCGCCTTTTTAACCTTTGTTGGAGAAGTGGTAGCGTACCAGACGACTGGTGCAAGGCCGTTATCGTGCCGCTTTACAGGGGAAAATGTTCGCAGCAGGACTGTAAGATCTACCGAGGTATTAGTTTACTCATCATAGTCGGCATAGTCAAGTCATATTAGCGTCATCTGAAGAGAAGTTGCAGGCGATGGTTATTGTTATGCATGATGCCCTAAAAATGAAAAGGATGAAAATAAATGTAAGCAAAATAAAACAATGGTTTTTAAAAGGGAAGAAAACATGACAGACTGTGAAGTTCTGACGAACGGTGCTCTATTCTTACTTGTTTTAATATGGATGCGTTTGTTCTTCGAGCAGTCCATGGGATTCTTAACATTCTCCGTCGATCAGCGGCCTTGATCACCCACGTTTCCGAAGCGTACCAAAAAACTGAGAATACCAGTGATTTTACTATAGCTCGGATGATAATCATGATCTTCGTTTTTTTGTAGTTTATTTGCAACCCATATCTTAAGCTTACAGATTCGAGTTTTTCGAGGAACATCGTCAGTTCTTTCTTATTACTGGTAATCAATAATTCATATTGAACAGTAAATTGACCGTCTGTAGATCGTATTGAAGGATTGCACAATATATTCAATCAGTCGAAAAGAGTTTGTTGTAATTATGAATTTCGGTAAACACTGCTTTGTCTGTAGGTAATATTGACTTGAATGCAGGATCAGCTGGACACTAAACATAATGGGTAAAATTGTTGGATCGTGTGAATGCTTCAGAGATTGTTATTGTGCAATATATATAATTACAAGGAGTATCAATCGGGGAGAAAATTCTGCTGTAATCAAGAAGTGGGTTTTGAAAACATAAATGAATGAATAGTCGATGTAATTTTTTTACTTAATTGTTAGATAGAAACATTTATTAATTTTTATTTAAATGGGATAAAAATTTGTCGAAATTTAAAATTATATTAAGGGAAAATGTAGCCGGGCCGCCGCTGCTTCCGGCTTCTGTTAAAAGTTGAGAGACTTAATTGTAGGATTATATTCGTGATAGGATTTAGAGTTCCGTGACAAAAAACAGTTAAACGGTAATTTGTGGGTTGGGAAAAATGGTAGGCTGTTAAGGTAGACGTACTAAACATATTTTTCGTACGTCGATCATCAAATTACACCGAGATATTGCTAATGATTGGTTTCCACTTTCATCGTTTTATTTATTGTATTCAATTATACTTGATGTATAAAAATTCAAAGCGTTTCTCTCCCCATTTTTATAGTATCGATTTTATCTCGTGTGTGCCCCCTTCTTTTCGCTTTCCCCTCGTAATCGCGCCACTTTGCGTAAAACATTCAAACTGGCTTTCTGATTTTTCAGCAGCAAATAAATAACACTTAACAATCTGCGAGATGATATCAAACCAGCAATAAAAGCTCTGATGGTAAATAAAATGTGGAAAATTTATAGATAATTCTGCTAATTGCAAATAATGTTGAATTTATCATCGAGTCAAATCTATTTAATGCCACGTTCCGCGACAGACGTTCGCGACAAAGTTGGCTAGGCAATTTTAAATTTTCATTTGTTTAATGGACGCCGTCTTTTTCTGTATAATTTAATACATGCGGCCTGTAATTATCCAAACGTCTTTTACTCGCGACCTTATTCTTCCATTTTTTCCGAATTCCTTCACGACAACGTTGTCCTAAAATACACTGATTTTCAAAAAGAGCGTATCTACCAATTGCAGCTAAATTTTGTTTACAAATGTTAACTGTAGTGGGTGAAAAATATCTGTAAGAGTTGAGGTGTAAATCAACCGAATAGCCCTTTTCTGAATGGAATCTAGAAGACGAAGTTTTATATTCCTTTATTTTATCAATTAACAATTATTCAGATAACTTAAACTATTCATATATTTGACAATACATGACAATTCATGACCATTCTTGTTTCAAAACAAGCTCCATGACAATATACTCACACACTTGTGTATCCGAATATTTCCAAATATACAGAGGAAAGCTTAACGTCTTGAAACATGGAAAATAAAAACAGTACTTCAGTAGAGGTCGGATTTGAGCCTTGTACGTCGTCAACAGTTGATAAACTTTCTAGCTTTCCACAGAAAACCTAGCCTCTGGCTTGCTGACTTTGCGATGTTAGCAACATGGTCATGCCAAGACATGACCTCTGTGAGATATACTGACAGCTACTTAAATCCTGTCAAACTGGCAATCTACAACCCCATGGAAAAAATATCGCTTCAAATTAAGCTAAGCGTTGGTGATAGTACCAACAGTAGGATATTATCCAGCAGATGCTGGATCATCTACAGTAGGAGTCAACTTACTTAACACGCTGTATATTTTTTTAAAGATGCCATCACCACTTTTAGTATCGACAAACAACCTACCAAAAAAATGTGCCTTGCAGACTAAGATTCGCAGCAGTTTTTTTTTAATGAAGCAATTACTTCAAAGTTAATTTTAAATAATCCTTAAATCTTTTTGTCTTTAACGCTCTGTAATTTTCCCAACTTTATCTATTAATTACGTGTAATGTTAATGTTTTTAAATACAAATTTTATATGACATTTCATTCCGCAACAACTTCATCAATTACAGCTAAATTGCTTCGAGTTAATTGGCTTGATTATGAATAGAAAACATAGGTTAAAGATATATATTACAGAAAAGTATGAAGTGTAGTTAAAGCATTGGCGTGCGTGGTAGAAAAATAAATTACTTGCGGGTTTTAAATGACACGTAATCTTTTGGTGAGACTTTTTTCAGGATATCTCACAACATATTTGCAGAATCTCACGCAGACTTTTCTCTTACGAACTTTTTTCATTCATTCGGATTTTGCGTTCAAAATCTGGTTAATTTACCCACTGTCTGCCCTTTATTATTCCAAAAATACAAATGTAAACACCGATAATACACCAACCAATTGACAATTTCCAATATCTGTTAAATAACAAGGTAATTAAACCCAGATCCTTACGAAATATAAAAAATACGTATATAAAATGCAAAAAGCGCATTCCTTGGAGTGAAAAACTTACTAGCAAACCCCACATTATCACCAAATATTATTTATAAATTTGTTAAAGCTTATGTATACTTAATTCTCTTATAAGGAGATAGACCCTGGACGATGGGAGCCAGCTCGAGGATCTCCAAAATATACCTAATGCATAAAACATATATTCAATGAATCTGTCCCAAGTAGATTTTTTTTTTTATATATATGAAAATAGTCGCAAAAAGGGTAGACCTATCGTGTGGGCCGCGGACGGCCCGCACTGCGACTATTTGAAGGGGAAGGGATTATAGAAAGGAGATGATTGTGGACACGCTTTTTAAAAAGTTGCAGGTCATAGTTCTCTGGAAAAACTGATATTGGAAGTTTATTCCTGTAAAAGAAGAATTCCTGATGAAGATTGGTCCTTGTAGTGTCAAGCTTGAGAGTAAATGTGTGAGACTGATCAGCGTGCCGAGTTCTTTGGCCGAATGTGGCCAATAGTGGTACAAGAGTTTTTATTTCTCTGGAGCATCTGCAATGGAAATATCTGTAGAGCAATGACTGGTCTGCAACTTTTCTTCTATGTTCTAGAGGGTGAAGGGTATCTGTGAGAGTTGAGCTGTTTATCAAGCGAATGGCTCTTTTCTGAATGGAATCTAGAAGACGAAGAGAATGCCTTGGTGCTGATCCCCAAATGTGCGAGCAATACTCCAGTAGAGGTCGGATTTGAGCCTTGTACGTCGTCAACAGTTGATCAGGAGTAAAAAACTTTCTGGCTTTCCACAGAAAACCTAGCCTCTGGCTTACCGACTTTGCGATGTTAGCAACATGGTCATGCCAAACATATTATTGGACACCGTGACTTCCAAAATCGAGATGGAGGGACTTGGTTCAAGGGTATTTCCGGACATTGTGATGGGATGATTTGAGGAATTCACTTTCTTGGAAAACGTGGCACTTTGTGTTTTTTGGGCGTTGAACTGAACAAGATTGTTGGTAAGAGAAATTCTGCGAATCAACAAAAGAAGAGAGGCACATAATATGCAGAGGCAAAATATACAAACCTAAGTCTAATAATGAAGGACAAGGCTAAGGGTAGAAAAGGGCAGGGCGGGAGACAATGGTCAGGGCTGACAAAGTGAGAGATTGGACTGGTCTAAGTTTGCAGTAATTGCAAAAAAGTAGCATAAAGACAGAGAGCAATTTGCCGAAGTTGTAGCCAATCTTCAGCACCTTAATAAGAAGATTGTGTAAATAGGTTTTGCAGTTTCTGGCGTTGATGGGAAAGCGCTTGGTGCATCCTGTATACTATCTGCAGTTAACAGTGTGACACCCCCTCTTTTCTGGCGAGAAATTACTCAGTAATTAGTTGCATGAAAAAGAAACATGTAATTTAAGAATTCGTCGAGGTCTAAGGATTTAATATCTCTTTCGGTCGAAATGGCTAATTTGTCGGTTGTAAATTCGCATTAGGTTTCATAATTGACCAATAGGAACATGCCGTTTTCGACACTTTTTTCTTCGAAACTAATTCTATCGCTATAAAAGTTTTAATGTCTTCATTAAGCGGTCGAACAGCGAATTATTACTTTCTACGGCAATGCCGAATGAAACGATAGCAGGGCCATAGCCAGCCGTAGGGACCGACGGGCCCGGGTACGTAACTCAACGGGCAATGAAAGAATCAGTGCACTCTTCGTACTGTCAATTCATAGAAACTTAGGTATCGATCCGAATGAGGTTCTCGAGATTATGGCAGCAAAGAAAAGTTAAAATTTTAAATTTTGTCTACTGGAATTGACGCTTTTGTTTGACAATTGATATGTATGTGCGTGACTGATAATTAAAATTACAGTGACCATATTGATAACAATAAAGCAGTTTTTCACGAATGAGTCCAACTTTGATAACAAATACGAGGGCGGTTTGATAAGTCAGTGACTTTTTGAATAAAACAAATTTTTTTTCGCAAATAAACATTTTATTTTTCTACATAATCACCTTTTAGCTCGATACATTTAGTCCAGCGTTTTTCTAATTTTTTTATTCCCTCCAAATAATAGGTTTTTTCAAAGCTCTCTCAAAATACGCGTTTGTTTCGGTAATGACTTCTTCATTCGACTCAAATCTCTTACCGCCCAGCCATTTCTTTAGGTTTGGAAACAGAAAATAGTCGCAGGGGGCTAAATCAGGAGAATATGCTGGATGGGGTAGCAGTTCGTATCCCAATTCGTGGATTTTGGCCATCGTGACTAGACAAGTGTGCACACGTGCATTGTCTTGATGGAACAGCACTTTCTTCTTCTTAGCCAAATGCGGCCGTTTATGCTTCAAATCAACGTCGAATCTGTTCAAAAGCTTTGAATAATATTCGCCGGTGATCGTTTTACCTTTCTTGAGGTAATCGATGTGAATGTGAATGTGAATGAAATGAAAAAACTGTGGCCATGACCTTGTTGGCTGACAGACTCTGTTTCGCCTTCTTTGGTCCACGTTCACCTCGAGCAACCCACTGATTCAATTGTTCCTTGGTCTCTGGCGTGTTGTGATGGATCCATGTTTGATCCACAGTAACAAAACGGCGCAAAAATTCGTCCGGATTACGGCTGAACATCGCTAAACACTCTTTTGAAGTGGTCACACGATTGCGCTTATGGTCGAGTGTGAACAATCGCGGCACCCATCTCGCAGAGAGTTTTTTCATGTCCAAATATTCGTGTAAAATATGATGTACCCGTTCAGTTGAGATACACCTACAGCATGAGCCAACTCACGCACTTTTATTCTCCGATCATTCAATATCATTTCATAGATTTTATCGACGATTTCCGGCGTGATCACTTCTTTTGGGCGACCTGGACGTTCGGCGTCACTAGTGCTGGTACGCGACCACAACGGAACTCTGTAAACCACTTCTTAACCATTGAAATTGATGCCGAGTCCCCGTAGTATTTATCAAGTCTTTCATTAGTTTCAGTGATGGATTTTTTAAGTAAAAAATTAATGCTTAATCAGCACACGAAACTCACTTTTTTTCATTTTCGTAAAAATTCACGAGGTTGTCTGCTTTGAACGGCTATCAAACACCAACTGAACGACGTAGCTTGCTCAAAATTAGAAAGTTGCCCACTGATAGATTATAGTTGACGGCAGCACTGTTGCATTTGGAGTAACTGCGCGGGAAATTCAAAAAGTCACTGACTTATCAAACTGCTCTCGTATCAATGCAATTATTTCCACTCCACCCCCCTCCCAAAAAAAATTTATAATTACGTTTTGGGACCCCCCCAAATCAAATTTCTGGCTACGGGCCTGAACGATAGATTTGACAATCCTGCTCGGGATTTTTTTTGCTTTACTTGTTGCGTTCATTTATTCATGAATTTACAGTGTCCTGGGCTCTAGTTATTCTACTTTTTGTATAGCCTGATGGGCCAGTCAGTCTTAAGCGGTTCTTCTTTTTTCGGTTTACAGTAATAGTTTCTAGATTTAAATTTTCATGGTTTATGGTTGCATTTCATCAACGAGTATCGTATACTCAATGAAAGTATAAATTAATTAATTATGTACACATTGTTCCATAAAAAAAAATGAAAAAATATTTACAACGCAATAATTAGTAAAAAATTAAGTCTTGAAATTTATTCATTCCCACGAAAATTAAGAAAGATAATAATTTTACCGACCAGTTTATAATTTCTACAAATGCTCCAACATGTTCCTATTTGCAGGCTTTATTGTAATGTAAAATTCCTACAAATTTACAATTTAAAATATTAACGATGATGGTTCGCTTCTATAAGGGTCTAAATTTCTTTGACAATTGGTTTATATTTTCATGTTACTCCGTAAAATAATAACACCCATTCACAAAGTTAAGACAAAGACAACATTAAAATAAATATAAGACATTAGAGTCACAGAAAAAACACGGTTAAAATAGAACGAACACAATTTGGCAAAGTTATAGCAGTGAAAACTATCTTTACATACCTGACAAACAGAGATGAGACAATAAAGACAAAGACAAAGAGTTAAATGTCTAACATGACAGACAATTTGGATTTCCAAGATATCAATAGTTAAAAAAAGGCTATAGTACACCAAAAATTTTTTTTTTGTTTCCATGTTTTTAAAAGGTTTTTAAAATGTACATGTCTTTTAAAAGATGTAGTTTAGTTACAATTATATAATTTTTGTTCATCTTGAAATGTTCATTGTTGAGCTATAGTCATGTCCTCTTCATGTTTAGTCTTTAATAAACAAATTTGTGAAAAAAATTTCTCCTGATGATGGCTTGACGCCGAAAACTTATGAGAATTGTCTTGTAATAAATAAAAAATGTTGGTGTACTTTACCTTTTTTTAACTATTGATATCTTGTATATCACAGTATTCACAACTCCCCTTTTCTGTTATAATATGGATTTCGACAACTTCGGTCTACTGGAGATTTGCTGGCTTAAGTCACTCAGCTCCTGACAAACACCATTGAAAAGTTTGGTGAATCCCGTGCAATAGCCTTGGATATATCTAAAGCCTTCGACCGCGTTTGGCACCAGGCATTGTTAGGCAAATTATCTGCCTACGGTCTCCCAACCAAGTTACGCCAATGGTTCATGAGCTTCATGCAAGATCGCTCCTTACATATGGCAGTTGACGGTATTTCTTCTGATGCGTTGAAAACCAATGCCGGGGTCCCCCACCCTATTTCTTTTACACATCAACGACCTCTTGAAAACCACCACGAACCCCATTTACAGTTTCGCAGACGACAGCACACTTGTCTCAACTTTCACTTCCTATCGATCACTTTCGGTGAATGATACAAATAGACTCAGGCAGGAAAAGGTTGACTCCATCAATGGAGATACTGAAGCAATCGTCGAGTGGGGAACCAACAATCTTGTTCAGTTCAACGCCTAGAAAACACAAACCGCCACGTTTTCCAAGAAAATGAATTCCTCAAATCATTCCAGTACAATGTCCGAAAACAAGAGAAGGCGTTGTAGCAGCTGTTGTACTATACACAGAATCCAAGTCATTTAAGCTTCCAAAAACATACACAATACTTTCAGCGGAGGTGTTTGCAATAAGTAAGGCTGTAGAACACATAAAGCACCAACGCCCTACCAATTTCAGTGTTCTGACAGACTCGCTAAACTCACTTATACTGCTAAAGAAAATATATGAAAGACATCCACTTGCAATCAAATTAAAAGATAAAGTACATAATCTAAAATAGGACAATAAAAATATAGTGTTTTTCTGGGCACATGTGGGCATTAAAAGAAACGAAGAGGCAGAAACAGGAGTGCACTTGAACAATTTTGCTACTACCATTTCAGTAGCAGCCGATCTAAAAGCTTACTTTAAAACCAAAATAATTAACCAATGGAATATATATTGGCACAATAAAAATTCAAAGCTTAAACATGTAAAAAACAACTTTGGACCATGGCAGTCAAAAACAGAAAATAGGAGACAACAAGTAGTAGTCACCCGCTTATGCCTAGGACATACTAGACTCACACACCTACACCTATCACAGTTGACCATATCCTCCTAGAGTGTCCCATGTATACTGAAGAAAGAAGAACCAACAACATTGGAGAAGACATGTAAACAATTTTATCTTGTGAATCAAATTATAAAAATGTGCAGGCATTTCTAGCAAGTATCAACAAACTACACCAAATATAGACTTATTCATACTTATATTACTAAATATTGTAATCACATGATCTGTAAATTTAATTCTTAACTCCTAATGACCTTCCAGGTCCAAGCGGATATTAAAAAAAATCAAAATAAAAAGGAAGTTAGAACAAAATATAAAATGACTAAAATAATATAATTAACATTTATTTTTGTTCTGCAAAATGTGACATAGTGAGGAATATTTAACATTCTCATGTCATGAAAGTAATACGTCAATTGTTGGCAACATTGATTTATATTTTTATTGGACAGCAAAATGAATTTGAAATTAGGTTTTGACTCGTCGCCGTCAAAACTCGTCGATATATTTTAATATTCGAACTAAGTGATGATATTAGTTTAGAAAATTATGTATTCATTCAATTTATTTTTGATTTATTTAATATGTATGAGAACATACATAATTGCTGTTACAAGTATCCAGTTTTACCAACAACATTAATAACAATTATTATTTTATACTAAAGTACATTAATCGCTTGCAAATATTTAATGTTTAGGTAATTCATCCTCATTATTAAAGGATTATTTTATAACATTTCAATTAAATCTTTGACGGTTGTTTTTATTAAGTATAACAACATGCCATTTTATTATTCCATAGAAAATGCTGGGATTTAATTATAATTATAAATATCTCTCTCTCTCTCTCTCTCTCTCTCTCTCTCTCTCTCTCTCTCTCTCTCTCTCTCTCTCTCTCTCTCTCTCTCTCTCTTTCTACCTGTATCTCTGTTTCGTCGAATCATGCAATAAAAAATGATATCGAAGTGAGACCAATTGCATTCGACGCATAATTACGCAACTTAAAACTGATTAGATTTTTAGCAAAATCGGTCGATCTGTTTTTTACGAAGAATCAAAAAACTGAAAAAAATGATAAACTTTCGGAATTATTTTTCGTCTCGATTATCTCGAAACAAAGAATGATATCGACGAGGGACCAATTGCATCTGATAGGTCAAGGTGCTTGAGAGGATGCATAGCCTTCACGACCCCCTACAATCTACAATATACATCCTCGTAAGCTTAAAACTATGCATCCAAATAATAAGGTGATATTTTTACTTTCTAATACAACTGCTTTACTTCAACCTATAAACCAAGGAATAATCCAGGCGTTCTAGCTCTATTACATCAGACGAACAAAAAATGATGTCGACGTGAGACCAATTGCATCCGACGCATAATTTCGCAACTTGGAACTGATTAGATTTTCAGCAAAATCGGTCAAGCTGTTTTTTATGGAGAATCAAAAAACTGAAAAAAATGGTAAACTTTCGGAATTATTTTTCGTCTCGATTATCTCGAGAATAAAAAATGATATCGACGTGGGACCAATTGCATTCGACGCATAATTACGCAACTTAGAACTGATAAGATTTTCAGCAAAATTGGTTTTTTTATGGAGAATAAAAAAACTGAAAAAAATTGTTAACTACCTGAATTTTGCAATTTATAAATTAATTTATTTTTAATACAGAATTTTAAGATTTTTTGAATAATATGATTATTCCATGTTAGAAATATTTGTATGAAAAATATTACGACAATATTTCATAAAAAGAGATAGTTTTTGAAAACGAAAAAAAAAATGTAGAATTTTGAACTTGTGTTAGTATTAAGAGAATAGCATTGAAGACGCTATAACAGTGAAAAATTATTGTTAGTAATAATCAAGCATTGTTTATAACAATTGAATATTGTTACTAACAAATGATTATTGATCATAATAAAAAAAAAATTCAAAATTTACAAGGACCAATCTCCATCAAGAATTCTTCTTTTACAGGGCTGCTACAGAATGAAACAAGCTTCCAAAATCAGTTTTTCCAGAGAACTATGACCTGCAACTTTTTAAAAAGTGGGTCCACAATCATTTCCTTTCTATAATCCCTTCCCTTTCTAATAGTCGCAGTGCGGGACGTCCGCGGCCCACACGATAGATCTACCCTTTTTGCGACTATTTTCAGTAAAAAAAATCTCCTCTATTTGGTTATTTTTAATTTATATTTAAAACACAATTTAATTTTTTTAAATATCTTTTCGTCCACCAATTCAGAATTATTAACCTTTTTTTTTCAGTCCTTTAGAATGAATTTTTTGGTTGTTTTTTGGAACGTTAAATTGATTTCAACATTTTAGAATGTTTGTTGTATATTTGTCTGCGACGAAATTTCTATTTCGTAATATTTTCGAAATGTTTATCCTGTTTTCCATTGCGAAGCCTCCCCGTAGTTTTCGCTGGGTAGTGACGATATAAATAGTAATACTTAATTAAAAAAGTAAAAGGGTTGAGACCGTATAAATATTTTAACCGCTTCAAACCCTTTTTTTATTTCAAAAATTAAAATTAAACGAATGATTTTTAAATTGATTAATAAAACTAAAATTTGTGAATACTATTTGGTATCCATTTTTTTTTCATCACTGGCAAAAAGAGCAACCTCCATTTACACATTTTCTGATAGATAAATATTTGATAGCCGTTACAAAATATTCATGATACGTCAATGGTGACCAACTCGGTTTAAATCGGCACTCGAAGTCCGCCTCGTTAAAGATAAAGTGGGGACGTTTGACTTGTCCTCCACACGTTGGTAAAATTAAGGAATAATGTTTGAAAAAATGGTGATGCAGTGTCCAGTCAAAGCTAGCTTCTTCATCGATTTACCGCACTGTAAAATTTGCAGCAAATTTATTCATTAAACGTGAATATTTACACTGGGTGCAGCTACCGTATTGTTGTTACAATGATACAGAACTCTCGAGCTAGAGGACCCCTCATACGTTGGTAAAATGAAAGAATAACTCCTCAAATATTTTGATATAGTGTCCAGTCAAAGCTAGCTTCCTCACTGTAAAATATGCAGCTATGAATATTTGCACAGTGCAAAGCTACAGTGTTATAGCAGTTGTGGGTAACAATGATACAGGGCCCCTTAAGATAGAGGCCCCCCATAGCTACGGTGTTGTAGCAGTTGTAAAGATGATACAGAGAACCCTCGAGTTATAGTGCCCCCCAAATGAAAGGATTACTCCTCAAATATTTTGATGCAGTGTCCAGTCAGAGCTAGCTTCCTCACTAATTTGCCACATTGTAAGTTATGCAGCAAATTTATTAATTAAACATGAATATTTGGACAGGGTACAGCTACAGTGTTGTATCAGTTGTAACAATGATACAGAACCCCCGGCTATAGGGCCCCCCAAATGAAAGGATGACTCCTCAAATATTTTGATATATTGTCCAGTCAGAGCTAGCTTCTTCGCTGATTTGCCACATTGTAAGTTATGCAGCAAATTTATTAATTAAACATGAATATTTTCCATTGTGTTATAGCAGTTGTAACAATGATACCTACAGAACCCTCGAGCTATGGGGGCCCTATAGCTAGAGGTAAAATTTAAGAATAACCGATAAAAAATCTAATTGGAACTTGCTTAGTCACCAATTTGCCACACAGTTAAATATGTAGCAGACGAAATGGTTCAAGAACATTTGGAGTTAACTCTTTATTGTTGTCACCAAGTAGGTATTTTACATTGGAGAAATTTTTAAGAGAGCTACAATCAAACAAAAAATGTTCAGCTTAATTTTCAGTGCGGGACCGTCGGTTCGAGGAATTTTCGGTCGTATTAAATCAAATGGATAGCAATAATTTCGTACCTGCATTCATGTTGGGTACCCCGAAAGGCGTGGCGCCCTGAAACATCGGTCCCGGTCCCCCGAATGGGTTCACCAACCCTTGATGGGGCCAATTCGGATGGGCCGCTTGATAAACGGCGGCCGCCAACGCCGAAAAGGGAGTCGGTCTGATGGGTCCTTGTTGATTGAGCATCGATTCTTTGGCAGTGAAATTTCTGTCGCGCGTCAAAAAATCGCTCTCCTTCGACGTTTTGCCGTCGTCGTCGGCGTTCAAATCTTCTACGTCGACGATGGAATCTTCTTGATTGGAATCGTATTCGTCGTCGGAGGAGGATTGGTGCGTCGGACTGGACGACGGCACGGTGGAGGAATTGGGCGACACCGATTTCGCAGGCCTGGTGTCCGCTAACAGGGAGGCAACACTAAAACTGATGTGTCCATTTTTCGGCGACTGAGCGTCGTTGGTGGTGGCTTTAATGTTTTGCATTGTTTCACCGTTCTTAGCGTCTAAATTATCCAAGTTTTGGACAGTCATTATTTGGGCACTGTCTGACGGGTTTTTCAGCATAAGTCAAAAACTATAAAACGTTTTACATATTAACGAAACAAAAGAGAGAACCACCGCGTCAACACCCCGCATTCATTAACAGTTCAAATGTTTATGTAATATCACCGACTTGTATCTTTTCGTGTCGAGGATAAACTGAAGAGGGACTCGTTTAGAGTCGATATCGTGCCAAAGGAGGAGCTACGCGGTGGGCGTTCCTACCGACACCGCCTAGCGTTTAAGTGCGTTATTAGGCGAAACGACCAATCGGGATCCGGGTTGTCCTTAACTACACGATAGTTGTCCAAGTGAATGACGAACGTCACCGAAACTTTTATCCTTAACGAGACGACTATTCGCTCGGTCGAGCGTCGGATACCCCTTCATTTCGTCTTAATCCGGATTTTTATTAGAATAACTGCCGCTTAAAGACCTTTACACTTGTTTGCAGTCATTTAATGCGCGGCCTATTTGGACGCTGATGCGACTTTATTATACGACCGAACGGGTTTTTTAATTTTTCTTAATGAAACTTCCTGCCTGCCCAATTTTCCCAAATGAGGCTGCGATCGATGTTGCTACTATTTTTCCACAGAATATTTATAATCAAAACTTTAGGCTGTCACATCAAGTCATGGTCCCACGATGAATTTATGAAGAGTAGAGATAAGGGGAGAACAGTCTTATCTTCTTCTTTTGGCTCATAACCCTTGGTGGGTTTTGGCCACCTCCTCAAGTTTCCTATTCTCAGAGTTTTTAGGTCTTCTTCCACATCCTCTATCCACCTTTTCTTCCTGTCGCCCTTTCGGTCTTGTGTTTTCAGGTTTCCATTCGAGGATTTTTTTCACAATTCTCTCTTTCCCCATCCTGTCCTAACCATCTTATCCTTTGACTTTTTATGTATCTTGCTATATCCTCTCCTTCTATAAGTGCATCAATTTCGTGATTCATTCTTATTCTCCGCATACCGTTTTCATGTATTGGGCCGTATATTCTTCGAAGGATCTTTCTTTCAAATATTCTCAATTGATTTTCATCGTTGTTTTCTAGTGTTCATGTTTCACATCCATAGATTACTACTGGTCTTATAAGTGTTTTATAGATTGTTATCTTGGATTTTCTCTTTAGTATATTGCTCCTTATTAGTTTTAGACAGGCAAAATAACATTTATTTCCTTTTAGGATTCTTGCTCTTATTTCATCATGGACGTTACCATTATTGGTAATTTTCGTGCCAAGGAAATTGAAAGTCTTGATGCTTTCGATCAAACCGCCGTTTTCATTAGTATGTGGTAGTTGTATTGGGGGATTCCTGCAGCAGTAAATATATTTCGTCTTGTCTTTGTTCACTTTGTTTACCTGTGGCTCATGCTCTATGCCGATTTGATTCAGTGAGTCGAGGTCACGTGCAATTATTGTAATGTCGTCCGCATACCAAAGTAATTGTGTGGTTTTATTCACTATGCTTTCAGTTCTATCGATTTTTTTTATTGCTGCTTCCAGCACTAGGTTGAAAAGCACTGCCGAGAGAGCGTCTCCTTGTCTTACCCCGACTTTGACTTTAAATTCTTCGCTGAGCTGTTGTTGTACTCTTATAGCTGCTGTCGATTCGGTCATGGTAACTTTCACCATTTTTACTAATTTTTGGGGTATTCCTAGAAGAGTTAAACTTTGTAGCATTTTCTTCCTGTGTACTTTATCGAATGCTTGTTTGAAATCTATAAAGAGATAATGCATATTTATGTTATATTTATAGCATTTCTACTGAATTTGTCTTAACCTACACATGTGGTCTGTGGACGATCTATTCTTCCTAAATCTACATTGGTGCTTTCCTGTTTTTCAGTCTTATATGGGACTTTTATTAAAAAAGTGTCCACCAAAACGTGGTATATAAAGGTATTGATCCCATCTTTCTAACCACGTTGTTGTATACTCTGATGGATAAAGTGAGTTATGCAGCTCTGTCCCATGTCGGTGCAGGTCAGTAGTTGTGGAGGGTTCTGGATTTCTCCGCAGGAACACTGGGGGTTTTCGTCCTCTGGTATAAAGTGAGGAAAAGTGTGATAAGGAAACGTTGTGGTGTGAAAGACGATGTTGTAACAACTATAGATAAGTTCGATGATTCGGCGAGTATTAATGGGCAAGTCGGTAGAGGTAGACCGCTCGGCGAACGTATTTCGTTCAGATCGACATTATTTTAGAGAAAGACCAAGTTAAGAGTACAAGCAATCGAAGAGCTTGAATGAAAGCGCTGATAAAAGTAGAAATAGCGAAAGAGGTGTGTAAGTACCGTTGCAAGTGAAAAAATGTGGTCTCTGATTATATGTATATATACCTTCCTACTATAACATATATTTCATTTTGTCCAAGTATTTTTTTTAGGGAATAAAAAATGTATGTTCGTTGTCCAAATTATAATCAAATTTGGCGTTAATCAGATTTTTTTTTTGTTATTTTCTGATTCATTCTTGGTTATATTTTTTTGGGCAGAAACGAATCTAGTTAGCTTCTAGGCTAGGAGTAAAAAAATAAATTCTGGTGCCCAATTTTATTTTTCTCAAACCACGAACTTCCTTTCCAGTGTATCTGCTGAGATTAGCTTTCCCGTGTCTCTGCACTGGTCCAAGGATATTTTTATGTACTTTTCTTTATAATTATTATCTTCTTAATTGTAGCAACAAGCACGCTCTATCTCTTACAGTTGTAAGTTCTTGTTTGTTAAACTCTTTAATTTTAAAAATTGGAGAAGCTTTTTCTGCTTTTCATACTTCAAAACTGTGGTTAACAAGTTAAAAGTTAGACATTTTAATGTGTCTATTCTGCACATTGTAGATAAACGAGTGTTTTATTGAGTTTATTGTTTGCTAATTAGTAAATAAATGTAAATTGTAAATGACAGTGATTCGAATGAGCTCCCCCTCCCCGATTTTTCCTGCTACCAGTAACGATCAAAGAAACAAAAATCCAGCAAACCCGAAATAGTATCTCATTAATGTTTCACATCAACAGTCCTAATTAGTGTCAAAACTGATGTGGATCGACTAAAAACCATGTTTATAATGAGTTAATAAATATTTAGTGATCAGTAGAAAAAGTGGCCCATCAGGGTACTCTCCGATTCAACGCGCGAGTCGAAGAGGTAAAGGTCTGTCAAAAAAAACACACACCGCTCCAAACTACGACTCGGTAGCAGCATCCATAATTTTAACAAGATATCCTTTAACAAGGACAATAATTCACAATTAAGTGATCATTATATCTAATTGCAGAGGCAGTATCAATTCAAAAACACATTCGATCGACAGGACCGGAATTAGATGGTACCCACGACGATTTTTAATCTTCTAGTAGTCTTTTTTTATTGTAGGTATGTCACGACAACATGAATCTACGAAAAGGAAAGGGGGCTGTTGAACACTAATAATTAAAACCCACCATTATTCCTACATTTAAGTATTATGGCTAAAACCTACTTATATTGCCACTTTTTGTACAATTTTTATATATTTTTTTCTCATCCTGTAAGTTTTAAAAGAAAAAAGAAACAACTTAAAATTATATACCTGTAGAAAATCAATATCTCAATGCAACAAACTGAACTTAATTATGAAACTCCTTGATCTTTCCTATTGATACATATGCCTCTGAGACCTGGACTTTAAAAATGGCCAATCGAAGAATAATAATGCTTTTGAAATATGGGCCTACAGAAGAATGCTGCGAATATCATGCACAGAACACCTTACTAACGTGTCAATTCTTAAACAACTAAAAATCACCACGAGGCTATCAACCAGGATAAACCAATCATACCTACGGTATTTTGGACACATTTCAAGAAAAACGAATGGGCTGGAAAAACTTATTGTAGAGGGAAAAATCAATGGTAAACGGCCAAGAGGAAGGTCTCAAACCAAAGAAATCATTGGTCACGATCTGTAAGAAGCTTCTCTTGCAGCTCAAGACAGAGAAGGATGGAGAACTACGATCCGAGCAATTGAGACATGATGTCACCATACTCCCTCGAGAGTAAAAGGACAAGAGAGAGATAGAAAATTGAATTGACCAATTGGACGAAACTCCACTCTGTCTCTGGATAAAAACTCATGTTTGGTCTCATGATATTCAGCTGTGGTGCTGTGTTAGTCAAAGTAGTCAACAAATCATTTAAAGATTTCAGAACAAGGTACTGAGGGGCATCTTGGGGACTGTTAAGCCAAATTTATCATTAGCTACAACTCCATCATCATACCATTGTCAAGGCTCCTTGATACTGCATGTTTAATGAGAGGATTCAAGAGGACTAAGTTGGTGCAGTGAGATTAAGCAATGAGCGTTTTAGAGTATACTTTATTTAGTGTACAAAGTATAATAGAAATCTAAGGATACTGTTAAGTAGATTGTAGATTGTAGGGTGGGTCGTGAAGGCTATGCTGCCTCTCAAGCACTTCGACCTTTCAGATATTTTGTGCATAACTCTAATCTATTCGAGGCCCGGAATTCCGAGACTTCGAGCAAATTTTATCAGTTTCCTGAGGGCCAAGTTTCTGACATCGGAGAGCTTTAGGAAGGCCCCTTCCAGAAACTTGAGCCTCTTGCAGAAAAGCGCTGGGCATTCGCAAAGCAAATGTTCTACAGTTTTAACGAAGTTCTCGCAGTAGCGGCAACTATCACTCTCTACTTTGCCCATCTTTTTCAGGTGATACCTTAGAGGGCAGTATACAGTGAGGAATACTGTTGAGTAAGAGCATGGATATTTAATTGATCTTAAGATTGCAATGTTAATACAATACCGTGTAAGAAAAATTTGTTACATAAAAAAATATAGTAAATTAAACGTCCTACAACAAAGGTAGGAGTAATTTTGGTCGTAGAAAGTAAGGAAAAAAAGTTCTAGTGGAAAAACCGAAGGAAAGTCCAGGTTGACACAAGGTCCTCAAAGTAAAAAAATTGGGATTATCCCTATTGAACCCCCCTTTTTTTACAACTTACCGACTGGACTATAAGTCAAAAACAGTGATCTCTATTGTATGAGAAAAAAAGAGGTATCGAAAAAATTTGAAATTAAATAATCGGGTTATTAATAATTAACTGGAAATACCTATTATTCGTGTTTTGTTAATATAAACCAGCCAATCAAATTCATTAATCGATATTATTTAAATCGATCAATTCCGATCCTGCAGTTTTTCTCTTTTTAAATCGAGAGCCGTCTGTCCCTATTTTCGAAGCAGTAACAAGCAATTTGCAAACCTCATTAAATACCTTTTGTCTCCCCCTTTCTCTCTCTCATTCTATCTCTCTTTCTTCTTCTCGCGCGCGTACCCCGAATACTGGCTGCCGTTCTCATTGGCCAATTCGCCAAAAAAAATCCTGCCAATAAATCGGAATTCGCAGAATTCGAAATTCGAAGCTATAACAAATAATGAAGGATATCAATGGGCATAAGCGTATCGAGTTTGTGTTTAGAAGAAGGCAAAAAAATGCCCAACAGTAAATAATAATGTGATTATCAAAATATAACCGTTTGGAAAATCACATGCATTGAAGATCAGCTGATGGAATCCAATTTTCAACAGACGAAACATTGGGGGTGTTTAAAATTTTCTTGCATTGTTGACTCTTGGTAATTTTGTCAATAAATGTAACCAATGAATTGCTCAAATATATAGGAAATGTTTGTGTCAGGAAAAATTTAACCGAAGGTGAACTATCAAAATGTCAAAACTTTTTAAAAGCCTAAACATCAAAGTCAAAATCCTTCAATGTTACGTTTTCTCGACACTCTTCTACGGAGTAAAGTCATGGACATTGACGAAAGCGACCCAAAAGAGACTTGAGGCGTTTGAAATGTTGTCACGTGCCTATTTTTTCCCATCTACGGTTCATTATAATTGTGTCTTACTCGTAAGTAGTGTTGCATACAGTACTCTGTTATAACTCAAATATATCATTCGTTGTAGATAATGTTGCATAACTTGTAGGGGTAGGATTATCGTTTGGTTTGCAATTTCTGTGTGGATGGGACTGGATATCCACACGGACGAGGACGAAGCGCGGACTTAAGAAGATTGTGGGTTGACGTTTATTCCGCGCCATTTTTCTTGATTTCCGATATAGGAGCGTCAGTCGTTTGGGGAGCTTCATCGAAGTCGGAGGTGTTGGTGAAAGTTGTTGGGGACGGTGTGTTATTAGCACGTGTGCGGAACCTCTATGGGATTTCTTTCATATCTGGCTGTATTTGGGCCATCTTAATTGGATTTTGAAGAAAAACCATTTGATTTTTAACTTGACCATTTTGTCTTGCCTTTGTTGTGGATATTTTTGGAGTTTTGGTGTCGAGTTGAATAGCCGTTGTCGGGATTTATTTGAGGGAAGCCATTGTTAACTAGCCGGTGCCGCCCCCATAATTTAACAAGCCCCAGGAGTAGCACAGGAGTAGGATCCAGGAGTAGGCCACAGGAGTACATGTGAATTCGCATACCCAAAGGTTATAAGTGATTTATTTTTAAATATATAACGCAGTGACTCATGCTGACACCACTATTACGTTCTGTTTTAGTTTATTAATATAGTACATTGTTGGAAACTATTTATTGCATTAGATAATACGCCAAAACTAAACTTGGATTAAAATACCTTTCTCAATAATTCTTTATGTCCAAGTAAAAACATATTTTCTTCCTACTTATTTGTAAATATCCTACAATCTTGATATTTTAAAGGACAACCATTGTAAAGATATTTTTAAATGAACTCGATTGTTTTGGCAGTGAAAATCTTTATGTAAACGGTTAACTAGTGAATTTCCTTTGCCTTTATGTAAATGTTTGAATTAGTGTTATTAATGAGTTAACTGATATATATGTTTTACCTTTTGTTCTTTGCCTTTATGTAAGCGTTTGAATTAGTGTTATTAATGAGTTAATTTATATGTTTTACTTTTTTTGTAACTTGGTATAGTCTGATACTCTTACTTCTGTTCTGGTTATTTTATAAAGTTGTAAATTTTACATTTTTGGTTTGTTTTAGCAAGAAAATTTTACCATAGCTGTTAATTTTGACTATATTTTTTATGATGTTGCTATTGAACTGTGTACCTTAATTATCTATTGTGTGAGTAAAGTATCCAACATGTTTTTGCTATAATTTTATTTATTTGGTTCACCATAATCATAGTTGTTTATCTTGTAGCTCTGCTAGTGCCTATAAGATCTAGGGGTTTCCGGCTTATATCGTCTAAGTCGGTGGCGCAGCAGCTCACTTTTATATTTTTTTTCTTCTACCCTCTACGGCTGAGCTCGTACTGTACTGAGAAAAATGAACAAAAAAAGGGATGTGATAAAAACTGTAAAAAAAATAATACTTGAATATCTAGGCTATATATTGCGAAACGAAAACAAATACCAGCTCCTTAAGGAAATTCTCCAGGGAAAGGAAAGGACCCGGAAGGCGTAGGATATCATGGCTGAAAAACTTAAGAACATGATTTTCCGAAACAATCACTAAATTATTTAGAGCAGCCGTAAATAAAGTCATCATAGCCAGGATGACCAAAAAATATTCGGAACGAATAGGCACTTGAAGAAGAAGTACTAGAATTATAAGGCTAGTTTTCTGTCCCTACATGATTTATATTTTTTGTAAATTATAGTTCAGTCAAATTAAACATTGAACGCTGCATCAAATCAGGTATTTTTGTTTTTTTAAAAAGTTGTTTGTAATGTAGAGGCAAAGTTTTCTCAAGTAAAAAAAAAAATTTGTCATGTTTTCAGTTTTGGTCGATTTTGACCCGGAAGGACTTGTTTTTTTTTTAAAGATTGTAATATACATTTTTAAAGTAGGTTAAATTTTCAACAATTTGAAGACAGAACGTTTTTGAGAGGACCAATAGTTTTGGAGGTACAGCTTTTCAAAATTCGGCCAGTTTTTCAAGTCACACGATTTTTAGCAAAATTTTATCATTTTCAGTACCAGTTTGCTTGAGTCGGAAGTATCAGGAAGGTTTTTAAGAATATCTGAGACGGGCACCCACATTTTTTCGTTTACTTCATCTTTGTCTGACATGTCATCTGTAGATGAGTTATCCAGGCTCAATGCGAGCTCAGGGGCATTGTTCATGAGACTCCCACTTCAGTTCAGCCTTCCTGCAGCTGCAAACAATGCTGCAGCTTATTTTGCATCCGCAGGAGATAAGCTCCAGGAGATATTGAGGCGCCGCTTCTCTTGCAATGATCAAAGGGCTGAGACCTTGGAAAGTGCGCAGCCTGCAAAAAAAGAAAACGCTCACAAATCAAGTTTAATTATAAATTTCTTACCAAAGTAATCAAAGAGCGATATGCAGGTAGCTCAAAGGTATTTAAAAGTTATCTTACTTGGTGATAGGTGCTCCGCGAGTGAAATCTGAGTGGGAGGCAATCTCGCTAGGTTGAAGTTTGTTTTTGGGACTTAACTTTTGGTACTGATAAATGAACAAACGTCCTGGTGGATGTGTAACATCTTTGCTCTCGCTTTCTTGCAATTTTTAGGAGTGATTTCTCGGAAATGTCGCGGAAGCACCGCTATTTGATTTGACAAATAAGTTAGAGTTGGCTGTCAGATAGACGTCAACAAATTTTCCGAGAGTTGTTTTGACGAATGAACGCGCGGTTAGAGTTGGCCATCAGATAGACGTCAACCAATTTTCCGAGAGTGTTGTGTAATAATTTTGCTGTTATATGCGTTAACTATATAAATAAATATTAACTGTTGATAATAAGTCTTAATAAAGTGCAGATCCCAACTGTGCTTACACGAGTGTCCGTTCACATATTCGCGCGAACATTCATTCGATTGTTGAAAAGCAAAAATGGAGGACTTCGAATTTGCGCTATCAAAGTTACGGGCACTCGTGAAGTGCGCATCAATGGATAAACATAGGGCTCACGTCGCTATTTATCTCCTTTGACTTTGAAACAAATGAATGGGGCACTGCATAGCTTTATGAACAGCCAGAAAGTGTCAAAAAAGGCACGTCTGGCTATGTTGCATAGAGGTGTGTTGGTTCCTACACTTATCAGTATGGTAGTGAATGTTGGGTTTGGCAGAAGAAGCATGAAAAAAGGGTTAATGCTGCGGAGATGAGTAGTTTGAGAATTGTATAGCCGTAGTGACTCGGGTGGATAAAGTAAAGAATAGTGAGATAAGAGAACGCTGTGGTGTAAAAGAAGATGTGGTTGCAAAGATAGATAAAGGAATGCTTAGATCGTTTGAACACGTAGAAAGGATGGATGAAAGAAGGTTAACGAAACAAATTGTGTGAATGGACGGTAGAGGTCGACCTCGGCGAACATATGTCGATCAGATCAACATTGTTTTAAAGAAAGGCCAGGTCAAGAGTACCAACAACCGACGAGCATGCATGAGAGCACTGATGAAAGTAGAGGAAGCAAAAGATGTGTAAGAACCGTAGCGAAAGTGGTCACTGCCTACCACTACGGGAAAAAGGCGTGACTATATGTATGTATGTATGTATGACTCGCGCCCGAAATACCACCATCAACGCGAGCAACGAGACTAAGCACAAGGCGAGTAGCGAGTTTACCGTTCACATATTCGTGCTCGCTATTCGCCTCGCTACTCGCGCGAACGTGTAAACGCGGCATTAGAATCACTTCTTCATTTTATGCAAGAAAATGAGTTTAATAGTTTAGATTTTAATTGTCGAGATCTGCAGGAATCACCATTATCATTTTTTTATTCAGGAAGATTCGTTAAGTGAAACGTATCGCGTAGTTGGGTCAATAAAGGAAGCAGAATTCCCCGCTTCGTCTGCGACTATGGCAAAGGGGGTTATAAAGGAGTAAATAATGGTCCGGTCGCAGCGTGTTGTGACAGCTATGGATTTTATATAGAAGTTAACATCAATAGCTTTTCTATTGATGACGAGTATGATATATGCGTTTTATTATGGCAAAATGGAATTAACCAAACTGGCAGAATGATTTGCCGTTTAATGAGACGTAAATACGATACGACATTTTGCCTGTTAGCTTTGCTTTGGCGGGACGAAAAAAATTACGCGTTGAATTTTAATTGACGCACTAATTTTTCTCTTATTATCGGAAGTGAAAATAAGTAATCGGAATCTTTCGGTAACACCGGAAAATGTGGAGTTAATTAAAATCATTTATGACTGTAAGTCTATAAAACTATTATTACTTCTAATGAGTGTTCATGTGTTAGTAATTACAGTGTAATCTAATACGTAATTAACTGTATTGCTTTTTCTGGAACTCGAAAGTTCTGTTCGCAAACATGTGTCCCGAATTACAAAATAAAAGGAAGCAAATTACATCCGACTTGAAAAAAAACGACTCGGCAGTGGCTAATGCTTCGACAGACGGACGTTTTTCGGTAACCACCGCACATTTTTTGCAATCGAGCTTGGTTTTCGTCCAAAAACAAAAAAATTGAACCGCGCATTTATATGTGTACATGAGTGATTATGCCATATTTATTTCCTTAAATAAACCATCCTTAAATGCAAATTTTCTATATGAAATAATTTCTTCGATGTTTCACATCTGCTAGGCGTCCCGCGACGGCTCATTGTTTTTTTTTCATTTGCTTTTACTATCGGGGAAATTGTCATCATCTTCACTGTTTGAACTGTAAATTATTGGTCTTTTTCTTGGTCCTTGACACTCATTTACTTTATAATAATTTTCATTTTCTTTATCATAAAAATCAGTCCCGTTCTTCACAAAAATAATAATTTATTTTTTTGGTTTTCTTGTCTAGTTCAAAGTCTTTGGTTTCTTCGTTTTCTTAATTTTTCCTTTTTGTTTGGTAATTTCAGTCTAACTTAGTTTTTATTTGGTTTTTCCTCATTTCAGCAATATCCCTCTTTTCTTTTATATCTTCTCTTGAATTTGGAATATCTGCTAATTGCTTGCCCTGAAAATCAAAAGGGATGAAAATAAATGTAAGCAAAACAAAAATAACGTTTTTTGAAAGAGAAGAAAGCATGACAAACCTCAGGATCAATCAAAATACTAGGAGACTCTCTATTGAATGAAGACGGTATCTGATGAGAAGGTGTTTTATTTTGGTCCGCTTCAGTGATATTTTCTCTTCCATTGACAGGCTCTGGTTGACAATCCATTAAAGAAGATGTCTGAGGTAGGGGTGTTTGTGTTCTTCGTTCGACTTCAACAGATTCGGGGGATTCTACATTTTTTCTTTCAATGCCGCAGAGGCACCCATAAAAATTGGTGCGACTATCTTTTTTAATATGGATAGATGTCCTTTTTTTTTAAATCAAATAAATACGAAAGAGCAGAAAACACAAAGCGCCACGTTATCCAAGAAAATGAATTCCTCAAATCATTCCATCACAATGTCCGAAAACACCCTTAAATCAAGTCCCTCCTTCTGGATTTTGGGAGTCACGGTGTCTAATAATATGGTGTCTTGGCATGACCATGTTGCTAACATCGCAAAGTCAGTAAGCCAGAGGCTAGGTTTTTTGTGGAAAACTTGAAAGTGTTTTACTCCTGATCAACTGTTGACGACGTACAAGGCTCTAATCCGACCTCTACTGGAGTATTGCTCGCACATTTGCGGTTCAGCACCAAGGCATTCTCTTCGTCTTCTAGATTCGACCGAAGAACTCGGCACGCTGATCAGTCTCACCCATTTACTCTCAAGATTGACACTACAAGGACTAATATTTATCAAGAATCCTTCTTTTACAAGACTGTTACGGAATGGAACAAGCTTCTAAAATCAGTTTTTCCAAAAAAAACTATGACCCGCAACTTTTTAAAAGCGGGTCAACAATCATCTCCCTTCTATAATTCCTCCCCCTTCTAATAGTCGCAGAGCGGGCCGTCCGCGGCCCCGTCACTACAGTCTACCCTTTTTGCGTTTCTTAACACCTAGGTATGTACTTAATGAATCAGTGTATTGATATAATAAAAATTACCTCTGAAACTTTAAAGCGGATAAATCACACGCACGAGCAATACACTAATTTCCCACAGAATGACCTGCGGAGGACTAAGGTTTGGGTACGTACCCTTCTTTTTTAAAATAATTGTTGATACTAAATTTGTGTTTTTGACCTACGGCTTAGTAGAAATTTTTTTTCTATATAATGACTCCAAATGGCAAACTGGATGGAAATTATTATTTTCGTTTCATCAAAAATGTCTTCATTATGTACGAGGGAGATGGAAAAATTTGTTCCGACCATATTTTGTAATTTGAATGTTGGGTTAACGTTTCTCGGATTCATAGTCATCTCCTGGAGACTGACGAACAGAATGAGACTAAGTGTGAGCATCGGAGTGTAAAATAATAATTGGGAAAGATTGTTGGGTGATTTTGAGCACAAAATTAAATAGGTATGCTATTTGGTTGCTAATTTTCTGAGATGCGGTGTCATATGGTATCAATAAAACCAACCTTTTTTTATCGTATCTATGATTGCACAAAACTTTAATTTTGTTGTAAAACATATTTAACACAGAATTTTTTAGATTATTTTTATTTGCAAACCAAATTATTCACAACCTCAATGTCTGGGATATTTTAATTTTTTTAAATGTATGCAAAGGTCAGTTATTCGCTTTGTCTATGAAAATATCACTCTACATTATCATTGTTTTCGGCAGTTATATTTTTAAAATACCCTTATACAATGTTTTGTATATTTAAGGTATTACTTATTATCTATTATCCTATTATCTAGAGGAGACGGAACATTTCATTCCTAAAACTCTGTTTGTTTTGTCGCAATGATTACACGAGAGTTGCCATGAGTATGACAAAGAATATCAATTGATTCTCTTTGTCCCGTCCTCGTGCTGGCAACGCTGTAACATTATTGTCGACTTATGGCCACGCTTGTAATCAGTGGCGTGCTGTTTGTTCAAAATGAGAATATATCTATCGGGTAATATTTAGTTTTTTATAAGAATATATTTATGAATAGGTGATACCACGTTTTTTATCAAATTAAAGTGTTGTAGCCAACTAAAAGTATTTTTCTAAACCCCAAAAGTTGGGCGACAATTTTGTGATACGGTAAAGTTTCCTTTCTAAAGCCAATTGTGTGTAATGTTACCCAAGTCTCACCCATTTACTCTCAAGATTGACACTACAAGGACCAATCTTTATCAAGAATCCTTCTTTTACAGAGATGCTACGGAATAGAATAAACTTTCAAAATCAGTTTTTCCAGAGAACTATGACCTGCAACTTTTTAAAAAGCGTGTCCACAATCATTTCCTTTCTATAATCCCTTCCCCTTCTAATAGTCGCAGTGCGGGCCGTCCGCGGCCCACACGATAGGTCTACCCTTTTTGCGACTATTTTCATAAAAAAAAAAAAGTTACTTTTATAAAACTAAATTATTTTAACTCAATGGCTGCTAATTGAGTAGCGAACAGTTTTACTTATATCCGTTAAACTAAATTATTTTATCAAATTTAAGTACTGAAAAAGAATTTTAAATAATTTTACCTAACTGTCTGAAATGAAAAAAAAAATTATCATTAATATTAATTGTACAAATAAAATGTAAAGTATTTTAAATTTTAATTTTAATGTTTAAACTATTTATTAACAGCTAAGTAACCTAAAGGAAAAGATTAAAATATTATACTCAGGGTTCCGTGACTCCTTGAAGGTATATAGTTCTTCAAATAACAACGAATAAGAATGATACCACTGAATAAGTGTTGCTGAATAACAGGAAAATAATGATGGAATGTATTATTCGGGTTTTTACAATTCAAGAAATATTAGTGGTTACAATATTGTTGCAAATATAAACAACAAATACTATAAAAGATTCAATAACAATCACAAATCTCTTGCCATAACTGGAGAGCGGGCAACATCACAGCACAACACATTCCACCCATGCAGGAAACCCCCAGTGTTGACAAAGGGGCCAAACCTGGGCCAGCACTGGGAAACCTAGCTTTGGCGTACCTGTATTGGCCCATGCGTGGGCCAGGCTGTTTAGCCCAACTTCAGCCATACCAATGATTATCCGAGCTTGGGCCAAAACTGGCTGACCCAGCCTTGGCTATGTTAATGATTACCCAATCTTGGGCCAGGCCTGGGTAACCCAGCCTTGGCCATTTATTGGGGACCCAAGCTTGGGCCAAGACATTGTTCAATTAATGGAAAATACTCGGCGTTTATTATGAGCCAGTATTGGCCATCAAGCATGGCATAGTGTTGAGAACCAAGCCTGGCCCAGTCTTGGCAACCGAGCCTGGCCCATCGTTATCACTCGAGACTTCTACCAAGACTGGGCAAAGCTTGGGCCTGTGGTACTTTCCTTTATGGGCAGTCGGCCGTATCAAGACAATACAATCGACCAGAAAGTGGGAATGTATGATCGTGTTTAAAAGTAAATAGTTCCGTCTCCTCTGATAATAGGTCTATGACTAACACAATGATAGAACAACGTTTTATAGACTAAAGATGGGGAGTCCCACTTGTTATTTTAAATTGGCGAAACCTTTTTTACTGCAAACTACAAATGAATAATTTTGTGCATTTAACCGAGAAATTGATTTATTTTCTGCGGAGATAAATACAAATTTGGTTTTCGTTGAAAAAAAAAACACTTAAAATACAATATTGGTAACTGTTATCGTGGTATTTTGATAAATCTTCTTGGAGACGGTTGTTGATAAAACTGAAAAAGAACAAAATAAAAAAAACGAGTTCTTCCTTCGAAGGATTTTAATTAGAACAAATTCCTCGGATCGTAAACGTTTGATAGTGGCGAAGCCTTTTTGTGTGACAAAAACGATAAATGGCCACCCATTATGGAAAAAGTAGCAGAGTGTAGATCCAGCTCACAAATGAAGGTTTCGAGAGCTACCGGGGAGACTTGTTAAATATTGTTTAATCAATTAGGAAGTTTCGAGAATTTATGGTCCAATCAACATATTTCTTACGCTGCCAGTGGTGTCCCATTAAGAAATAAAATGTTTGAGGAGAATAAATACTTTAATTTGAGTTTTTCTTTTATTTCTGAGTGATGAATAAGCAAACAAGCAGCATCAATATGTATGATACCTGCTAGTAAATAAAGAGTCTGCGTCGAATTTACATACGCTTACACAGTAATATACGGTGATGATCTGAAAAGTTTCCGACCTTGAATATCGCGAAGAGCTTCTTCTTTTTCGTCGTACCTAAAGCATCGTGATACTAAGGCGATCTTCGACCTCGCGGTGATTCCTTTGCAATGGTTAACCTATGATGTTCTTTATTTGGTCCAGCCAGCGTGACGGAGATCGGCCTCTAGATCTTCTGCCTTGTACTAAGAGTTTCTCTAGATTATCCTCATTTCTGCGTGTGATGTGTCCGAAATATTGAAGGATTCTGGCTGCGGAACACGATCCTTGATGCCGAGTTCTGCCACGCTTGTTCTTCTCGCCGTCCATGGGATGCGCAACATTCTTTTACACCATCACACTTCAAATGCATCTATGTGGTATTTATCAGCAGCTTTGATGTTCGATGACCCGGATCCGTCCGAAAATATGGAGAACACCAAAGATTACACAAGAGCAATTTTTGTGTTTTTTGGGTTAGTCGTGGAGTTATCTTTATCGATTATCTCCAAAAGGAAAAAACTATTGCAGGAGCATTCTACGCATCATTACCTGATAAGCTGAAGGCAGAAATTGCGGAACAACGGCCACATTTGCAGAAAAAAAGATGCTGTCTCACATCTTAGCGGTTGCCATGGCGAAAATCTGCGAATTACGGTTTGAACTGTTTCACCACCCTCCTTACTCACCAGATCCAGCCCCAAGCGACTTATTTTTGTTCCCTTATCTAAAAATTGCGCTAGGAGGATAGAGATTTTTGTCACATGGGAAGGCAATCACGTTCGTAAACAATTATTTTGCAGAGAAAGACACTGAGTACCATTTGAACGGGTTAAACAGATGGAAACATCGCTGCAAGAAGTGTGTAGACTTACAAGGATATTATGTAAAAAAATAAATTTAAAAAATGGTGTTAAAAGCATGAGACTTGAATTAAAGATCTTCCTAGTCCATAGGATTGGGATTAAGATTGTAAGGAGAGAAAACATTTGTCGATCTTTCAGTTATTCATGCGTGGATTTGGTTCTCTAGCTCAAAGTCCTTTAAACACATTTCTGATCATGGTTTTTTTTCTTCGGTTGTTAAATTGTGACGTTTGCTTTTGATATCCGGTTCGCTATTATTATTCTCACTCATATTTATTATTTGTCACCAAATTATTGCAATTCACACTTCTAATAATTTCGAATATCAACGAAGAAATAGAAACAATGCTTATTACAAACTTCAAAACTAACGAGTTATGACGATAAGTACTGCACGTAAAAATATACAATCGAAACTATACGTAAAAACGCCTTCCACTAATAATACAAAAAAATTCCGGTCTCTGCTTTACGAAACTTTCTTAGCGATAAAATCCAAGACAAAAACTACCTGTTAAATGGCGCTGTTGCCAATAACGTAGCTTTAATTTGCGACGTCATTGTTGATATCGTCTATTATCTACTGTTAGAGAAATATATAAACTAAAACCATGCCGGTAGCTTCAAATTAAATCATACACGCTGACAACGTTTCATTTTGCATCGAACCCTTTATCGTTTAGAAGAAATTTAAACAGTATAAAAATAAACCAGTCAAATTAACGAAAATATTTCAACAAAATAAGACCTGTTCGGGAAGTAAATAATAAACAAATAAATTAGTTAAACAAAATATATATACATACATACATAAAGTCACGCTTTTTTCCCATAGGGGTAGGCAGAGACCACTTCCTTCCACTTCCGCTACGGTTCGTACACACATCTTTTGCTTCCTCTACTTTCATCAGTGCTCTCATACATGCTCTTCGGTTGTTGGTACTCTTGACCTGGCCTTTCTTCAAAACAATGTTGATATGATCGAGATATGTTCTCCGAGGTCGACCTCTACCGATTTGCCCATTCACACTCGCCTTATAAATTTGTTTCGTCAATCTTTCTTCGTCCATCCTTTCTACGTGTCCAAACCATCTAAGCATTCCTTTATCTATCTTTGTGACCACAATATATATATATAAAGATAGCGATTTTCTCAATTTTTATGAAACTACCTAAACGTATAGTCTTTGGAGAGGGAGCAGAAGAAAAAGGTTTATTAAATTAGTAAAAGATTAAAGAGTTAGATGTTTTTATAAAATACTAATAATAATAAACAGTTAAAAACACATCTACGACACTGATAGGCATTGCCGTGTTTTTATATTTCGCGTTCGGTTTTTGGCGACGATTTGGTTGAAGATTTAACAAGCAAACTGCAAACTTTACAGGTTGCAATGTCAATAAACATTATCTTAAAAAAAATTTTGGGTTAATTACGATATGAGCATGTCACACACACACACACTCACAAACTCTTAAATATGCTACCTGAATTTTTAAAAACCGGCATCGATATAAAGAGACATAGTTTGTTTTTATGGGAATTTTTGGGCAATGGGGGTATCAAAACATCGACCATTTTGAATTTTATTGCTTGGCATCATCACGCTCTTAAAACATTTTATAGTGACTAATTTGAACAACATATTTTCACATTTTTAACTTCGGTTTTCGCCTCTATAGTTGTTGCATCGATCCGCAAATATTTTCATTCTTTGCCTAGCCCTAAACGTTTTCTACACTTTTCTTAATTTAAAACTTTAAGTTAATAAGAATCCTAACCGAAAATACGCGGATGACTGCCTCGAAGATCAGGCCCGTAGCAAGAAATTTGTTTTGGGGAGTCCCAAAACGTGGTTATAAATTTTTTTGGGGGGGAAGGGGGCGAAAATGGTTGATGGGTGTCTTGCATTGAAATTTGTTATCAAAGTTGGACTCATCAATGGAAAACTGCTTTATTGTTATCAATATTGTCACTGAAATTTTAATTATCAGTCACGCACATACATATCAATTGTCAAACAAAAGCGTCAATTCCTGTAGAAAAAATTTAAAATTTTAACTTTAACTTTAACTGCCATAATCTCGAGAACCTCATTCGGATCGATACCTAAGTTTCCATGAATTGACAGTACGGAGAGTGCACTGATTCTTTCATTGCCCGTTGAGTTACGTAAGTAAGTCTTGATTCTTTTCAGTGTCGAAAATGACCTTTCCACACTTGCCGTTGTGACCGGAAGAGTTGCCAAAACTGTTAAAAGATATTTGATTGTTGGAAATCTGCTCTTGTCACAAAAATCCAATACTTGCAAAAACTCCGGCATCTTTCTCGAGTCCCGATAATTTCTCACACCACAATTTATACTCAGCTTTTACAGCGGATTCTGACACTCGATCATCAAAGTATGGCGGAAGATGATGCAAGTCATCTACTTTTTCAGTTGCAGCAAATCCAGAAGGAAGTATCTGTAAGCTAGATAAGACTCCCGCGTTCTCATTAAGAAATTTGTCTGACAAATTCTGAATCAGCGTATCGAGGCAAGGAATAAAAACAGCAGACCGAAAGTACGATTCAACAGAGTCTGTTTGATAATTGAAACGAGTTGTTTGCTTCAACGCGACTCTCGAAACTTTCAGCTCCATATCCAATGTGTCGTCTGCAAGTTTTTCGGCTGCTATGAAAATTTTGCTTATGCAGTTTTTCGTTCTTCTTAAAGCATATACACGATTTCGTAAACATGCTCTACTACTGATGCCGAATCAAGTGAATTTTTTTGCAGGTGACCTGACAAAGGAAGCGTGAAGCTGAAAAGTCTGTTACAAACCAAGAGACTGACGAGAAACTCGCTTTTCTGAACTGCTGCAAGTAAGCAGACCGCAGTTTTCGAAATAGTCCAATATTTTTCTGAAATGTTTTCTAATCAACTGGAACAGTTCTACCAGAGATAGTATGCTGTCATCTAGTTCGATGAATCTTGTTTCGCAAAGACGAATAAGCCTCTTCTTTTTACTCTCTGGAGCATGTTGTTGGATGAGATCTTGAAGAATTTTCGTCGCATCCTTATCCATTGGCATTCTAGTTTGTACCTATATATATATATATTTCTATATTTCTATAGTGTGAGTTCGCGACGTCGAAACGAGATATCTGATATAGCGCTTTCGAGTGGAAGATTTTTTTCTGATCCAGATCAGACAAAATTTAAAATTTAAACTTTCGTGATTTCTTTGCTGCCATAATCTCGAGAACCTCATTCGGATCGATACCTAAGTTTCCATGAATTGACAGTACGGCGATACACGATTTCGTGAACATGCTCTACTGCTGATGCCAAATCACGTCACTTTTTTGCACTTGAACTGACAAAGGAAGCGTGAAGCTGAAAAGTCTCGCTTTTCTGAACTGCTACAAGTAAGCAGGCCGCAATTTTCGAAAAGATTTTTCTGTAATTTCTTCTAATCCCATGTGGATGATTTGGAACAGTTCTACGAAAGATAGTAGATAGAGAAGGCAGCAAGAACAGCAACTGTACACGCCCAAATATTTGGACCTCGGGATCCAAGTCTGTTACTGGCGTATGCTGATGATATTGACGTTGTTGGGGGTAGTAAGATTAACGTGAAAGAAAATTTTGTATGCATAGAAAAGGAAGCTAATTAAATTTGGGCTTCGTGTTAATGAAAATAAAACAAAATACTTGCACGTCACAAGAAACCCTGCACGTGATCGACTGCGTCAAAACGTAACAATCGGCGAATTTAACTTCGAGCATGTACAAAACTTTCAATACCTTGAAGCAATATTAACGTCGGACAACAACATGCATGAAGAAATCAAACATCGCATTAAAAATAGGAAATAAGTGCTACTTTGCCTTACGATCTTTCTTCATGTCCAAGCACCTCTCTACAACCTCAAAAATCATCTCATATAAGACCATCGTCAGACCTACTGTAACATATGCGTGTAAAATATGGACCATGACCGTAAATGATACTCTAATTTTAAGAACCAGAAACAGGCCATTACAGAATAAGAACTAACGCTGAACTAGCCCAGTTGTACAATAGCCCGGACATCATACAAGAAATAAAAGTAAATAGACTGAGATGGGCTGGCCACATACAAAGGAGTCAGAACACAAGACTCATTAAATCTGTATGGTAGGAGGCTCCTCAAGGAAAAAGGCCGCTAGGAAGACCTAATTTGAGGTGGCGAGATAACATAAGGAAGGACCTCTCAACTCTGGGAATCGAAGTAGATAGATGGCAGGAAATTGCAGAAGACCGTAGCAGATGGAGGTAAGTAGTACAGGCAGCAAAACCCACCCTGGGTTGTAAGGCTACGGAAGAAGAAGAAGAAGAGGAGGAATTTCTGGGGAGGGGGGCGTTCCCGTCTGGCCATATGGCTGCATACGGCTCTGTTGAAGATGATCAATTTTGTTTTTTAATTGGTAATATTTTGTAAACGATTTGCATCAAAATTATAAAAAAAATTCTGATGTCGCAATCAGCATTATTACAAAAGTTATTTAATTACCATTAAACTCGTATATTTTATTCATGATTTATACAACATACAATTCCTATCGTATTATCTTTAAAGAATACTTTCGAATTTATTTAATTATAATGATAAAAGTCAATGTCTCAATTCTATTTCATTATTCACATCATCAAATTAAAATGCTTTTTCTAATTTCAACAAACAACCCCTTTTTATTAAGAAACGCTCTTTAACCATTAGCCCTTGTTTTCCCTCTTTCTCACTTTTTTTGTTTTTTAACCCCAACGAATATACAAGGTGATGAGTGTCGTGCGGCATATTGCTTCTTTTATTTAAATAAAATAAGAGAATAGGTATAATTAATAGGAATAATTTTACAAAAAACAGAAGACGACCTACAAATAAGCAATCTACCGCTTAAATCAGGTATGTAAAAACTGTAACCTAAAAATATCAGAAAAAAAGTTATGGCTTTTCGAGAAAAACAACCCCTCCGTTCCAAGATACTCATAAACGAAACACCCATAGAACAAATATCACACTTTAATTTCTTGGGATGTGACATAAGCTACGAAAATGACAAAGATGTTACAAACAAACTACATAAATTTCAAAGGATGTGTGGCACCATTACAAAGAACACTGCAAAACAAGACAAGTTATAAAACAAAAATGACATTCTATAAAGTGATGACAACACTTGTATTAACATACGGAAGCGAAACCTGGGTACTCCGAAAACAAGATAGACAACGAATACAGTCTGCCGAAATGAAATTTCTAAGAAGGACAAAAGGTTGCATACCGTATAAGAAATGAAGATTTAAGGGCCGAATTGAACGACAGAATACACCAAAACTCATTAAAATGGAGACAACACATTGAAAGAATGAACGAAGACAGATTGGTCAAACAAGTGGTAAACTACAGACCACAAGAAAGAAGAGACATTGATAGACCCAGAAGAAGATGGCTAGAATGAAGACGGAACAGGCTGCAAGCCTAATCCTTGAAGTGCAGAAGAAGAAGAAAAATAGGTATGTAGTTTTTTTTATGGAATCGATTGGATTCAGATCCGGGATTTTTGGTGGACACTGCATAACTGGTATTCCAACTTGATTCAGATAATCGAGTACCTACCTAGTTATGTGAGGTCGAGCGTTGTCTTGCATAAACAGAAAATTGGATTCCAAAAACCTATCTCCTGGTCTTCACCAGACTCGTTCACTACCATCTGGATGTTTAAGTCGAACCATAGTATCATTTGCGAACTTTTTTCCAATTATCCACAGACCAATTTTAATTATTTCGGGCACAACTCGAACTCTGTTCTCTCTAGTAAGCAAAAGTGCGATGGCTGGTCTTCTACTGTTTAATCTAGCTTTAATTGACTACTTTTTCTAACTGTTTTAGATGAAATTGTGACATTGCTGACAGCTTCGAGTTCGTTTCCGATCACAGAACTAGTGACAGTCCTTATTCTTGAAGCGTATTGTCTAATAAAACGTTCGTCTTGGTCGTTAGTATATCGTTTGAGTGGTTTATAAATATTTTTTTTATATGGGTTAGACTTTGTTAGTTTTACTACCACTATTGGTTTTGATTAATTTTCTTTGGGGTAGAAAAAATCAATCAATCCTAAGATATTTTGGAGAATTTTTAGGAGCGACACCTCAATGGAAAGACTTATGATAGACCAAATTAAAACCCTAGTGGGTCACAATCTACCGGAAGCTTCACATATGACGCAAAGTCAAATTACTTGGTCCAAAGAAGTTAGATGAATCAATAGTTGAGGTCACCATACCCTCACGTATGATGCTAAGAGATATGCTGGGATTTTGAACATTTTTGTAGATATGGCGAATCATTCTAAAGTTTGACAAACGATGTGTTTAGTTAATAGTTCCACTGTTTTAGAGATGATTTAACCATTTCCACGCTGTATTTTAATACGTACGTGGATCGCCCTGTAGCTGCGAGAATCTCTTTCAGAAATGCGGCCATCAATATGCGTAGATACAATCGAGCAGCCACATAATTATATTATATACAAGTTAAGCAGCTCTATACAAACAATAATTGGATGCCCGTAATTAGGAAGAAACTCTTCGCAATTTGGATGTTTTAATTAAGAGATGGAAAAACGGAGATATTACGACGCGAGTTAGAAAGAGTTTATAAATTAATATTTTTATTATGCCACAGAATTTTCGGTTTTATGTCGAACTAATTCCACAACTTGATTATTTTGTTTATATAAAAAGAATCAAATGAAATTAAATGTACTGACAAGACATTCCTTTTTAAAAAATGGCCATTCACCTTTGTCTTTGTTAATTCTGCGATGGTTTCAGTGGATGTCTCAGGGAGCGACCCAATTTGACACAACACACGATATTGTTTTAGGTTGGGTTAGGTATCATGTGAGTGGAGCGTGGGAAGAGGATTTCTCCCCTCACCCATTCGTCTCTCTTCGAAAAGAGGACTTTGAACGACTTATCTACGTGTATTTTTGTGGCTAGCAAATCAGAAACCATCCCGAGAATTTGGTGGTTTTTTGTTTTACTCATTATCCCGGAGTGATTCTTAAGTTGCTCTCCATTAATTTGCCTTTCCAAAAACAGGAATCTGTAAGAGACTATCCTGGCATCCCTTTCTAAGAGAATATCTAGGGGAGGAAGATGTAGGAGGTGTTCCATCGCTGCCATTGGTGTGCTGGACATAGCTCCAGTTATAGCCAGGCATGCCAGCCGCTGAAGGCCAGCAAGCTTTGCTCTAGCTGTCTGTTGTAACCCTTTGGTCCACCAAACTAATGAACCATACGTGACCATAAATATTATCATTGTCTAATAAATCCAGTAAATCTGTTTGGGGTTCATTCCCCAAGATTTGCCACATACTCTTCTGAGATTCCAGAGAGAACACCTGGCTTTGTTTATTGTTTTTTCCAGGTGGGCGTTCCAGGTGAGTCTTTTATCCAGAACTACACCCATGTATTTCACTTCCGTCGCAAATGGAATGCTCTCTCCGTATAGGACAGGCTGCCAAAGCTTATCTAGATTTTTCCTTTTTGCAAAAGGAATACAGTTTTCCGGGGGTTGACAGACATCTATTTCCTCTCGCACCATCTGTATACTGCGTTGAGGGCTTCTTGGAGGACGTTTAGGATCGTCGCTTCAAATTTCCCTCCAACTATTATAACCAGATCATCCGCATAGCATTAAAAATCTACTCCCTGCATGGAAAGATCGCTCAGCAGAGAGTCTACTAGGATAAGAAACTTTATCCTAAAAAATTTTATTGAAAGAAAATTTCTCATTTTTCACTTTGGAAAAAGCTTTACTGTTGGAAGGGATAGGCCGGTTCTGTCAAGTGCCAGTTCACAGCGCGATAAGGATAGAAATACCCGTCGCGATAAATACAAAATTGGAAAACTATCTGTACACTGATTTATTTTGATTTTTAGAATATTGGATAGCCATTGCTTGTAGCGGACAGTTCCAAAAATCAACCTTCTTAATGAAAATATTATTGCTTTACGGTAGAATTTATAATTTTTTTTTCATTTCCTTCTCTGATGACATCCCACCCCATTATCTCCCAATATTAAATAGGAATAAAAGCGCCCTTTGTCATTTTAATTACAATTCCGAGCGAGTAAAAAGCCTATAAAAAGCCATAGCAAGATAAAATAAAGTGATTATTTTTCGGGGTGTGGGAACCATAAGTCACATTTAAACTGGGGCTGTCTATTAGGGAGTCGCAAGCCGGAACCAGAACGGGGATGCATTCAGTTTAACACTTTGCTGCTCGCGGGTTGCTAACATCGACTATTATACGGCTGTGCGGGGATGCAGAGACGGATCCAACGCGCTATGCTGGGCTTGTGGTCGTTCTGGGTACAGTTGTGAAGACAGCTTCTTGGAACAAAGTCCATGAAATTAAGCGAGTTTCTTAATCTTGAGCGTCCTATACCTTAAATAAGTACGAGTGAGAGGTCTCTTTACTTCATATACCTTGCTCTTTCTAAAGGGAATAAAAGACAGAGAGAGGTTCGTCGATGTTTTTTTCTAGCAGACATGAAAGACAGAGAGGAACATTGATGTCTCTCTCTAGCCAACATAGAAAATAGAAAGGGGCATACTGAAATATAATACATAATTAATTTATCATTTATAAAAATCACATATTTCCTATGTTATCTTTTTTTTCCAACCAATTACTTTTTCATACCCTCAATGTTCCTCTCTGTCTTCATGTCTACTAGAAAGAGATCTGTCTTTTAGAAAGAGCCAGTTATATGAAGTCAAGGGACGTCTCGATCATACTCATTTTGGAAATTCTTCCTACCTGGCAGTGACTTTTGGGACCTTTTTTTATAGTAAAATTTTGCCCAGCTCTAATCTAGAGGCTCTGGTGATGTGTGTTCAGTCAAAATCTTTTGTGGGTGTTGTGGGCATAACTGTGAAGACAGCTTCTAAGAGCAGAGTTCATGAAAGTTATATAAAGAAAAGAAAGTAAAATGTCTTTAAAAAAATTGAAGCAAGAGTTTCTTAATCTAGAGACTCCAGTGATGAGTATACTGTCAATAAACTCCTATAGACACAGCTGTGAAGACTGCTTCTTAGGACAAAGTCTATAGAAGTATATAAAGAAAATAAATAGAAAGAACTTTGAAGGAATGAAGCAAGTTTCTTAATCTAGAGGCTTGTCCTATACCTTAGATAAGTACGAGTGAGAGGTCTCTTGACTTCATATACCTGGCTCTTCCTAAAGGACATAAAAGACAGAGAGGTACGTCGATGTCTCTTTCTAGAAGACATGAAAGACAGAGAGGAACATTGATGTCTTTCTCTAGCCGATATAGAAAATAAAAAGGGGCATACTGAAATATAATACATAATTAATTTATCATTTATAAAAATCACATATTTCTTAAGTTATCTTTTTTTTTCCAACCAAAAACTTTTCCATACCTTCAATGTTCCTCTCTGTCTTAATGTCCACTAGAAAGGGATATAGACGTACCTCTCTGTCTTTTATGAAGTCAAGGGACCTCTCGATCATACTCATTTTGGATATTCTTCCTACCTGGCAGTGACTTTTGGGAACTTTTTTTAAAGTAAAATGTTGCCCAACTCTAATCTAGAGGCTCTGGTGATGTGTGTACAGTCAAAATCTTTTGTGGGTGTTGTGGGCATAACTGTGAAGACAGCTTTTTAGAGCAGAGTTGGACAGTTTTGGGAACAGCTGTAAAGGCATAGCTTTTTAGGGCATAGTTCATGGAAGTATATAAAGAGGGAAGTTCGTTGCTTTGTGGTGGATGATGGAGAATTTCTTTATCAAGTTTGGGTAGTTTATGAGGCAAATGATCCTCTTCTGAACGTAAACCCGCAGCTGACTCTGTCCAACATTTCCACTCTATGTTACATTTTGTTATATAACTGTTTTACTTGTGCAGAAAATCGATTATCCTAGTCCTGAACTGTAACGGGAGAAGGAGGATGCAAGACCCACCGACCCCATTTCTGTATTATCATCATAGACATCGAGATACTCGAAATATGGTGATAGAATTTATCAACGCGCGCATCATTAAGTTCATACAATTATTAGCTATTTGCAGAACCAATTACGCACGAGCCATTACACACTTTGCGCCGTTAATTACTTTCCTACGGACTGTAACATAATCGTAATCGACTTTCGACGGGTTCGCGTATTCGGTGGAGTGGTAACGCAACTCAATTGTAGGTGCGGAAGCTGAGGATATTGTTTAATGTCCTTGCAACCGACGCGATTACTTTACGGAATATTTTGTCCAAATTGGTTTTTTCAAAATTGAATACAATAATAATCTATCGGTTCCTAATGAAGAATGTAAATTTTTTCCTCTACACGAAAACGTATAATTACTCGATTATCCAGCAGTGTGTGATTAATTTAATTAAAGAGACACCATACCTAATAGCTTCGAAACAACCAAAAAACAACACACATCATTTCGATCCCTAACGACATAATGAAATGAACCCATAAAAACCCTTTGAACAAGCCCCTTCAGCATTTACTTATCTATGCAAATTCGAAAAATAATCTTGACCGAACCAACTCTATTATAAAATATCTAATTAAGAAAGATATTTTGTTGTGTGCATACGCTACAGAACATGTGTTTCCCCCTCTTTTTTTTCTTGCATTCTTCTACTTAGCCAGTCGTTTGGTCGTTCCACTGTAGAGGTGATACAGTTGGACTTAAATATTGTTACGATTTTTACTTCTTTCTTGGGTTAGGTGATTTTAAACTCTCGATACAGTAACAAAACAATTTTTATTACAATACTTTTACACAACAAATTTTACTTTTATAAGTCACTTAGATATTCAACTAATTACAACTTTTACAAATATTTAAATTTCATAACTTATTAACACTTTATAAAACTGTCCTTTTTCACGACCGCTGTCCTTTTTATATTTCTCAATCAAAACTACAGACTATTTCGCGAAAGCGATAGAACCATCTAGAAGTCTCTAGGTGCGGCGAGAGTTTATTAGACGGAGGCGGAAGCCTACAAAGGGCTCCTTAATATGCACTCTCGTTGTGGTCGATGCTTGGATGATGATTAATAAACAGGGCCGGATTGTAACAATATCACCGAATGCGTTCCAGTTTTGGGCTTGCTAACGTCGATCTACTACTGGAAATTGGTGTCTAAGATGAGACATAGATCGAGCTCAGTGATACTTTTTAAATGCAGAAATTATTCTCCTTATCTCTACCCTCTTTACTACTACCCAATCTTGGATGTTAGAACAAAACTTGACTCGAACTTCATTATTATTGGTAAATAACGAGTCGGGGTTATCTTTGGCGTGTCCATCTCTAGATCGAATGCATTGTTTCGTTTGTCAAATTAGTGTATAATGTCATCGGTGATAGGATGGCTGATGGGTAATTAAAAGGGAGATCGCATTGGTCAATTCCGGGAGCAGGGTGATAATTGCCGGGAGAATAAAAAGTAGGAATGCAAACGTGCTTCGGAACAGCCATTGGTGTATACGTCAAACAATTTAATTGTTGCCTTTAGGTTATATTATTCGGATCTTCGAGGCCATCTTCAGAGGATTCTCGTTCGTTGGTTTTTTTATTGGTAATTTTCTTTACACAAGCTATTATTAAAATATACGTAATAATTTTTAATTGTACACTTATTTCTATTATTAATTCTATCGATGGAGGAATTCTCTCCTTCTTTGCGACTCGCCCCTCTTCGTACGGAATCGAAATTCCTGTTAGTCCCCCGGATACGGGCATCAAATTTAATGTCCTTGGATGTGAGGAATGCCGGCTAACTAGTTGGCTCATTAAGAGGTATGTGTGGTGCTAAAGTGACATGTGTTCATCTGAAATTAATCATGTTTTTCGGATATATAGCTTTAGATAAATGTATAATTAAAACGGATTTTAATTGGTGGGTGTTTGACGTTGCGCTTCATTTCCCGTTATTCAGCAAAAGGAAGGGGGAGGACTTTCTAGGAAATTTCACTCGAGATGGTCGTGCGTCGATGCCTCCTTTCTGCCAGCTTCACTACACTCGATTCGAGATCAACGCTTTGAGCGTAGTCAAAATAGTACGTACATAGACCTCTTTTTTCCAGTTATTGCGGTTGTTACACACGTCTTTCGCTTCTTCTACTTTCATCGGCGCTTTCATACATGCTGCTCGTCGGTTGCTGGTACTCTTCACCTGGCCTTTCTTCAAAATAGTAGAACAATCAATTTACAAATACGAATCGTGATCAACCGAAAACTGGTTCACCAGTTCGTAACCCATGTTCGTCTAAATTATTATTTTTTATACCGATTTTTAACTTCCCAGAGGGAAGTTATAGTAATGGGTCCGATTTTGCGATTCCCGAATTTTAACATTTCTCCACATTTCAAGGTCGGACGTATGTTTGCGTATGTACGTATGTGCACAAAAAATGATATCGACGTGGGACCAATTGCATTGGACGCATAATTACGCAACTTGGAACTCATTAGATTTTCAGAAAAATCGGTTAAGCTGTTTTTTATGGAGAATAAAAAAAATGGTAAACTATCTGAATTTTGCAATTTATGAATTATACTATTTTTAATACAGAATTTTAAGATCTTTTGAATAATATGATTATTGCATGTTGGAAATATTTGTATAAAAAATATGATGACAATATTTCATAAAAAGTTTTAGAAAACAAAAATAAGAATTGAAGAATTTTAAACTATTGAGAGAATAGCATTGAAGACGCTATAACAGTGAAAAATTATTGTTAGTAATAATCAAGCATCGTTTGTAACAATTGAATAATGATTATTGATCGTAATATTTTAAAATTTATTTCAATTGTTATAAACAAGTAAAAATAGCTTCCGCTTATGAAATGATAAGAAACAGTTTGAAAGAATACGGTTGACATAAACAGAATATTGTTAATGACAATTATAATTTGTTATAAACAATTTGAAATTATTGTTTATAATATGGTTTTAACATATGGTATTTTTTCATTCTTTCCACTGGGAAGTTAGTCGGGTGGACCTCTCGGGTCGCACCCAGACCACTGATATTTAATTTTTATACACTATTTTTATTATTAAATTTATATCTAAATAAATATCTCGCAAACAACAGGCTGATCTACATATTATGTTAGACCAAAAAAGAAAACGTTGTATATTCACGTCCTCATCAACATCTCAGCCCTTGTAGTGCCTTGACCTCTTTTAAGATTATTACCCATGCTTTTCTATTGACCTCTTTTCTCTTGTAATTATGCCAAGCAATTTCTTGCTCTTTCCATCTGGCCCTAGGTCTTTTTCTTGTTATTGATCCTCCTGAGTTTCCTTCTATTAATCTTTTAGTAGTTTTTTTTTCGTCCATCCTCATTAACCAAGCCATCGTGACCATACCTACTTCATTATATTTTTCGTAAACTTCTTTATTTGTTCTCCTCCTTCATTGACCATCTTCGCATATTGCGCCGAAATTTTCCTTTCCATGTTCTTAAAAGGCCAGATTTTCTTTTAAAGTCCAAGTCTCGGATCCGTATAGTTATAATTTTTTAAATGAGAATATATTTCCTGTAAAATTCAAAAATCAACTTAGATACAGGGTGTTCCATTAAAAAAATACAACTTAATGCTGCTTTGATTTTTTGGGACACTCCATGGGGTTTTAAATATTTTTAATTTAAAAACAGCTTGGCAATTAAAGTTTTTTGGCAATTTTTATCTACCAGGATTCGTTGACTCACCCTGTACAACAGATCCAATTTATGCAAAGTATTTTTTTGTGACTATGCGCACATCCTGGAGAATTCAAGCTGACCACCGAGTAGACGAAACCGGCCACTTATTCGTCAACAAAAGGTGTCAATTCCTGGCCAGGTGTGCGCGTTATGAAGTTTCTAATGAATGGTCGCATTGTCCGTTGCCGTGAAATGATCCTCTAATTGTCCAACAATCGTATTGCTGTTCAAATTGGAAATATTTCCTGAATGCATTTCTGATTGCTTTGTATTCGGACTCATCGCGGTGCGGGTCCACTATGTTTGTTGACTTATTTTTTTATTATTATTATTATTGTTGTTATAATAAAGTCAAAAGTCCTTTGATCGCTCGGTATGTTGATTGTTGAGAGGATTAATAGTTGGATGATCATTTATCGTGAATGATTTATATGAAGAGTGATTAGATATAATGTCAAGGAGTAAATATGTTGCAATGTAGGGGTTAGTCACAAATTTTATAACGGGTGATTCATTAAAACAAAAAATTGATGGAAGCAATTTTATTTAATAATCTTTATTAGTTTAAAAAAAAACCTTTCTTTAACATTATTTCTTTCAAATTCTATCCGCGACTACGGTTAACAAGGTCCATTCTCAAGTTCCAATTTTCAATTACGCGTATTTCGAGTGGTATTTGGCCAATGACTCGAGTAATATTGGCCTTCAATGCTTCAATCGTAGCCAGTTTATCCATGTAGACTTTGGAGTTTACATAGCCCCAAAGGAAAAAGTCAAGAGGTGTAATGTCACATGATCTAGCCGGCCAATTCACTGGTCCAAAGCGTGAAATGATCTGTGCCGAATTGTTCTCGCAGTGAAGCCATGGTTTCACGGGCTGTATGGCAAGTGGCGCCATCTTGTTGGAACCAAATTTCGTCGAGATCACGGGCTTCAATTTCAGGAATCAGATAGTCTGTTATCATCGCGCGATAAAGATCACCATTCACAATAACATTACGGCAGGCCTCTGTTTTAAAGAAATATGGACCAAACAGTTGTTTTGTCTGAATTTAATGGCAGCTCTTTAATTTCTTCGGGTTGTTCATCGTCCCAAATACAGGCATTTTGTTTATTTACGAACCCATTAAGCCAAAAATGGGCTTCATCGGTGAATAATTTTTTTTTCGAAAACAGTGGATCTTCTGCAAGCTTGTCAAGATCAAATATCTACAAATACAGACACTTTTCTTTCCATCGAATCATAAAAAGGTTTAAACACAGTTAAAATAAGCAACTCTGGCGAGGAGCTACCACTTTCCATCCTAGAGGCCGCGAACTCTGCAAGTTTAAATTTATTACCCGCTAAATCTGATGAGAAACAATTAACATTTTAACCTTCATTTTCACGCGCTGTCATTCTGTCGAGATACATATGTTTTTGACGCCAAGTGTGATTGCATTTGCTATAACCTATGTATTTACAATTTAGTCAAAATTTCGATATTTGAACGTTATTAAATTCAATATTTTATTTTGGAAGGAATTCATATATATTTCTACCATTGTCCTTAATGTTTCTTCATCTGGCTGCTACTCCAAGTAGTCGATGCATCGTGGAGGGTGTAGCTATTCTTGCAGCAAACCACATTATTGTTTGTGGTGTCAAAGAAAAAAAGAATGATAAGTTGATAATCAGATCTTATTGTTTGCAGAACAGTGCTATTAAAAGTGATACATTGAAATCAATGGATGGCATGACTTCGATGATAATTAAAAGTATTTATTTACCTTTGACTTCAATAAAAATAACCAACAAGAGAACTTGCCTGCCTGTCTTCTTTCAATGAGTTTTTCATTTTTTTTTAACTTCAGACTTTTGGACTTTGTTATAATGCTGGGCACAGGTAAGTTTTTACTTGGTATAGCAGTGTTTTTCAGGTTTTGAAGCCCCTTGACAGAAAAAAATGTTTGGAACAAACTCTCATGTTTTTGGTCACTTTTATTTTTGTTATCTGTTAAAAAGTTCGTAAGAAAAATATTGTTCCTAACAAAATAACTATTTTGAACTACTTTCTCACCCTTGATAAAAGTTATTTATGACTACCTACTAATTATGCTTCGAAGGTGTTTACTTTCAACCCTCTGAGCGCACGTAGGTACAGGAAAACGACCGTGGAAGATATCTTCGCAGAGCATAGACCTCAAAGGCATCTGCAGAATAGTAAAGTCATAAATAGATTTAAGTAAAAAACTAATTAAAATTTGGAAGACCTAAATTGAGTTATTGTTGTGGCATTTTCAAGTACCAAAGAGCCATTATCAGCTTTAAATAAAATTCAAAAGAATATATGTAAAATCTAATGGTCCATCTGCGTCATATTTTAGACAGTAGAAATATGAAAAATGATTCTTATAACAAATAAAAGTAGTAATAATACTATTCTTATATATATATATATATATATATATATATATATATATATATATATATATATCAACGTATCAAAGAATGTACCTGATGACTTGCAATGTTAACTATGTGAATAGTATTTTGAGGGAGATCATTAATTTAGTTTAGGAATTAGGTAAGATGCCGCTATTTTGGATTGAATCAGTACGTGATGCAATTAGAACTTATTTAATAATTATAATTTAATTTACATAAACGCAACGGTTAAAAGGCGTGACGGTGACGTCCTTTCGAATTAATCAAAAATAAGAAGAAATTTATAAATGGCTTATTTAAAACATAGTCTATGAAAGCATCCAACTTTTCCTTTCTCCACACTGTATATTTTATTACCAAGAAAGTTTTCTTATGCACGTCAAACACTTCTAAAAGAACATTTTTTTTCTACTGTCATAACTCAAACATTGAATGAATAATTTGTTACTATCGATCTCTTTCGATGCTATTATAATTGGCAGAAGATGCTTGAATGCCACGCAGCATCCAGATTCAATGTGAATAGCAAAATCGTGCGAGGAAAATTTCTTCCGAGTCTTCACCAAGAAGTCAAAGCTATACCAGATGGAACTGCAATTAGAATCTGTCGATTGTCGATGCAGCAGACACTTTTCAACTTCAATCCACCCAATAACTTCTTCACGTTGCGATGATCTTTCTTCCCACTCAATCAGATAATTATATTCGTTTTTCTTTTGAGTTGTCAAATTCGAAAAATCATTGCAACTTGACCTATTGTTATGCCATTTTGGATTTATGATATTTAACGGTCCTTTTTTTAATGACTTTTTAGTGGTAGCATCGTTTGCACGTCACCGGCGATGAAACAGCGGTGATATTTGGTCGTAGACAATTTATTTGGAATTGTACGATTTCATTTATAAATTACAATCCTTGATGTGTGTAAATGTTGAATCAGCGATTCTCAAAACGTGGTATGCCCGTTTTTGAGGAACATTGTTCTGTAACCAATAGAGATTTCGAATTTTTTTGTTCTCACTTTTCGGGATACCTTCAACCCCTCTTGGTTGCGCCTCTGGGATATTTCATAAAGCCCTATCGCTTTATTTAAAGAGCCCGTTCGGTTGATTGTTGTATCATTAAATATAGCGCAAAAGTGTTAACCATTTAGTAGATACAAAATTTAAAATTTTCCAATTGAAGATTTTTTTACAATTATGGGTTCGTACAAAAGCTGTTGCGGTTTGAGATCACAAGGCTCGGCTATCGTTTGAGAACCGCCGTGTCCAGATGGCAGAGGAAGAAAGAATATTAATATATAATACCTAGACATAAATAAGTGATACAACGGCATTGTCCCCGGACATATTTATAGTTCATTAGAGTCCATTCGAGCCCGTGTGGCCGACACATCTCTAATTGTATTCGAATATTCGCATACCGAATGTCCCCGAATTTTTTAGCGACCATTTTGCACTCATTTATGGTTAGTTCGAGTGGTTGAAAAACTTAAATATCGTTCTGCGCTCAAGGTGATGAAAAAATCCTGGTGTCTTTTATTATTTTCACAATTTTGGAGAACCACACTCCCGTGACTCGATTGTAGTCTAGTCGATGAGTGTGACATGAGTGACATTCGTTTGGGGTATTCGCTGTTTACTATGTTATATTAGTGGAAACAAAGCATCACAATCCCAATTTTCAAAAAAGGAGAAAAAATGGACCCACAAAATTATAGAGGTATTAGTCTGGCGCACCTTCGAGGGTATTCACAAAAATCCCAGCAGAAGAAATTATACAGACTGGCATCAGTGAAGAACAATAGGGGTTTCGTCAAAATATTGAATGCAATATTCATTTTGGGAAAAATAGTGAAAAAAGCAATTGAGTATAACAAAACTGCCTTATTTGCTTTATTGACCTAACGCAAGCCTTTGATAGGGTTAGACTTTGCGAGGTCCTGAGGTTATTAAAGGAGAGGAATTTGAATCTCAAAACAATTGATCATTAAAAAATGAACATCGGAAATGGCATCTTTATCAAAGCAAACAATAAGCTTTCCAACAAGATACCAGTCTCAACAGGAATCAGGCAAGGGAATAGTCTTAGCCCAATACTCTTTAATGTCTTAATGGATAAGATCATCATGAAAGTAAAATCCGCGGGAAAAGGATATAAACTGGGCAAGAAAGAAATTAAAATAATCTGCATCGCTGACGACACGGTGATAATATTGAATATATTCGAAAGAGTTGCAAAGAAATTAAACATGGTGATCTCTGTCCAGAAAACGAAGTCTCTGACAATATCAAGAGACCCGAGAAGGTGTAAGTTAGCAATCTAAAATAAAAGTGTAGAACAGATCATATCTTTCAAATACCACGTCGACAGAATGGCTGATTATCGACTATCCAAAATTGCAAAAGAGGAGAAACTAACCAACCGTAGACCTCCAGGAAGACCCCCCAAACGATGGTTCGATAACTAGACATCGGAGTCATAACTATGATATATTCTTGGCCAAACCGACAGGCCATTAAGAGGTTTAAAGCGATCTACATTAATTCAAATATATACAAGCCCTAAACAGTACCAAAAAAAGTAACAGAGTAGATAAGAAATTATATAGATAGTACAACAAACAACAATGCAACCTTTCCTCAGAAGTTACACAAGTCTGATTATCTCTCTCACTTAGAACAATTAAAAATAATGTCAGTTGGTAAATAAGTGTTTTTGATAGAATATTAAAATAATTTTAATCCAAGTGTACTAATAGATTAGAAGTCATTTCTTTGATAGCTCCGATCACATTTCGTTGATATACATTTGGGACAGACTGTATGAAGGAGGTAAATAATTTATTTATAATGACATTATAAATATCAGATTAAAAAGATTTGTGTAGTGCGTTGAATAGCATTAAAGCTGTCCCTTGTCGCCTTTAAGTAATTTAATTGATTAAAGTACACTTTGGCCGAAGAATAAGAAGAAAAAAAAATACTTCTTGTGTGAAAATTTAAATTTATAGGCAGAAAATTAGTGAGGTTAGAGTTGATGTTGGTGGTACTCTTATTTATGATCCCCCGATTTGAATTATAAAGAGTTGAAATGGTAGTGCTTGCATAATGGAGTCACAAAGGTAATTAATAAGGCTCTTAGGTTGGTGGGAAGTTAAAAGCGTCAAATGATTATTAAATAGAACGAGGTGTGAGTCATACCCACTTGGATACTGGCGATCGTCTTCGTCCAAATTGACATCAGCAAATACAACTGTTTTATTAGGTAAAAATATCTCTATAATCTTGGAGTAAAAACACTCGGTTTTTTACTTCCTTTAAAAAAGAAGAAAGCATGACAAACTGTGGAAGTTTTGACTAAGGGAGAACAAGTAAATGAATTTGTGTACTTAGGTTCAAAGTTTACGAGAGATGAAAAGTATGATAGTGACATTGAGAGAAAGGTGTTGGCAGGAAAACAAATGAATGGGGCACTGCATAGCGTTATGAACAGCTAGAAAGTGTCAAAAAAAGCACGTCTGGCTGTGCATAGAGATTTATTGGTTCCTACACTTATGTATGGTAGTGAATGTTGGGTTTGGCAGAAGAAGCATGTCCGATTATCGAACGTTGGCAATCATATTGGCTATAATAACTTTGTTTATCGTAGCTCGGAATAGTTCAACGGATGTTTTGCGATACCACTCTCGAAGATTTCGGAGCCAAGATGTTCTTCTTCTTCCTGGACCTCTACTTCCGGCAATCTTACCCTGCATCACTAAATGAAGGAGGTAATATTTCTCTGGATGCCTTATCACGTGGCCGAAGTATTCGAGTTTTCGGCTTTTTATTATTTTAATCATTTCTGTGTTTTTCCTCATTCGTTGTTGAACCACCTTATTTTTTATTCGGTCCATCCAGCTTATTCGTAGGATCCTTTTGTAGACCCACATTTCAAAGGCCTCCAGCATCTTCAATAAAGAGTCTGTCAGCGTCCAACTCTCTACTCCATAGAGCAATTAGGACCGAAACTACACATGTAATATACACATCTTCTAAAGGATAGAACACTTGGAACTCTGGAAAGAAAATACCTTGGAAGCAATCTTGGAATTTTAAAAAGAAATTTCAGGTGGATCTGAATTATCATACTGTACGCGGATACCGCTGAACAGATTGTGTGTGATGATTGGAAGATGCAAATACAATCCAGCCAAATGGGGTATCTTTTCAAATGGTGGTGATGTATGAAAATGTGGGTTTAATCAGGATATGTCCCATCTATTTATCTGCTCCGAACTCAGTGCCAACAACAACGCGATCAAACGGCAGAACTCTAGCGAAATATTTGATGCTTGGTGATTGATGGAAATGGATAATTAATTTATCTTAACGAGAAATATGGAAATCGAAAGAGAAAGTTCTGGTTCATTAGTCAAGCGACAGGTTCGGCGTTCTCTCGCAACCATATCAGTACATTTTCGTTGTTAAATTCTGAGGACTTGCAGTTTTTTTGGGTTGCATTGTGTCTATGTTGAAAAGACACAAATAAAAAGTGCGCGCTCGGGAACAGTAGCTTCCAAATTAGCCGAAATGTATTTTTGGCGACCGTACAGCGTTGTCGCTGTCGATAAAAATCTCGAAATCCTTTTCGTTCGGTGAGACTCCAAAAAAATATTTCGGGTCGTTTGAGTTCTCTAATGAATTCATTTGTTTTTGCGCAAATTAAAATTAATCACTCAAATTAAAATAACGGTCAATCGAACCATAGAAAAGTATAAATCGAGCATGGCTGCGACACGGGGAACGAATACACTGCTCGACCTGGTTTATCGAAAGTTTATCTTTATTTTTTTATCAGAACATTTACCAATACGGATTTGCTCAAACCACACTTTAAAATTAAAAAATTCGGGGACAAAACTAAAGCAACAATATGAAATTCAAATCCAAAAAATTAATTCATCTTTTGTCCGTTTTTGAAGTTTATCGAGTATTTGAATAGTAGCCTATGAATATTTTGTCTCGTTAAGCTATTTGTTTAAATTTAGTTATATTAGAATTAATTCTCAACTTACGGATATTCCATTCTTCGTGTGAATAAACTGGATTCGAAAAATGCTTGTCTGACGCTCGTCAGTTTATTGAGAAACTTTTGGTTTTCTTTATGACAAGTTAAAAAAAAATTCTAAAAGAGCAAATACTGACAAACTGTCAAGATTTACACACAGTCCTGCAAGTAGGTGAGAGCAGTGATTTCCAATTTTATGAGTTCTATGAGGAGTTACAAAGTATGATCTTAAATTTACTTAACCCTATTAAAGACGTGAAACATGTGTGTGTATGTATGTATGTTCGTATGTGCGTTCGGAATTATTTTTCGTCTCGATTATCTCGAGAACAAAAAATGATATCGACGTGGGACCAATTGTATTCGACGTATAATTACGCATAATAAAGAGATAGTTTTAGAAAACAAAAACAGAAATTGGAGAATTTTAAATTTGTGTCAGTATTGAGAGAATATCATTGAAGACACTATAACAGTGAAAAATTATTGTAAGCAATCATCAAGCATTGTTTATAACAATTGAATATGGTTACTAACAAATAATTATTGATCATAGTTTCCACTGGGAAGTTATTAGTCGTGTGAACCTCACCGAGACCACTGATATTTCTATTATTTTGGTTATTTTCGGGGACTGTAAAAAATGTCTGAATAATAAAAAATTTCGATTATGATAATACAAAGCTAAAATAAATATAAAATTCAATAATTTTTATAATTCGAATACGCCTAACAGACAAACCGGATCATAATCATTTCATCAATGGTATGATGTTTGTTGTCTAGATCAAGACTTGCCCTGCTCGCCCTGCTCATGAAAAAAGATTTAGGGTAAATATTTCGATTGTTTAGTAGGGATGTTATTTCGTTAATTTCGTCGGGCAGTGTACGTTTTAAAACCTCCCGATCATTTTGTGAATATAAGATAACGATCTGTTAGGTAAATTGGCTCAGTGTTCGCTTACATTTTTAATGGGATAAATCTTTAGGAACGATTTACATCGTTATACCGGATCATCTACCGACGACCCATCTCCCTGTTTAAAAACAAAGGATACAAGGACCATTTTTGTGCCACATCTACTTCGATCGCACATACACACTCACATGCAAATGTAAGCCTCTCGGTTTTTTTATTTTTTTTTTTCAAAATAATGACTATTAAAACCGTTGATGTCTCTTCTCTGCTGAAGCTTGTTAGATGGTATTTGGAGCTCTTTGTGTTTTTTATTAAATTATTTCGTTTCATGTTTTTAATGAGTCGCGTTCTTTTGGGGGCTGACGATTAAGCTTAATTTCCAGGGACAAACAAATATTTAGCTTACCGCCAATCAGCGACAAATTTTACAACGGTCTCTTTTGGTATCAAAATCACTGAAACTGGATGCGATGAAATGTTGATTAATCCGGCTTGAAAGACCATTAACACGGCAAATCATCCATAACATTAACCATCGCCTGCAACATCTCTTCAGATGAAATATGAATTGATCATCGGCGTAAAGAAGACATTTGAAGTAGAAGTAGGAGGTGGTCGCCCTGAAAATTTGTTGTAATGATTCAACATACTTTGTTTCTTTCTGTGTATTACTACATATTATAGCATATTTCACGAATTTATAAGGCGAGTGTGAAGGCCAGGTCAAGAGTACGAATAACCGACGAGCATGTATGAGAGCACTGATGAAAGTAGAGGAAGCAAAAGATGTGTGTAAGAACCGTAGCGGTGGAAGTGGAAGGAAGTGGTCTCTGCCTAACTCTACGAGAAAAAGGCGTGACTATATGTATGTGTGTATTTCACGAATATACAGTGGTAACGGATTATCGTTAGAAACTCGATAAACAGTATTCAACTGTTCATAAAAGTAACGAATTTTATTTTATAAGGATTTTCTTGTTTGAAAATTAAGGATAAATAAGTCAATAAGGTCCGGATAGCAGTGATGATAGCAAACCTCCGATAGGAGATGCACTATAAGAAGAAGAAGTATGTCAAAATTGATAAAGTCTGGTGTCACGTGCCTATTTTTTTCCTTCTACAGTTCCATTATTAATTGTGTCTCTGATGATTTCGTATTCCTTACGTACTCGTAAGTAGGGTTGCATACCGTATTTTGTTGTAACTTAAATATATCATTCGTTGTAAATAGTGTTGCATACCTTGTAGGGATTTGGTTTGCATTTCTGTGTGGATGGGGCTGGCTATCAACACGGACGAGTGCGATTAAGAGTTTGGACCATAGATTTGCGAAGATTGTTGGCTGACGTGTGTCCCGTGTCATTTCTTGATTTCCGGCCTGGGAGTCAGTAGTTGGGTGAGAGTCTTCGAAGTCGGGTGTTGGTGAGAGTTTTTGGGACGGTGTGTTATTAGCACGTGTGCAGAACCTCTATGGGATTTCTTTCATATCTGGCTGTATTTGGGCCATCTTAATTGGATTTTGAAGAAAAACCACTTAATTTTTAACTTGACCATTCTATCTTACCTTCGTTGTTGATATTTTGGATTTTGGTGTCGAGTTAAAATAGCCGCAAGCGGGATTTATATGAGGGAAGCCATTGTTAATTAGCAGGTGCCGTCCCATAATCAAATAGGCCACAGGAGTAGGCCACAGGAGTAGTGAAGTCGTATACCCAAAGGTTATAAGTGATTTATTTTTAAATATATAACGCCGTGACTTATTTTGACACCACGATTAAGTTTTGTTTTAGTTTATTAATATAGTACATGTGAATTCGTATACCCAAAGGTTATCAGTTATTTATTTTTAAATATATAACGCCGTGTCTCATTTTGACACCACGATTAAGTTTTGTTTTAGTTTATTAATATAGTACATTGTTGGAAACTATTTATTGCATTAGATAATATGCCAAAACTAAACTTGGATTAAAATAACCTTCTCAATAATTCTTTATGTCCAAGTAAAAATATATTTTCTTCCTACTTATTTGTAAATATCCCTACAAGGTATGCAACACTATTTACAACGAATGATATATTTAAGTTACAACAAAATACGGTATGCAACCCTACTTACGAGTAACTAAGGAATACGAAATAATCAGAGACCCAATTAATAATGGAACTGTAGAAGGAAAAAAAATAGGCACGTGACACTGGTTTGTACGGTTATACAATACGTTAAAATAGAAGTCTAGCAGGGCACTCCCGATTTTTCAACTGATTTCTGTCTATCAATTCCATTACCGAGTGGCAAAGCGTTTGCGCTCAATCACGAGAATCGACTGACATAAAAGAGCAATTTATAATAATAACAGGGCAATTATTAAAAATACAGCTTCGTTGTGCGCACGTTTTCTTAGTGGCATTCAAAATTATGAACTTCGTACCGAAAGGCTGTGATTAAGAAAGGTGGCCGTGAAAAACATCTGCTGTCGTAAAGTGAGTGATGATCGGCTAATGGAAGGTAATCAAAGATAATTAACACGTTAGGTATATCTGTATATATGTGGAATCTTCCTAATTTGATTGGCATCATTTTGTTATTTGGCGTATCGAAAGTTTGGAGATGGAGTTGTAAAGTTTCTGCCAAACTAAATTTTGTATCTAAAGGCTTCATTAAAAAAATTTTAAATCTTCGATTTTTCCAAATCCATTTTAAGAATCTATTCTCCGATGCTTCAATCGCACTCTCGCATGTACGTTATTTTTAATATTAAGTATTCCTCCGAATTTCATTCGAGGAAAATTAGAGACTTTGGTAGGTTCAATATCACTGAACCTGAATGCAGAATTTATTAATCCGGCTTAATGGGCCGTTGATGTGATCGAGAATGAAATGGAACTGTAAATCTTATTCTTCTTCTTCCTTCTTTAATACAAGCAAATTGCTTGTTTTTCTTCGTATCCTCTGCCGTTCAATTGTTAGAAAGTTTGTCGCTCCATCTTTGCAGGGTCTTCCACTCTCTCTTTCTTCCCAGTTTCCGTTCATTTACGTTGTCTATTTTACATGTTCTTCTAATGTCCTCGCTTCTCTCCCTGTCAAAAAGCGTTTTTCCAGCGATCTTGCGCACTATTTTTATTTCGGTGGTTTCTAATATTCTCTTTGTGTTCGATGTATCTAATGTAGTTTCCGCTGTGTATGTAAATATATTGGTAGGATGACCGCCTTGACTGATTGGTTCGGATTTTTATGCCTAGGTATTTAAATTTCATCTCCTGCAGTATAATTTTATCATCCACAACCAGTTTGCATCTGATAGGTGTTTTTAAGGTGGTCATGCATTTCGTTTTTGCTGCAGATATCTTCATTTTTAGACATTTTGCCGTTGTGCTGAATATGAATAGTAATCTCTGTAGGTCATCTTCGTTTTCTGCAATCAGAACAGCATCATCGGCTTAGCATAGGATTTTGACGTCTTTGTTCCCCATTTAATACCCTTTGTTACTAGCTTTAAGGTTGTATTTAGAAGTTTTATGCCTCGGTACTTAGGTCCGGAATAGTCCGGAATTTTTTTATGTAAAAGGATTTTGCGAATTATGACTCCTTCCGTATTTAAGAAGTTCATTTGGTATACCGTCTGGGCCTGGACTTTTTGTGTTCTTAAGTTTCATTAATGCGTTTCTATATCCTTTTCTTCTATTTCAGTTATTTCGTTGGTTGCGATTTCTGGGGTGTCCGGGATGCTTTCTTTCTTTCTTTCTTCTTTTTTATATAGTTGTATATCTTATTGTGAGAGTCAAATGCGGTTTAATTGTCGATGACAAAATAAAAATAACTGCTTTCCTTATCTGTAGTTGATCGACGAGGCCGTCCCTTCAATCTTCTTTCCCAATGGTGCAATCTGACACTTCTAATGTTCTTTTAAATTTTATTCGAGAAAAATTATAGAGAATTGCTGAATTCTGATGGTCTCTTTTGCTAATAATTATTCAGACTGTTTTTGAAGGGGTAAGGATGGGAAATCTTGTCAAAACTCTTATTTTTTTTTTTCAAGTGGCGCATGTAAAAACGCTCATCCTGTATTATTTAAAACGAATTGACGCCACATTTTCGAACCCAATTGGATCGTTAGCTTTCACCATCGGCATTACTGAGCACAAACCTTTGTGTTTTTGCTTACAGCATTTTAATAAGCCGTAAACAAAGGTGGAGCAGTTATTTTACGACGGTTCAGTTGATCGACAAAAATTGACGACGAGTCCATTTTCACTGAAAGGGCAAAAATGGTATGATCCATCATAATTCTTGCTGAATATAAAGAAGGTTATGGAAATCATTTACGAATATCTGGAGAAATATTTGGAGTGCAGCTCTTAAACTGCAAGTTCCTTAGGTTTGTTAGGCTACGGTCACACTGAGCGACCTAGTCGCGGCGACCGTAGACACGCTTAACGTGCTAGCATACTTGGTGACAGGTCGATTCTTGTCGCTCCGGTTCACATTATAAAAATGCAAAAGCCAACTAATTCCAACTTAAAAATGAATTTTACCTATTTATTTTTACGTTTATAATCATCACTTTTTGAAATTGTAAAAAATTAATTAGCTTCTGTTTTACAATTCTGTTCCTGCTGTAAGCATATTCGTCATTTTTTTTATAAATTTTATGAAAACAGCTGATCCTTAGCTGCAGAAGCAAAAAAAACCTAAGTTTTGTTATATATAAAGCTGTTCACAAAGCTATGCCGTGCCCCATTCATTTGTTTTCCTGCCAACACCATTCGCTCAATGTCACTGTCATACTTTACATCTCTCGTAAATTTTGAAGCTAAGTATACAAACTCATTTACTTGTTCCACTCTGTCTCCATTAATCAGAACTTTACAGTTTGTCATGCTTTCTTTTCTTTCGTTTTGCTTACATTTATTTTCATCCCTTTGATTTTCAGAGCATCATGCGATAAAATAATAAATAATAATTCATTTTTAATCCATACGCACTCTCTTGCAAATATTATAAACAATCGTCTATGTATAAGTTAAACAGCCATGGCGAAGCCACATATCTCTGTCTCACACCTTTTTCGATGTTAAACCAGTCCGTGTAAGCTTCGTTTATTCTAACACAAGCATTATGAACAGCCAGAAAGTGTCAAAAAAGGCACGTCTGGCTGTGCATAGAGGAATGTTGGTTTCTACACTTATGTATGGTAGTGAATGTTGGGTTTTGCAGAAGAAGCATGAAAATAAGATTAATGCTGTGGAGATGAGTAGTTTGAGAAGTATAGCCGGAGTGACTCGGTTGGATAAAGTAAAGAATAGTGAGATAAGAGAACGCTGTGGTGTAAAAGAAGATGTGGTTACAAAGATAGATAAAGGAATGCTTAGATGGTTTGGACACGTAAAAAGGATGGATGAAGGAAGATTTACACCAAAATCAACATCAAATAAAGTGTCAGTTCCCAACTCTACGTTTTTAAACAATAGACTTATTTAATTATATTTACGACCGACAATTAATTATGAGGTTGAATTATTTCTGAGATTGAGTTCAGGTCAGTTTGGTAGAAATTACTTGCAATAATGGAATCTTTGTTTTACATTCGTGATGAGATTTCGAAAATTACTGTTAGATCGTTCGAAGAAAAGGGGTCTCGGTCTCTATTAGGGTCGCTAGACTTAATTAAGATTTACTTTAATGGATTAGTTCTTTTTAAGGTATACAGGTTGTTTCGAAGAGTGAGTCAAAAAGAGACAGTTTGAGTGCGTTAGAATGCATCCTTCGATTCGGGATAATCATTACCGGAGGAGGTTACTTACCTATCATAAATGTAATTAAAAAAAAAATCTTCCTTTTTTAATGAAATCTTTTCAATTCTGAAGAAGACTTTCAGTATGCCACTAAATACAACAATGTCAAAAATGTTAATCTTTCCATTTTTAAAGTCATACAAAATTCCTTGTATACTTGGAACTATCACCAAAGGGAGTTATAAATCAAAATAGTATAGTTATAAATCAAAATGTGACAAATCCCCGGGTATAATCCAATTTTCGAATTAAAAGAACAATATAATTTCTGCCTTTTAACAATAAAAAGTTTATTTAGTGATCCTTCAAGTGCCGACTTTAACAAGACCAAGTGGCGAGCTTATCAGTGGCGTAACTTAAAATATAACACAATGGGTTTTTTCCTTCCAGTTACCATTCCCATTTTCAATTGAGGGCTCTACGAAACGTAAACAAAAATGAAGGACTGAAAGTAGAGTCATATGCAAAGTCCTTTTTTCTTTCATCTAAAAGTTACCTTCATTATGATTTAGTTGCATATGGATTGAGAATAAATTATTTGATCGTCAAATGCCTCTTTTATGTCGATAATCAAGTGATATTAGCATCATCCGAGGCGATTTAATATTATGTATGCATGATGCCCGAAGAACTAAATTGATAAAACTGAATCTGCGCTGCGGAGATAGTATCATATTTGAAGAAGGAAAACTGTACACGAGTATGTTACTGGAAATAAATTGTCCATTTGCTGGTTATAAATGAAACCATCATTACCTTACCGTACCAATAGGCGCTACAACCCGATGTGGGCCTTGGCCTCCTCCACAATTCGCCTCCAAGCAATGCGGTCCTTGACTTTTGTTTCCCATCCGGATATCCGCATTGCCCTCAGGTCACCCAGTACTTGGTCCATCCATCTGAGCCGTGGTCTTCCTCTCTTCCTCTTTTCCTGGTAGCATAGATTTTAATGTTTAGAATTTTCTTTGGCATCCTGGCGTCTTCCATTCTTCGAACGTGTCCAAACCAACGGAGTCTCTGTGATTTTATAAATTTCACAATGTCTTCACCGTTCAGGATCTCTGTTATTTCCCGGTTGTTGCGGATGCGCCATTCTGCTTCGTTGATTCTGACTGCTCCATACATTCTTCTGGTTATTTTACTTTCGAACCTTTTTATCTTCTCCCGATCTTGTACCGTGAGTGTCGAATTTTCACTCCCATAGGTTATTACTGGTCGAACTAATGTCTTGTAAATTTTTAGCTTTGTCTTTCTTGTAATCAGTTTGCTTTTTAAGAGTTTCAAGTTGGCAAAGTAGGCTCGGTTGCCTCTCTGGAGTCTTTCTTTAATGGCGGTGCTGGTTTTTCGCTCGTTGCTACTAACTCCCCGAGATACGTGAATTGTGTTACTCCCTTGAATTTTGCGCTTCTATCTGAAGGTCTTAAAGTGTTCTCCAGTCTTCTGAAGCTGACACTTTTATGTAGACTGATTTCTGTATATTGACACATAGTCCCACTTCTATTCCGTTTTTTTCTATTTCCTTGTAAACTTCAATCAGGCGGTTCTTTGTTCTGGAGATTATTGCGACGTCATCCGCATACAAAAGCTGTCATACATTTAGGGCATGACTGCAGCTTCTTGGAAATTCCTGCAAATGAAATGAAGGTAAACATAGTTTCTATATTGAGACATAAATATAAAATGACTTCATTCTTTATTGTTGAAAAATTTGCGGGAAAAATCTGGAAGTGAGTTTGGATGGCGAAACGTTAAAATAAATTTGGTTATTAGAAGAAGCGTGTCAGATTTTGGAAATGTTCAGAACGCCACTGTTGCCAAAGGGCGTTCTGCCGAAAAGCCAACATCGGCGCTTTGCGGTCCGTCTACTAATGACCGGTTCTGTTAAAACAACATTTAATTAGGTCCCTTTTGACTTTTGTTATTTACAAGCTCTTTAAATATCATCACAAATAGGAACATAAATAGTTTCAAGAGGCAGGACGGTCGGTAGAGCTACCACTACCTGCCTTAGCTGTTTCTGTTTTTGACATTTTACAAAAATTATAACAAAAAAAATTCGTTTTAATTGCATACACTGCGTTTCCAGAATTTAGAAATATTGAAACAAAAAAAAAGAAAGTCTCTTTCACACGCATTTTTTCAGATAAGCTCAGCATGTTTATGAATAACGTATTACTGGTTAATATCATTTAAATCACTATTTTTAAGTGAAAGCAGATAAGTAGACATTGCCAAAATTTTCCAATTACTGTTGATTACAAATAAGCAAATCAACAAACACTGCAGAAAGTTCAAAATCGTGCTATGAAAGCCTTGCTTATGTGGAACATCCATCCACTTTATGCTCAATACATTATCATTGATCAGTAACAGAGTACCTACAGTATCAGCACACAATATGGTGATTTTTATTTTTAAATTAAAGCATTATTTGTTGCCAACACATCTGACAAATGAACTGACTTGGAATAGCCAAAATTCATGCACACAACACACGTAACAGGTCGTCTAATAATTTTTATGTAAGTTCAAATATTACTTGTGATACTTTATACAATACTTTTTATTAGCATTCCAAAAACCATGGAAGAGTAGTTCCACAAAACAAAATAATAATTTTGACACCTTTTTTTGTACCTAGGATTTCTTGGTTAATTTTTCATTCAAGTTTTACTCCAAAAATTATCAATTTTTACTGGAGCTTAATTTGAATTAGATTGGCATACTGTTTAAATATTTTCTCTAGAAAAACATAGTTCTTTTATGCTTCATAACCAGAAGCAATGTCTTGACACTGGTATTTTTACAGAGGAGTAAAACCCTTCAAGAAGTTATTGTACCAACCCCTAAAAGAAATGTCTTGAGAGTGGTATTTTCACAGAGAAGTAGAACCCTTTGAAAAGATTTCATCCACAGTAATGTATGGAGAAGAAAAACAATTTTATTGTACCAACCCCTAAAAGAAATGTCTTGAGAGTGGTATTTTCACATAGGAGTAAAACCCTTCAAAAAGCTTTCCTCCACAGTAAAGTATGAAGAAAGAAAGCAAGTTTTTTAGTAGCAAAACTCTTCAAAAAGTTTTCCTCCACAAAAAGATATGGAGAAGAAAAGCAAGTTTATTGTGCTAACCCCTAAAAGAAATGTCTTGATAGTGGTATTTTCACTGAGGAGTAAAACCCTTCAAAAAGTTTTCCTCCACAGAAATGTATGGAGAAGAAAAGCAAGTTTATTGTACCAACCCTTTAAGAATTTTTTCTCTACAGAAATGTATGAAGAAGGAAAGCCAAATTTCCTGTACCTACCCCTAAAAGAAATGTCTCGATAGTGGTATTTTCACAGAGAAGTTTAAAATCAAGCTGGGAAGTGTGCCAACAACACAATACCACGACAATTGCACTTCTTATTCAATTTTAATGACCAATATTGTTGACAAAAAAAAATGGTCATCACACCATCTGCTTCACTATTCCAACACAAAGACCGTAATAACATCGATCTTTAAAAATTTGTTGCACTTAAAAGACCAAAAACAGACGCATTTTGAATAGTTTTTTTGTCCCTTTTGCCAAGAAATAACTAAAATCGCTATTGAGGATTTTATGAAGGTGCGATTTTTATGCGCCACCCGTGACTGGAGTGCCATTCATGCATACAAAAAGATCGACAAACCCACTTCGAGTACCTTTGGTGCGGATCTTCGGGGGGACTCAAGGGAGATGTTGACAATCTGTATTTTTGTTGATGATACCCTTTATATAATAATTTTGGAAAAATAAATTGACTTCCTATTAAAAAAAGCGTCTAGTTTGCAATCATAGAAATACAGGAAGTGTACCGAAAAAAAATGCCTGCTTTAAAAAAATTATTTTTAAAAATTTCAAATGAAACAGATCCCTAACGAATTTTTGTCGAGTACCACTGACACCGTATCAAAATAGAAGAGCTTTACAGGACGATTTTTTTCTTTGTAACAGATCCTCATTGTCCTTTTAGTGAACTGTGGTAGGTATAATTTGAAAATTTTCATTCATTCTTTTGTGATCGATGCTTCGTTTTGTGTGAAAGTGTCTATTAGAAAATGATTTTACGAGTACCCTTTTGTATTTGCGTGTGTGTAACATAATGGCCATCCACTTGAAGTAGTTTATTTGGTGGTTTGTTATTTTGAGTGCTGTTATTTCGAAAAATCGTGTTGTACTGGTGTGGTGGTCCATTTTGACAGCTTCTCGAGATCGATCAATTTCGACAAAACGTGCTCCGAAATATATTTATAATGACTCTCACTTTTTTAACTTCCCGGCGGGAAGTTATTGTAATGGGTCCGATTTTGGGAATCCCGAAATTTTACATATCTCTCTCCACATTTCAAGGTCCCCAGAGTAGAATACAATAGTTTTCAAGTGAACGTCCGTGTGTGTATGTACTTACGTGTGTTCGTATGTCCGTTCGAAATTTTTTTACGTCTCGATCATCTGGAGAACAAAAAATGATATCTACGTGGCACCAATTGCATTCGACGCATAATTGCGCAACTTGAAATTGATTAGATTTTCAGCAAAATCGGTCGTGCTGTTTTTTATGGATAGTCAAAAAACTGAAAAGTCCTTAGTATTTAACCGTGTTTGTAAAAATAATATCTCTGTTTTGTACTGTTAATTGAGGTATATTTGGGGTTCTTTTTCTGGTAAAAAGAATAGCTTGTGTTTTTTCGGCGTTTAACTTGATTTTCTAAGTTTTTGTCCAGTTTTCTATTTCGTTTATTTGCCTCTGCATAGTTAAATGTAGAAATCTAAGGTGTTTCTAAATGCTAAATGCCGCTGTGTCGCCTGCTTACATAGCTAGTTTTTTCATTCTAATATGTCGCATTTCTGAAATATTAAGGGTGGGTCCTTTTCAAATGAACACAGTGTATACTTGTCCAATATCATTGGAATTATAGACAGTTTGCACGTAAAGATCTAAAAACTAAAACGGATTTGTTCGAATTCATTTTAACGACGCTCTTAATAGTAATGAAAAGAAACTACAAAGAAGAGAAAGAGTTTTACAATAACACGACTCGTCAGCCGCTCGTGAATAGATACAGTTAACCAACAGGCAAAATTATAAGGTAGAAGCGTAAACGGCGGGAGTAAAATATCCCCCTTTTCGAGTAATTCCGAAATTAGATCACGTTATATCGAAACCATTAACGGCCACTTTCACACCAGCAGAGAGAGGTTATCGAAAATGAATTACCCAAACGGGAATGGTGTTCTTGACGTTTAATCAAACTTTAAATACCGTCTGATAAACCTCCTTTTTTAAAACAAATTTAGGATGCTAGGCATCGTTTCGGTGAAACATTGACGTCAAAGGTGATGTTGCCGGGTCTGGTGAAAATTCACCAGATTTGGTGATTTTATAACCCGTTTGGTAAAATGGTGAAAACCTTTTAAAAAAGCCCGATTTCTGGTGATTTTTTTGCCACTACACTGACCTACTTAAAAGTTTTAATTTATATTTAAAAAAAGACAATTAAATTATGTTTTTTATTCTTTATCAATAAAAATTCTGTCATATAGGTTTTTTTTTACTGAAAATAGTCGCAAAAAGGGTAGACCTATCGTAAGGGCCGCGGACGGCCCGCACTGCGACTATTAGAAGGGGCAGGGATTAAAGAAAGGAGATGATTGTGGACCCGCTTTTTGAAAAGTTGCAGGTCATAGTTTTCTGGAAAAACTTATTTTAGAAGCCTGTTCCATTCCGTAACAACCCTGTAAAAGAAGGACTCTTGATGGAAATTGGTCCTTGTAGTGTCAATCTTGAGAGTAAATGGGTGAGACTGATCAGCGTGCCGAGTTCTTCGGCCGAATGTGGCCAATGGTGGTACAAGAGTTTTTATTTCTCTGGAGCATCTGCCATGGAAATATATGTAGAGTAATGTCTGGGACTGATACCTCCTTTCAGAAAAGAACAAAACCGAGACACCGTAAATGTAGAATTAAATGTTTAATTCATACTTTTCTTAATTCGAACGATGCTATTCTTCTAGTATTAATTTTTAGAAAAGGTACGTGTCGACCACACAAAGTATTAAAAAACCTCGTTATCAAGAACCGATAATTACTATGGTAAAAATAACGGCGGCAGGGCAGCACTTGCGTTTTGTCAAATTGCTTCGCTTTAATTTATTCTTACAATAAATGACGTGGCGCGAACAGGTGACAATATGCTTAGAAACCAAATCTCTACTTGTTTATCTGCGATATTACTTCAGTAGGTTGGGTTAGTTTTCTACTATTATTGGTCGTTTGTAGTATTTTGAAAGATGCTTATGGACAAGCAGCTGAATAGGTCTTAAAGATTTTTTTCTGTCTAATATTAAACCGGCCAAAAAAAATGACAGAATGCAATATTAATCATTATAAATCAATATGCAGCTGAAGTTTTATCGGTTTTATTTCTATCGAAAACAATGGAATATCATCAATCGTGTCTTATTTCCTAGTTTATAATAAACATAAACAAGTGAACAAAGCGATAGTTATTGACTATCTGTTATCTATAATTGTAATTTTATAGCTAATAAACAAACGCTAACATATATCGTCAATGTTCTCGATAAGATTATTTAATGTTCATGGGTGTTCTTGCCAACTATTCTAAAAAATAATAATATTCCGTAAATACTTGGAATATTTTTTATCTTGTTCAGTGTCGTTTAACTTTTGGTGTATCAGTATTTTAGATTTTAAACCTTCTATGTAACATTGATTGGCTTTTATTGTTAAATACCTTAGTTTTTGAAACCATTTTTCTATTTTTTGTCTACTGTTTTTTCGAATGATTTCTTCTCGGTAGCTATTTTACTATGACAGGAATTCCCGAACTATTTTGGGCAAGAGACTCATTTTTAAAAATGAACTGATACTTCAGACCCCTTTAGCCAAATTACTTTAAAATTCTTTTATGTATGTATGTATAATTTTTTTCCTATTAATACAAAATATTTACCATAATTTAAAAACTTTGCGGTTGGTTAAGTGAATAAACTTGATTGACATCATTTTTTATCAAAATATCAAGTGTAATGAATAATTATTAATACAAATTACGTAAAAATATATAAGTAGGTAATTATTTTTTGAAAAAAACAATAAAATCGTAAAGATAAAAAAATAAAAAACTCGTGTGATGAATGAACCTGGTGACTTTCTACCAATCGAACACATTATCTTGCTCGAACTTGTCCACGCTTATTGACTTGCCGAGTTTTTCATTTTGTACGAACTTGTTCACGCTTATAAACTTGTGTTTTTTAAAAGTACCACAATGATTCTTCCTACTAAAATATTTGTCATTCTTATAACAAGTTGGTACACGTAACACAACTTATTTCTGTATTTTGAAAGTTTAAAAAAAAAACTTGTGTTAATTAATAGGGGTCGATTTTTAGACCTCGTTGACCCCCAAAATTAGTTTCGTTTATGTCGACCTCTGTGAAACCGATTTCGACCCCAAGGGGTCGATACGTCCACACCATATCTTTTTTTCCTTTGATTCTGTAAATCAATTTTTTTTATCTGTATGTACTATTATTATTAATCTCTGTTTAGTTGCCTTTTTTGTGTTTTACTGTAAAACACCTTAGTCTTTGGCAGTATTTTTTTAAGTACTGCTGTTCTGCCTACTGACCTTTCGAATAATTCATTCTCAGTAGCTGTTTTGCTAGGTCAACAATGTATGTTTATATAGCTGTGTTACCTAGTCGCTGCAAAATATTTGGTTCATTTACACCTTATCTTTTTTTCCTTTGATTCAGTAAATCAATTTTTTTTAACTGTTTATACTATTATTATTAATCTCTGTTTAGTTACCTTTTTTGTGTTTGACTGTAAAACACCTTAGTCTTTGGCAGTATTTTTTTAAGTACTGCTGTTCTGCCTACTGACCTTTCAAATAATTCATTCTCAGTAGCTGTTTTGCTAGGTCAACAATGTATGTTTATATAGCTGTGTTACCTAGTCGCTGCAAAATATTTGGTTCATTTACACCTTATCTTTTTTCCTTTGATTCTGTAATACAAATTTATTTTTTAAAACTGCATGTACCAATATTATTGTAGATCTATTTTGAAACTTTGTCAGCTTTTTAATTTAGTCTGTGAGAAGATGCAAAAATGTTGCCAAAATCTACACCAGTGACCTTATTTTTATGTTAACGTTTCATTACAGTCATCCCCGAATGAATAGATTGCCGGAATGATCTCATTGTCTTTCAAGTCTGCTCGCAATAAATGTATTAGTATCTATATTATGCAACAATTTGAGGTTTATTTTGCGCGGATGCACATTCAATATTCTATTTAACATTGAGAAATAGGCAATGAATGAGGGAAAAAAACGCTTCTGCTTGAATGCCACAGTTGACTATGAAACATACGGCTTTAATGTCGTCAATAAAATTTATTGTTACGGTCAAGGAACATTTATTGACATTAAGTAGGCAGTGTCTCTCTTTCTACCGCTGTTTTGTCTTTTTTTGGAATTACCGACAGGCAACTTGACACCAGCTTTATTAGCCTTAACGAATTGTCGTATAATTTTCGGCACAGGATCATCGAGCGAACGGCCAATGAGCGGCATCATCAAAAGCCGTAGCACATTACACCTAGAACCCGGACCATCTAGGGGTGGAGCACTGGGGCGCCAGCAGACAGTTCGAATCTAACTTTCGTGGGGTCTGCGTCCGACCAATTTAGACACCAACTGTTTGGAAACATTTTTAATTTGTTTGAAAAAAAAAATAATGAATTTATTTTACTTTTAAAACGTATTTTTTTTTTAAATTTGTGACTTTGTGAAGTAGGTACCCCATACAGAAATCAATTTAATACGTTGAATAATAATAATCAGTCATTTTTGGTGAGATAAGCGCCGTTTTATCAGTAATTAGACCACCCATAACATATGTTTACACGCTCCTAAAGGCAATTATTCGATGTAAATACAATGTCTAATCTTTTTAAATTAGTGTCAAATAGTTCAACTTAATTTTAGATAATTGTGATTTATTTTGATTAGTGAAGGTTTTTATGGCGATAATCTCAATTAATTGTGTCATTTTAGTAGTAAACAATATTTTTTATTCTAAACATGATGTTTTAAATGTGATTGAATTTTAAAATAATCGTTAGAAATTATGTTGAAATTTATTGCTGTTGACGACATCCTAAGAAATAACCAAAGTGGCAAATAAATTAATCACCTTCGGTGTATAAATGGTAATATTGATTTCTTATTCAAGAAATGCGCTTAAAAAAGCACACAATAACGATGACTAGGTTGCTGATCAGGATAACATATTTCTTTGGGTTAAAATACAGTTACTTTAGGTGCAATATTTTAAATACTCCAAGGCTTTATTCGAATTCTAAAGCTTTACTGTTCCTATTTATATAATTGGGAAGTTTATTAGTGCGCTTTCCTATTACATAGTGGTGAGGAGTAAATTGTGGTCGACATTGTCTATGTATGAGGTGAGCGGTAGTTTAACACGAGCACTGAAATCACTTTACGAGGATTCCACTGCTTGTGTCAGAATAAACGGAGCTTACACGGACTGGTTTAACATCGAAAAAGGTGTTGGTACAGGGATGTGTGTCTTCGCCATGGCTGTTTAACTTATACATAAACTTGGGTTCAAAGTTTACGAGAGACCGAAAGTATGACTGTGACATTGAGCGAAGGGTGTTGGCAGGAAAACAATTGAATGGGGCACTGCACAACTTTATGAGCAGCCAGAACGTGTCAAAAAGGCACGTCTGGTCCCTACACTTATGTTTATGGTAGTAAATGGTTTGGCAAAAGAAGCATGAAAATAAGATTAACGCTGCGGAGATGAGTAATCAAAGAAGTATAGCTGGAGTGACTCGGTTGGATAATGTAAAGAATATTAATATAATAGAACGCTATGGTGTAAAAGAAGATGTGGTTACAAAGAAAGATATAGGAATGCTTAGATGGTGAATGGACGGAAGTCGGTAGAGGTTGAAGTCGGCGAACATCGATCTCAATCAGATCGACATTGTTTTGAAGAAAGGCCAAGTCAAGAGTACCAACAACCGACGAGCATGTATGAAACCACTGATGAAAGTAGATGAGGCAAAAGAGGCTAAGCCACTTTTCGGATCCTCTATATATACTGGGCTATATGACTTTTTCGAATTTTAAGCGTCACTGTGCTTTTTTATAAAATTGAGAAGCTTATTAAGAAGTGCAGAGTGTAAAAGTATCACAGGGGAAAAATAGTAGAAGGATATTGGGTTATTGGTATGATTAAAGATGATATCGATGACCTCCTCAGATTGGTCCGTTCAGCTGATGCTCTCGGGCCTCTGTTAACAAAACATGTAGCCCTTAGGACATCAATTAAAACGGATCAGTGAAAAGCTACGCTGGTCACTCTCAACATGGCTATTCTCATGAAGCTGTCAACCATTCAAATGGGTTTATCACCGAGGATAAACGAACAATGGACCAATAAGGAGGACTAGGACTAGATTTATTGTCATTGGAGTACAACAGCTTCAGGTGCAGTATTTCAAATGCTCCAAAGTTTATTAAGAAGGGCAGAGTGTTACGCTATCCTGGACACTACTTTGCAGTAGTTTAAATTATCAAAGTATGTTTTTTACTGCTTCCTAGATTTGTCCACGATTCAATCTCGAATTTATTCTATTTGATATATGCAAAGCTTCATTGATGATGAGCAAATTATGCATCGTCGGATGTCTTTGTCTTTGTATTTATGTTTTTATTATTTCAATACACAGCAAGTGATGGACCAAGCTGATTATCGTTTGTTACATATTTCATAACATTTCTATAATTTCACTAATTAAATAAATATTTACTCAGTCGAATCTCAATACACGATAATAAATAATTAGGTTGCATAAATGTTGGTGTATATATTTTTGCCGCGTTAAAATTATGCTACATCTTTGATAATATTTACATATACGTATTTAAACAGAAAAATTTTATTAACGATTTCGCAAAGGAATTATTTTTAATTAGAGTAATTGACATAATTTCGTAGTAAAACATTTGCAGAGTTTCGGCTAATTTGACTTGCTAGTTAACAAAAAATATTTAAAAATTAATGCTAATGATGTAAAATTATTCAAATTGTACCACATGAAATATGCCATCTTTAGTTCATTGGTTTTTAATACGCAATAATAAGGTAAAGCAAAGCAAACACTTGCCATTGGGAAATTTATCAATGTATCGGAAAAATAATAAACAATTTTAGATTTTTCTTAAAAAATATTACTAAGGCACGAATTGTTAATTATGTTGTCCTCAATTTCGCCCCTAGGGTGTGTGGTATTAGGATCACATTGTAGATTGTAGGGGGGGTCGTAAAGGCTATGCAGCCCCTCTAGCACCTCGACCTATCAGATCTTTTGTGCATAACCCTTAATCGATTCGAGGCCTAGGATTCCGAGACTTCGTATAAAGTTTATCAGTTTCCTGGAAGCTAAGTTTCTGACATTGGAGGGCTTTAGGAAGGCCCCTTCCAAAAACTGGAGTATTTTGCAGAAAAGCGCTGGGCATTCGCAAAGCAAATGTTCTGCAGTTTCATCGAAGTTCTCGCAGTAGCCAAAACTATCACTCTCTATTTTGCCCATCTTTTTCAGGTGATACCTAGGATCACATAAATTATGTGCTGCACTAAATAAAGAGCGGTATGTTTACTTTATGATTATTTTCTGTTCTTTTTCTGTTGACTTGTGTTTTAGCCATTTTTATTACGGCCTCCACAGCCATCGTAGAATAATCTAATTCATAATTTTTACTTCCAAGATGATGCAACTATGCTGAACCAATTTGATTAGCTCCTCTTTCAGCTAAGTCTTTCGTCCAAATATAAAATTTTGGATTTGTTAAAGTTATGGGCACGTAGCAAAAAGAATACAGGCTAATTCGGTGAGCATTTGGTGAGCAACAACAAACCAAAATGCCGAAGAAATTGTGTTTACGTGTCTTTGTGGATATACCTGCTTTTGATCGCACTTTTTGGATGTAACCGATTTTAGTTGATTTTGATGCAAACCCTTAACTTTAGCTACTGATTTATATGGTTTATATTCCGTTTTAATACTAAATGAGCATGGGAGTCGATAGACCTCATAAATATCATTGGGAAACCATCAAACTTCAGTAATTAGAATGGATGTGACGATACACCGGAAATAAATATCAAACGTGGAGTAAGGCAAGTTGCATTTTATCGCCCTTGCTCTTTAATGTATACTCTGAAAGAATATTTAGGAAAGCACTAGTGCTGATATACAAGCCGGCATTATTATAAATGGATTCACAACAGTTGGGGGTGAACTATTGAAGCAAGTAAACCAAATAAAATATCTAGGCAGCATAATAACTAACAGCGCGGATAATCAAACTAAAGTGAAATTAAGGATTGAGCAGACTCGAGCAGCATTTAAAAACATGAGTAGGGTCTTGTGCTGTAGAGATCTAAAGTTAACTCTAAGAATCCGACTTCTCAATGTTATGTCTTCTCCACCCTGCTGTACGGTATGGAAGCCTGGACTATAAACAAGTACAAAGAAAGACGACTTGAAGCCTTTGGGCTTTCAGGAAAATATTAAAAGTTTCATGGACGGTAAAAGTATCCAACTCGGTAATACTCCAACGTCTAAATAAATCCACCGAAATTCTTACCACCATCAACAGAAGGAAACTGCAATATTTCGGGTATGTTATGAGAGGCGAAAAATGCCAATTACTGCAGAACGTCATGCAGGGAAAAAATTTATGGTAAAAGAAAGCCGGGCCGCAGAAAAGCATCATGGCTCAAGAATCTACGTGATTAGTATAAACTCAACTCAAGCTCTCTGTTCAGACTTGCCGTCGACAGAGTAAGGATAGCTTTGTTGGTGACCAAAGTTTTAGAAGGACACATGGTACTTAAGAAGAACCATCAAAACATGGTTTTGTGGAAAAAGCGGATATAATTGGTTGTGAACGCGAACTCCTCAAATATTCTTAAATCTCGGGCCCTCTCAGCTTAATGTGGTGGAAATATTTGTTCTCTGTACTAGTTCCGTATCTAAATAATAGTGATAACGCTAGTGATTTCAAAGATAGAGATGACTTTACCTTACTATTTTTTGTGTACATGAATTATTGTTGAAATATTTTATTCATATTAGCAATAATGGTTTGTTTTATGTTGTTCGTTTTCAAAATATACTTTTTATGTTCAAGAAATCTGTCTACTAATTTCTCTTAAACTAATTAATGATAAAAAATTATCCTACACCATTTTCTTTAAAGTATTTCTTTCAATCATTGTGATTAATGATTTCTGGATTTTTTTAGCATACCGTTTTTTTATTTTCTCTTTGGAAAATGATTTATTACGATTACGTTATAATAATTAAAGCAGATTTATGGGATGGCATTTTTTTGTCTTATAGGCGAATCACCAAATTATCTCTGCTGAAAATCTAAGAAATGCTGCTACCTCCTTGACCCAAAACGCTTATTAACGATTATGTTTTGTCTTAACGATTGACATCTCCAAAATTAATTTTCCGTTCTCACCGTGTAATATAATAAGCGAATGGAATTCTGTGTACCGGATGGCTCAAATAAACCCACATGAACTATTATTAATTCTTTTTTGTTACTTTTCTATCCAAAGTAATCATTTTGTCAAACAGTTTTCATCGAATAAAAATACATTTGTGGCAGTGTCTCCGACGGTCTTCAACTTGGCGGCGAAATAAGAAACACCACAGTGATTATGGCTGAAAGTATGAAAGAGTTACAAACCCTACTAGATGCAATGACCAGCGAATGCATTCAAATGGGACTTGATAGTAACATCGATAAGACCAAGCTTATGATAATATCGAAGAGACCTACAAATAATAAACAACTAACCCTGGGTGGGCAACAAATAGAAAGAGTGAAAAAATACAAATATCTGTGAGCCTACATCAACTCCGAATTACATCCAGATCAGGAGATCAGGGGGTAAGAATAGAAATAGCAAGTACAGCATTCTTAAAATTCGGACATTCCCTAAATACTGCGCTCATATTGAGGTTTGTAGAATGGTATGTATGTTCCCAGCTACTTAACAGGGTGGAAACATGGACGTTAAAAGCACAAATAATAAAGAAGATCGAAGCCTTTGAACTTTGGATGTACAGAAGAATGCTGAGAATTCCATTGACGGCCAGAGTCACCAACGAGGAAGTGCTGAGAAGGATGGGCCGAGAGAAAAAAATGTTAAGAACAATCAAAGTACGCAAGACAGCATAACTCGGAACGAAAAATATAGGTCATCATGCAGGATAGGGTAGAAAGGGAATCGGTAGAAATAAAAAGTCATTGCTACGAATTATTCGAGACTGGACAGACATGAATGTGTAGGAATTATAATTATAAGACAGAGAAACTTTTAAAAATGTGGTCGCTAACGTCCGTTAATGGGGACGGCATAGGAAGAAGAAGACATTATTTTACGTAAACAGTTTTTAAATTTTACAACTTACTTTTAGTTTAACACAACGGCAAGCCCGGAATTAACAGATCATATGATCTCAACCAAGTAGAAGAAGAAGAAGAAGACTTTTAGTTTACTTATTTCTGACCTTCCCAAAACTTCCATATCAAAAAAAAATTCAATATCCTTAATTTTTACCATTTTTTTAATAACCTGGCTCTTTATTGTCTTCAGAAGAACGAACTCATAGTTAATTTTTTTAATCTCTAGCCAAACCTATATTTTTAATATTTTGACTAATAGGTAATCTTTTGAAACCACTGTTTTAGATTTCGGTGATAAAGGTTCGGTTGCTGAAAGCGGGGAATGTGGTTGCGTTTAAAATATGATTTTTTATTGGGTACCTTCACGATTTAGTTGACCTTGAAGAGATGTTTTTTTGGCTTAAAAAAGAAGTGAAACGATGTCGTTCAATGACGAGTGATCATTGTGTCATAGGTGGGGCAGTTGTCACATGTTAATGCGTCATCTTTTGTGCGACATTCGGTATATTATCATATAATATACACCCTCTAGTTTTATGAATGGGTTCCATTCAAAATCACACCGTTTGACGCCCGTACGAAAGATTCAAAAAATATATATTTGATATTGTGCCAAAACTTTTGTTCAAACAATGCTCCTTTATCATTTGATACAAATTTTAATGTTGATGCCTCGGTCTTTTGTTGGAGGACTTAGTTTTCGGGGAATTTAGACTTTGATGTGTGAATAAAACGCCTTGACTTCTTAATTTTTCATCCAACAAAAATCATGACGAAAGCCTTTCGGGCTTTATTATTTTTATGTTTGATAATTCAATCTTCTAATACTAAGAACATATTATATTTATTTCTAAATAAACATTTATATATACAGCACTATATACATATAAACAATGAAAGAAAAAACGTCGAATAAAATAAAAATATTTAATCCCCATTTTTATTAGGGGTGCAATAATATTAGCTTTAAAAAAATAATTCTGAACATTATGGTTCCAGCCTACATTTTACTCTTAAAGACTTTATGATTCCTAATTGACTTCCTGATTGACTATGATTCCTGTTTGATGCATTTTTCTCTGTGTTTTGGGAAGTTAATATTTAGTGTTCGTGTATTATAGTTAAGATTCGTGGTATTTTTTGTAAACCTTTCCATGTGCTTGTGAATAAATATCATGCATTCTAATAAATAAAGTGCAAACACCGTTAAAAAATTTTTTTTTACTGAAAATAATCGCAAAAAGGGTAGACCTATCGTAAGGGCCGCGGACGGCCCGCACTGCGACTATTAGAAGGGGCAGGGATTAAAAAAAGGAGATGATTGTGGACCCGCTTTTTTAAAAAGTTGCAGGTCATAGTTTTCTGGAAAAACTTATTTTAGAAGCCTGTTCCATTCCGTAGCAGCCTTGTAGAAGAAGGACTCTTGATGGAGATTGGTCCTTGTAGTGACAATCTTGAGATTAAATGGGTGAGACTGATTAGCGTGCCGAGTTCTTCGGCCGAATGTGGCCAGTTTTTATATTTCTCTGGAGCATCTGCCATGGAAATATGGTAATGTCTGGTCTGCAAATCTTCTTTTATGTTCTAGTATGTGAAGGGTATATGTGAGAGTTGAGCTGTTTATCAACCGAATGGCCCTTTTATGAATGGAATCTAGAAGACGAAGAGAATGCATTGGTGCTGAACCACAAATGTGCGAGCAATACTCCAGTAGAGCTCGGATTTAAGCCTTTTACGTCGTCAATAGTTGATCAGGAGTAAAAAACTTTCTAGCTTTCCACAGAAAACCTAGCCTCTGGCTTGCTGACTTTGCGATGTTATCAACATGGTCATACCAAGACATATTATTAGACACCGTGACTCCTAAAATCGAGATGGAGGGACTTGATTCAGGGGTATTTCCGGACATTGTGATGGAATGATTAGAGAAATTCACTTTCTTAGAAAACGTAGTGTTGTGTTTTCTGGGCGTTAAACTGAACAAGATTGTTGGTTCCCCACTCGACGATTGCTTCAAGATCTCTATTGATGGACTCAACCTGTTCCTGCCTAAGTCTATTTGTATCATTCACCGAAAGTGATGGATATGATGTGAAAGTTGAGACAAGTGTGCTATCGTCTGCGAAACTGTAAATGGGGTTCGTGGTGGTTTTCAAGAGGTCGTTGATGTGTAAAATAAGTAGGGTGGAGGGCAGGATGAAACTCTGGGGGACCCTGGAATTAGTTTTTAACGCTATAGAAGAAATACCGTCAACTGCCACATGTAAGGAGCGATCTTGCATGAAGTTCATGAGCCATTGGCGCAACGTGGTTGTGAGACCGTAGGCTTCAAGATTGCTAAATTATATTTCACTCCTCAGAAAATGATTCGTTATCTCAACAACGACTAAAAATTTGCATGGTAGAGTGTTTTTAATGTTTATTTTTTCATATATTTTGTATATTCTTATTGGAAAAGTTAATTTGTTAAGTTTTTGGTATACAAAATCTGTTTTCTTATTCCGTTTCAAGAAATTATCCATACTTAATACATAGTGTCCAATCTCTGAATTGTAGATTCTAGACCTCGAAATATGAGGATTTTGCCCAACATGTTTTATACAAATTTTGCTAGTTTCCGAAATACCGGGTGTTTAAAGTTTAAATTTGTATTTTGATTTTCGTAATAATTTTTCACGAAGAGCCTACAAACATTCGCATATGCGGACGATATAATAAGTAGGCGCAAGGACGAACTTGAGAAGGCTAAAAAACAAAGCACTCCCAAAAGGTCTCAGAATAAATGAAAGAAAGACAAAATACATGGAAGTAACGAAAAGAGCAATTAATAGAGAAAATTTTAAATGTGTTGTTACATACGGAAGTGAAGCGTGGACCTTAACCACGAAAGATGAGTTACTCTTGAGAACTTTGAAACGAAAAATCTTGAGGCAAATTTTTGGGCCATTGCAAAACGAAGATGGAACATGACGATCGAGAATGAATTTTGAACTAGACAAATTGATAGAGAGCGCAGTCATTGTAAAATTTATTAAAAGCCGATGACTGTCTTGGACAGGGCATGTAATGAGGATGGATGAAAGCAGAACACCAAGAAAAATCCTTGAGTGGAAACCAGTGGATCGAAGAAACAGAAGAAGACCGAGAAAAATATGGATAAATGAAGTAGAGTGCGACATAAAAACAATGAAAATTAAAGACTGAAAGAATTTGAGTAGAAACAGGACCGAATAAAACATTTTTTTCGGCTGAACTGTGAGTAAAATAATGAAAAAATATTAAAAAGCGTTACTCCTGTTTGATTCATGCAACTCAATCGGTTATCGAGTTATTTGCTTCTAAAAAGTTTAATGAATTTTTCCTGTAGGGGTAGGCAGAGACCACTTCCTTCCACTTGCTACGGTTCTTACACACATCTTTTACTTCCTCTACATTCATCAGTGTTCTCATGCATGCTTGTCGGTTTTTGGTACTCTTGACCTGGCCTTTCTTCAAAACAATGTTGATCTGATCGAGATATGTTCGCCGAGGTCGACCTCTACCGACTTGACCATTCACACTCACCTTATAAATTTGTTTCGTAAATCTTCCTTCATCCATCCTTTCTACGTGCCCAACCATTAAAGCATTCCTTTATCTATCTTTGTGACCACAACTTCTTTTACACCACAGCGTTTTCTTATCTCACTATTCTTAACTTTATCCAATCGAGTCACTCCGGCCATACTTCTCAGACTACTCATCTCCGCAGCATTAATCCTATTTTCATGCTTCTTCTGCCAAACCCAACATTCACTTTGAACCCAAGTACACTAATTCATTTACTTGTTCCACTCTTTCTCCTTTAATCAGAACTTCACAGTTTGTCATGCTTTCTTCTCTGTCAAAACCAGTTCAGATGACGCCAGTATGTCATAAAAAGTAAATGTTCAAAATGTCCACTATTTATTTCAATACACTTTATGATCCGCTTTCGCAAAGATCTATTAGTATCAAATAAACCTCTATTATTTTTAATTAAATTCGCGGCTTCTTCTATTTTCCATCGTAATTCTGAAAAAGAATGAATTTTTTCTTTGTAAACTAATGCCTTGAAAAATCCAAATGATTGAAATGAGGACCTCTCGGTGGCCAAGCAATCTTACTTCCACGATCAATCCATCGATCCAATCTATCAGTACTGAAAATCATTTCATTTGTTTTATTTGTAAAAAATTTATATAGTAGAAAAATATTTATTAGTATAGGTACTGAAATGGGTCACTCGGTATAAAATTGCCAAAAAAATGTTTCAATGTAAATCATTAGTACAGGAAAGATCAAAATGGATTTCGGAATTCTTTTGCTATATTTTGAAATATAGCGTTAATAATGAAGCGCCTGCCTATTAAGTCGTCGCGTATTTAACACTTGGACCAAAAGAGGAAATTTTTAGGTCATTAGGAGCATCTGCTTTGCATAATTGACATTTTTGACTAATAGCTTCACATTAGAAATTAGCGGGAATGAAATATAAGGACAATTTGTGGAATTTTAAAGCTGGACATTATATATAGAAATAAACCATTTATTCACACGAAAATATATTTGTTGTACTGTAAGTGGTAAATTTTTACAGAAAATAAAATATTAAAAATACAATTTTTTATCTTTTTTTTTTAATTATTCTATATATGAAGCAAAAAGATAGAAATCTTCATAATATATTCAGGAGGTGCTTGTCCGTATGCAATTATGATGGATCTTTCCCATAACAAAATTGCCATCCCATTCCTGTTACATTTTAAAAGGGTGAAATTAGTATGTCTTACCTTATTTAATATCAAATTTTTTTTTTCGAGATTTAGTTTTGTAATATAAAAATATAACTTAAAATCCCTGTTCATTTAAATACGTTTCTTAATCTTAAAGTTTTTTCCTAAAACCAATAGATTCAGAGAAAAAAAATTAAATAATAAACTACGTATTTAGAGTGGAAAACAGTAAAGATGGAAAATACACGACTAAAATACGATTCATAATAACACGATCAAATAGTTCAAGCGTATTTATTTCCTATAGTATCACAAACTATTTGAATCAAATCGTTGGTATTAAGTATCGGTATATCGTAAATTAATGATTTAAGGTAACCCTAGAACCAGAAATCATATGTATTTTATTTCACCGAATCTATTAGTTCTAGGAAAAAACTAAGATTAAGAAATGTTTTTAAATAAGATTTGATATTAAATAAGGTAAGGGATGCTAATTTCACCCCCTTATAATTTGACAGGAATGTTGAAAAAATACCGGTGGTTAGTTCTTTACGAGTGCACGAAAATAACAAAATTTCAAGTTTCTCTCCCAGGGTTCCATCCTGTCCCCCACCTTATTTCTTTTACACATCAATGACCTCTTGAAAACCACCACGAACCCCATTTACAGTTTCGCAGACGATACCACACTTGTTTCAACTTTCACATCCTATCGATCACTTTCGGTGAATGATACAAAAAGACTCAGACAGGAACAGGTTGATTCCATCAATAGAGATCTTAAAGCAATAGCCGAGTGGGGAACCAATAATCTTGTTCAGTTCAACGCCCAAAACACAAAGTGCCACGTTTTCCAAGAAAGTGAATTCTTCAAATCATTCCATCACAATGTCCGGAAATACCCTTGAACCAAGTCCCTCCATCTCGATTTTGGGAGTCACGGTGTCCAATAATATGTCTTGGCATGACCATGTTGCTAACATCGCAAAGTCGGCAAGCCAGAGGCTAGGTTTTCTGTGGAAAGCCAGAAAGTTTTTTACTCCTGATCAACTGTTGACGACGTACAAGGCTCAAATCTGACCTCTACTGGAGTATTGCTCGCACATTTGGGGTTTAGCACCAAGACATTCTCTTCGTCTTCTAGATTTCATTCAGAAAAGAGCCATTCGCTTGATAAACAGCTCAACTCTCACCGACCAGTCATTGCTCTACAGATATTTCCATGGCAGATGCTCCAGAGAAATAAAAACTCTTGTACCACCATTGGCCACATTCGGCCGAAGAACTCGGCACGCTGTTCAGTCTCACACATTTTCTCTCAAGCTTGACACAACAAGGACCAATCTTCATCAAGAATCCTTCTTTTACAGGGCTGCTACGGAATGGAATAAGCTTCCAAAATCAGTTTTTCCAGAGAACTATGACCTGCAACTTTTTAAAAAGCGGGTCCACAATCATCTCCTTTCTATAATCTCTCCCCATTCTAATGGTCGCAGTGCGGGCCGTCCGCGGCCCACACAATAGGTCTACCCTTTCGGCGACTATTTTCATGTGTGAAAGCGCTGTTGGAAGTAGAAAAAGCGAAAGACGTGTGAAAGAACCGTAGCCAGTGGATACAAGTGGTCTCTGCCTATGTATGTATGTATGTACTTTTAAATCTTACCCCACGATTATTTAGAATTACTTTACTTTTTCTATTTGATAATGATAACTAATAATTATCAAGATACTCCCCTACAAGGGCATTACTAATGACAGTATTCCCATTACAAGCCAGCGATGATGACACACTTGTACCTTTGATAGTTCTTCTTCTTCTTCTTCTTTTTCTTAAACTTATAATTGACATAAAATTGATTTTCGGGAAGTCATTTCCTCAAGTACACTTAAAAATAAAGGTCAGGGCCTTTAAAATTTGACGATGATCGTTTTAAGGGTATCTTGTCATTACCGGGCAGCACTGCATCAGTTGTTGCGTAAGTTTACTTCATAAAAAAAACACTTTTTATTTATTTGAACAAACCAGGTTGATCAGGTTGAGCAGGAGAATGGCGGAATCCTAACCAACCCCAAAGGACTCTTAATATGCCCCTGGGATATTAATCAAAGTTATTATTCAAGAAAAACCTTAATTACCCTATTCAACTCACAACTAGACACAACACAGATATTTCCATGGCAGATGCTCCAGAGAAATAAAAACTCTTGTACCACCATTGGCCACATTCGGTCGAAGAACTCGGCACGCTGATCAGTCTCACACATTTTCTCTCAAGCTTGACACAACAAGGACCAATCTTCATCAAGAATCCTTCTTTTACAGGGCTGCTACGGAATGGAATAAGCTTCCAAAATCAGTTTTTCCAGAGAACTATGACCTGCAACTTTTTAAAAAGCGTGTCCACAATCATTTCCTTTCTATAACCCCTAAATTTTGTTGTAGGAAAGATCCATCTTAATTTTATACAAGCAATCACCTCCTGAATTTTTTGCATAAATTTGGAAACATCCTATATATTTGCCAATCTTAACATTCTACCTATGAATTCATTCTGATCATAGTAATTACGATAAAAAATTTTTTTGAAGATATTACTTTTTCATTAGCTAAAAAGAATTTGTTTAAAATATCCAATATAAGTTAGTAGTTATGTTCATCAACATTCATCAACATTTGTGTGCAGAATACCTCAAAAACTTATTTTGGACACTCTCAAGCAGATCAATACCCACGGTGCATTTTACTATGTCAAATTTCTTCCAGCATTTCATTTCATTCATATCAGGATCACATTCCATTTTATCCAATATGATCTAATGTGATCGAGCTTAAAGGCCTGGATTATTCCTTGGCCCATAGGTTGAAGCAAAGCCGTCGTGATGGAGGTAAAAATGTCACTTTTACATTTGGATGCATAGTTTCAAGTTCGCGAGGACGACTTGGTGCATTGTCCAAAACTAGTACTGCTTTAAAGTCTAAATTTTTTTTTTAAATAAGTTGGATACCTTTTGGAATCCTTTTTGATTCCCTAAAACGTCGGTAAAACTGTGAACGTAATACGAGCAAAAGTATCCCGATCGTATCATTTATGTCTCATTCATTCCAAGTAGAGCACTGATTTGCGCATACACAATAAAAAGGGACGCCTTAACAGGATTACAAAGCCTAGCGTAAACATACAATACTAATCCTTTCAGTTAACGTGTTAAAAGTTAATTAAAATGTTAAAGTGGGGTAAAATCGATTTTGTGAACAAAACGTATGCTACAGATGTTTCTAAGAAACTTAATTATACCTGAATTGTTACGGAAAATGAACGTGTCGAACAATTGTATAGGGACTTCAAAACATTTTTTTCCCTTGTTTAGAAAGAATTGTGACAGGATATTTAAAAAAACTAGTTCTTTAATTACATTCTTATTTAAAATGTGTAGAATATACCCGGTTCCATTTTCATTTTTCAACGAAATTACCAACAATGTTACTACTACTTTACTCGGTCAATCCCAAAATCAAATGGACCTCAACTAATACGGCCACTAACGATCTCCTAACTGCATCAAATTTATAACACCATTCTTCGTTTAGAAAACCCAATTCAGCCATCTTGCGATTATATAACACATCACGAATAAACGGCCCGGGGGCTAATTTGATATTAAACGCTATAGAAATCCGTAACAACAATGAAAAACAGCTTAGATAAATAACACGACCATTTTGAAGTACGTTTGACAGAGTCGCACTCGAGTCGCATCAGTAAAGTTAAATCTAACATTATGAGGGTATGCTTAACAACTTTTAGATCATTCATACGTCTTTTTCTCGTATGGGTAGGATGCTACGATTTTTACACACGTTTTTCGTTTGTTCTACTTTGATCAGCGCGTTCACACATACTCGTCGGTTGCTGATACTCTTGACCTAGCCTTTCTTGTTGTGACTTTGTTGGCTGTCGAACAAGAGACCGGGTTAGCGCTTGATCTCCCTGTGACACTACGTTTGCTTCCTAGGGAGTCGCATTCGAAGTTGATGTGAGAAGCTGTTTCTTCATCCTCACCACATAGTCTGCAATCCACGGGTTCTCGAGTATTCCCATGGTGTTCAGATCTTTCTTCAGGCCACAGTGTCCAGTCAACAGACCTACTATAATTCGTGCCTTTGTTCTATTCAGATTCAGAAGGTCAGCCGTCAGAGTTTGGCTTGAGTGGCCTACTATGACTTAGCTGCTATGACGTAGCTGTGTGTTGTTGGCGTCTTTCTTCAACACAATTTCGAACTTATTAAGATATATTCGTTTAGGTTGATCTCTAATGACTCTCTCTACGTGTCTGAACCATCTAAGCATTATCTTTGTTAATATATCTTACACACTACAGCGTTTCCTTATTTCACTTTTCTCCACTTTATCCATTAGAGTCACTTCAGCTATACTTCTCAGACTACTCATCTTCGCAGCATTAATCTTACTTTCATGCTTCTGTTGCCAAACCCAACATTTACTATCATACACATAAGTGTAGGCACCAGCACTCTTCTATGCACATCCAGTCGTGCCTTTTTTGACACCTTCCAGCCGCTCATAAAACTGCCAATTCATTCGTTTCCCTGCCAACACCCTTTACTCGATGTCACAGTAATACTTTTCGTCTCTCGTAAACTTTTAATCCAAGTATACAATGCTCAGGATATCATGGACAGAAAGAAAAACAAACATGGAAATACTTCGAGAACTGGGTAAAGTATATGAAGTAATTAACACCATAAAAGCAAGAGAGTTACAATATCTAGGACATATAATAAGAGGACAGCGGTATGAGATGCTTGGACTAATTATGCCAGGAAATATAAAAGGAAGTAGAAGAATTGGAAGGAGGAGAATTTCATGGTTGAGAAATTTAAGGGATTGGGTTAACTGTAGCCCAATAGAACTTTTCAGAGTGGCGGCAAATAAAGTAAGAATAGCAACCTCCCATAGGAGATGGCACCCAAAGATACAATCTCATTCACTTGTTCCGCTCTTTCCCGTTCAATCAGCACCTTGCAGTTTGTCATGCTTTCTTCCCTTTTAAAAACCATTATTTTTGCATTTACTCTCATCCCTTTGATTCTTAGCGCATTCATGCGAGGTTAAAAGGGTTTTAAATTAGATTAGATCGTAGAAATATTTGGCTGAGCCGTGCCTGTAGCGATGGCACAGCGTTGCAAATAAATTTTGGTACACAGTAACACGTTATATTTGAGCAGTAACCATGACGACCGGCTAACAATTGAAATCAAAGCCATCTGCCGGTTTTTATTGAGTGTATCTCTCCCCTCATAATGACTAGTAAACGGTCGCTAAATATACTGAACACCGAAGTATATTATTTCGTAGAGTCAAACATTAATTTATTAACGTCATGTCGAAAGAAACAACTGCCAGATTTCTCAAAGACGTGCGCCGGGGAACTAAAACTGGAATAATAAATTTTTTAAAGCAAATATTTTACGTGCTTATCCGTACTTCGAAATAATCTAAAAATATTAATTTATATTTAGATATTTAAATTAATTGTATTTTTAACCAACATGTTATGCATTTTATATGTATTTACATTAAAAAAAAACATGTTTTTATTATATTTCATCGGATTCAACGCTAAAGAAAATGTTGTAGTATTGATTTGAGTTAAAAGTAAATCTCATTAATTTTTAAATTAAATGTGGAAAGAAACCACTTAGGGATGTTCGGGATTCATAGAAAAAATGCAGCCAAGGTTTTAAAAAACATTTAAAAGTCTTTAAACTTTGTTATTATAGTTCTTTATATTAAATTATAATTTTTCACTGATAAAAGTTATTAGAAAAATTAAAAAAAAAAGTTCGTTCCTTTAACATTGGTTCTTATGAGAAATCATGAGTTCTTGATATTAAAATAAACAAAAACATTGTAAAAAATGCAAAATTCGATGAAAACAAAATACGTGTGTGTAGGAAATTTTATAACGAAGATTTTGGGTGCTTAAAAAGTATTATCGACTGTCTAGTTTTTGAAATATTTTATTTTTAACGATGAAAAAATTTGATTTACGGCGTAAGAACGTAAGCTTTAGAGAAGCGACTGCAACGGCGCATTCGAGCAAAAGACTCATGTCACCCATATAAATACAAATAACCTGTGTGTTGTGCACTAACTGTTTGTTTTTCAGACGACTCAAGTTTTGGAATACATACATCCTGACTCAAAACGTGTAACAGTATGGCGAGCACCAGACAATGAATCGCGATTGCAGAATGTACAGAAAATTCATTCCCTACGTATATTTGTAACTATTGTTGGGAAAAAAACGTTTTTGATACGCCGCTGACCTATCTCCTTTGAATTATGTATAACTTCAAGAGTCATTGATAAAATAGAAAAGATTTTCCGTAGGGTGGTAGTTTGTAATTTTTAATATGCTTAATTGTTCAGTGTGTTCATTTCAGGCTATTCTCCTGACAGCCATTTTGTAAATTATTTATTGGATAGTTAATAGTACCGCAGGTATTTTTTTTTATGTATATATTATATTTTTTTTCTTTGTGCAACCGTGTTGTGTCTAGTTGTGAGTTGAATAGGGTAATTAAGGTTTTTCTTGAATAATAACTTTGATTAATATCCCAGGGGCATATTAACAGTCCTTTGGGGTTGGTTAGGATTCCGCCATTCTCCTGCTCAACCTGATCAACCTGGTTTGTTCAAATAAATAAAAAGTGTTTTTTATGAAGTAAACTTACGCAACAACTGATGCAGTGCTGCCCGGTAATGACAAGATACCATTAAAACGATCATCGTCAAATTTTAAAGGCCCTGACCTTTATTTTTAAGTGTGCTTGAGGAAATGACTACCCGAAAATCAATTTTATGTCAATTATAAGTTTAGTAATGCCCTTGTAGGGGAGTATCTTGATAATTATTAGTTATCATTATCAAATAGAAAAAGTAAAGTAATTCTAAATAATCGTGGGATAAGATTTAAAAGTACATACATACATACATAGGCAGAGACCACTTCTATCCACTGGCTACGGTTCTTTCACACGTCTTTCGCTTCTTCTACTTCCAACAGCGCTTTCACACATGAAAATAGTCGCCGAAAGGGTAGACCTATTGTGTGGGCCGCGGACGGCCCGCACTGCGACCATTAGAATGGGGAGAGATTATAGAAAGGAGATGATTGTGGACCCGCTTTTTGAAAAGTTGCAGGTCATAGTTCTCTGAAAAAACTGATTTTGGAAGCTTATTCCATTCCGTAGCAGCCCTGTAAAAGAAGGATTCTTGATGGAGATTGGTCCTTGTAGTGTCAATCTTGAGAGTAAATGGGTGAGACTGATCAGCGTGCCGAGTTCTTCGGTCGAATGTGGCCAGTGGTGGTACCAGAGTTTTTGGAGCATCCGCCATGGATATATCTGTAGAGTTATGTCTGATCTGCAACTCTTCTTCTCAAAATCTTTATTGATGAAATCAACCTGCTTTTGCCTGAGTCTATTTGTATCATTCACCGAAAGTGATCGATAGGATGTGAAAGTAGAGACCGAATTTCAACGCAAAATTCGAATTTTGTTTTTTTTTGTAATTTCAAGTCCGATTTTTAATCAATGGTTCTAAATAAGAAGCTACGAAAACAATAAATTCGTCATAATGTAGGAATAAAAATGAAAAACCTAATATTCATTGTAAAAAAATTCAAATTTTGATTATTAGCTGTTACTAAAAATTCACAGAAACGATAAAATAAAGAGACAGGCTGAGGCTAGTAAAGGAGACTAAATTCGATTAACTTACTTTTGATAAAATAATAATCTTCCATTTTAGTTATTTCAATACGTTCAATACGTTTATTTCATTGATTTTGACTATTTTATTATTTTTGAGCGTCTTATTCAAAACCATTAATTGAAAATTACAAAAAAAAACAAAATTCGAATTTTGCGTTGAAATTCGGTATGCAGGGTCAAAATCGAATTCTAAGCAACTTTTTTTGGTATCTCCAACGCGAAGCAAAATATAGAGAATTTGCCCTTTTTGCGGGATCGCAGTAGACTGGGTTTAAGGCTGTCACTCGAACTGAGTATTGCGAAAAGTGAGGCTCATGAAGGTCTACGTCTGTAGCAAAAATCAAATTTCTGCTTTCAAAAATGACTGTAATACAGGGGTGTCTTTATCTTAGGTGTGTCACACTGTATAATAAATTTAATACAATAAAACTATTAATTGCCTTTATTATGTTGCCTTTGCCAGTGGGAAAAACAGTTTAAGATTGTAAGATATATCCAATACCCTCTGCATATGTAACAACAATTATAAATACATTTTCCCATTGTTCTTCAATTTCATTATATTTCTCGGGATCGTTTTTCCTCATATCTGGAAATGTTTCTTCCAAAACTATGTCAGTTAAATGTTCTACAGTATCATCTTCTGACAGACTTTCTTCGAGGATACGTTCAACTTTGTCGATAAACTTATCAATGATTTGCAATTTTTCTTCGATCGCTTGTCCGATTTCCCGGAAAATTACAAGTACGGAATTTAGAAAGAAATAGCTCAAATTTTCATCGCTACTTTCGTCAGCTGGTTCCCGTCTTAATGCTTGTCTCACTTGCTTCAACACGGTCAGGGTGTTCCCTGTTATCCTGGGTTGGTGGATCCATCTTGCTTCCTTGCCGATTTTCAACGGCGAGGAATTTCCCGAACTAATGACACCTACAACAAATAGTAACAAGAGTTTATAAAAAGTATTATTCGGAAGAATAATTTATTCAGTCAGAATAAACTTTTCGTGACTTTAAGAAGTCTGACATTAAAGTAGGTACCATATCGCTATTTTTTTTTCAAAATGCTTCAGTCTTACTATGCCCCCCCTTCAATATACTTCCCCTGTATATCTACACACCATTAGGTACATGCGTTTCTCCCATTTTTTGTAACTGTGGAGAAAGCCTTTAGACGTTTTGCTGCTTCGTTAACTCCTTCTGTGGACTGAAATATTTATTTTGGGTGATGATGGTGATTTTCCATGCATGAATTGCTACTTGGTTTCTGATTGTTACCGTTATCTTTACATTTTCGTCATTCACGTTCATTTACTCGACATTTTTACGCGCGATGCTTGTACAGAGCCTCTTTTTCTTCCTACTGTTCCATTCATTTGTTTCCTTGCTCACACCCTTCGCTCAATGCCCCAATCATACTTTTCGTCTCCCGTAAACTTTGAACGCAAAAATACAAACTCATTCACTTGTTCCACTCTTTCTCCTTCAATCAGCACCTCGCAGTTTTTCATACTTTCTTCTCTTTCAAAAACCATTACTTTCGTCTTGCTTACATTTACTTTTATCCCTTTGATTTTCAGGGCATCATGCATAACATTAACCATCGCCTGCAACTCCTTTTTGGATGGTGCTAATATGCGTAAAGAAGTCATTTGACTTAATCCATACGCATCATAGGATAATATTTTTGGTATGTAACGGCCATACAGCCACATGTGTTTGGTACTGCCGATACATTGTTTATCTATTGCAGGCAGGCTGCCGGACGATAACTTTGCGATTGCAATATTGATTCGTTTTTGATGTTTGTTGTTATTTTCAAAATTTCGGAAATTATACATACTTACATACATTAAGTCACGCCTTTTTCCCATAGTGGTAGGCAGAGACCACTTCCTTCCACTTGCTACGGTTCTTACACACATCTTTTGCTTCCTCTACTTTCATCAGTGCTCTCATACATGCTCGTCGATTGTTGGTGCTCTTGACCTGGCCTTTTTGCAAAATAATGTTGATCTGATTAAGATATGTTCGCCGAGGTCGACCTCTACCGACTTGTCCATTCACACTCGACTTATAAATTTGTTTCGTCAACCTTCCTTCATCCATCGTTTCTACGTGTCCAAACCACCTAAGTATTCCTTTGTATATCTTTGAAACCACATCTTCTTTTACACCACACCGTTCTCTTATCTCACTATTTTTTACTTTATCCAACCGAGTCACTCCGGCTATACTTCTCAAACTACTCATCTCTGCAGCATTAATCCTTTTTTTATGCTTCTTCTGCCAAACCCAACATTTACTACCATACATAAGTGTAGGAACCAACACACCTCTATGCACCGCCAGACGTGCCTTTTTTACACGTTCTGGCTGCTGATAAAGCTATGCAGGGATCCATTTATTTGTTTTCCTGCCAATACCCTTCGCTCAATGTCACTGTCATACTTTCCATCTCTAGTAAACTTTGAACCCAAGTACACATTTACTTTTTTCACTCTTTTTCCCTCAATCGAAACTCTACATTTTGTCATGCTTTATATTTTGTGATTTATATTTTGGAGATTATATAAAATGACTAATAATACTTTATTGACTTTATCAATGAAGTACATTTGCACCCCGAGTTGTGGAATGTGAAAACCGGAATATTAAAGATAGAAATGCTAAAAAAGATGGATGGGCTGTTATCGCTGAAACATTTGGTGTATCAAGTTCGGAAGCTTGAGAACTTACGCAAAGAATGGGGAGAAAAAGATGTTCTTATGGTAACAGGTATTGCTTCATCATGTTTGTATCATTTTTCTCTATTTTTGGTCCGTTTGTGCTAAGAAGTCACTCTTTGACATTCTTAAAAAGTTTTTAAATAAGTTCGTATCAAGACTCACTGCTAGTTTTATGTTATCTGTTCGGAGTAGGTTGCTTTTCGCGGCCAGCAGTTCATGTGTACCGTAAAAACAAACAAATGCTTAGAGTTAAAATCAGGACGTCGCTATTAAAGACGTAAAAGATATTGAATTAACTTTTCCATTAAGAAACTTTTCCAATAAGGAGAAAAAACGGGATGAAGGAGTTGCACAATTAAGTCTTGGACAGATATATAAGCTAACATGTTCTCCTGATTACGCTTATGGGTCCAGAGGTCATTCAGGAATCATTTCTCCCAACGCAACATTTATTCAACGCGTTTTTCAGCGACCAACCCTGTAGGGGTGTGTCCGCAGACGTTTGAAGTTAAGCTCCTTATCTGTCAATAAAACGCATGCAACAATAAAAAAACTTGTTCAGAATTTTGCATTTTATGAAAGCCCTCTATCGGCTGGGCTATTAACGCAGTTTAACAAGCAACCATTCTTTCATGCCACAAAAAAAAAACAACTCACCTGACAAAAAGACAGAAACAAACACGAAAGATAATAAAAATTTCATGGTGTTGTGCTACGTAGAAAATAATCGACGATTACTACTTTATATTCGGGATAATTTTTCTTTTATACGTTTGTTTTTCGTTCTCATATATCGATAACGAAAAATGTTACGATTATCCATGCTAGTAAATATTAATATTGTAATACAAATCGTGCCTAATAGGTACTAAAAGCGTAAATTACCCCTCTAACACGAAGTACACGTTTTTTTAAGTATATTTTTAAATGATAAAAATAGTTACGGAATAGCGTAAACCACTGTCAATAAAATTTGTTCCGCAAAATTACTACTACCAATCACGCGCCATAGCCTTTCGTAGTATACATAACACGTTACTGCATGCTGATCTCGCTAAACTTCTTGGTTCTTGATCTACTTCAGCTTTTCTTGTCTACCTTTCCATTTCGTACTACCCTGGACTTTTTGTTTTTTTTTCGCGGTTCGATCTCATTTAGAACCTTATAAATTTATAAATTTGTCTATTTGATGAACATTGTAACGGTCATTATCTACTGGATGATAATAATTCCATCTTAAGCCGGTTATTAGCAGAAGCACCATTTCACTTTTATCCCCATTACTTATTTAGTAATAATGTCAATATGTTCAAAAAACTTATTACTCCTTCATTATCTTTGCACATGTGCATGTTGGCGGCTAATTTTTAAACACCCTGTATGAAATATCAATGAGTTGGACATATGGAGTTAACGGTCAAGCGCTTCTTGTTTATTGGTTACAATTTCACGTCACTAGCTTTGGTATTAATGAAGATATCGTTATTCAATGTGTACCAGGACATTATAGCGTCATCCAAAACCTACAGCTTCCTAATTTCAGATTTTTAACAAAACCATACCCTGTATTGCACAATCGGAAGCAGGAGCGGAGTCGGGCGGGAGTGGGATCGGACACGTGTCGGAAGTGTGTGAACTGTGGCGTTTAAAGTCCAGTACCATTTCCCTTTTGGACACTCGTCCGACTGTATGTATGATCGGAGTCGGATCGGAATAACAAACCTTACATAAATAAATATGTCATTATATTGAAAAAACTATTATTACTAATCTTCATTACTTTTCTACCTCGCTCTATCATTTGGAATGGCTTGTCATTTTGATCAGGTGATATCTTTGTCATTTCGCACTTGTTTAAAAAGTTTGCTTTAATTTTGAAAAGAAAAAAAAATTATGTTCAAAATGATCGAAGCAACTACAATCACACTACAAAATTTAAAACGACTAGTAATAATACCTCAGTTGGAATGGTTTGTTTACGGAGACCTTCTTCATCGCGATATTTTTGAATTTTTGACAGGTACATCTTGCGCTAAAGAGATTATCAACGCCCAAAAGGATTAGGATCTTTTCGCAGGCACGTGTGCCAAATTCCGAGGGATTTATTTTTGAAAATACACGTAAGGATTAAGTGCAAAAGTCAATTGTTAGTTTACCTGCGTTTGACAGAAAGGTAAATAAAAAAAGCCACAAAGAGTTGTACGCGACGGAATAGAGATGACGACGTTATTATAATTACTTTTACTTGTATTACTACCATAAATCAAATATCGACACTCCGACAAATATGGGGTTGACACCCACCATATCTTTGTCGACTTCAAGGCCGCCTATGATACCATAAATATTCCATAGACCTATTATCCAAAGGAAACGCAACATTCCATCCATAAAACTCTGTTTGTTTTGTCGCAATGATTACACGAGAGTGGCCATGAGTATGACAAAGAATACCAATCGATTCTCTTTGTCCCGTCCTCGTGCTGGCAACGCTGTAACATTATTGTCGACTTATGGCCACGCTTGTAATCAGTGGCGTGCTGTTTGTTCAAAATGAGAATATTTCTATCAGGTAATATTTAGTTTTTTATAAGAATATATTTATGAATAGGTGATACCACGTTTTTTATCAAATTAAAGTGAATTCATTTTATTTACTTTTTCCACTCTTTCTCCCTTAATCAAAACTTCACAGTTGTCATGCTTTCTTCTCTTTCAAAAACTACTTTCGTATTGCTTACATTTATTTTCATCCCTTTGATTTTTAGGGCATCATGCATAACATTAACCATCGCCTGCAACTCCTCTGCAGATGACGCTAATATGACTTGAGCATCGGCGTAAAGAAGGCATGAGATGGAGATCATGAGTACCATCCAAAGTCTGAAATTGGAATACTTAAGACACATCATGAGAAATAGCGAAAGATACGGTCTGTTGCAGCTTATACTACAGGAAAAGGTGCTAGGAAAGAGGGGACCAGGCAGAAGGAGGATCTCATGGCTTAAAAACCTAAAAACTTGGTTTGCAACCTCCACGGCGGGTCTATTTAGGGCCGCAGTTGATAAAATAATTATTGCCAAAATGATCGCTAACGTGTCCGGTAACGGACAGGCACTGAAAGAAGAAGAAGAATACAATAATATTAAACCGGAACCCGGAACATAGCAAACTGTCATTATTTCTTCATGCAGAATCACCCCCTGAAGTTTGTCGCACTTATTTACTAACCCCCTGTATATTAATATTATTAATACTTCTATATGTTCAAAAAGACACCTTATTTATTTATTTATTTATTTATTTACACTGTTCTACAGAAAAAAAGATTTCCAATTACAGAACAGGAACAAAGTAAACATTTGCACAATAGTACTAACAATAAAAAAGCTTAAGAGTAATACACAATTTACAAAATCAGACTAACATTAGTAGAAAGCTTAAGACTAACACAACATTATTACTGCTGATAATAATAGCTCTTAATTTGCCTCACTTTACAATAGAATATATCAAGCTGGTCACTTATAAGGTTATAGTTGCTACACGTAGTATGAACAGGAGAGTTTTTAAGTTTATTTGTTCGTGGTGTGGTAGTGTAGAATGAGTCGGTGTATTGAGATGCCTGACGGGGAATTTTAAAGTTTATCTGATGTAGTAAGCATTGACATTTAATTTCATTGTTAATTATTTTGTGTAGCATAATGACACTAGAACATTCTCGTCTTCTATCCAGAGTGAAAAAGCTATGTCTTGACAGTAAACTCTCGTGTGCCGTGCCAATTAGTGGATAAGTCCGATCTACTTTAAAACTTAGGTATTTGAGAAAGCGTCTTTGGATTGCCTCCAGTTTATAAATATGCACTTGATAATATGGGTTCCAGATAACCGATGCATATTCTAGCTTTGATCTCACAAAAGCATAGTAGAGAGTTTTAAGTGTTAAATGGTTAAAGTCGCGGCCTACTCTAATTATAAATCCATACATATGGTTTGCTGACGTAGTTATATTGTCTATGTGGTTTTGGAAAGATAGCTCTCGGTCGAAAGTAACTCCAAGATCCTTAAAATTACATGGTCTGTCTAGAGAATAATTGTCTATCTTATAGTCAAATATAATTGGATCAGATCTCAATGTATATGACATTACGCAACATTTGGTAGGATTTAACGCTAAATTATTACGACTGCACCATTGGCTTATTTGATTAAGATTTTTCGATAGTTTCTCACATTCAGTCATATTAATGATAGGAGAGAAATTTTTTAGATCATCAGCATACAGTAAAAAATTAAGCTTAATTATGTCACCAATGTCATTGATAAAGATATTAAACAGTAGTGGACCGAGGTTAGATCCTTGCGTTACACCTGATTTGGCGAGGTATTTGTTAGACCTAAATCCATTTAACTGCACATACTGTGTGCGGTCGGACAGATATGATTTGAATAACGCAAGTAGTTTACTCGATAAGCCGAAATTCGAGAGTTTTTGCAACATTAGATTATGGTTAAGTCTGTCAAATGCTTTGATCATATCCATGTAAATAACATCTGTCTGAATTCTGTTATCTATATTTTCCGCTATGTGTTGTGCAATAACGGTAAGATTTGTTGTTGTTGATCGGCCTTTTACGAAACCGTGCTGCTGGTCTAGAATATAATTGTTGACCTGTTGATACAGAACTCCTTGCACCAATATTTTAAATACCTTGCAAAAATTGCATATAATTGAAATCGGCCTGTAATTTTTTATATCAGTTCGCGTTCCTTTTTTAAAGATCGGACATACCTTAGAGCACTTCCACATAGAAGGTATCGTATGTGAACGAATGCAAACATTAATAAGGGTTGTTAATGGGTGAGCTAATACTGAAGCACAGTCTCTTACAATAAATGCAGGGATATGATCCGTTCCTGTGGTGGGTTTTGCTTTAATAGACGTCAATATAATGTTTATAAATACCTAGGCGCACAGTTGTCAAACTGCAAAAAAAGTAATACGTTGCAATTTGTTATTCCTACGCACCTATTATAGGTACTGATACTACAGAAATAATTTATGCTTGGCAACGTTGCTCTATCGTGCATTAGAAAGTATATAATTTGTTATCACTCATGACTTTCTGTATTTAATAGTCCACGTGAACAAGTGATATCCAGTTAAAGTTGTCGTCGGTTGAATTTTCTTTTGGGTCAATATCCAATTTTATTCGTTGTTCTGGCACGCGTCGTTGTGTTGAAGTGATTTTTTCTTATTGCGGTGTTGTATTTGGTTTTTAATTTCTTAAAAATGGCTTTTCGGAGGAGTTTTTATTAAATTTATAATTAATATTGACTCATTTTCCAAATGAATACGTACCTATACAGGGTGTTTGGTGGTCAATGAAATTTTTTTATCGGATAATGACGTCATTTGCAACATTTTTTGCTAATCTTGTATCGCTCAAAATGTTAAGGTTTTCGAAATAAAGTGAAATTTGTCATTATTTAAAAATAAGCCTGCTCGTTTATTTATTTTTTAAAAAAAATTATATATACAATAATAATATTACAATATTCTCATTGGGTAACTTTAAGTAAAGCAGTTATGCGGAATATTAGACACAGCTTGTCACAAAAGTCAAATGTGAAGTTACAAAATCATAATTGAACTGACTAGAAAACTAAGTATTAGGTACCAGTGACTTTTGGCTTCAGAAACAATTGTTTTCGTAAAATACTGGGAAGCTCATAAAATCCCTTATCTCACTATTTCTTACTTTATCCATCAGAGTCACTCTGGATATACTTCTGAGACTACTAATCTCCGCAGCGTTGATCTTACTTTTATGCTCCTTCTGCCAAACCCAACATTCACTACCATACCATGCAAAGTAATGAAGGAGTATTGATGAATGGCTTTTGAACGAAATGTCAGATTACATATAGTAAATTTAATACAATACAACTTTAATTGCCTTTATTATGTTGCCTTTGTCAGTGGGAAACACAGTTTGGATTGTAGGATATATCCATGTGACAACAATTAAAAATATGAATATATTGCTCGAAAAATTCGCAGTATGGAATTTAGAAAGAAGAAATAGCTCCAATTTGAATAGCTATGTTCGTCAGCTGGTTCATGTCTTAATGCTTGTCTCACTTGCTTCAATACGGTCAAGAGGTTCCCTGTTATCTTGGGTTGGTGGATCCATCCCGCTTCCTTCCCGGTTTCCAACGGCGCGGAATTTCCCAAACTGATGACACCTACAACAAATAGTAACAAGAGTTTATAAAAAGTATCATTCGGAAGAATAATTTATTTAGTCAGAATAAACTTTTCGTGACTTTAAGAAGTCTGACATTAAAGTAGGTACCATATCGCTATTTTACTTTCAAAATACTTCAGTCTTACTATGCCCTCCCTTCAATATACACCCCCTGTATATCTACACACCATTAGGTACATGCGTTTCTCCTATTGTTTGTAACAGTGGAGAAAGCCTTTAGACGTTTGGCTGCGTCGTTAACTTCTTCTGTGGACTGAACTTTTTATTTTGGATGATGATGGGGATTTCCAATACATTAATTGCATCCTGGTTTCTAGTTGCTACCGTTGTCTTTACATTTTCGACATTCACGTTCATTACTTCGACATTTCTACACGCGATGCTTGCAAAGAGTCTCTTTCTTTTTCCTACTACTCCATTTATTTGTTTCCCTGCCCACACCCTTCGCCCAATGTCACAGTCATACTTTTTGTCTCTCGTAAACTTTGAACCCAAAAATACAAACTCATTCACTTGTTCCACTTTTTCTCCTTCAATCAGCACCTCGTAGTTTTTCATGCTTTCTTCCCTTTTTAAAACCATTACTTTCGTTTTGCTTACATTTATTTTCATCCCTTTAATTTTCAGGACATCATGAATAACATTAAACATCGCCTGCAACTCCTCTTGAGATGACGCTAATATGACTTGATCATCGGCGTAAAGAAGGCATTTGACGATCAAATCGTTTATTTTCAATCCATACGCACTCTCTTTCAAATCTTTTAAACAATCGTCTATGTATAAGTTAAACAACCATGGCAAAGCTACACATCCCTGCCTCACACCTTTTTCGATGTTAAATCAGTCCGTTCAAGTTTCTTTTATTCTGACACAAGCAGTGGAATCCTCGTAAAGTGATTTCAGTGCTCGTATTAAACTACCGCTCACCCCATACATAGACAATGTCGACCACAATTCACTCCTCTACACTCTGTTATAGGCCTTTTCCAAGTCGATAGAAGCGCAATAGACCTGACTTCTAGCCAAGAATTTTTCGACTATCCCTCGTAATGAAAAGACCTGATCCATACATCTTCTTCCTCTTCCAAATCCTGCTTGCACATCCCATATCATCTCAGTTTCATTCGTCACTCTTTTAATCAATATCTTTGCATACAGTTCGCAGTTTATACTAAGTAAACTAATACCTCGGTAGTTTTTATAGTCCTACTGCTACCACTCCTCCAACAAAGGTTAAAAAGGCGGTACAGCAGACTAGTTACCACGCTTTGTCCAGCCTTCAGCATTTCAACTGTTATTCTGTCGTACCCAGCAGCTTTACCCAATTTCATACTGTTCAACGCTTCCACAATTTCTGTCGTACTAATTTCATTTTCATTGCAACTTTCACTCATGTCTCCGAATGGGGCCTGTACTTATGGATCCTCTTTCTCAAATAAACTTTCAAAGTATTCCTCTACTTTTACCATACTACCATCTTGGTTTCTGATATTCTGCAGTTGCAAGGTAGTATTTTTACCTCTGGCTGTTCTTATGGACTTTCAGAAATCGTCAGATAACCTTCTATCCAATTCATCTTTATCACTCTCCTGTGTGTCCGCAGACTTTTGAAGTTTAGCTCCTTATTTGTCACTAAAACGTGTGCACAATAAAAAAACTTGTTCAGAATTTTGCATTTTATGAAAGCCCTCTATCGGCTGGGCTATTAATGCAGTTTAAAAAGACCATTCTGTCTTGCCAAAAAAAAAACTCACTTGATAAAAAGACAGTAAAAAACACGAAAGATAATAAAAATTTCATGTTATTGAGCTACGTAGAAAATAATCGGCGAATACTACTTTATATTCGGGATAATTTTTCTTTTATACGTTTTTTTAACGTTCTCATATATTGATAACGAAAAATTTTACGATTATCCATGCAAGTAAATATTAATATTGTAATACAAATCGTGCCTAATAGGTACTAAAAGCGTAAATTACCCCTAGCTTTTCGTTGTATACATAACACGTTACTGCATGCTGATCTCGCTAAACTTCTTGGTCTTGATCTACTTTAGTTTTTCTTGTCTACCTTTTCATTTCGTACTACCCTGGACTTTTTGTATTTTTTCAAGGTTTATGGTTCATTCAGAACCCCTTTCAATTTATGAATTTGTCGATTTGATGAATATTGTAACGGTCATTATCTACTGATGATAGTGTAACTCCATCAAAAGCCAGTAATTAGCAGAGGCACCATTTCACTTTTATCTTGATTTCATTTCTCCTTCTCTTTTAACATGATACGGTTGTTTGGAATGACATTTACCGCTGATAGTATCACAAGCTAGTAATGATGATTCGAAACCGGGGATCTTTCATGGAGGATAGCGGAAAATGCCGATTAAAGTTACATGCTTTTTTAAAAAGAATATCTCGTTGAACGGGACAAAATTTTATCAATATAAAAAATAATGTCAATGTTCAATCTGTCGGAGCTTAAACTCCAAGAAAAATTGTCTAATCAACATACATACTTTATTTCATCAATCATCAACCAGCCCTTATAACGTCCACTGCTGGACATAGGCCTTCCTCATGGCTTGCCACTTAATTCTAACGTGACCTGCCTGGATCCAATTGTATGCGATTCTTTTCGGGTGTAGGTGGTCTTCCTCTGTTTCGTTTATCGGTGCTAGGTATTCATTCCAACAACCTCTCTTTGTCCACCTGTCGTCGCTTATTCTGGCCACGTGTTCTGTCCAATTTGTCTCGCCTCTTCCAAGTCGTCAGTTATTAGGACTATTTCGTCCGCGAAGCGGAGGTGGCTAAGTTTCCGACCATCTATGTTTGTTCCCTTTGTATCCCAGCCATAATTAATATCGACCCATTTTCTAAATAAATACTAACCTATATAGGGTGCTTAGTGGGTCGATGGAAATGTTTTAAAGGATAATAGAGGACGCCATTTGTAACATTTTTTGCTAATCATGTATCGCTCAAAATGTTAAGATATTAAAAAATAAACTGTAATCTATCACCAAAATTTATTTCTAGCTGTAGGTCACGATAGGACCTAAATATGCTATATCAATGACGCATAAGTAAAGAGTTACCAATTAATCCGTATGGAATGCAGCACCCTGTACCTAAATAACTAGTCATCAACATTTTACCTACATCTCTATAAAAATATTGTTGTTTTAGGAAATTGGTTTTCTGAATGGTATATTTTTTTAGGTTTTCGGAAAGATTTGTACATTTTCATGTCACACCACTAAGTGTTTATGAAAGTACAAATGTTATCAGTGTTAGTTTGTCTGATACAACTATAAACAACGATTTACGTATTTCAGAATTTTGAAATTCGTTTTAAATCGATAATCTAATACCAAAAAGTAGACTGTTGTAATAACCAAATATACCTAAATGTTGTTTGTTACATGGTCCATTTTACCCCATTTTTAGTAAAAATTTATACATGGGTGGGAAATGAAATATGTTTATATATACATATATATTTATATATATATATTTTTATATATACATACTTACATAAAGTCACGCCTTTTTCCCATAGGGGTAGGCAGAGACCACTTCCGCTACGGTTCTCACACACATCTTTTGCTTCCTCTACTTTCATCAGTGCTCTCATACATGCTCGTCGGTTGTTGGTACTCTTGACCTGCCCTTTCTTCAAAACAATGTTGATCTGATCGAGATCGATGTTCTTCGAGGTCTACCTCTATCGACTTTCGTCCATTCACACTCGCCATATACATTTGTTTCGTCAATCTTCCTTTATCCATCCTTTCTACGTGTCCAAACCATTAAAGCGTTCCTTTATCTATCTTTATAACTACATCTTCTTTTACACCACAGCGTTCTCTTTTCTCACTATTCTTTACTTTATCCAACCGAGTCACTCCGGCTATACTTCTCAGACTACTTATCTTCGCAGCATTAATCCTATTTTCATGCTTCTTCTGCCAAACCCAACATTCACTACCATACATAAGTGTAGGAACCAACACACCTCTATGCACCGCCAGACGTGCCTTTTTTACACGTTCTGGCTGCTGATAAAGCTATGCAGGGATCCATTTATTTGTTTTCCTGCCAATACCCTTCGCTCAATGTCACTGTCATACTTTCCATCTCTAGTAAACTTTGAACCCAAGTACACATTTACTTTTTTCACTCTTTTTCCCTCAATCGAAACTCTACATTTTGTCATGCTTTATATTTTGTGATTTATATTTTGGAGATTATATAAAATGACTAATAATACTTTATTGACTTTATCAATGAAGTACATTTGCACCCCGAGTTGTGGAATGTGAAAACCGGAATATTAAAGATAGAAATGCTAAAAAAGATGGATGGGCTGTTATCGCTGAAACATTTGGTGTATCAAGTTCGGAAGCTTGAGAACTTACGCAAAGAATGGGGAGAAAAAGATGTTCTTATGGTAACAGGTATTGCTTCATCATGTTTGTATCATTTTTCTCTATTTTTGGTCCGTTTGTGCTAAGAAGTCACTCTTTGACATTCTTAAAAAGTTTTTAAATAAGTTCGTATCAAGACTCACTGCTAGTTTTATGTTATCTGTTCGGAGTAGGTTGCTTTTCGCGGCCAGCAGTTCATGTGTACCGTAAAAACAAACAAATGCTTAGAGTTAAAATCAGGACGTCGCTATTAAAGACGTAAAAGATATTGAATTAACTTTTCCATTAAGAAACTTTTCCAATAAGGAGAAAAAACGGGATGAAGGAGTTGCACAATTAAGTCTTGGACAGATATATAAGCTAACATGTTCTCCTGATTACGCTTATGGGTCCAGAGGTCATTCAGGAATCATTTCTCCCAACGCAACATTTATTCAACGCGTTTTTCAGCGACCAACCCTGTAGGGGTGTGTCCGCAGACGTTTGAAGTTAAGCTCCTTATCTGTCAATAAAACGCATGCAACAATAAAAAAACTTGTTCAGAATTTTGCATTTTATGAAAGCCCTCTATCGGCTGGGCTATTAACGCAGTTTAACAAGCAACCATTCTTTCATGCCACAAAAAAAAAACAACTCACCTGACAAAAAGACAGAAACAAACACGAAAGATAATAAAAATTTCATGGTGTTGTGCTACGTAGAAAATAATCGACGATTACTACTTTATATTCGGGATAATTTTTCTTTTATACGTTTGTTTTTCGTTCTCATATATCGATAACGAAAAATGTTACGATTATCCATGCTAGTAAATATTAATATTGTAATACAAATCGTGCCTAATAGGTACTAAAAGCGTAAATTACCCCTCTAACACGAAGTACACGTTTTTTTAAGTATATTTTTAAATGATAAAAATAGTTAAGTGTAGGAACCAACACACCTCTATGCACAGCCAGACGTGCCTTTTTTGACACTTTCTGGCTATTCATAAAGCAATGCATATACCTAATCTATAATTAATTTTGCAAAGCTTATAATAAGTAGATAACATCGCCTATTGAAACAATTAGTTCTTGAATTATCTGCCCAATGTAAACAACGAATTTGTAGAGTATAACTTGATAGAATAGTAAGATTTAAAAAAAATGTATGCTTATTAACTTTCTAGAGGAAGTTATAGTAATGGGTCCGATTTTGCGAATCCCGAATTTTGACATACCTCCACATTTCAAAGTCCCCAGAGTCGAATACTATAGTTTTTAAGTGGACGTCTGTGTGTATGTACGTATGTCCGTATGTTCGTATGTGCGTTCGGAATTATTTTTCGTCTCGATTATCTTGAGAACAAAAAATGATATCGACGTGGGACCAATTGCATTCGACGCATAATTACGCAACTTAGAACTGATTAAATTTTCAGCAAAATCGGTCAAGCTGTTTTTTATGGAGAATTAAAAAACTGAAAAATATTGTAAACTTTCGGAATTATTTTTCATCTCGATTATCTCGAGAACAAAAAATGATATCGACGTGTGACCAACTGCATTCGACGCATAATTACGCAACTTAGAACTGAATAAATTTTCAGCAAAATCGGTCAAGCTGTTTTTTATGGAGAATTAAAAAACTGAAAAATATTGTAAACTTTCGGAATTATTTTTCGTCTTGATTATCTCGATAGCAAAAAATGATATCGACGTAGTACCAATTGCATTCGACGCATAATTACGCAACTTAGAACTGATTAAATTTTCAGCAAAATCGGTCAAGCTGTTTTTTATGGAGAATTAAAAAACTGAAAAATATTGTAAACTTTCGGAATTATTTTTCGTCTCGATTATCTCGAGAGCAAAAAATGATATCGACGTAGTACCAATTGCATTCGACGCATAATTACGCAATTTAGAACTGATTAAATTTTCAGCAAAATCGGTCAAGCTGTTTTTTATGGAGAATTAAAAAACTGAAAAATATTGTAAACTTTCGGAATTATTTTTCGTCTCGATTATCTCAAAAACAAAAAAAGATATCGACGTGGTACCAGTTGCATTCGACACATAATTACGCAACTTAGAACTGATTAAATTTTCAGCAAAATCGGTCAAGCTGTTTTTTATGGAGAATTAAAAAACTGAAAAATATTGTAAACTTTCGGAATTATTTTTCGTCTCGATTATCTCAAGAGCAAAGAATGATATCGACGTGGTACCAATTGCATTCGACGCATAATTACGCAACTTAGAACTGATTAAATTTTCAGCAAAATCGATTAAGCTGTTTTTTATGGAGAATTAAAAAACTGAAAAATATTGTAAACTTTCGGAATTATTTTTCATCTCGATTATCTCGAGAACAAAAAATGATATCGACGTGTGACCAATTGCATTCGACGCATAATTACGCAACTTAGAACTGATTAAATTTTCAGCAAAATCGGTCGAGCTGTTTTTTATGGAGAATAAAAAATCTTGAAAAAATGGCAAACTAAACAAAATTTAATTGAATAATATATCTACAATGATTTTAAACAAAAAGCATAAAGTTCTACCAACATTCAAATGCTCATACTTTAAAAATATTACTTAATAATATTTTATTTATTCAAAAAATATTTAAATACATAATTATCGGTAAATAGAATGTTATTATTTAAAAATGTTATAAATACATTTGTTATTAATTAAAGTTTGAAACCCTGCTAATGGTCTATATTAAAGCATAAAGTTCCCCCTTTAGCCTCAACCCCCCTAAAAGTACATCCGTAAAAAGAATACCGGTACTCATTCTATACATTCATCCTTTGTCGAATCAAATAAAATATTTAAAAACAATTTCCCGTAAAACGCTCTTGTCTCCTGATAATAAAAATGGGGGTTTTCAAAATGGCAGTAAAAATTTTTAATTAAACTTTTTGTAACTAGACGTATTTAAAACGGTTGTCTACCCCATTAAATGCATTAATTTCGAGGAAGTTTAATTTTTTTTGCCTTATTTTTGCACCATTTAACTTTGCTTGACTCGTTCCGAATTATACGGAAAACTTGCAATAATGATGCCGAGATATACTTACACTTTTTTTATGAGGTTTTATGGCACCTAGACATGGTCGAAGTAGACATTTTTATTGCGAGCTTTGCCGATTTCCCTTCCCTTGGTAAATGTTCATTTAACATCTGATGTATACACTAAGAATAATGTTCTCACTTTTAAAACATTCCTCAACTTTATCATCACTGTTATCACCATTAGAAGTATTTTTTAAAAACGATTTATCCCTCTAGAAACATTTAAAATGTGGTTATCTTTTCAACGCCATCGACTGATGAATTATGTCGAAGATGGAGGCAAGGGCGAAAATCCTCACACTGGAATAACAGGCCAAAAACCTTTTGAAATGGCAATACTAGGTTAGGTTAGGTTAGCGACCCGCGACCCTTAGTAGGTCTATTGTGGCTAACCCCTAGAGACCACAGTTCACCGCACAATCCAGCAATACTAAGGGGACTAAGGAGACAACAACCCGTTACTCCATAAAGAAAATACCTAAAAGAGCAAGTCCCTACAAATCAACACCCAATTAATATAAATGTACCCAGAAGTAACACATATCAAATTGCACTGAAATTAAGATAAATTTATTGCTGCCGAATGGAAGACTTGCAAATGCTGTTGGATAGAGTGCATGAAGCTGGTCGAAGATGAGGCACCAATATTAACATCAAGAGAACAAAATGAACGATCGTAGGTAAAATAAACTTAAAACCAATTCCGATTACGATCAACGGACACAGCATTGAACTAGTACTACATTTCAAATATTTGGGTAGCTGACTAAACAATGAAATAACATGCGACGACGAGGTTATAGCGAGACTTGAAATGACACGTAAGACATTTCGCAAATGGAAACCAACTCTCACTGACAGATACTTCACAGTGCAGACGCGTCTAAAAACACTTCGCTGTTACGTATGGAACATTCTCTTATAACGATGTGAGAGATGGACGCTTAAAGTTGACACCGTGAATAAAATAGAAGCGTTTGAGATGTGGTGCTACCGGAGATTCCTCAAAATTTCTGGACTGCACATACCAGTAATGAAGAGGTACTGATAAAGCTGAAAAGAATCGAGAACTTCTGAAGATCATCATAAAAACAAGAAAGGTTAGTTATTTCGGACACATAATACGAGTCCCCAAATATCACATCCTTCGCCTGGTTATCCAGGGAAAGGTTGAGGGCAGATGATGGATAGGTCGCAAAAAGATATCCTGGATACGAAACATTAGAAATTGGACAGGAATGGGACTAGATAGAAAGATAGAGACCGATTCAATCAAATTGCCATGGAGATAGCCTGAAGACAGACACGCCACCAAAAGAAGAAGAAGAAGAATTGCTGCCCAATCAGGTATCACAACACTAAAATCCCTTTGAAAAAGGTTGAAGATACGAGGAAAAATTGGTTGTCTGTAAAGTCGGTTTACGGACGATAATTTTATGTGATAACGTCATAAGAAAACAATGATGAAAAACTGCATACTTTTATGAATTTCATTGAATTATTATCGGTGAATTATCATTATTTTGTATAATACAAGAAGGATTTAATTGAAAATTACAATTTTTTTGCCGCAATTGTTGTAATAAACAATTGAAACCACGTTAACTTTTTACTTCACTTTATAAACAGTTCACGTGTAGGTTATGTGATGCCGCTGTCTCTCTTCTACTCGGACGCATCGGCCGATAGAGTGGAAGAGAGATAGATGCGTCGCAAGCCGAACGCTTAGGCCGATCGTGCGTTCTCGCTTGCACGCTCGGCTCAGATGGAACGTGACAATGAGTCATGCTTTTTCGTTCGTGCAGCCGACGATTATCGATTTATAAGACGTTATCACGTCAAAAACTCGGACGTTTTTATGAGTGAACATACAAACCATGCTGTTTTCGGGGTAATTTGTCAATTAGAATAAAAACCAAAGGATCTGTTTTCCTTGTGGCTCGCGTATTGATTTACCAAAATATTATTTGGACATCGGTATCTAGGGAAAACGTCAAACGACCCCTAAATCATAGCAGATTGTATCGAGTCCCTTGTGTAATGTGAAAAGAGTGAAATTTAACTTGTGCGCGTTGTCACTTGTCACTCATATCAATTTCTGTTGGGGATGTACACAAAGCATCAATCACCAACTAATCAGGATTTGAGCTGTTAAATGTCATTTGAATTTAACAATGTTCGAACCGCGGGGTGTCGGTAACTCTTGGGGTGGTCGTTTATCTGTACGCCATTATACTCGTTTTACTAATCTAATACCTCGCAGTCGTCTGCTTATTGATAAAGGAGTTTATCTGGACAGTTTAATATCTATTGAGTTTGTGTGTAAATCTTGTTTGCAAAATAATGGCACTGAAATAAGCGCTGCCACAAAGAGACCTCTGCGTCTTTCTATGAAGGAGAAACAAAATTTTAATACACCCGCTTTCTTAAAATTCGACTAATAGACACGCCGTTTCACATCGTTTTAAAAATTATAAAAAATCTGAAATCGAGAAATAAATCTTAGCATCTTATTAAACAAATATAAACTCATTTTAATAATTTTTTAAGGACGTTTGTTACATTAAGAGTTAAAAAAAAACGGTGGTAGACAAAAATCGCCTCTGACCCTTTCTAGATTGTAGATTGTAGGGGAAGTCGAGAAGGCTATGCTGCCTCTCTAGCACTTGGACCTATCAGATCTTTGGTGCATAACTCTTAATCTAGTCGAGGCCCGGGATTCCGAGACTTTGCACAAAGTTTATCAGTTTCCTAGGAGCTAAGTTCCTGACATCGGAGGGCTTTAGGAAGGCCATAAACTTGGGCATCTTGCAGAAAAGTGCTGAGCATTCGCAAAGCAAATGTTCTGCAGTTTCGACCTGCGGAAAATATGGACTTAACCTGATTAAAACGAAAACTATATTTATGGTCGTTAGTAAAAAATCCTGTATATATATTTAGCGTTCTACGACGCCTTCCGACTCCTAACCGCCATTTATCTCTATCTTGCCGTAAGTTCTCCGGCAAGTCTCTTTCTTTCATCTCTTTGTCAATGCCCTCTCTCTCTCCAGCTTCTTCTCGGTCTTTCTCTTCCCTTGGGGTGTCCATGTCAAAAATTTGTTTTGGTAACCTATCGAATGCAATCACTCAAAAATCGTGTATCTGGCACCCATTATATCTCTTATTCTGTCGTTGTTTATCCTGTCTCTTCTTTATTTTTCCGCAGATCTCCTCCAGAAGTCCATCTCAGTTGTTATTAGCATTTTTTGTTTTATTTGCCATGTTTCACTACCGTAGGTTATAATGCTTTTAAGGATGGTATTATAGGTATATTCTTTGTTTATTAGCTTTCGATATAGTTTGATCCCATAAGATTCCGTTCATCATAGAGATAACTTTTCTGCCTTGTGTGTTTCGTTCTTTGATTGCTGTGTCGAGTAGCCCATCGTGTATTATCCTCATTCCTAAGTATTTATATTCCTCGCAGTGTTTAATCTTTGTTTCATCATCCGAGTAAATGTCTTGTGCTAGACCACCAATGCACATGCACTCTGTTTTTTTATGTTGACACTTCGAAGCCCTATTTCTTGTACTCTTCTACAAGTTTTCGAGTCATATAGATTAAATCATCATGATCCTGTGCTATTACGATTTGGTCGTCTGCGAAACATAGGGTGTATAGGGTATTATTATTATTGAGAGGTATTCCCATACCATTGCATTTCCGTTTCCATACTTTGAGGGCCTGTTCTAAAAAAATTTTAAAAAGTGTCGGCGAAAGACGGCATCCCTGTTTTAAACCTTTTGTAATAGTTTACCCATGGGCATAATATTGACTAATAATGTAACCGAAGTATAGAAATTAAAAGTAGAATTGCTCAAGCAAAGACAACATTAATAAAATTTAAGAATACATTTTGTTGTCACGATCTCAATTTAGAATTTCGCATGAGGATGATCCGCTGCTACATATTTTCAGTTTTGTTCTACGGGGTTGAGGCATGGACAATGACCAAGCCTCTCTTAAAAAACATACAAGCATTGGAGATGTGGATCTACCGTCGTATTTTGAAGATCAGTTGGATAGACAGGGTAACAAACGAAACTATACTTTTTCGCATGAATAAAAGTTGTAAAATAGTAGATTGTAGGGGGGGTCATGAAGGCTATACTGCCTCTCAAGCACTTCGACCTATCAGATTTTTAGTGCATAATCCTTAATCTATTCGAGGCCCGGGATTCCGAGACTTCGAGCAAAGTTTATCAGTTTCCTGGAGGCTGTTTTTGACATCGAAGGGTAAATGTTCTCCAGTTTCAGCAAAGTTCTTGCAGTAGTGGCAGCTATTACTCTCTGTTTTGCACATCTTTTTCAGATTATTCCATAGAAGGCAGAGTCCAGTGAGGAGCCCCGTCACCAGTTTCAAGTCTTTCTTGTCCAACTCGAGAAGCTGTTTAGCTTTCCTTCGTGAAAAGCTAAAATACCTTGAATTGAAAGTGAGAAAATTGAAATTTTAATGATGGTTGGTGTTGGCAATAGTATGCGGACTCAACAAGAGGTATGCGCATTATTGCGTGAAATGTACCCAAATCGTGAACGCATCCTATCTCTCAATCTACGGTAAGCATAATAGAAAGGAAATACAGAGAATTAGGACATAGGGATGTACCGAATCAAGGTAGACGTACACTGTGCATGGTGAATTAAAACGATAATAAATTAAATAACAATTTCATTGATAACGTTTTTTTCTTTCGGATGAGGAAATGTTTTATCTCAACGAGCAAAACACTCGATATTGGTCCGATAAAAATCCAAGTTAGATGCAAGAATACCATACGCAAAGACGACAAAAAATCAACGTATTGGCTGTTATTGTGAGAATTACAAATATTGGTTCATAATTTGTTGAAGAATTATATCGAATTTTTTTTGCAAAATACCTACATTTATTTCTGATTTTACCCGGATTTTACCTTATTTTTAAATTGCCAACTCTTTAGACCGCAGATTATGGTTTCAACAGGATGCCACGTTTTGCTACAGTTGTGCTCCAGTTTTTAAACAGAACATTCCCAGATCGATGGATCGGAAGAAGGGGAGCAGTGGAATGGCCCTCTAGATCACCCGATCTAACCTCATTATACTTTTTTTACGGGGCTATTTAAAATCGAAAGTCTAAATTAACAGACAATATCCACCAACACCAACACCCGCTAAGCTACAAAATGTTAAAGACGAATTTGTTATCACGTTAAGTCATCGTTTAGTGGTCAATGGAGAACAATTTAAACATGTTAATTTTCCTTGAATTGTTTTTGTTAGTAAGTAACAAGTAGTTGTTTAGAGTAGATGTTATCTATTTGTTTAAGAGCACAGTGTGATGCCACTGGTCTTTTTTGTATACGTTTTGCTCTTGGAACAAACACAACAGGTCGAATTGCCATAGACTCTGGTGTAATGCAAATTTTGCCCAGAATAAAATGCTAATTAACATAAAAACAAAATATTTCCCTTATTAACCGTTTGGTGTATCGACGCGTATACAAAATTAATTAAGTCAACAACAACAACAACAACAAATTAATCATGTTATACAAGCATAATCGAGTGATCGGCGGCACATGCAAAAAGAGTTGCGCGAGGGGTGAGGGGAGAGAGATTAGTTGTATTTGAAAAAAAATGGGGGGATTAAATCCCCCTCGAATAGTGTTGATTGGCAGCGGAAAGAATGTATCTCCGCCTATGTTTCGATCGTCTCCTCCCTCCGTATCAGTTGATATCACAGAGGGGGCAATAAAATCAATTTAATGCTATCCTTCACTCGTTTTATAGTGCGGTCAACGTCACAATGAATTTAATGTCCTTTTACTCTCGAGTGAGTATGGTGACATCGTGTCTCAATTGCTCGGATCGTAGTTCTCCATCCTTCTCTGTCTTGAGCTGCAAGAGAAGCTTCTTGCACACCGTGACCAATGATTTCTTTGTTTTGGTCCACCCAGCGCGTCGGAGACCTTCCTCTTGGTCGTTTACCATTGATTTTTCCCTCTACATTACAGTTTTTCCAGCCCATTCGTTCTTCTTGAAATGTGTACAAAATACCGTAGGTATGATTGGTTTATCCTGGTTGATAGTCTCGTGGTGATTTTCAGTTTTTTAAGAATTGACACGTCAGTACGGTGTTCTGTGTAAGATGTTCGCAGCATTCTTCTGTAGGCCCACATTTCAAAAGCATCTATTATTCTTCGATTGGCCAATTTTAAAGTTCAGGTCTCAGAGGCATATGTGGAAAGATCAAGGAGTTTCATAATTTCAGTTTGTTGCGTTGAGATATTGCAGAGTCTTTCCATATTTGAGTTAATTTTATTGTTGAGTTAAATGCAATGGCCAGTCTGCGTTTAATTTCTCTATCACAGCCGCCTTTGCTTGTGATCATCATCATCATCATCACTCAGCTATAGTAGTCCACTGCTGAACATAAGCCTCTCGTTTATTTTGCCACTCTGCTCTATCTTGAGCCATTTGTATCCAATTACCACAGATTCTTTTGATGTCATCGGTCCGTCGTGTGGGGGGGCGCCCTCTACTACGATAAGCTTCGTGCCTCGGACGCCACTCCAATAGTTTTTTAGACCATCTTCCGTCAGTTCTTCTAGCTACGTGGCCAGCCCAGTTCCACTTTAAAGTTGTTATTTTTTCGATTACATCTATAACACCTGTTCTTTGGCGAATAATCTCATTTGGTATTCGGTCTCTGACGGAGATACCCAGAATAGCCCTCTCCATCGCCCGTTGGGTGACATGCAGTTTCTTTGCTGACTTTTTTGTAAGCGTCAATGTTTCGGCTCCGTATGTCATCACTGGTAATATGCACTGATTGTATACTTTTCGTTTTAGACTGATGGGAATATCCGACTTGAAAACATACTTTAATCTTCCAAAGGATGCCCACCCCAAGCCTACTCTCCGGAGAAGTTCGCACGTCTGGTTGTCCCGTCCTATTCGGATCTCATGACCCAAATATTTGTAGGCGGTGACCTGTGATAAGTGATCCTAAATAGTTAAATTTCTCAATCACTTTAAAACCATCGATCTGTCCAACATTGGGTTGCGGTCTATTATCATAATTTTCGTCTTCTTTTTGTTCAACGTACTAAGACCATGTTCTCTGCTGATCCTGTTCAACTTTCTCATGAATTCCGTGAGTTATTCTTCCGAACGAGCTAGTATTTAGTTGTCATCTGCATATCTAAGGTTGGTAATTCTTTTTCCTCCCATGGTTAATCCCCCTCGCCAGCCTTGCAGAACTTTTCTCATTATATACTCCCCGTATATATTGACACAATACAGCTTACACCGCACGTTGGACTAATAGACTTAGATAGCGTGTTGTTGACTTTCACCTTCCCGCAGCTGTTGTCGTAGATTTTAAAGCAAATTAATCATATGTTTTGGTACTTCCATGTTTTCCGAGATAAGTCATTTTGTGACCCACTTAATGATTTTAAACCCTAGCTGGTTCCATTAGGTAAAATAATACACATTTATTAATAGTAAGAACGTTTTATTAGTACTACATACTTTGGTATTGCCTATTTAGCCACTAAATTTAAGTGTGAAGTATCGAGCTGTTGCTTATTTTTTACTAAAGAATCCAAGTTCGCGGAAATTGACGAAAGTTTTATCCTAAGGTCTGGTTTCACTTCAAGACGGTTTTTATATTTATTTTTAAGGTAAACTAGTGCTGAAAACCCAGCTTCACATTTTTATAAGTTGTGACAAAACGCATTAAAAAAGTTATTGCTTGACGAGCTAATTTTGTGTATTCTTGATGACAAGATATCCAAAAATGTATCAATGGTCCTGTGTCAAATATATCCTTGAGTGCCGTGTCAGTTGACAGTTCAATTAACGAGTCGACATCTGAATCTGGCAAATTAGTTTCGGAATCTAACTTGAATGTAAATGGGTCTCTCATCCAAGCTTGTTTGCTATCGGTTGGAGGAAAATATTCTTGAAGATTCCTCTCCAGTCCTAATAAATGTTTTATAATTTGAGTTAAGACGTCTTGTGATGAAAATCGTCTAATAGTCAATTTTTTGCTTTGTTATTAGTACGCCATTCTATAAATTTCAAATCCTGCTTTTTATTTCATTTACATGTTAATTTCGTAGTATTTATTAAATTTTCCCGCGCTATTAGTCGATCACATGAAATGAACGACATGTTTAGACATAATCTGAAAAGAGATGGCGATATATTGCTATAGCAAAGCACGATATACATTGTACATACCCACATACACACATACATTGCAGTCTTGCCAACGTACAGAAAAAAAAACAAATTTTATGATGAATGTCGGCATTTTGAATAATGAGTAAACGTCATAATTTACTCAATCGTGACACCGGCTTTTGTATTTTAATTTTTTTTTAAATTTTCTTTGGCGTATAGTAGGACTCCATTAAATTATGATTTATTTTTTATTCGAAATTTATTTATCGCGTGGTTACGATAATATTATGTGTACTAATGTTCATTTTTAAAGTAGTCCGCGGTTTAACAATGATTCAGGGCAACCAATAACTTTATTTTTATCAACAAAAAAAAGAAAAAATAAATGGAAAAGAAGAGCCGAATAGGTAACACCACTGGTGGAAGAAGGTGTCGACTCACTTTTACAAAAAACGTTCGCATAATTTTTTAGCACAATCGCAGATTTTTTGTATTTTTTCTTCGATGCTTTTCGAGAAATTCTATCGACATATTTTTGTGCATTGAAACTAATAAGTTGCCTTGAAAAAACGAAAATTATTCGTGGGTTAACACCTTCTTCCACCGATGGCTTCGATTAGTGAATCCGTACCTTTCATTGCTGATTTATTTGATGTCTGTGTTCATTTCTTTTGCACGATTTACTTTTTCTTATTTCTAACAATGTTTTTTATTTTGTAATCTAATTAATATTTTCGGCAAAATGAATCTTTTGGCAGGTACCTACATGAAGTTAGCACATATCTTTTTTTTTGTTTTTTTAGCTTTCATCGTAAGCTAGCACAACTTATTTTAAAAAGACCCGATCCCATTGGTATTAGGCCCAAAATTCTTCTTCTTCGCTTTCCTCTTGACAGAAGAGTCGTGATCAAGCTTCGTATTACCTCGTTACTCGCCTTACAATTTCTCGCCAATTTTCACGCTTGTAGGCGCTGAGTGCTACTTGGTTGATTGTTAAGTGGATGCCCTTATTTGATCAGTCCAGCGTGTAGGAGAGGGGTTCGTTTACTTCTTGGATGATGGACGCATTAGTTCTTCTTGCTGTCCAGGAAACTCGTAGGATTCTTCTCCAGCACGATAGTTAAAACGCTTCGATCTTCCTGCAATCGACAGCCTTCATCGACCATGTTTCTGCTCCGTATTGAAGTACCAGGAATATCAGTGTTTTAATGATTTCCTGGGAACAGCCACCCTCATTTGAAATCAGTGCTCCCGGATAGATGTATTGGCTCACAACTTGGCATTGACCCGGGTGAAGGATGTCTGGCATATTATTCTGGACCCTGTCGATGATCACAACTTTGGTCTTTGAGTAGTTGATTGCCAAGCCAAGGTTATTACTTTCCATTTCCAGTTTATGCAAGATTTCCAGAAGTTCCTCTTGGGTATTTGATGTAGGACGGTGTCGTCCGTATAACGAAGATTAGATATCTTTATTCCACCAACTGTAATTCCGTCACCCTTCTCATAATATATTCCCCATAGATGTTAAATAGAAGAGGCGACAGGATACAATCCTTGACGAACTACTTTTTTTATTGTCGACTCTTACGACTGCCTTACTGGTTAAGTACAGATTCTGAATTAAAAGTGACAGATGATCCGGTACTCCCATTTCCTTCGGGTTTATCCAGAGCCAATTAATGCTATCAAAGGCCTTACGATAGTCAACAAAGCATAGTGGTCTGTTGAATTCGCGACACTTTTCAAACCCACAATTACGTGTGAATTATGTGCGAACTGATAAATTTAAAAAGATAATTTTTCAAATTATTTATAACAATTTAAATCATTTATCCAACTACAAGCTAGCACAACTTTTTCAATAATGATTCGATCTCATTGATATTGGGCCCAAAATAACTTGCGATTTATGTGTGAATTATTTGTGAACTGATAAATCATTTGAATTGCGTATAATTTGAGCTCTTATTTCATTAAGGTTTCAGTTGCAAGTTATCTAAATTGTTATAAATAATTTAAAAAATTATTTTTTTTCATTTATCATTTCACACATAATTCACACGTAAATCTCACGTAATTTGGGCCTAATATCAATGGGATCGAATCATTATTGAAAAAGTTGTGCTAGCTTGGAGTTGAAAAAATTATTTAAATTGTTATAAATAATTTAAAATATTATTTTTTTTCATTTATCATTTCACACATAATTCACACGTAAATCTCACGTAATTTTGGGCCTAATATCAATGGGATCGAATCATTATTGAAAAAGTTGTGCTAGCTTCGAGTTGAAAAAATTATTTAAATTGTTATAAATAATTTAAAATATTATTTTTTTTTATTTATCAATTCACACATAATTCACACGTAAATCTCACGTAATTTTGGGCCTAATATCAATGGGATCGAATCATTATTAAAAAAGTTGTGCTAGCTTGGAGTTGAAAAAATTATTTAAATTGTTATAAATAATTTAAAAAATTATTTTTTTTCATTTATCATTTCACACATAATTCACACGTAAATCTCACGTAATTTGGGCCTAATATCAATGGGATCGAATCATTATTGAAAAAGTTGTGCTAGCTTGGAGTTGAAAAAATTATTTAAATTGTTATAAATAATTTAAAATATTATTTTTTTTCATTTATCATTTCACACATAATTCACACGTAAATCTCACGTAATTTTGGGCCTAATATCAATGGGATCGAATCATTATTGAAAAAGTTGTGCTAGCTTGGAGTTGAAAAAATTATTTAAATTGTTATAAATAATTTAAAATATTATTTTTTTTTATTTAACAATTCACACATAATTCACACGTAAATCTCACGTAATTTTGGGCCTAATACCAATGGGATTGGATCATTTTTAAAAAAGTTGTGCTAGCTTGGAGTTGAAAAAATTATTTAAATTGTTATAAATAATTTAAAATATTATTTTTTTTCATTTATCATTTCACACATAATTCACACGTAAATCTCACGTAATTTTGGGCCTAATATCAATGGGATCGAATCATTATTGAAAAAGTTGTGCTAGCTTGGAGTTGAAAAAATTATTTAAATTGTTATAAATAATTTAAAATATTATTTTTTTTTATTTAACAATTCACACATAATTCACACGTAAATCTCACGTAATTTTGGGCCTAATACCAATGGGATTGGATCATTTTTAAAAAAGTTGTGCTAGCTTGGAGTTGAAAAAATTATTTAAATTGTTATAAATAATTTAAAATATTATTTTTTTTCATTCATCATTTCACACATAATTCACACGTAAATCTCACGTAATTTTGGGCCTAATATCAATGGGATCGAATCATTATTGAAAAAGTTGTGCTAGCTTCGAGTTGAAAAAATTATTTAAATTGTTATAAATAATTTAAAATATTATTTTTTTTCATTTATCAGTTCACACATAATTCACACGTAAATCTCACGTAATTTTGGGCCTGATACCAATGGGATCGGATCATTTTTAAAAAAGTTGCGTTGAAAGCTCGCGCAACTTAAAAAAAATAAAACAAAAATGCACCAAAATCGTGAATTCCGCACAAAAATTGCATATAATTCCTGACATATTATGGTGTGATTGTGCTTACTTTATGTACCTTCTTTTGGGCTCGCTTACATGGCGCAGTCATCCGATTTCTGCTGTCAAATGTGTATCGATTATTTGTAATCAAACAAAACGCAAGTATGGAAAAATATATTAAAAAAAAAACGTGATGAGTTATGGATATTAGTAAAAGGACAGTAATCAGCGTGAATTAATACTAGAGACATAGGGACAAATGACATAATAAGCCCAAATCACGCTAGCATCATTCACCGGCGCACAAATTCACAGAGGGTCATCAATTGTGCCTTCTGATTTAGGCAATAAACTGTAGGCGGAGTCCTAAAACCGACACGCTCCGCCTATACCAGAAGAAGTACGGTCCCACTCTACCTTCCACTCGCAAGACCAGTTTCATTCTGTTCGTGGTGCCAGCAACACGAACACTCGCTACAAAAATAGTGTCAAAAACAGTGTGTTTTTTTTTAACGCGTTTTAAATAAAAACGTAACAATCTGTGAGGGGATAGTGTTAAGATAATGATGGAGGATACGAAAACGGACATTAAATCGAAAATATCCTTCAGCGTGGAATCCTTGTTGTCGAACAAGACGACGTTACACGAAACGGATCGTTTGGACGATAAATATGACGAAGATATCGACGACGGTAGATTGGATACGTCCAGCGAGAGACTGGACGACGACGATGACGAAAACATCACCGTAGACGATGACGATACCGACGGCAGGGAAAGTTTGAGTCCCAATTCCTCCCACACCGTCATCATTCCGCAACCCCTGCATCCCTCCATACCCAGGATGTTGCCCAATCATCCCCAATGGCCCTTTCAGTGGATAGGACCCAATGGGTTTAGATCTAACTCTCCACAAGGTAAGAATTGCGAGCGCTGTTGTTGCTACTATTTTTACTATCTTTTCTCCAACCCCAAACCAAATATTACCTAGATAATACCGAGGGATAATAAGTTGGCACGCTGAGTAGATGTATAAAATTTGCTTTATTTTGGTCGATTTATTTTCATTAAATTCTAATATTTTCAACGATGGTAATAATAAGATTGTAAATGTCAAAAGAAAGAATTGTTAACATAAATAATATCGACTCTGTGCTATGATTTTCTCTTATTCGATTTAACAATTCTTTTATCTACATTTTAAAATTATATCAAACATTGTCATAATTTCGTTGCTATTTCGATTCTGCTTTGCTTTGATCAATATGTTCATTAAATTTAGCGTGAGCTTGGAAATGTTAAAAGAAGAGTCGTGAACATAAATGATATCAACTCTGTGTTATTATAATCTTATCTAATTTGGTTAAACATTTCTTTACGCGTCTGCTCTGTCTTGGTCAATATTTTCTTTAAATTTATGCGGACGGGAAAAGTCAAAAGAAGATTCATAAACCCTGCGTTTTAATTTTTCTTGCTCAATGAAACATTTCTTTTTATAACTATAAGTTTCGAAATGTATTTAATTACATAACAATCAATCCGTCCGGCCAACTGTATGTAATTTCGTAAGAGACTTTGAGCACTGCGTTGATTATTCGCTGCATTAATAATTATAAGAAAAATTGTTGTTGTGCAACAATTTTTTGCTTAAAGTTTAATTAAAAGTTGTACGGTGTTCTTTTCGCAAACACGCGACGGTAAGAATTTATTCTTTATTATGCTTTTCATGAAAAACAGAATTTCCGGTAGGAAGAGCCTTCATTAAATCGAGCATGTTACATTTTTTGATTTTACCTAGTGACTAGAAATTTTTTTGATACAAATTGCTTTAGTGCCAACTCAATCGACCCATTTCCTATATAATGGAATATTTATTTTTTTACCCGCGGTATCTTTTCTTTCAACATTGGGGGAGGACTATCATGTCTTGGACACTATCCAAAAGAGTTCTTTTTTTTTCGAATAGTAGATAACACGTCTATTTATTAAGTCGCCTATTTTCCTCTTTTCTTTAAAAAGTCGTTTTGAAATCTGGTAGTTTTGAAGAAAATCATTCTGTTTACAATTTGACATCTTAGGTGTCTAAATTTGCATGGTTCGTACTACTGGCACACCTATATAATGGACAACAAATGAGTCCAACATTTCAGCTAGGACTGAAGTGCTGCAGCAGCAAACTAAACTTTGGAGATCTTTATTGTTAGATTTGTCTGATAAAAATTTGCCTCACTAACTTTGTTTTTATCCTCCAAATTGTCATTAAATTGTCCAACATGGTGCAGCCGTTTTGTTAGTAGATTAGCTGATAAAAATCGCAGTTTTTTAGCTAAAGAAAATTCGTGACACTTACTTTTTTGCTATTTACGATATTGTTATTAATTTATCTTTAATTTTTTATTCTAAATGCAGAACTCAAGCGAGAATGGAGGTGCTATAGTAGCAGCAGCTATCAAAGCTCTCTAGAGTTTTGTTAGTAGATTAGCTGGTAAAAATCAAAACAGCAAATTCGTGGCGCTTTTCTACGTTGTTGCTATTCACGAAATTATTTAAATTATATTTGGGCACGCTTTTATCCTGAGTCAAATAGTTTTATTTTTTAATTATAGTAGTCCCAATCAATATAGTTATGTACAAAAGCAGTAATAAAACCTGAAACTATCTTAAAACCTAAAATAAAATAATTTAAGTATAAATAACAAATATTAACAAAAGCGAATAAATAATTTATTTGTATGAGAGCAAACGATTCAATTCTGATTTCATAATTCTTATTGAATTGCAGAATAAGTCAACTTGTTGAAATTTGTTACCATTTCCAAGCAATCGAGTTATTGAAGAAAAAACCCGTAATTTGTTGAGTGGAAAGGTATTTTAAATAACTTATTGCTGACTCTAGTCTGTCTATCACAGTCAACCACACCCTGCAAAATTTTATTTAAGTAACACATGTCAAACATGGTTCCACGATTATTTAGAGTCATCAGATTTAATTGTTCCCGAATAGTCTTTTATGATTGTTGTCCTTTCAATAGAAGAGTTATTAATTTTGTAATCGTGGTAAACTGGATTATTAATTCTGAAGAATGTTTGACAGTGGCATTCGGAAACATTTGGGTCCGCGAGATTAAGAACACATCCAGTGCCGGATTTAGAGGTCTGGACGCCTCGGGTAACAGAGGAGGGGAGGCCCCTTGACCCCAAATTATTTTCCAAATAAAATAAACAATTTTTTTTCAATCGAGTTTTTCAATAAATAATTTATTGTGAAACCAAGTATATTCTTTCAGCATTTAACATACAGTGTGGAACAGCCAAATGGAATAAATCCGATAACGAATAAATGAGAGCGTGTTGGGAAAAACGCTTGGACACGTCGATTTGTATTTTTAGATGCGCATTTTTTTCAAAAAAAAAATAATTATATAGGGTGTGTCATGTGACAGTGGCCGATAGCAACTTTCTTATTTTAAATACAACCCCCTGTATATTATTTATTTTTTGGATTCTTCAGAAAATTCCAGACATAATTCATGTACAATGTCCCATACCTATCTTCAACTGTTTCGGAAATATTAAGTGTTTTCAGATGTATTACAAAAATAAACATTAAAAAAAGAAAATTATTTTATTTCACAAATTCGCTACATTACACTCAATACATTGCCGCTATTGGTCTAATGAGAATCCTCACTGGATGAGAGAGGAACATACGCAATATCCTGAAAAAGTTAATGTTTGGGCAGGAATTGTTGGAAATCATATCGTAGGTCCTTTTTTCATTGATGGCAACTTGAATGGAGATAAATATTTAGAACTGCTCCAAAATAATGTCGTGCCAACTTTGATACATCCTGATCCAGCAAACCCACAAGTTCCTGCCAATATACTATGGTTTCAGCAAGATGGAGCACCGTTCCATTACCAAATCAGTGTCTGGTAGTACTTGAACCAAAATCTTCCAAATCGGTGGATAGGGAGGCGCGGATCGATAGAATGGCCAGCACGATCTCCTGATCTGACGCCATTAGACTTCTTTTTGTGGGGATATGTCAAAAGTATCGTATACAAAACTAAACCACTCGACTTACATTGACTTAAAAAGACGAATCACGCTTGCGATTAGATCGGTCACGCCTGAGATGTTGAGTAACGTTAGAAGACATTTCTATACCAGATTAGCATGTTGCCAAGACGTTCGCGGCGAATATTTTGAACATCTCTTACATAGAAATTAATGTTTTTTTGTTTTTACTTTACATTATTTGTGAAATAGAATAATTTTCTTTTTTTAATGTTAATTTTTGTAATACTTCTGAAAACACTTAATATTTCCGAAACACTTGAAGATAGGTACGGGACATTGTACATGAATTATGTCTAGAATTTTCTGAAGAATCCAAAAAATAAATAATATACAGAGGATTGTATTTAAAATAAGAAAGTTGGTATTGGCCACTGTCACATGACACACCCTATATAATTATTTTTTTTTGAAAAAAATGCGGGTCTAAAAATACAAATCGACGTGTCCAAGTGTTTTTCCCAACACGCTCTTATTTATTCGTTATCGAATTTATTCCATTTGGCTGTATAAACGAAATTAAGAATTATCCGAGGCTGCGGGCAAGAACCGCCCCACTCAGCCATTGAGCCATTGGGATATTGGCTCAAGTGCTTATCAGGACCATTTAAGATTTTGATATTTTAATAATTGCCTGATAGGATTGAACAAATATCGATGATCAATGAAACAAAATTTGTATAATCGTGCAAAGCGTAGCAAAGCGTAGCAAAGCGCTTTCCTCTTTTAGGTCATCATCAGTGCAAAAAACCATAAAAAAATCTCATGTTCATTAAATGTGAAAGTTTACATGACAAACAGGTTAAAATACATATCCTTGACCAGGATGAAATTTGAGATTTAGTTTCTCGTTAAGACAATATTCAAGTTTGCTTGCTAGCAAGACTCAAATGAGTCATTGATCATATCGATACGTGCACACAGTTTAACCTCACACTTAAATATAGATGAATCATTTCTGTTAATATTTAAGAAAAATATAATCATGTTTGTACAAAGTACTGTAGGTAAGGGTAAAAAAATATCAAAGGAAAAGTTGTTTACCAGTGTCTACTAGCCGAAATTTGAAAGATATTCTCTATTGTGGAGGCCCCTCTTTTGTGGCTGTAGCCCCAGATGCCCTCCATTAAATCCGGCCCTAGACATACCAATCATAAAATATGGATAGATCATCATCTAGAAGTGAAACATCTTTTGTAGAGGCAATGGATTTGAATATTTTCACATCATCCGCAAATATGAGGAACTCATTAATAACTGTACCGACATCATTAATGAAAAGATCAAAAAGTAAAGGTCCACATTGAAACCCAAACAGAACAAAAGTTTGGCAATGAGTAATTGATGATCAACTCTGTCGAACGCTTTAGAAAAGTCCGTACAAATATGGAGTCGACCTTATTTTCCATAGCACTCAAAATATAGTTTTCTTACACAAGTAGGCTCGAGACAGTCGATCTGTTGGTGACAAAACCAATTAAACATTAATTAATACCAACTGGATTCTTTTTTACGTTTTTGTAATGACGTCAATGCCGGATACTAATTGAAACTGATAAAATGGGGTCATACGTACAATTAGAGAGATATTTTCAAAAGTTTTCAATGTGTAATACTGAATTAATTTATTTACGATTAAAATTATCTGGTTTACTGTAAATTAGGTTTGTCGAGTGTGTCGTTATTACATGTTGGTTAAATAAGCAATATAATCTTTACTATTGACAGTGTTTATTCTTCGTTTTATCGAATTTTTAAATATAAACATACGCAGACAAAATTTGACGGGGCCGGCGAATTTATACGAAAAATAAAATAAAATAAGAAAGATAAACATGCCCAAAACTATGATAGAAATAAAAAAAATAAGAAATAAGAATAAGAACAAAAGATGGCCAACTTTTATCTCTTCGTCTTATTTTATTTTGTTTAAAAACTGATAATGCGCGCGACCCAAATCTTTTCTGTTCTAAATGTTCCGAGTTAACAATCAACCTAACCTAACCTAATAATAAATCCACGATCCACAGCATACGTAACCCAGATGGGAAACTGTTAGACTCCGCGAAGAAAAAACTGGAAGAATGGATGTTAGAGCAGAGCCTCCACTGATGAATATGTGGGGAGAAGGACCGAGTATCCTAAAGTCAGAAGTACAATACGGCGATAAAACAACTCAAAACAAACAAAAGCCCAGGACCAGACGAAGTCTACCCTAAAATTTTAAAACTAATCAGCGAGGAGAATACGGACTTACTTGTCACCCTGTGTAACCGAATCTATGAGACTGGTACGATACCTCGCGAATGGCTAGAATCCATTTTCATACCGCTACCAAAGAAAACAAACCCCAAGAATTGTGGAGATTTCCGACTGATAAGCTTGATGAGCCATGCCTTAAAGATAATGTTGAGAATAATCCTCAACCGCATCTCTCGCAAATGCGAAGAGAATATCAGAGATGACCAGTTTGGCCCTGTTTGTATGATAAACAAAAAGACCTATTCATCTGCTTTATAGACTTTGAGAAAGCATTTGATAGAGTGAAGCATGACCTGTTGATGGATTGTCTTCGCGACATAGGTCTGGACGAGAAGGACACCACACTGTTGCAGAATTTATACTGGAATCGGAACGCCAGAATCAAAATTGAAGGAACGAATTTTGAACAAATCGAGATCTACAGGGGAGTCAGACAGGTTTGTGTTTTGTCACCACTGCTGTTCAATATTTACTCGAAACTAATATTTGGCAGAGCTCTGGCGGGCTCTCCGGACGGAATTAAGGTTAACGGGGTGAACATTAACAGCATCAGATACGCCGACGATACTGTCTTGATAGCAGACTCGGATCTGGGCTTACAGCGACTCCTCAATGGTGTCCACATGGCTTGCGAAGCATCCGGCATGAAAATAACCATAAAGAAAACCAAGGTTATGACCATCTAAAGATCTAAGAATGTCTCACTGCCAATACAGTTAAAAGGCGAGGTCCTGGAACAGGTGGATAGGTTTCGATATTTGGGATGTTGGATGGACTGCAAGTTGGATCCGGATGTAGAATATAACAAGCCAGAAATTGCTTTATGCGACTTAGAAAGCTGCTCTGCGACTCACGACTCAACCTGGGCCTGCGCTTGAGACTCTTGAAGTGCTACGTTTGGTCTACCCACTTATATGGAGCAGAAACATGGACACTTAAAGCACAAACCATCAATAAATTAGAAGCGTTTGAGATGTGGACGTACTGTAGAATGCTCAAAATAACATGAACATCGCACCCCACAAATGAAGAGGTTCTTCGCAGGCTGGGGATAGAGCGTGAGCTGTTTAAACTCGTTAAGATACGGAAAACAGGGTATCTAGGTCACATTCTGAGAAACCCTTAGTACCGTTACGCTCAGCTTATTGTTAATGGAAAAATCGAAGGCAAACGTGGCCTCGGAAGAAAGAAAATGTCATGGCTGAGAAACATACGTCAATGGATTGGCATGGACTTTGAAGAACTTATAAGAGCAGCCGAAGACCGAGAAGAATTTGTGACTGTGATATCCAACCTCCACTGATGGAGATGGCACATTAAGAAGAAGAACCTAATAATATTATTTGTGGAGGTATTTTTGATTTTTCGTCTATGGCCCGTATATTTATTTTTTAAAAGCTCCATCTGTGTTCAGAAGCTTCAGTTACAGAAAAAGTGATTTAAAAAACGTTAAACTTTTTGATTTTTTAGCACTAGCGTGCTTCCTTCATTATGTGAGCAATTGTGAGCCAAGCATTTTGTTTCAGTCGACTGTTCTTGTATTTTCCATCAGTTTTTGCATATAACTGAGGAAAGGTCGATACATAATATTTTTTAATAGGTAATGGATGGTAGATATATAGTTGGATAATTTCAGATAATAATAAAATTTATAAAATCCGTATTTGAAATAAAATAACAAATCAATTTGGAGATAATGTACTGTTGTGCACAAAAGACAAAAGTCATTGTCAAAAAAGCTGCGATTTCATCGGTTGATTCTTGTTTCTTATTTTATTTTAGTCATCTGTATAAACCAATGTTTTTTGCACTCATTCCTTATTTTTTTTTTGACACTTGACGCTAGACTTCGCTGGAGAGTCCACGTTAAAAAGAAACGCGAAGAGCTCGGTATAAAATATAAAAAGATGTATTGGCTGCTCGAAAGAAACTCCAAATTGTCCATACACAACATATGGTATACAGCTTTGGGGCTGTGCCAGTAAAAGTAATATTCAAGTGATACAACGTTTTCAGAATAAAGTATTGAGGAACATCGTTAATGCACCTTGGTAATGCCGTAACAGTGATCTCCATAGGGACCTCGATGTAGAAACTGTTGACCAGACCATAGCCAAATTCGCCAGTAGCCATGAACAAAGGTTACTACAACATGGGAACGTTGAGGTTATCCAGCTCCTCGACAATACCAGTCTAGTGAGAAGACTCAACAGAATCAAACCGTTTGAGTTAGTGAAGTAGTTTAAGTGACTGTGTTAGTTAAAAGCAGAGTATTGTGCAAATCTCACAAAACACGTTAACGGTAGTGTTGCTAAAAATATTAGACACTAAGGTATACTATTTCCACCTTAGTTAAGTTAGGTTTGAAAAAAATTGCTCATTGATCTTCATGATCAGATTGTAATTACAGAAAAATACCCTGATTGGGTGTTTTCTTTAAAAAAAAAAAATTCCTTATTTTATTTTGGTTTTTCTTATTTTATTTTATTTGCTGTATAAACTCGCCTTTTTAGCGAGTAAAATTTTCTTTTTCGGATTGGGTCACGAGAAACGGCTGATTACGTTAAAAAATTCATCGTTCCGAACGCTAAATTGTCGCTTAATTTAAAAGTATTAAATGGTTTTTCTTTCTTCTAGCAAACCTACAAAACCTCACGTCCAACGGCGGGCCCCCGATAGTTCGATGCGCCCTTCGAAAACACAAACCCAACAGGAAACCTCGCACTCCGTTTACGACGCAGCAATTATTAGCACTAGAGAAAAAATTTAGGGATAAACAATACCTTAGCATTGCCGAGAGGGCGGAATTTTCCAATTCCCTAAGGCTTACAGAAACGCAGGTAAATATCTTCTTTAAATTTTGAAAGTTTTCGAATCTCAATTTGGTACATTGCATAGCGTAAGTCAGCATAACGAAATCTGCTGTCAGGACAGCATAGAACTCATAGAATATCTGGAGAAATTTGAGATAATTCATGAGGGACATTATTTCGACAACTTCGGTCTACTGGAGATTTGCTGGCTTATGTTTTTTTTTTTTTTATGAAAATAGTCGCAAAAAGGGTAGACCTATCGTGTGGGCCGCGGACGGCCCCGCACTGCGACTATTAGAAGGGGAAGGGATTATAGAAAGGAAATGATTGTGGACACGCTTTTTAAAAAGTTGCAGGTCATAGTTCTCTGGAAAAACTGATTTTGGAAGCTTATTCCATTCCGTAGCAGCCCTGTAAAAGAAGGATTCTTGATGAAGATTGGTCCTTGTAGTGTCAATCTTGAGAGTAAATGGGTGAGACTGATCAGCGTGCCGAGTTCTTCGGCCGAATGTGGCCAATGGTGGTACAAGAGTTTTTATTTCTCTGGAGCATCTGCCATGGAAATATCTGTAGAGCAATGTCTGGTCTGCAACTCTTCTTCTATGTTCTAGAGGGTGAAGGGTATCTGTGAGAGTTGAGCTGTTTATCAAGCGAATGGCTCTTTTTTGAATGGAATCTAGAAGACGAAGAGAATGCCTTGGTGCTGAACCCCAAATGTGCGAGCAATACTCCAGTAGAGGTCGGATTTGAGCCTTGTACGTCGTCAACAGTTAATCAGGAGTAAAAAACTTTCTGGCTTTCCACAGAAAACCTAGCCTCTGGCTTGCCGACTTTGCGATGTTAGCAACATGGTCTTGCCAAGACATATTATTGGACACCGTGACTCCCAAAATAGAGATGGAGGGACTTGGTTCAAGGGTATTTCCGGACATTGTGATGGGATGATTTGAGGAATTCACTTTCTTGGAATGTCACTCAGCTCCGGACGAACTGTCTCCCAACCAAATTGCACCAATGGCTCATGAGCTTCATGCAAGATCGCTCCTTATTTGTGGCAGTTGACGGCTATACCTAATAACACATTTCTTCTTCTTCTTCTACTTGTTAGAGTTATAGATGATCTGTTGATTCCGGTCTTTCCTCTGTAATATTTCCTGAGATGTGGACTGCCAGCTGTCTCTCCATCTCTTTGGTGGTCTTCCGGGTGGACGGGTCTCTGCTGGTTTTCCCTCTAGTACAATGTGTGGTAGTCTATCGTTGGTCATTTTCTTCACGTGGTTATACCATTCTCTTCTCCTCTGCCTTCCCCATTTCACCACATCCTGATCTCTTCTTGTTTTCCCGGCTATTGTTCTCAGTACTGACATTTCGGCGACTCGTAGCATCCTTTTGGTCTTGTTGGTATCCTCTCTCGCTTCTATACCATGTGTCATTATTGGCCTGACGCATGTCTTATATATTTTGATTTTACTCTCCTTTCGCATGTAAGGATTAGCCCATACAGTTTCCCTTAGACATCCTGATATTATGGCTGATTTGTTAATTTGAAATATTTCGAAATATTTTATTCACATAAAACATCTATCGGTAAAATTTTAAACATAATAGCAATATTTTTACAGATTGAATCAATTATATAAATAGGATTTGAGTAATAAAACAACAAGATAAAACGGACGATTTTAATGAATAAACAAAGATTTTAATTATACGTATCAAATTTATTTAATGTTTGTATAATTAAGGAACTAGTTTTTCTCTAGCAAATATTCAAATAAATACCATGCTTCTTTTTAGGCTTCTATTTATACGAAACAGAAAATGACTGTGTTGCTAAATTGGATTTGTTATCTACCAGTAATGACATGCTTTAATTATTTTTATAAGAAAATCTTCATAATCTCAAAATCAACAAGAGCTACGCAAATAAAACCAATAATGAAAATGTATTTATTATATTCGCAAATAGAATCCAAAAAACGACCCAAGTATTTGTACAGCATGTTTTTAAAATACAACTTAATGCTGTTCTGCTATCAATGCTATCAATTTTTTTAAATCAAGCCCAGCTCGTGACAATTTTTTGGCAGATTTTACTTACTAGGCAAAAACTTATTTTTTATTCACATCGTACATGCATATGTCACGCCTTTTCACGTAAGAGTAGACAGAGACCATTTACTACGTCTTTCGCTTCTTCTACTTTCGTTAGCGTTTTTATACATGCTGGTCGGTTGCTGGTACTCTTGACCTGGCCTTTCTTCCATCTGATCGAGATACGTTGGTCTTATAAATCTGTTTCGTCAATCTTCTTTTATCCAAATAACATTTATCCATTTCCACTCAAATTGTGTCTTCCTATTGCAATGTTTACGTATATTTCGTTTTCATCGGCAATTATGCAATCATTAAAAATGCTTTCGTTTTGTTCCAGGTAAAAATATGGTTCCAAAATCGAAGGGCAAAGGCGAAACGACTCCAAGAAGCCGAATTGGAAAAACTTAGGTTATCTGCGAGACCGCTGTTACCGCCCAGTTTCGGTTTGTTCCACGGCGGAGGGCCGTTAATGTCACCATTTTTGGCAGCGATGGCTCACAGGCCACCAAATTTTTCCTTCTCGGCGCCCATGTTGAATATACCGCAGTGACCAAAAAATGACAGTTGAGATCGTCTTGAGCTGCCTCGAAAATGACACACAGATTGACGTTTGGATTTACGGAGAAGTGTGGACTGTGTTTGAATTGCACACAAAACATCTACGTCACCGCAATGAGGCATTGAACCGGTCGTTGCTAGGCGACCCAGATAAACATGTTATCGTGCGCATGACGTTTAGAATTGAAACGGACGATGATTCAACAAAAATGTTGTCCATCTTCATTAGTGCCGGTACACACGAGCGTATTTTGACGGTGCGGTAAAAATACACTCGTGTGTACCGACACTTAGAGTGCGACCATTGGCGTGCTGGGCGGTTTCCAATGTTTCGAATCTACATTTGTATAAGACTGATTAGTACTTTTTTTTTTAATTGTATATTTGTAATTATGTTTTTGATTGTACAAAAGTTTATTTAATTTCGTTGTATATTGATGTAAATAGCGAAGAAATGATATTAAATGTTTGTTTTTATAATTAGTGAGTTTTTTTTATTTATTTACGCGCATTACATTAACAATAGAACGCTTTTGTGAGTTTTTATTTCGACGGTTGTTTTAAATAACCCCCGTACACTGTTCTGCTTTAGTGTCATCGAAAATATTTTAAAAGTTGGTGAGAAGAATATTCTTTTTTCTCTTTAGTTTTAACAAAAAAATTGTGAACAACAGTTGGAAATATTGCCATCAAGAAAAAACAATTACCACCACGAGCGTACCCAGCTTTTTCACCAAGGGGGAACAAATCAGGAATTTTTTGCAGGTAAATAATTTAAAATAAAAAGAAATGTGTATTTTTAAATTGGGTACTTAATAAAAACTTATTTTAAAAGCTATCTTAGTGGATTTTCTGCAAAGTACATAAAAAATTCTAGCCAAAACTACACTGAATAAATGAATTTGTAATTATTTTATTCGAAAAATTGAAGCTTAAGCATCCTATTTCAATAATTTGTATTAAATTACTTACTAATGAAGTATTTTTCTAAAAATTACTCACTTAAAAAAATTATGTGTTAAATGTCAAAAGCACAAAAAGAATGCATCGGCCGGGAATCGAACCCGGTCTGCCCACGTAGCAGGCGAGCATTCTACCACTGAACCACCGATGCGATGAACTGTGTTAATATTTGTTCTGCAAGCATGCGTAGTTCATGCACTAGTTCTATCTCTTTTATTCTCATGCAAAGGATCCCTGAAGAAATTTATGAATCCTGGCGAAAGTAATAAGGATAATCGGATATTTTGATCGAATTATTGCATTGTCGTCGGTCTTTGACAGGCGTGTGCGAAGTTTAAATTAAATCTGATCGCTTAAAGTAGGGAAAAATCGAGGCCAAAGAGTCAGTTACAAAAATACATACAAACAAACAAGATACAGGTTAAAAATAATATAAGCGTGTTAAAAAGGGTGAATAGGTCCGTGAACTGATCTCTTCATTCCCCCAAATTTAATTCAATCGAAAAATCAAGAAATCAAAAACCCTGAGTGAGATAGGTACTTTGGAGTTTTTCGAGGTAAGTTAGGATTCATTAGTTTTTGAACATTAAATTATTTTTTAATAACATAAAATTTGATTAGTTTTTTAATAGTAACTTCAAGTTATATATTTCGTAACACATAATAATATTTCGTAATAACCAGTCTTGTATGACCTCTAGACTATTGCAAACCAATCTTGACAAAATACAAAGTTGGTTAACAATGTGGCGTATGCGTGCAAGTGAAATCAAGTTATTACATGTTCGTTATCAACAGACGTGGCCTCTGTCCACCTGTTACACTAAAAGGACATCAACTAATCCATAAAGAGGACGCAATATACCTAGGATTGCACTTGGATCGTAAGCTTTAGTGGAGGACACACATTCTTGTGAAGAGAAAACAACTAGGCATTAGACTAAAACAACTGTACCTACTGTCATTAGACAACAAAGTCCTTATATACAAAACAATCATCAAACCCATATGGAGCTAAGACATACAGCTATGGGGGACCGCATCCCTATCACATAATGAAATATTAGATGCTTCGGTACCCCTAGCATCTGCAGCACCTGCCCTCGGTTTGGGGGAGTTTCCGAACCTCTTCTTGCAAGTTCGTCTGCTTTTTCATTACCTGCAATTCCCTGGCGTCCTGGAACCCTCTAGCAGGCTTATTCCTATATATTTATGTGTTTGTCTCTTTTTAGCGTCGCTTTTTCGTTTCATCGAGTTTCAAATCACAACGATTCTAAAGAAGTTTCCCTTCAATAAAATATGCGCTCCATCAAAACAGAAAACTAAAATTAAATTTTAAAAAATTTTGCTAAAAAGTAACAATAAGCAAATCTAACGAATTAAGTCTCCAAATATTCCACCCTTTTGATCTAAACAGTACCCAAATCTTCTGTCAGACAAATTTAAAGTTTATCAGACCAGTGGTAAAGTCGCGGCAGTCAAAGTGTTAGTAATCAATATTTCCTACTAATCAATAAATACATACTGTATCTCTCGTATAAAATGTAGGTCTGTCGAATATCTCTACCACATATCCAAATATTATATCATTATAATCGAGTCACTTATAATAACTAATAATAGGTGTTTCATCTCCCACATAGCCGACGTACAGATCCATAAACATATCAGGAGGTCGTTGTAATCCACCTTAATCTCGAAAAATCTATTACCTACAAGCAGGTTACCACCGAAGAAGAGAGAATAGAACAGGTAGATGTCAGACTCCAGGACCGGCACCCGAATTTTTATGCACCACCCCAACCATTGAGGTATCTACGAAACCTGACATTATTATTTCGTGTTCGTTTCGTGTTTTTTTCATCTAGTAGTGAATTTAGTCTTCGAAGAAAGAGCTCTGATGGGTCTGTACGATTTATCATCGGTCGGGTCTTTTCCTGCTTTTTTTTTGTAAGAATTATTTGAGCTAATTTTCAACGAGATGAAAAGTAGGTTAGGTTAGGTTAGGTATCATGTGAGTGGGGTGTGGTCGCCCCTCCACCGCGACCCTTAGTAGGTCTATTGTGGCTCACCCCTAGAGGTTACAGTTCACCGCACAATCCAGTACTTCTTACGAAGTTCATGGTTGTATAGGGTGAGATTTTTTTAAAATCGGTAGGTTCTAGGTTAGTGTAACCAAATATGTTGAACCTTATTCTTCCCGGGCCGGGGCATGAACATAGTACATGTTCAGCAGTTTCGTCTTCCACGCAGCAAAACCGACAGTCCGTTTGTTGGTTCAGACCTATCTTTCTGAGGTGGTATCTTAGACAACAGTGTCCTGTAAGCAGTCCCGTTAGAATACGCAGGTCATTTGTGCTCCATTCTAGGATCTGCTTAGTTGTGTTTCTCGAGGGTTTAGGTAGAAACGCCTTCGAGTGAGTTAACCCTGGTATATCGGACCAGCACTTGAGTATTTTCCTCTCCGCTCAGTCCGAAATAATTGTTTTGGTGGCACTTGTGGTGACTCCAAAAACCGGTTGTGGTCCATTGAACGCAGATTCGGTTCTCTGTTTTGCAAGGGAGTCGGCTTTTTTGCTTTCCTCCATCCCCTGGTGCCCAGGTACCCACAGTAGGGTCACCCTGTTGTTCGCACCAAGGTACTCTAAGGATTCGATGCAATTCCATACAAGTTTAGAAAGAAGCATGAAAGTAAAATCAATTCTGCGGAGATGACTAGGGATTCGATGCAATTCCATACAAGCTAAGAATTTATCTTGTTGGAGCTCAGTGCTTTTAAAGCAGCCTGGCTCTCTGATATTATACTTATGTTTTTGTTTGCTATAGGTCTGTTGGTCAACTCTCTTGCACAAAATTTGATAGCGAAGATTTCAGCCTGAAAGAGTGTAGCATACCTGCCAAGACTGGTAGAAATTTCAATTTTTGGTTTCCTGCTGAAAACACCGGCCCCAACTCCATCACGTGTTTTTGAGCCATCTGTGTACATTACGTATTCAGTTTCTGGGAAAAGGATTTCTTCCCTCACCCATTCGTCTCTCTTCGGAAAGAGAACTTTGAACGACTTTTCTACGTGTATTTTTGTGGCTAGCAAGTCAGGAACCATCCCAAGAATTTGGTGGTTTTTTGTTTCACTCAGTATCCCGGAGTGATCCCCGAGTTGCTCTCCATTAATTTGCCTTTCCAAAGACAGGAATATTGGGAAGTAGCCCAAGTATTGAATAATATAGTTATTGACCAGATGCCTTCCTCCAGAACGCTGCCGGTGATCAGGACATACCCAGGTGCTTTTCTAGGGTTTAGGTTATGTTTGATGACATCTTCCACTTCAGTGACTTAACAAAGACAAAGTAACAAAAAAATTCAACACGTAAACAATCATTGTAACACTCCACAATCTTGAGAACCCTGTTCTTGAACTATTCTCACAGGTGGGATGTCTTGTAGTCCTTAATGGCACAGCTAAGTTTGGGATTATGGAGCACAGTTCCTCTGAGCTAAGTCCATGAAAGAATTTGAAAAAAGGCCCTTTTTAAGATTACATTATTCTTTTGTGCTCCTCTCATTCTCCTGCTAACCCAATTATGAGAGTGTCAGTAGAGGGCCAGTATTCTCTTATTAAAGTTCACCTTAACTACATTCAAAGGGGAGAAATGCACTCGCAGTTATGCGAATCATTTTGCTGAGTGTCTTGAACACTTGCAAAGTACATTCCTCATTATCACTTCCTTTACATTTAGCCCATAATATGGAAGTGTCGATTAAGTCGGTAATGACCGGTAAACTTGACGTTATCCGGGATTGGTTCCTACTCAATGAGAGGATTTCTTTTTTGAACTTAGTAAACGACTCCTTAATAAAGGTTTTGCTAGTTTCTTGTAGGGAGCAGTACCGATGGCTTCTTTCGCAGAATTTGAGGTGTAAATGAGATAAACGTCAAGTTTAATACATATTTTAAAAATTGGGCAGCTCCGTACCTGCGAAAGAGGCATCGTATACTCTGGTATACTCTGGTGTCCTTAGATTAATATCTGTTTCCCCCGAAGTTGATTTGGTATTCAATAAAGTAAGCGACAATCACTCCTTAATTGGATCGAGAGATCGAAAAGTTATCTGGACGGCTACATCGGCTACTGTGTTCGGTCGGTTAGGTTGGCTACTTGCTGTATCCTCCGCGCCACTCTTGTGTTCTCAGAAAAAGTCGTTGAAATTAATTGGGGATATTTGTTTCGTTGCCGGTGTATTTATGTTAAAATATATAATAGTGTTGGTATCACGTTCCTTTTTGAGAAACTAATTGATCGTGAAAGAAAAAAAAATCACATCGCAGCGCATTGCCATTAAAATATGGATAACGAAATGTTGGAATTTTTACGAGACGACGATTTTACAAACTTTGTGAAATTTATTATCACATTACCAACAATTAAATTTGTGAACAAATTGCTGCCTTGCTAAGTCTGTAGGGCCTTGAATACTCTTGTTACTAGGGCAATAATAGAAGGTTGGTATTTAAGGCTGGTGTAAGAGAGTTTTTAATCTACTCTTCTATGGAGCTTTCTTTCACCTTCCCATCCTTGGTTCCAAACATCTCCAACTTCCCATCTAGATCTTCCAGATTAAAAAACTCACTTCTATTACGACATAGATGTGTTATTCTGTAGCCTTTGTCTTCGTAGAATGTTCATCATAAAAAACTCTTCTACACTCAAACAGACAATTCTTGGTAGTTATGAAATATGAAATAAGAGGGAGAGTGTAGTAACACCTGGGTACAATTGGACTAGTTGTACGTTCTCTTTTAGATAATTAGCGTAGTAAGTTTCCTCTCGAGTCGACGCAATAGTAGTATTGCTTCGACCGTCAATAGTGACGAGTCATTCAGTTTTTCTTTTCATTATTCGTTTAAATTAATTTCATTGCTTGCTGCAGTTCACTAGTCGGTACAAGTGCATTGTGTTTTTGAAGATAGAAATACCTGTATTTTGTGTTACTTCCAGTCCACTATATCGAAGTTAAGTAAAAATTTCTCCCGTGTAGGAAAAGGGAATTTACAAAAACCCCGATTCCTACAGATTTGTAATAATTAGTTATACCTGTTAGCCCAGTTTGAACAACAATTCTGCTTTTTTATCCTTTTAATGGTCCTTGCTCATGGGACAAATAACTACAGTTTTGCACTGTTTTGTATTCAACTTAATTCGATAGCTGCAAATCGGACGAAATTTTCTGACTCCTCTTCGAGACAGATGACCAAACAAGGCTCGGAAGAAATCTTCGTAAAGTTCCCATAGAAATGAGCATCCGGCAAGTACTTAACATCATTGCTTAACCGAGTAAAAAAAAGAAAATTACAAATTGACTCTCTTCTCCCGTATTTATCGTTTTTTCAGACATCGACCACCAACATACTGAAAAAGGCATTATTCCTTCCACCAGAAGAATTCTCGTCTGCGGAATCGATACGATGTAATACACACACACACACACACCTAAACGAAAGCGACTAAAAGAAGACGCGACAGACACTCTTGAAAATTTATTTAGATTTCAAAGCGAAATTCATCGGCGTAGTTAACATTTCGCACTTGCAGAACGCGCTTAATCTTTCTCGGTAGAACATAGCTTTATAAAGGCGAAATAGCATTGCCCGGCTATTGCAATATAATTTTAAGACGACCCGTAGAATCCGACGAGAGATTTCATTGTTCCGTTACGAGGGGAGCACCATTACTTATGTTAAAAGGACTATTTCGCGTTGTACTATTCGTCACATCCGTCTTCATCACGATATCGCTTTAAACCGCTGAATTACCTAAATATGTCGCAGGTAGATTATTAAAAAGAGTAAAAAACGTTTGAACGAACCCTCGTATTGTTGTGGCGTACCCTGTAGAATACGTAGCGAGATATCCGAGTCCAATTAGTGCATTGAAAATAAGAGAATTTAAATTCAAAAGTGACGAAGCCAGGCCTACTCGGATCATTAGTCCTTCTTTGATCTAGATCAACTTAGAAAAGTCGAGAGAGAAAAATATGTAATTAAGGAGGTGCGCGCCATCTTGGGCGATCATAAAACACATTTCAGAAAGCAATTTGTATCATTAATTAACAAATTACCATTTAAATTATTAATAGTCTGCATTCTTACCTGCAATAAATTGCATTTTAGAGCTACCTGATCTTGTTATGTTGTTCTTTCCTCTTGTACATTGTGGCGTATCTTTACTAAGAAGCAATTACGTCTCTATAAATTACCTCTCCTTTTTTTTGTTTTAGCCTTTATCGTGTGAATTTCTTTGTAAAAGTTGACGCCACATTTTCTAAACACAGACAACAATATAGAAAACTCGCAAGTATGTTATTTGTTGACGACAAAACGTCAAACTCAAAGTTTACTTGTTGTTTTCCTGGAAATGAAAAATTCGCTACATATATTACTAATAAATTTTTTGTCGTGAAATCAACGCCAGATACAGAAAGATCATTGGAAAGATAATTCCTCATATTCAATTAAATAAAACATCATTGCGGAATTTAACAAACTTCCTTTTGCTTCCATTGTGCTCACTTGATGTAACTCGATGTCCTGCTTCGGTTCATAGGAAATAATAGGAGCGCGTAATGTATCGTTACCAACTTTTTGTCATTATTAACTGGAAACAAAAGTCCTGACGGTGACAATATCGCAGTGAATAAAGAACAAAACAATGCTCTCTACCTGCAACGCGAAAGGTGGTCGAACCGATCATTATTACGGAACGTTATTTTGTAACTGTTTTGTAACTTTCTACAAAGACTAACTACTACTGGAAAATCAACCTAGTTGGCGATGCCTGTGTACAGAGAAATTCTGTGAAGAAAAAACATCGTATCATCATCACAGTCATAACATCTTGTCAGATGTGTTGTGAACTCATTATATTGTCAGTTGTTGCTGGTATTGGCCGAGGCATTACTGATATATAGTTTGTCGATTGCTTTCCTAACGGTGTTTCGCCATCTCATCCGATAAGAAGTCAGTTCGGAAGCTCCGCTGACGTCTAGATCAGGACACATCTTTGTTGGATCCTCCCAGCGTGTAGAAGATCGACCCCGTCGTCGACCAGTGGGGGGATGGCTCTGTACAACTGGTTTCTTCATGTTGTCATTCCTGTGAATGTGTCAAAAAAACGTCAGGGTACGCTTCAGTACTACGGAGGACAGGCGCCTTGGATTACCAATCTCATTTAGAATTAGGACGTTCGTTATATGTGCCGTCCACGGAATCCGCAGCATTCTCCTCCAGCACCACATATCGAAGGAATCTATGCGATGGCGATCAGCCTGTTTGGTAGTCATGTTTTGTCATGGCTAGTCGTGCCTGTTGAATACGCCAGCAGATTTCTTTTTCGCTGCTGCCTGTGTTATCGATTAACGATCCGAGGTAACCAAAGTTCTGCACCAATTGACAACTTCCAACTTGGGATTTTTGAGGATGGTTATTATGTTCTCTGTGTATAATCATCACTTTGGTGTTGTTGTAATTAATTTCAAGGCCGTAAGCCTCGCTTGTTTGTTGCAAGGTATTAAGGAGAGCTACTAGTTCAGCTTCTGTGGTTGCTAGGAGAGCTATGTCGTCGGCGAATCTCAAGTTAGACATCCTCGTTCCACCAATGGTTATACCACCCTCTCAGTTGTCCAACACCTGTCGCATGATAAATTCAGAGTAAACTTTGAAGAGCATAGGGGATAGTATACATCATATGAAAGAGTGCAAATATCCTTGAGATCTTTATTGACCTGGATGGAAGTCAGCTACTTGGATCTGTACAAAAGAAATAGTTTCACTAATGGTCTTTAATAATTGTCCGATAAAGGTTAAGCAAATAGGGTCCAGCAACTTGGAGATGATGACATTACAAAGTTTGTCAGCAATCTTAAAGTATATTCTCTCAGGCATAGAATACTGCACCGTTGGCATCTATTGTACTCCATTTAAACGAGAACACATAACTTCAGGCTTCGGTTTGTTAGAGCCATTCATCATGTCGAATTTTAGATAAACCTTTGAGTGCATCTATCAAAACAGGAGACAAACTGATTTCTTCATCTATATACCCATCGTGGAGCCTCAGCAAAGATTCTTTTTTTGTTTATTAATACTCCTAAGAAGATGCTGTTAATAAGGACAATAAGATGCCCTACATAGTGCAGTTTCAAACATCAAGATCTTGTGGTCCTTCAGGTTTGTAGGGAGTAAATTTATATTTACTACCGTTGGTGTTTAATAAATTAAAAAAGTTTTTCGTGAAGTAGAAAAAGATGTACGTATAAGATTGGTAACGACGACAAAAAATTTTCAAATACGAAAGGTACTCCCACCGCTAGATAATCGGAGAACAGGCATACCAACTGAGGCGAGAAACAGTGTTGGCAATATAGCGACGAAAACGGTGGCTGGCAATTCCCTACCGCATGACATATAATGGAAGATAAGCTCTTTGTATAATAGTTCTATTGCATAATAGTCTCGCTACGAGTGCTTATCAGAAAATGAGTCATAACAACTGACAGACGCGAACAGGAAATTGGAATAAGAAATTTTGGGGCGTAAAATGAAAGATAGTAGTCCTGTAATTTCCTACCATCTACCGTGGCCATTTGTAGTCTGGAGTGTCGGCGGAGAATGGCGGAGCAAAGGAATAAAATTTACAGGAACGTATTCGACACATTTTTATCACTATCAGTCGCGACAACGAAACATTTTGTTGTTATATTAAAAAAATTAAAAAAAATTTATCGACTACCCCTAAAAACGTTTAGGAAAAATACAAAACGTTCTTATTGGAATACATGAAATAACTGAAGCAAAATTATTCAAAAATATTTCCCATTGAAGTGTGTTTAAAATTGCGTAAAAAAAAATTGGTTGTCTGTAAAGTCGGTTTACGGACGATAATTTTACGTGATAACGTCATAAGAAAACATCGATAAAAAATTGCATAGATACTTTTATGAATTGAATCGAATTATTATCACTGAATTATCATTATTTTGTATAATACAAAGAAGGCGTAAGGAGTAATTTTTTCGATAAATTAACATTTATATGCATTCGTTAATTCAAATATTTTCTGTCTCTCTTCTACTCGGACGCATCGGCCGATGGAGTGGAAGAGAGATAGATGCGTCTCAAGCCGAACGCTTAGGCGGATCGAGCCTCTCTATCGCTTGTTCCGCGCTCTCGCTTGTACGCTCGGCTCAGGCGGAACGTGACGATCAGTCATGTCATGAGTCATCGATTTATAAGACGTTATCACGTCAAAAACACTTTCTCAGATTTAAAGAATTTTATCCTATTGTTTTTATGAAATCAACGCCGTACACAGAAAGATTGTTTAAATCGCCAACTAAAATTACGTCGCATCCATAGATAATCCTTCGTTGGAGCCTGCAATTCCGTCTCTGTAGTTATGGATGCCGTCATCTCAGTCGCGATTCGGCTGGAAAGTTGGAGGTTGGAGGCGGCAGAGAGGCGGCGAGCGTCGACGAAACGGTTTCTATTCACTCCACGGACTACCCACATTTCTCATTTTCCTGGTTTTCGGTGAACTCCCGACGGACGAAGAGAAAGACGATTCCGAAACTTGACACAGAAATTACGTCTCGCCGAAACTGTTTGTCTACTTTTCTAATTTATTTTAAAATTAATTGTAGTCAGCAAAGTGGATAATTACCTTAAGATTATATCCCGGTTTAAATGTTTACAAAACGGGTTCGTTAACACGTTCGCTGCCTCCTTCATATCGTTCCGGTATAACTCGAACGCAATACACCTCGAAGAGTGACGTCGAAACGTTTTGAAGATTCAAAAATTATGTTTATAAAAAAAAGAACCTTTTCCGAGTTTTTTTTTACAATAAATAAAATATTTTTTGGGAACCATTAAATGGAGATATACAGTTGTTTAAATTTTTAAACCGTATTAAATGACCCATTCTCTAACTTCAAATAAACATTGCCGAATTTTTATAGCGAAATTCGACCCCACATCGAATTCGGACTGTTAGGTGCCTTAGGGGTACCAAATCGCGATGCGAATTTGTTTTTTCGGTAGTGATTGCAATTACCCGATTGGTTCGGCTGACCCATAATGTTAACGGTGATTTCCAGTAAAGTCGTGACAGCTGCGTAACACTAAAACACTTTTAAAGGGTTTTCTTCAAAGGGAACTCAATTGATTAATGATGTAAACCATAAAGTAGATATCTCTTGAAACTTACATCCACCTAATCGCCCCTCTTCTTCACAGCTTGCATAATATATACCAACTTCCAAAACTTTCCTATTCTACTAACCTTCAACCTTCGCTTATCTAAAATCAAACATAAATAAAAGCCAAACTCTAGTGAGAATAGATCCATTTTGTATATGGGGAAGTCTTAAAAATATAAATGGTAAATTTAATTAACAGGGTGATTCTGCGACTGCCTAGTAGATAAGAATAGTCGAAAAACTAAACTAACATTACAACGAAGAAGCAGATTGCCTTGCCAAAGAAGGGGCAAATACACAATTTTCCTGCCCAGAATCCTTCTGTGGACTTTCCAAAGCCCACTTGAAAGAAGAGGTTCGACGCTGGGAAACAGATGAAATGAAATCTCACTGGCATAAAGTGCCAGGACAAAGACAAGCGAAAAGGCTAGTAAGCCTTTCGCCAAGGAAAGCTAAACAGCTTCTCGAGTTGGACAAGAAAGACTTGAAACTGGACACTGCCCTCTAAGGTATCACCTGAAAAAGATGGGCAAAACAGAGAGTGTTAGTTGCCGCTACTGCGAGAACTTCGCTGAAACTGCATAACATTTGCTTTGCGAATGCCCAGCACTTTTCTGTAAGAGGCTTAAGTTTCTGGATAGGGGGCTTCCTAAAGCCATTTGGTGTCAAAAAATTAGTCCCCAGGAAACTGATAAACTTTGCTCGAAGTATCGGAATCCCGGGCCTCGAATAGATTAAGGGTTACGCACAAAAGATCTGATAGGTCGAGGTGCTTGAGAGGATGCATAGCCTTCGCGACCCACCCTACAATCTGCAAACTAACATTAATTATGTCAACCAGGATTTATTTTAACCCGTCAATAGCCGTAAAAAAATTGTTTCAACCGTCAAACCAGACCAGATGGAAAGTTAAATCAAGTGAAATCAATCAGTAAAAAACTTAAATGTGTAATTCTTGCGTGAAATCTGGTAGTCGGGGTAAAGATACATCTAGAACCCAACTTATGCTTAAATGTATTCATCATATGTTTGGATTTACCGCGCGTTTTCTACGCCTCTGGCTGTTGTTAATGAAAATGTTAATGACGCGTTAGATTTTTGCGGCGAAAAATGCGTTTTATTGGGAAATGAAACGGCCCGGCTGCTTTGCTGTTATTTAAAATCCGTGGTACCTCGAAAGCACGTACTTTTAATAACTAATTAATAAATGGACTTGTTGGAAATTCAAATTTAGATTTCGAATATACGATTACATTCGTAGAACAAATAATAAGGAGCAATTACCTTGACCATTTGCAGAATTTTTTAAAACTAGGCGTTGACTTGTTGGTCTTCGCCAACTTTTAAGTATGTAGATTCCTCTTTGATGTAAAAATATTTGCGATATTTTATAACTAGCAATAGGTAACTATCACCATAAATCAAAGCAAAGTGTCACTTTTAAGTCCAGTTGTGATTCTGATATGACTCTCCGGAATGAAAATAAGCTTTATTGAGAAATGTTTGTTGATTGATGCACGAACGATTCTGCTGGTAGTTTGTAATCTGTCAACGTGGTATACTAATACAAATGCATGATTGATTTCTGTAAGGAAATAAAAACACTAAATTTTCCCACAATCATTAAAGTTGCGTTGATATAACTTAACTTGTTTGTACTGGATTCCTCCAACATTTTTATTCTGAAATTAAAAAAAAAATTCTCCAATAGAATTTGTCTTTAGAACTGCTCGAAAAACGGTATTTTTAATACACCGGTATTGAAATTTATTTACACGTATTATTATTACTTGGAATATGAACTTCTGGACAAATCTGACGCGACAACAAAAGTAATCCTATAAATTGCTATAATAAATTAATTCGGTGAATAGCTCCAATATTTCTCTATAAGATTGGAATCAAAATTATTCTTAAGACTTATTAATAAAATTGTAATAAAAAAAATTGTGCGGTCGGGCGACTTTTTTGTATCCTTTTGATGTGTAACATCTTTCCTCGTGCAATTTGTGTCGCGGAAGCACGCGCTATTTGATTTGACGAATGAGTGCGCGGTGATAGAGTTGGCCGTCAGGTAGCCGTCAACCAATTTTCCAAGAGGTCGGTACTGTCAGCCATCAGTTGTGCAATTAAGTTACAGTATTGTGTATAAAGTTTGCTGTTATATGCGTAGACTATAAAATAAATATTTACTGTTGATACAAGTCTCAATAAAGTGCACATCATTGATGAAAAATTCAGGTACCTACGTAATAATAAATAATTATTCGAATAAAATATTTCTGCAGTTAGCTTTCTAAAATTTTGAGATTGATTTCTGTCACTCCTGGTGTCAATTAAATAAAATACAATTTTTATTAAAAAAAAATTATTGTTTGTTGGGAAAAATCATTTGAAATATTACCTCACCCATTTTTTTCGGAATATAATTTTAAATTTGCTTATTACTAAGGTGAGATGTCAAATGTTACACATCATATCCGACGTTTGCGCTTTCCATACTCTTTTAGACTCTGAACACATGATTTCACTATTGTCTCCCTATAATTTAAATACTAAAATAAATAGTAAACACTCAAATAAACGAAACAATAAACGAATGTAAACAGTAATTATTTGTATCAAGTTATACAATTTTATCAACTTACTTTTCTAAATTTGTATTACGCACATTTGCTGCAGTTTCCATTTTTCAAAACTTAATTGTAATAATAAAACAATATTCACGTATAATCTAACACAATAAATTAAACTCTAAAAAAACTAAAAAACACGCTTTTAGAGTAAATCAAACTAAAAAGTAAAAAATAATTCTTAACGGGGAAATAAAATTACTGACGAGAAAATTAATGTCACTATTCTAAAAGCGTAGAGTGCTTTCATTCCGAAACACAGAGTTAGTTTAAAAATGTCATACAAAGCAGTGACATTGATTAACATTAATTTTTTTTTGACAGTGAAATTAATTTTCTCGTCAGTAATTTTATTCCTATGTTAAGAATTATTTTTTACTTTTTAGTTTGATTAACTTCAAAAGCGTGTTTTTTTAAAATATAATTTATTTTTCGCTTTTTAGTTCGATTTGTTTTACTCACTAAAAAAATGATGTATTAAATGGTAAAATCTAAAAAGAATTCATCGGTCAGGAATCGATCCTGGGTTACCCGCAAGGCAGGCGAGCATTCTACCACTAAACCACCAATGCATTTCGTTACGTGACGATTTCTACTAAATCGCACAACCCGTAAACCGCGTTAAGGAACTTCGTTCCAATAAATTATTATAAATTGTTATTAATGGTGTAAGTACGACGCTAGTAGCGAGTGTTGCCTCCTCTACTTCGGATCACATCATATTTATGCATCTAGGCCTGCTTCTAATTAAATTTTGGATAAAATTCACGATGGAATTTGTGCCCATGCTGTGATAACTGCATTTTCAAGTTCCCTCAGGTTTCTAGGTGCAAATATTTGCCGTAACATTTTTCTTGAGGCCATTTCGTGCTTTTTGGTGGACACTGCATAACTGGTATACCAACTTGATTAAGATAACCGAGTACCTTCCTCCCCAGCTATGTGAGGTCGAGCGTTGTCTTGCATAAACAGGAAATTGGGTTCCAATAAAGGACCGAAAAGGGCATCGCATGTTCTATTACAATATTCTCAAGGCACTAATTAGCATTCATGGATCTCGTACGTACAGGAACTAATTCTGTGCAAGCGTCTGTTATGTTCTGGGGTGGTCTTTGTCGCTTCGGGACGTTCTGTCTCAGCGACAGGACTGACGTTCACTCGTAACAGTGATTTTTATCGAGATAGAAATAGCAGCTCCTTCGAGGATGGTCTGTGAAAGTATGCATAAAAATAAAAAGGTCTTAGAGAAAGGATAAGAGACAGAACTGGTCAAAATGTCACAATAGGCGCTAAATGCCGATAGTTACATACTGGAAGAAATCAAGACTAGAATCCTTAGTGGAAATAGATGCATGTACGCGCTAAACAAAGCCTTTCAAAGCAAGAATCTGTCACGAAAATCCAAGGTTCTTCTGTACAGAACGGTAATTAGATCTATCATCATGTGCGGAAGTGAAACATGGACACTGACAAAAGCGAGTGAGTATAAATTACTGTGTTGCGAACGGAAGATTTTAAGAAGAATATTTGGACCAATATTCAACCCGGAGATTTCGCATAAGAACTAATCGCGAACTAAATCAACTCTACCAAAGACACGTACGTGAGATAAAAAATTACTTTGGGCTGGACATGTACAAAGACAGCCATTTAGTAAAACTTGTGTGGCAAAGCAACCCGCAAACAAGAAGGCCCCTCGGAAGACCACGGCTAAGATGGCGCGACAACATCAAAAGCGACCTTGACACATGGGCAAATTGTCCGGTCAGCCAAAACCAACCAAGGGTTGTAGTGCTACGGAGTAGTAGTCTATCACCGTTCTATATACGTTGAGCCAAATAAGAGGGAGAAGAAACGGTGAATAAACGAGCATTTTTTTTTGGTGAAGATAAGTCGTTTTCGATTATCTTTGCATTCGAAGAGATTTACGTCTAAGCCGAGCATTTTAAACGTTCTTGAAAGTTGCGAAGCAATCGTTTAAGGTGCGACAATTATACTGATTCCGGCTAAACGGTTAATCGATTATTTATTATCGATTTTCATTGAAGAAGAGAGTGTATACAATTAGAGATTGTCTATCTGCCGAAGCAATAATTCGTCCTTAAGGACGGATTCGGCTTCAATCCTTACAAATACGAGATCGATAAGCATCTTTCGAAAAAAAATACTAGTCAATTATTGCAGCCATCTTATACCCGATAACCCCGGGACGGATACGCGAAGGACTATCCAGTATGGACGGTTAAGACCAGCTATAGAATTTTTTTGTTTCGTGTTAACGTCATTTTTAGTGGAGATTCAGGACTGCTTACGGGACACTGTCGTCTGAGATACCACCTCAGAAAGATAGATCTGAACCAACAAACGGACTGTCGGTTCTGCTGCGTGGAAGACGAAACTGCTGAACATATACTATGTTCATGCCCCGGCCTGGGAAGAATAAGGTTCAACATATTTGGTTACACTAACCTAGAACCTACCGATTTTAAAAAAATCTCACCCTATACAACCATGAACTTCGTAAGAAGGGCTGGATTGTACGGTGAACTGTAGCCTCTAGGGGTGAGCCACAATAGACCTACTAAGGGTCGCGGTGGAGGGGCGACCACGCCCCACTCACATAAAACCTAACCTAACCTAACCTAGTGGAGATTATTACAAATTTTAATCAAAATAGTGCAAACAGGTTGGCACTTAAAGCTAAGAATGTTTTAACATAATATTGTAACTTCGAAAACATATGCCACTCACGTATTAACGTATTTCATGAACATTTCTATTATACCTAAATGTTTGTCTTCGTTATTGCGCGCGCCAAAAATCGGAAAAATCGAAAAACGGGTGTTTAAAAATATTGGAAGGTCCCTCAGAGATGCATACTAATAAAATGGACTGGGTCCATCGAATTTGCTTAAAAATCGGTACTTTCGTTGAAACGACTGTGTATTAATTACAAGTAATGCATTGGACCACATTTCTGGTCCTCAAATGACATAATTCAAAAAAAGTGATTTCTAAAAATACACCGGCATTTCTAAATAACACTGTTTTTCTGTATTTGTCGCTGTATTTCTATAAATATTAAGTTTTTAAAGTGTTCAGGATGACTGCTTCATCTTTTGTTATTTCATTATCATCATCAATCGACCAATCGCGTCCACTTCTAGACATAGGTCTCCCGTAGCTTTTTCCATCCTTGCCGATCCTGTGCTGCCACAATCCAGTTGGTCTTTATCCTTTTGATTTCGTCTGGTTTGTGAACGGCCTCTACTTCTGTATGCGTCTCGAAGCGGTCTCCACTCAAGTATCCTCTTTGTCTAGCGATTGTCCGTAAGTCGCGCCACATGACCGGCCCGGTTACATTTTAAGGTTGTTGTACGAGTAACCGCGTCCGTCACTCCGGACCTCTCTCTAAATGTTATATTTGGGATCCGGTCTCTTAGCGATATACCTAACATCGACCTCTCCATTTTCCTTTGCGCGTTACTTATTCTATTTGTAGTGTTCTTTGTAAGGGTAAGTGTTTCGGCCCCGTACGTAAGCACAGGCAACACGCACTGGTCGAATACTTTAATTTTTAGGCATATTGGAATGTCCGACTTAAAGATATTGCGCATCTTTTCAAAGGCCGCCCATGTTAGGCCTATTCTTCTCGTTATTTCACGAGTTTGGTTGTCTCTACTAATAGAGATATCGTGACCAAGGTATGTATAAGAGCTAACTTGCTCTATGCTTACTCTGCCTATTTAGATTGCCTCACTCATAACAAGAGTTTTGTTGGTGTTGATTTTGAGTCCAACTGAGATCGATGCTTCCCTGAGCCTCTGTAGGATTTGCTTTGCTTCGTCCATACTATCTGCGATATATAAGATAACGTCGGCGAATCTCAGATGTTTATCTTTTCGCGATCTATGTTTATGCCCATGTCACCAAAGTTGGCCTGTTCGAACATATATTCTAGGAGGGTTGTGAATAACTTTGGTGATATGACATCTCCTTGGCGTACACCTCGTGCAATATCAAAGTCTTGGAAATCATCTTGCAGCTTAACATAAGCTTTTGCTCTTTGGTATACGTGTTTGATGACCTCGATGATGATGATGACCTATTGTTATAGTTGTTATCAGGAATTACTTGTAATGTTTACCTTTCACTTTCAATAACATGTAACTCTTCCTGTATGAGTATTGTAGAAATTTATTGGAGACATTGAGCACATCTACACGAAATATGTGAAAAAATAAATAGTGGTAAAAATTGGTTCCTTCGTTTATTTGTCCTTTATTAAAGTAAAAAAGACCATAATAAACGTTCATAGGTACTACACTTTATTATTTCAATATTAGAATAAATTACTTGATGGAGAATTTGTGAATGACCAGCATGACAAGTAATAAATATATTTATACTGCAGTGCAGCTAAATATTCATGAACTTGTCATCAGCTAAAATTGTTGAAGACATTTCCCCAATTCTATATCATTGGTAGTTACATCGAAACTGATGCAAGTTGAGTTATTTTTCTCAAACAATAATTAATGGACTGGTGAATTATGCATAGGAAATTAACAATGCTTGCCTTCAAGGAAGGTTTAAATATATTCCTAGCCAAAAGTATACTGGCTCTCCTAGTAGTAGCTTCTTGTTCTGCCACATCCAATCTTGTTAAAATAAAGTCCTTTTTTTTAAAACCTGCTCTATCAAGTCCTGAATAGTCGAAATGCATTCATCTTATGTTTTTTTTTAAACTAGTGTAATAACCTATACAATCCTCATTTGTGAAATGTAACAAAAATATACGCATTCTGTGGCTGATTTTCTTCCCAATTTTGGTTTTTCAATGCCAAGGCTTTTAATAAATTCACCTCTTCCGAATTTATTTTCAAGTTTGACCTTTTTGCTCACACTCGGAAACAAATGAAACTTGACATTCCAGTTTTTATCACTTTTGGATTAATATCCAGGGACAGTACAATAAGTATTTTTTATACGTTCACTATTTTTCTTAGACTGAACTTTATCATAAATTGCGGTATCCATAACCATCACAACTTTATTGAATCGATGCTAAACAAAACCAATGGTCATGGAAACACACTCGCACACACATGATTTGTTTGCAAAACTATCTACTTTGTTGAAGTTTCAAATTTCGCCAATAGAGAGCGTATTACTTGAATCGATAATCTTCTTCTTCTTCGGGGTAGCTCTACAACCCTTCGTGGGTCTTGGCTGCGTTAACGATTTGCCTTCTTCGATCTCGGTCCAGCATGGCCTCCTTCCAGTGATATATTCGCATAATTTGTAGGTCTTTTGGCATGTTGTCCCTCCATCTGAGTCTCGGTCGCCCCAGCGGTCTCTTTCCGACCGGATTTTCTTCCCACAGTGTCTTGATTAGTCGGTCGTCAGGTGCTTTCTAGACATGTCCAGCCCACCTCAGTCGCATTGATTTTATGGATTTAACTATATCCGGTTTTTAAAATAATTCCTAAGCTTCCGGTTTTGTCCTTATTCGATATTGTTCGGTGTTTGGGTCCTTGACGGGGCCAAAAATTCTCCTCAGGATCCTTCTTTCAAATTGCTTCAGTAGGAGCTCATTATGTTTCGTAAGGGTCCAAGTTTCGCAGCCATAGCAGATGATCGGTTAGATCACCGTCTAATCCACCGTCTTGACAGCATTTTTGATTGCATAAGAGTCCACATCGCAATGAAGCACCTATTGCCACTACGTATTCGTGCTTTAATTTCTTCGTTCTGTCCCTGGTTGGGCGTCGAGTGATATCCATGTTAGTTTTGTCCCCATTGATGTTGAGACCCACTTTCTTACATCCTTTACTCTGACAATACTTTTACCGATCATCTGTGGCCCTTGGTTGGTGAATACTTCGTGCTGATGTTCGTCTTCTTAATAGCCATATCTAGGACTATGTTAAAAAGTAGGGGCGACAGTCCGTCTCCGTGACTGTGGTTTGAAACAAGGAGAAGGAGAAGGAGACTTGAATCGGTAATAAAACTAGAAACTCGTTAGGATGAATTTTTCAATGTGCATTTATAAATAAAGGAATATTACATGTTTACTGGAAATTGCTGGCGATGGCAAATATAGTAAGAGTGGTAATAAATAATCTAATTAAAAATACATATCCCGACAAACTCTTATAGCGAGTAAAACGTATTGGCGGTTGTTGTCGTAACCTTGCGATTAAATAACCCTGAATGGATACGACCAATTTGATCAATCCAAGTGTAATATCACATTCCGCTTATATTCTACTCTGAAACTTCTCTTTCTGTCTTTTTCTCTGCCATACCCGTCCTATATACCTGTCAAAACTAATTAGGAAATAAATCAACTGCTACCGACCTTACTTTACTATCCACCTGGCTTCTTCTTATTCTTCTTCTTCTTCTTCTCCGTCTTCTTCTGTGCACTAAAGACGTACAGTCATATGTATGTAACGTGTCCTTACCAGGTTTCGGCTGTTTTGAGTTTCGAAAACACCAAATTAATATTTAAATAAAATTATTTTTATATTTTCTTGTATTGTCGACACGCGTGAACATTATTTTTCTTCGTTGGCTGAAGATTAAGTATTACCTCAACAATATTGAAATTTTTCAATTAAGGGTGACTTTATAAAAGAATTTAACACCTAAGATTTATCACTTTAGATTTAAGATTTATCATTTGAGACAGATGGAATATGAAAATAGCATTCTCAATGTTATAAAAGCATTTAATATTTATGGTTTTATACTTAAGATTTAAGAAGATGACTTCCAACCTAGAGAATCGGTCTTAAATGGGTATAAATGAAAAATCACACCTATATGTTTCCCGCAATCGATCAAAATTAATTATGAAGTTGGGGCAGAATTCGAAAATAAAAAAAAGTTGATTCGGATTTGTACTTGTACTACTTGTAGTGGATTTGTGTTGGTATTATTACTGTAACCAGTTTGTTTATGATTTCGGCATACGGAGTATAAAAATCTTTTATCAGTCTTAAATGTCAAGTGATAAATGTTAAATGCTTAAAAGTTTTTATAAATCCACCCTAACTATTTCATTTAGTAAACGAAAGAAGATTTTAAGCCGAAGAAAGAATTAATGCTGTTTATGTATTTGACGATGAAAAAAGACGGATATGTGACTGTGAGCCTTTTGGACAAGATTAATAATACAACAGTACAAGAGTGGTGATGAATTAAATGGCTCTTACAAGAATAAAGTACAGTCGAAAAAAATTTGGTTGATTGGTGTTTCGAAAAAGAAATGGTGGATATATTATAATAAAAGATTTTTGAGCATAGTGTGTGTTTCAGTGGCAGACATTAGTCATGTAAGAAGAAGAGCGGATGGAACTGACATGTGTTTTGGATATAATGCAAATTCCTGAAGTTCTTTTCTACCGTAATTCGATCTATATTCCTTTTCGCGGTGCAACATTCCTGTCAAATATTCCATTTGCCATTTATTACGACGACAACGAGACGTGAAAATGACGTTACACATTCTTTTATTTCAATTTTTGGTAGAAATTCTTCGGGGTCGATAAAAAATATATTTACAGTGGCGTATTACGAAGTGTAGCTGATCCGCAACATCATAACATATCATAAAGAAGTTCAGGGCAATATGCAATCAGTTTGAACTTCCAAAAATGTTTAATAACTTAACAAAAAATCTTTCTTGGAACTGCAGACACATTCTTTTTCTTTTAATGCGTATCCACTAACGGATATTTGCGATAACATTTTCCATTGCTTTTCTTTTCCTTGCGGTGTGTATTAGCGACTGTATATCGTGTAGCCCTGTCCACTGTCTGATATTTCGCAACCAAGACATTTTTTTTTCTTCCGATCCCTCTACGGCCTTCGATCTTGCCTTCGATCAACAGATGCAAGAATTGATATTTCGTGTTTCGCATTATATGTCCCAAATATGCCGTTTTTCTCTTCTTAATCAATTCAAACAGTTCACGTTGTTTGTTGACACGTCTTAGAACTTCTTCGTTTGTCAGTCGGGCCGTATACAGCCACATTTCAAAAGCCTTTAATTTCTTAATTACAGTCGCCTTCAATGTCCAACCCTCCATACCGTAAAGAAGCACCGACCAAACGTAGCTCGTCATGAATCTGAGTCTTAGGTTACTCTTTCTATGGGCTTTGCGTTAAATGTTATGGTGGAATTTTCAAACATATTTAGGTTTCTAGAGACAATCAAAGCCGAATTGAAAAGAGCAGAAATGTATTCATTAAAATGTCAGCAGTTTTTAAAAGTCGAGACCTAACCATGAACACAAAACTAAGAATGTTACGCTGCTATGTGTTTTCCTTGTTACTATACGGAGTGCAGTCATGGACACTGACAGAAGCAATGACGAAAAAGATCGAAGCATTCGAGATGTGGCTCTTTAGAAGGATGCTAAGAGTATCACGGACAGATCATGTAACTAACATTGAAATCCTTAGAAGAATGTCAAAAGAAAAAGAAATCATGAATATAATTAAAACAAGAAAAATACAATATCTAGGTCACATCATGCGAAATGAAAACAGATATAATCTCTTGCAGTGCATATTACAAGGGAAAGTGAAAGGAAAGAGAAGCGCCGGAAGGAGAAGAATCTCATGGCTAAAAAATTTAAGAACTTGGTTCTCCATGACAACCACCGAGCAGCTGTAAATAAAGTTAGATTAGTCAATATGGTAGCCAACGTCTGGAACAGATAGGCACCTGAAGAAGAAGAAGAAGAAGAGACAATCATAAACTTGTTTTTTTGGTGTTGATATTTAAACCCATTGATTACCCATTTATTATATATTTTCCTTTATTTCGATGATTATTTTTCCATTCTCATTTTTTTGTATTTTATTGGTAGGCCTTAAATATTTGAACTTAAAATCCATTGTTTCGAGACCAAACAGCGCTCCGTTTATTATATTCTCCAAAAGGTGTGATACACATTTACAATGAATTAAATTCCAAGAATCGTTTTAGTTGTTTAAATAAAGCGATGGCTGAATAGGAGCGCAGCTAGTAGTAGTCTAGCAGCCAGTTATAGACATTATCTCGCCATCTTTTGTGGCACCCGTATAGTTCTGGGAAAGGACGGAAGATGGAACCAGTCTGACGTGGGATTATTGCAATAAGGTTTGTACACGCATCAATTCCCAGAAATAATTTCACAAATTGCTGCAGACTCTTCATTTACGCGCAACGGCCAGCGACGGATTCAGTCGACAATCCCAACGAACGTAAAATGTTAAAAGAAGTGCAACTCACTCCTGATGGACAGTTTTTTTAAAGCACTAAACGGTCAACAATGAAACTGTCTCGAGATACACACACAAGTTTGCTCCTTTTTGTACGGTGGTTTTGTAATTGGTGACTATGCAGTGAAAGCTACCAGAAAATAAAAAGAAAACTCTGAATGCCAGACTAGTGAGGAGAGATAAAAATACAATTTAAAATTAATATTAATATTGTTTAATAAACTCTAACTCATTCTGATTGTTTAACACTTTTTAAAGTTTGTGATTTAATCTCTAGTTTCGTGTACTACACACGCAATTTTAGTACTTAACTAAATTTGTGGACAAAATTAACAAAACAATTTGAAATTATTTATTTAATTTTTGATTCCAAAAAATTAGAAAAATGAATCGAGCAGGAAATTTAACTGAACAAAGAGGTAGTTTTATTGGATGAGGGATATTATCAAAGTAATGCTGCCAATTCATTAGGCAAAAGTCGTATGGTAAGTGACTTGAAAGAAATGGGATATTATGATAGAAGGCCAGAGCAAGGGCTGCAACGATGCATTAACGACCGAGAACGTTTTAAATAAGTTTGTATACTTAGGTTCAAAGTTTACGAGAGATGGAAAGTATGACAGTGACATTGAACGAAAGGTGTTGGCAGAAAAACAAATTAATGGGGCACTGGATAGCTTTATGAACAGCCAGAAAGTGTCAAAAAAGGCACGTCTGTCTGTGCATAAAGAAGTGTTGGTTTCTACACTTATGTATGGCAGAAGAAGCAAGAAAATAGGATTAATGCTGTGAAGATGAATAGTCTGAGAAGTATAGCCGGAGTGCCTCTGTTGGATAAAGTAAAGAATAGTGAGATAAGAGAACGCTGTGGTGTATAAGAAGATGTGGTTACAAAGATAGATAAAGAAATGTTTAGATGGTTTGGACACGTAGAAAGGATTTATGAAGAAAGTTTGACGAAACAAATTTATAAGGCGAATGTGAATGGACAAGTCGGTAGAGGTCGACCTTGGCGAACATACCTCGATCAGATCAACATTGTTTTAAAGAAAGGCCAGGTCAAGAGTACCAACAACCTACGAGTATGTATGAGAGCACTGATAAAAGTAGAGGAAGCAAAAGATGTGTGTAAGAACCGTATCCGAAGTGGAAGGAAGTGGTTTTTGCCTGCCCCTACGGGAAAAAGGCGTAACTATATGTATCACATCCTATCGATCACTTTCGGTGAATGATACAAATAGACTCAGACAGGAACAGGTTGATTCCATCAATGGAGATCTTAAAGCAATCGTCGAGTGGGGAACCAACAATCTTGATCAGTTCAACGCCCAAAAAACACAAAGCGCCACGTTTTCCAAGAAAGTGAATTCCTCAAATCATCCCATCACAATGTCCGGAAATACCTTTGAACCAAGTCCCTCCATCTCGATTTTGGGAGTCACGTTGTCCAATAATATGTCTTGGCATGACCATGTTGCAAACATCGCAAAGTCGGCAAGCCAGAGGCTAGGTTTTCTATGGAAAGCCAGAAAGTTTTTTACTCCTGATCAACGGTTGACGACGTACAAGGCTCAAATCCGACCTCTACTAGAGTATTTCTCGCACGTTTGGGGTTCAGCACCAAGGCATTCTCTTCGTCTTCTAGATTCCATTCAGAAAAGCGCCATTCGCTTGATAAACAGCTCAACTCTCACAGATACCCTTCACCATCTAGAACATAGAAGAAGAGTTGCAGACCAGTCATTGCTCTACAGATATTTTCATGGAAGATGCTCCAGAGAAATAAAAACTCTTGTACTACCATTGGCCACATTCGGCCGAAGAACTCGGCACGCTGATCAGTCTCACCCATTTACTCTCAAGATTGACACTACAAGGACCAATCTTCATCAAGAATCCTTCTTTTACAGGGCTGCTTCGGAATGGAATAAGCTTCCAAAATCAGTTTTTCCAGAGAACTATGACCTGCAACTTTTTAAAAAGTGTGTCCACAATTATTTCCTTTCTATAATCCCTTCCCCTTCTAATAGTCGCAGTGCGGGCCGTCCGCGGCCCTCACGATAGGTCTACCCTTTTTGCGACTATTTTCATTAAAAAAAAATGTATGTATGTTTATGCAAGACAACTAATCAGGCACTCAGAAGTAGTTTTGGGATTTTACAATCTTAACGCCTGACCGGTAGTGTTAAATGCATTATTGTTATAAAATTAGGTTTTTCCAGCCTAGCGAAATTTTCAAAAAAAAAACTTGGCTGCGACAAAGCTAAAAACCGAACGTAGAGAATTTGAAAGTTACGGTTCTGGTTTAACTAAAATAAAGCAAAAGACAAAGTTTCATCGATCCTTTCACTCTATAAAATACTTAAAAAATCGGAACGTAGGTCGCGGCTGGTCCCATAAACTGCCGAGCAGCAGTAGCAGAAAGTAATTATTATTCAATATAAAACACGTCTTTTAATTGGTTGTTATCTCGGCTCGTTTTCCATCTCTCTTTGAATCGTCGCTCCTTCTCGGTATAGACGATATAAGGCGAGTTTTTTTTGTAGAGGGAGCTGCTTTTTAATGTTGACTAATTAATTATAATGTAACTTTTTAATTGCGGCAAGATGGTGGCAAATTAACGAAACGAGGACTTTGTGTATCGACGACAACAAAAACTGAACTAATTTTTTACTGATTTTACTTAAATATATATTTCTTGTTCTAATTATCCTTTAATAATGACAATTAATTTTCAAACATGCGACTCGAAGGACGAACGACAATCAATTAGCGTTGAAGAAATCAGCAATCAAGAATAAATAAACATACAAAAACTCACTCGTTTTATTTCAATCTTGTTGTGATCATTTTTAAAACATAATAATAAGCTGAAGGTTGAGAACTCTGCTGTTAAATTGGTTCTCTATTCTTACACCTGGAACATACATACATACACCGCTTCCTTTCACTTGCTACAACTTCTTCTACTTTCATCAGCGCTCTCATAAGTGCTTATCGATTGTTGGTGCTCTTGACCTGGCCTTTTTGCAAAATAATGTTGATCTGATTGAGATATGTTCGCCGAAGGTCGACCTCTACCGACCTGTCCATTCACACTCGCCTTATAAATTTGTTTCGTTAATCTTCCTTCATCCATCCTTTCTACGTGTCCAAACTATCTAAGCATTCCTTTATCTATTTTTGTAATCACATCTTCTTTTACACCACAGCGTTCTATTATCTCTATATCATTAACTTCATCCAACCGAGCAACCTTTCAAAAATGAGATCGCTCTTCTGCAATAAAATCTAAATTTAAAGCTCCGCCAGAGAATGATCAAGTGCTACATATGGTGTATACTGTTGTATGGCGCCGAAGACAGAGCACAGCTTGCCAACATCAGAAGGACCTGATATGGCATCAAAAGAGGAAGAGACGTTAAGCTTTGTAATATATTCGTTTGCAAAATGCAAATTCAGTAAATAATACTATCACAAACAACAATGCTCTAGTCCAAAGTGAATCATTTATTGCATAGTAAAAACAATGCCGTCTATTTTTATTACTGTTACGAATGCTAATCATTTTTTAAGAATAATGTTAATTTTATTTAAACTGAAGGTAACGGTTGATAAAAAGAGATGCTACTTAAAGAGTATGAGTTCCATTTAATGACGCGCGCGTAAAGATTCGATTGTATCTGTTTCCTGTGTATCACATGACGCGCTTTTTCTCTAATAGACTATATTTAAACCTTTTTTTTTCGGTGACTTCTTAATCTTTTATTGCCTCCTTCGAAACCAAAATAACTTAAGTCTTATCTATTTTGAGTCTCGAGAAGTTTAGGTGTAAGTATCACATTCTTTGGTCAGTGCAGAGCAATCGGAGCATTTAAGTTTGTCTAAGACTGTGACTCATCGCGTTAATATTGTATTATGTTAATATTGTAGGGGAAAGCGGGTATTTTGCGATGTTGAAAATAATGGTCTTCCAAAACGTGTTACGCATACCCACTACCAACCGAATACTCAATAAATCATTTGATGAATTGTATCTTGCAATTTTGTCGCATTCTAATACATTTAAACGGTAAAATTTATTAATGTTTAGATTAACCTGCCCTACTCTCCCCCGATTCGAGGCACCTTTATTTATCTTCACATTAAGTGCTCAAGGTGTGAAAGAAAATGCCGTCAATGGGAAAAATATTTATCTTTATAATTTTATTAGGGTTGAACAAGACGGCGAAAGCTCCTTAAAAAGGACTCGAAAATAAAATCGATTTCGACTTTCGAACAAGAAGATCTAAACATGAAGCTAAATCAGGTGAAAATGGGGGCATATTAAATATGAAAATTTTTAATACCAAAATCGGCAAAAAGGTGCAAGTATATTCCGCAACAACGTTGCCAAAGTTACATCATCTTGTCTAATGATTCGTGACTCTGTCTGTATAAAACAAGTCCTAGATCCTTATTGTCAGACTTCGACTTGTTGAGCACAAAAAAAAAACAGTAATTTTTGTTTTCTAACATAAAATTTTTAAACATTGGCCTCTTTTTCCTAAAAAAAAGTAGTATGAGAGAGAATTTATGGGCGGTTACGACGAATACGTTTACCAGTTTCCGTTAGCTATAAAGTAAAGCAATATTTATACACGTCAACAACAAAAACGTCGTTAAAACCACCGCCCATATTTACCGTCTCTTTTGTTTGTTTTTTGTTTACTTTTTGTTTATCTCATCTATCGCCATCGATATGGTTAAAAGATTTTCAGTCGATTATTTTCATGGCCCACTGAGTATCGGCCGAACAGATGCCGAGGAACAAAAGACAATCAGCCTATTAAAGGTGGACACTGTACCAACAATTTATTGTCCCAATTAGCTAAATCGTGAAGATACGTGTTTTGGAAGGAAACGGTCCCAAAGCCGTTCGTATTTCAAATAATTTTAACGCCACGTCGTCCACGCTCTTGAAAGAAACCGTTTTTTATCCTTTTTTTTAAATAGTCTGTGAATCAGTAATCCGTTCTTGATGACAGCATTTCAAATTTTATTCCTTTCTTCATCGCATAGAGACAAATCAGCACCGAAAAGTTGGCTAAATCTCTTTGGTAATAATTAAAGTCTATGCCATCTTAAAAAATGGGTAGTTCTATTTTAAAAAATATAAAAATTTGAAATTTTAGAATAAAACTTCTCATCATTTTTTTTACAAACCCTGTATACTGAAAAAAAGTCTTCAGCATATCAGTAATGATTTTCCCACTCACCACCGCATCAAGATATTTTTTATTTGGTCTAGGAAATATGCACATAGAATTTTTAATATAAAAGTCTGCATCTCACTTATACCTATGGTAGTGAATGTTGTAATTGGCAGAACAAGCATGAAGGTTAAGTTAGGTTAGGTATCATATGAGTGGAGCGTAGGTCGCCTCTCCAATGCGACTTTTAGTTGGTCTATTGTCGCTCACCCCTAGAGGTTACAGTTCACCGCACAATCCATCCCTTCTCACGATGTTCATGGTTGTATGGGGTGAGATTTTCTTAAAATCAGTAGGTCCTAGATTGGTAAAACCAAATACGTTAAACCTTATTCTGCCCAGGCGGGGGTATGAACATAGTATATGTTCAGCAGTTTCGGCTTCTCGCAAAAAAACCGACAGCCCGTTTGTTGATTCAGACCTATCTTTCCGAGGTGGTATCTTAGACGACAGTGTGCTGTAAGCAGTCTCGTTAGAATTCGCAGGTCATTCCAGCTCCACTCCAGGATCTGCCTAGTTATTTTTCTCAAGGGTTTAGGTAGGAACGCCTTCGAGTGAGTTAACCCTGGTATATCGGACCAGTACGTGAGTATTTTCCTCTTCGCCCAGTCCAAGATAATTGTTTTGGTGGCACTTGTAGTGACTCCAAAAACTAGTTCTGGTCAAGTGAAAGCAGATTCGGCCCTCTGTTTTGCATGGGTGTTGAGTAGTCTGAGAAGTATAGCCGGAGTGACTGATGAATAAAGTAAGGAATAGTGAGATAAGGGAACGCTGTGGCGTAAATGAAGCGGACTTATCTCGACCAAAACAAAATTTTTTTGAAGAAGAAGAGTACCAGCAACTGACGAGCATGTATGGAATCACTGATGAAAGTAGAAGAAGCGAAAGACGTGTGTAAAAACCGTAGCAAGTGGTCTCTTCGTACCCCTACGGGAAAAAGGCGTGCTATATAATTATATTAACATTCGAAAACTTGATTATATAAAAGGTGTTTTATTTAAAATAACAAAGTTGCTATCTATTTCACGAATCGAAAGAACCACGTCACGTGACTGTAAATAAGAATGTAAGATGACAAATACCTTACTATGTCCTAAATTTTTAATCCTAAAAGCATGGTTTGTATTATTCTGTGAGCTGGGACTTCTGATTTCTCATTTTGACCTGTTCTGTGAAGCTGTGTGATTTTGTGACTTTACAATTTGCTGTAATTTTTTGTTTCTTCTCCTATTATTGCAGTTATAAATAGTGAACAACAATGGACCCAATATAGAACCCTGTAGCACACCTGATTTGGGTTTCAAATAGCTGGAATTGATTTCATTTTTGCATACTTTTTGTTCTCTGTTTTTAATATAACATTAAAGTAATTTAATAGCACTACTCGATAAACCCATATAATGTAATATTGCTAAAAGAAGATCATATTTCAAAGAAAACCGGAGCGGAAAATAAAAAAATATATCACGGCGAAAATGTGCTGTTCGGCCTTCAGACTATATCTTAAAAGATCCTTTCCCCGTATATTTGTGAGTCAAAATCGAGTATTATTCAAAAAAAAAATTTAAAGATTTATTCGGGCCGTTCGACCTTTCCCAATTTAAAACACAAATTAAATTGAGATAAGATTACCAACTGTATACGATTTCGGTGCTATCGAGAAAATGAAGGACTTAATTCCGGACATTTTGGAGGCTCATTTCGTCCCCTAATTAAGAGAATTTCTTATACAAATTAAATTGGACGATTTGGTTAATTATTTCTTGGCTTCTCGTATTATTATTTTTTTTTTCTTCGACAAAATGTTTGATTCGTTAGAGAGAGTCTTTGAGGAACAGAAATTATGTACCATTAGAAGACGGTGACAGTTAAAATGCTACTGTTTACACTATAAAAATGATCGGATATGGTAAAAGATCAAAAATTCGAGATTATCCCCATTTTTTCTGGTGATAAAGTTGCTTTTTTTTTAAATTTATTAAATTATTACTACATCACGAGTAATGAATTATTCAAGACGAGTGTTTATCGGGACGATTATCTAAAAAATTTAAAATTTAAAAAATTTAAATTTCTTTGCGGCGTCATGATGTCAAGGCAATCTTTTTTTTTTAAAAACAAAGTTTACGAAAAAAGTGGCCACCCTGTCGGTAATTAATGAAGAAAGCTTTGAAAATGCTTCTTCTTCTTCTTTTCTTCTTCTTCTTTTTACGTAAGGACCAAGTCCTGTATTTGCATCAATGTTTTGCCAGGGGCAGTTGGGATGCCCCTGCGTCGGACATCTATAGAGATTTTCAGATAGCCAGTTGGATCGCCAACCTTCGTAGGAAGACAGCGTCCTCAGAAGAAGAAGAAGAAGTTGGGATGCTGAAGACCAGCTTTCATACCATCTTATGGGTGGTCGTCCACGCGGCCGAGGTGTATTTGGTTTTTTCTCTTTCGCAATTTTTGCCAACCGCTCATTTGGCATTCTGTCCATTCTCTTCTACGGTTTCTTGCCCATCTTACTACAACTTGAATCTCACATATTTTCCTTATTGCTCTATTACTCTTCCGGTCGAATAACGTAGATCCCGTTATTGATCTTAGTGTTCGCATTTCTGTTGTTCTTAAAAGTCGTTTGGTTGTTGCGTTCTCCGCTCTGGATTCTATTGCGTTGTTGTTTGGGGTTTTACTTCGTCCTTTAGGTTCCTCTTACTTGTTATGTTTGCCCCTAGATATTTGAAGGACATCGCTTGTTCTACACTCTGATCGTAAATCGCTAGTTTACATCTTCTCGGTTTTCTAGATACTGTAAGGTCATTATTTTTCATGCAGAATCACCCCCTGAAGTTTGTCGCCCTTATTTACTAACACCCTGTATTAGCCGTCGGGAACGAACCGATTTTTAAGAAATCAATGAATGAATCTTTGTATACATAATTCACTGGGTGAATTCTTAAAATAGAAGATATCAGTTGAAAGTTGCAGCTCAGAATATTCGCGAAAAAATAAAAAATAATCCTTTTCTGAACAAAACTTGAACTGCTCGAATTTCACAAATTGTTGTTTATTATTTTTCTTGTGTTTCATTTGATGTATCACAAAGTAGGGGTTGCAATTTCATATTTTGGTTGGGGGATGTTAAAGCCACTTGGAAACAGCAGAATGACATTTTTAAACCTGCCCCTTGATTTAAAATGTTTTTTGTTTTTCTTACATTTACGCAAAACCAAAAGTTATTTGGACTTCAATGTTCAAACACTTTTTTATTGTAGTTTTAGAATAATGTACCCAGAATATTGCATCTTGTGGAGCAATACATTATGCAATGTTATTATGCAGTTTAATGATAGGAATATTGCGCGTCTATAGAAGGCTTATGATCCAAAGAAATTTTAAATTTGACCCAAATGATTCCGGTTGATTGAATTTGGATTTTTTTAAATTAAGATTCTTAAAACGTGACAATTTTTATTCCTTTTCAAAATTGCACACCTTTTAATTTTCAGCTGTTCTACTTTCCCATATAGAAAATCCCACTTTTCTATTTGTTTCGCTTCAAATTTTTTCTATCTCGTTAAGATATTATCAATTTGTAAAGTATTATAGAAAATATATGGCGTGAAAGTAATTTAAAAAAAAAAACCTTACGGGTTAAGTTCTTTCAACAAAGCACTTTCAAACACAATAACGAGAATCAGAACATTAATGTGGACTCTTTCTTAATAGTCCAACAATGAGGTAAACAGTTGAAGTGGTTGGTAACAAATGAAGATTAATGTTCTCGCTTATTCCCATGAGGTCCTCGAAGACCGTAGTCGGGATTCCAGCCGCCCACAAGAACGTGCGCTGGGGAGAAGTCGTAGGCAATTTAATTTACAAAAATAATTTTAATTTCATAATTTGTCAATCGGTGGTAGGGCTCATTTACATTGTTCTATAGCGACTGCCATCGAAATCATTTGAGGTTTTTATTAATCCAGCCCCTTTTCAAATGCTGGGTTTTCAATTTTTTATGGCATACGATAATGAGCAAGGCAGATGTGGGACTTGGTACGAAGGAAAAAAATTGCCCAGTTTGAAGTAGATCAGTAACAAAGCAACATTTATTTGAGTCGATGTATAATTTTGTGAGTTGAAGAATATGACTCAGATCCAGTGTCCGTTTACTCTTTTTATATCGTCGCTTTAACGTGTTGGCGGTCTTCCTCTGCTTCTTTTGTTTATTTATTTATTATTCTTAGAGACCATCTGTCGTCTTTGAATCTCGCAACATGTCCTGCCCATTTCCATTTTAGTGTCGTGATTCTCTGTATTATGTCTTGGACCTTTGTTCTTTGCAGGATATACGTATTTTTTACGCGATCTTGGGTTCGAATTCCAAGCATAGCTCTCTCCATTTTTCTCTGAGCAACCTCCAATCTATGTACGGTGTTCCTTGTCAGTGTAAGCGTTTCGGCACCGTAGGTCATTACTGGTAATAGGCATTGATTGATGACTTTTGATTTTAGGCTTATTGGTATGCTGCTTTTTAATACATCCCTTAGTCTACCGTAGAGAGCCCACCCTAGAGAGATTCTTCTTTGTAGTTTCTGCGTTTGATTGACTTATTCTAATTTCGCGACCTAGATATTTGTATTTGTCAACCACTTCAATGATTTTGTCCTCTAGAGATATAATTTCACCAAGTACCAAATTAGTCATGATTTTTGTTTTTTGATGACTTATACATAGGCCAACGTTTTTTGTTGTGTGTGTAATATACTATTTTAATTTAATAAAAATAGAAAATGAAATATGTTCGAAAATATAAATTTCTAAACCAATTGGAAGTAGATGTTGTTACGCCATTGGCGAAAGTGAATCCATTAATTTAGAATTTTTGACAATTTTTTCACTTCTCTCGCTGAGCTTTTGAGTGCCATTGTTGAATGAATCCATATACCGAATGAATGAAAACTATACGATTTCTCAGTTTTTTTATACATATATATATATATATTTCATCTTTTATCTTATTATTTTTGAGTTCATGATAATCGAGCAGCTTATTGTGGCACCGTTTGAGGTCACATAAATTATGTTTTTGTTATTTATTTCGAGACCTAAAGACCTACAATACCGGGCATTGAGATGTTTCGAAAATCGAAAAAGTCAATGAATGCCCGAATATTTACCCGCAAAATGTCATAATGATGTTAAATATTGAGGATTACAGTGGCTCGACGTTACTGCAAACAAGGTACTTTAACGTTTATCTTAACAAAGTAGCCCAGTGTTTTCCAACGTGGGGCTTACGCCCCCACAGGGAGGCAATTTGATTGTTAACAGGGGCGATTCGAAAATGGACTCGACACGAATTTAACCCTTTCGCTCCGGGCCATTTAAATGCAATGTTAGATTTTGGTGCCAAATTTAACGAAAATAGCAAATTCGTAAATAATTAGTAGGTCTAATTTCGCTTGACGAGACCAAAATATCAACTGGGTGTTTGGCGACGTCAAGTAAACTTCGGACGTTTTAAAATCTCATTATATGTTTTCAATATTTACTTACTGTGTTTCGTTTACGATTTCCTAGTGATTTCTTCCTAAAACCTATCATCTAAGTTTCTTAAGCGAACAATTCAATTTTTTAATATTAAAAATTATGTATGTTACATAGGGGGCATAAGAATTTTAGAAAGGCTAAGGTGGGGCATGGCACAAAAAATGTTGGGAAACACTGAAGTAGCCTATAAATACAATCCTAAAGAATACACAGGTTTCTATCCAAGTTCCTTTCTTCTAAGAACTATTCTTCTTCGTAGAGTTAATTCTATTTCTATTACTCAAAGGCTGCTGATTCGTCTTCCAATGTCACTATCAAACTCCAAAACTATGAATTCAACACTAATATCAGCCGAGTTTGATAGTTTTTATATTTCATCCCCATTCCACCCCTTTGGTAAGGGTGCTAACAAAATGGAAATGTCACTATGTAACTCAGCGACCCCAAAAACTAATAATTCGATACTAATGTTGGCCATTTTGATAGTTTTCGACACTAATATCGGCCATTCTCAATAGTTTTTATATTTCAGCCCGCTCCCACCCAGTAGCGTAGCCAGGAATTTATTTAGGGAGGGCCAATACTGGGATGGAATATGGAATACCCCCCAGAAAAAGCGGGGAGTCCAGGCGTAAAAAATATTGAAATTTATAACAGTACAAAATAAGCTATTTAAGTTTTCATAAACAAATCATACCAAAAATGGAAAACATTGATATCACCTGAAAGAAATAAGATCCTGAAACTGTACTAGCCATAAGGTAATAATTTAAAGGGAAATGGGTGGTAAAGATAGTAAACCTGTAAATAGAAAAAAAAGGGCCACTGCTTTGTACTTTCGACTAGGCAGACACTTCACCACGTCAACTCAGGGAGTGTATGTATATCTGTACCTACACTGCGATTTGCTCCTGCTGGAGCATGGGTTATGATAAAAATAAAAATTTAAGGATGTGCGTATTGTCCAAATTATAACTATGTGTTATTTTAATTATAGGTCTCGATGTTATTTTAAACGTATTAATATTTTCTTTTTTTGTTTCGGAGGGATACATGCCGATATCCCCCCTGGCTACGCCCCTCGTCTCACCCCTTCCGTACGCTTTCCTGCTTGGGAAATATTACTATTAAACTCAGCGTCCCCGAAGAATTGGAATTGGACACATATATCGGCGTTTTTAATAGTTTTTATTTTCCTTGCCTTTTCCACCCTTTTGTAGGGGTGCTAACAAAATTAAGAATGTCACTATCAAACTCAGCGACCTCAAAAATATGAATTTAAAACTAATATCGGCAATTTTTGATAGTTTTTTATATTTCAACCCCCTCTCGCCCCTTTCGTAGTGCTTATTGGGATAAAAAGTATCCTCTTTCTAAAATTGCAGCAATCAATACACATTTTTAAAATTTTATCGGAATCGAACTATGAATTCGTCGTAGGTGTTAATTTGTTAAAGCAAGTTATACAAGTGAATGAATTAGTGTCTTTTTTAGACATTTATTTGATGTAAAAAGGCTCATTTGAACGCCACTGTGGACCAATATGCGAAGATAGAAATATTAATTTAGTATTGAATGGGCTTTTTGGTGTAGTATAAGGGCTTACTATTGTAACCTTTTTTCAGAAACCCGGTGAAATACAATTTTAATGGGTTCCTACGAATATTTTCTATGGTACTATACTTCATATAATATATATTCCCATTCTGCTTTCAACAATACATTATACACTGTCATCTTTTATGTTTGCTTTGTAGTAGATATAGATTATATTCGCGTTGCCCATCTGGGCGACCTGATGGATGTGCGAAACACTTTACCTACTCGATTAAAAATCATTTTATCAACGTTATTAACGCGTTTCGGAAAATCTGATCCGTCAAAATGCGGTCTTGATAAAGTGTCTGTAATCTGATTATATAAATTAACTTGCTGAGAGCGAAACGGTAGCCATACCAGCGAAGACAAGTGACTTAGACCTTCTTGCCTTATCTCTAAGACGGTGCAGGACCGGGTTTACGTTTATCGACTACCTTTCGTTAACACTTTCGGTTTTGATAAATTCAGGTCACACACCAAAGGGCCAAGTTCTGTCCTGACTTGAACAACTAACGAAAATCATTTTGATTACTTCATTGTCATACAACAAAGTTTTATTTTGATCTGTTATATTTATTCCTAGGACATTTTGTATATTCTTTTTAATTGAGGTGCCACTAAAAATTTCAATTTATTGAAATGTGGGACAATTTCGATAACTGGCAACAGGGTCATAATTTTGACAGATAAATGCCAAAAGTCGTGGCAATATGTACATACCGCAATCCGTTCGTGGATATGTAAATCAATGAATAAAAGAATGGCAAAATAAATAAAATCTGACTATGCTTGTACTTAAAGCTGATAAATAATCTGAAAGTAATTACATAAATGGTTCTTTCAACATATTTATGGTGTTTAATTGCCTCTGACACACCGTGATTCTGAGTTCGGTATCAGATTGAAAGTCATTTTACTTTTTAGCAGCACTCGAACATTGTAAAAATTATTGCTTCGTGTGTTTATATATCTCCTTTGTAGGAATTGCTTCTCTCGCCTACGTCCATTAAAAACTAGCTAATTTTATTAAAAGTATCCACTGCTCATAAATACGAACCGAGTAAAAATCGTGAATACAAAAATGCATTTTTACTGATGCCATTTGAATGGGGTTATACAGAGTGGGCCAAAAGTCTGGAAACGGACAATTATCTCGTTAATTACTAGTCATAATTGTACATAATTTGGGATAAGCCTATTTTGAGATACGGAGATTCCAGATTTGATATTTGCAATGTTGTCAGATTTGCCGTTTCTCTAATATTATTAGTAACTTTGGTGTTTTAAATACATCACCCTGTATGTTCAGTCATTATTGGAATCTCCTCTTCAATGCGAGTTCAGTCATATGTAACACTTACGATTCTATGTAGTCTAGAAGGTCTTAAATAAATAAAACAGTAGCGTGGCAACGCCTAATTGTCTCGATAATTTTTTTAATACAAGCTATTTTCAACACGTTTAAACGTAAAAACAATTAAAAGATATCATTTTTAACATAATGAATACAGCATTCTGGATTTAAACAATTAAATTTCTTCAAATTCACATATTTTGCACTGTTTTATTTATTTAAGATATTTTAGACTAGGTACGTAATATCATAAGTGTTACAGATAGCTGAACTTGAATTGAATAGGAGATTCCAATAATGAATATATAGGGTGATGTATTTAAAAAACCAAAGTGACTAATAATATCGAAGAAACGGCAAATCTGCCAACATTGCAAATGTCAAATCTGGAATCTCCGTATTGTAAATTAGGCTTATCCCAAATTTTGTACAATTTGGACTACCAATTTTCGAGATAATTGTCCGTTTCCAGACTTTTGGTCCACTCTGTATAACCCCATTCAAATGGCATCAGTAAAAATGCAATTTTGTATTCATCTAGACTTTTGAACCAGTTTGTTTATATACGGGGTGGTGTTGCAATTGAAAAACGAAAATCATCGAACCTCGTGTACGCGTTACATTTGTTTGTGGTGGATAATTTTAAAAAAATTTCAACACCTGACCGTTTGCTATCCAACGTGATCAGATATATTCTCTCTGCGAGCATTAAGCATTCAGCAAGGTAGACGGATCAAGCAAGTCGATCAGGGAGCATCACACGACCGTCAATTATTTAAATAAGCAGCAACTATCCTTTTATTTATTGGTTGGGTTTCCAAGTGGAAACAATAGATTTGTCTCGGACATGCCACCGCTCAGTCATGCACCGTGTTTACGTCTCTCCGGTAGGCAATGGTGTTTGTTTAACTCGGAAAGAAAGATGCGCAGTGGAGGGTATAAATTATATATATATATTATTATTATTATATACATATTATATATTATAAATTGATCTTCGAACGTTTCTAGTATAAATTACGGTCTCAAAACAATTTAATGTCTCATCAAACGCAACATTCCCTCTTGCAATTCTCATTATTATCTGGGTTTTTTGACTTTTCAAAAAATATATAACGTCGAAACTATTGTTGGCAATTGTCCAAAGTTTATGTTGCTTGCATTAAACCAATATTTGTAGTCTCTAGTATCTACAATATGAAGCTAGATCTGGCCGAAATGATTACGATATAATTTTTAATGATATTCCCCAATGCAGAGTCAAATTTTGGCAATATTTTGACTCAGTAGCACAGATTAGGTACCGAACAGATGTGAAAGTTGAGGGAGAAAGTCTTACGGCGAGAGAGATGAACATTCAAACCAAATTAAATATCCTCGTGTGAATTTAAAGAGCTTTCGTGTGCGTTCGGGATGTTCGGACGTAAGCGTCGATCACACAGAAGCGTTATTAAATAATTTGAGCAACGATAGTGGCAACAATGCAATCAAACCCATTTAAATATCCATACATAAATCAGAAAATCCTTTGATCTTTCGCCGGGTTTCGCATCTATGCGTTAGTTAATCTGTGACAGTGGTAAGAATAATAAATTATTTTTTCTACACCCGTTTTGTAATACGCGAATTAAATAAACAACAAAAGTTAAGGAAGTTCATAAATTCGGAGATTGTGTTTTAACAAATTATACTTTTGGTCACCAAGTGTTTATGTGTTATAAACTGAATGTTTTTTCTTTTATGTAAGCGTTTGTTTGCCATTTGCGCAATACATTTACAGTTTTTATCAACAAAAACAACAATTTGAGGTTGTGTACCATTTTAATTTTAATAAAAATTAAAGTAAATACGTTACTAACCAGTATGTTTTTCTCTAATATTAATTACAGCCAAACAACGCATTTTCAATAAGGTCGTTAAAGTAGTTTTGATCTATTTGTCTTCATGATTGGGCTAAAAGCTGTCAAAATTCTTGGAGTGTCTGTGGGGGTGGTTAATGGGAATTCAAGGCTCTTTGTAGCTGGTCCCAAGCATGCTTTATGGGATTGAGGTCAGGCAATAGAGGGGGCAGTGCTAAATGCGGGATACCATGGAAGTCCAAAGCGTCTTTGACTACTCTTGCACGATGCGGTCGAGCATTATCATCTAAAAAGAGGGAAGTTGGTCCAATAGCAGCATAAAACTAACGTAAAACATTGTTAATAATTTAGTTTAATTTTGGTTACATTCAAGTTTTTCTATGTTTTTGTTAAAAAAAATAAGTTGTGGTTTGAATTGAAGTTGAATTTATCATCCTCAGTTTTCTTCCTTTTCATAATTTAAATCGAACGGCGCTACTGTTTTCGTTCTACGGTACCCACTAACGATAATAAGCTTCCAAGTCTCACCATTTATACGTATATGTATATAAAATGGACGTGCAGATTTATGTTACCATCAATAAATAATTTAATTTTATCCTTGTAAGGATTATTCAAATGTTGGTGGGATCGACAATTGTTAAGGCTAAATATCAAATGCGCTCGTTTTATTATTTTTTCAACTCGAAAGGACAGAGGATATACAGAGTACGACCAAAGGAATTTTTTACTTTATTGCCTGTCATGCAGATTATGCAACACACTAAACTTTTATAGTCCTTCCTTGTACACAACTGAAATTTTCATTGTCACGGTAGGTAAAATTTTGTAGTTTTGGGTTAAATTAAATTAGAGGATTGAAAAATACCTGCGTTTCCATTTATGAAACACCCTGTAAACGAAACTGTTTATGATTGTTTCGATAGCCAATTTTAATGTTTTAAACTTACTTTACTTTTTCGTATCCGGAATAAGTTTTTCGGCCCAGTAATGGGCCACGTCCAATGCTTCGAGTTTGCCTAGCCATAGGTCGGATTTTTGATAAAACTGTGTCTAGATTTTAATCTGTGAGATGATGGGCAGCTGGTGGCAAATAGGGAATGGCGATCATGGTTTCATTTAGGCTTATGTCGACTTTATTGACATGCGCCGATCTGGACTATACAGGACATGCGTACTCAGCTGAGGAGAAACAAAGTGCTTCGGCAGTGGTTCTGAGGACAGTTGGTTTAGCGCCCCGTTTGCTATTTGTTAGTTTCCTCAAGATGTCGTTTCTTGCGGCCACTTTGTGACGAGTCTTTTCACAGTGATGCCTATATGTAAGCGATCTATCGAGGGTTACTCCAAGATATATTGGCTTCTCTGTATGTTCAACGGTGACCCTATTCCAAACAACTTAAAGCTTTATTTTATCCTGACGTGAGCGAAGGTGGATTGCACAAATCTGAGTTTTAAGAGGGTTGGATTTAAGCTAACATAGTGGCTAGAGTGCCTTCCAGCTTTGGGTCTACCTCTTCAAAGGTCTTTCACTGCGCTGTAACACCAGCGTCATCTGCTTATAGAAAAAGTGTCGTGTCTTTAGGTGTGGGTTGATCGTTTGTGTATGTGTTAAATAAGATCGGCGCAAGGACGCTTCCCTGGACAAGACCATTTTTTTGATTCCTCCATCGACTTTTTTTTCCCGAATGTTTAAAAGTCACAATTGCTTTATAATTTATTCCAGTCATTGTAATTCGCCATCAGTTATCGATTTCCTTAATTATTACTTTTAGTTAATTACATATACTTAGTCATTATACCCTTGAATATTAAATGGGTTTATTAAAAAACAAAATGCCATTGTTTCCCATTCGGTTAATTTATTATGTAGCAAAGATGCGACGTTGGTGAAAACGACAGTACAGTAGCTGTGATTTTGCACGGCATTTAGTTTTTTTTTATCTTCCAATGTTAAATAGGAATCGAAGCGTCTTCAAATAATTTTCGCTGTCAATAATTGTATTAAAAAAAGTTTCACTGTTATTTTTTTATCATCATCTAAAGGTAGTAGCAAAATAAATTATAGTTTAAAAAAACTAATAAACACGCTTTTAAAGATTAATCAAACTAAAAAGTAAAAAATAATTCCTAACATAGGAATAAAATTACTGACGACAAAATTGTTTGTCATTGTTTTAAAAGCGTGGGGTGTTTTCATTCGGAAAAGTAAAGTTAGTTTAAAAATGTCATACAGAGCACTTCACTTTATTCTTATTTTTATTCCCTCCATCTCGATCTTGGCATGACCATGTTGCTAACATCGCAAAGTCAGCAAGCCAGAGGCAAGGTTTTCTGTCGAAAGCTAGAAAAATTTTTACTCCCGATCAACTGTTGATGACGTACAAGGCTCAAATCCGACCTCTACTGGAGTATTGCTCGTACATATGGGGCTCAGCACCAAGGGATTCTCTTCGTCTCCTAAATTCCATTCAGAAAAGAACCATTCGATTGATAAACAGCCTAACTCTCGCAGATAACCTTCACCCACTAGAACATAGAAGAAGGGTTGCAGACCAGACATTACTTTACAGATATTTCCATGGCAGATGCTTCAGAGAAATAAAAACTCTTATACCTCCACTTGCCACATTCGGCCGAAGAACTCGGCACGCGGATCAGTCTCACCCATTTACTCTCAAGATTGGACCAATCTCCATAAAGAATCCTTTTTTTACAGGGCTGCTACGGAATGGAACAAGCTTCCAAAATCAGTTTCCCAGAGAACTACGACCTGCAATTTTTCAAAAAGCGGGTCCAAAATCATTTCCTTTCTATAATCCCTTCCCCTTCTAATAGTCGCAGTGCGGGAAGTCCGCGGCCCACACGATAGGTCTACCCTTTTTGCGACTACTTTCAGTAAAAAAAAATTATTTTTTACTTTTTACTATGATTAACTTTAAAAGCGTGTTTTTTAGTTTTTTTAAAGTGTAATCTATTAAAAAATTAACACTATACTTTTATGCAACACAAAATACAAACCACCATTTCTTCAAATTGCTAGTGGCGCCATCTTCTAGGTAATAGACAAACTACTTATTTTGGAAAGGAGAAAACTGTTGCGCATAGGTAGTTCACGCACTAGTTCTATTTTTTTTACTCTCATGCAAAGGATCCCTGAAGAAATTTATGAATCCTGGCGAAACTAATCAGGGTATTTTTATCGAATTATTATATTGTCGTCGGCCTTTGACAAGTGTGCGAAGTTTGAATCAAATCCGATCGCTTAAAGTAGTGCAAAATCGAGGCCAAAGAGTCAGTTACAAACATACAGGTGAAACTAATATAAGCGTGTTAATAAATGATAGTTTTGTGTTGCTATTTTTTATTTTCACGTAATCACAGTTATGCATCTGCGTTTTTAGCCCCAACCTTACGTTCGGGCAATTCAAATTTTAAAAGTCCTTTGGAATGAAAAATGTTTTTGAATGCTACTTCAAGGTTCACAAAGGTGGCGCTAATTACAATAATACAATAAATCTAAAGTTTATTCGCAGTTTTAAAAACGGAAACGCACAAAGGTTACGGTTAATAATTGACTATTAAATGTCGTGTTATATGCGTAGGTAATTGATAATTTCTTTGAATCCTAAATATCTTATGCAGGTGTGACCTTTCGTGAAATAAATTATCATTTCGTTATTGTGTCCGATATTAATTTTCAAAAACGAAAACGGGTCGTAAAATAAACATGTTTCGTTATCTTTGATTTTAAAAGGGGTATAATGAAGGATGCCATAAATTAAGTAAACGAAAATATTAAGTCTAATTTAAAATCCTTTTTACAATCCTAACTTTAAAACCACAGTTATTTTTTATTTCGTTTAAATTTATATTATATATATCGGCTTACAGCGTTCTACGACGCCTTCCGACTCCTAACCGCCATTCATCTCTATCTTGCCATAAGTTCTCCGGCAAGTCTCTTTCTTTCATCTTTTTGTCAATGCCCTCTCTCTAGCTTCTTCTTCGTCTTTCTCTTTCTCTCTTCCCTTGGGGTGTCCATGTCAAAATTTGTTTTGGTAACCTATCGTCTGACATTATTTGGACGTGGCCATAATAACTGTTTTGTTCTTAAATCATCAACAATCGTGTGTCTGGCACCCATTATATCTCTTATTCTGTCGTTGTGTATCCTGTCTCTTCTTGATTTACCCGCAGATCTCCTCCAGAAGTCCATCTCAGTTGTTATTAGCATTTTTTCTGTAGACTGTTTTATTTGCCATGTTTCACTACCGTAGGTTATAATGCTTTTAAGGATGGTATTATATATTCTTTGTTTATTAGCTTTCGATATAGTTTGATCCCATAAGATTCCGTTCATCATAGAGATAACTTTTCTGCCTTGTGTGTTTCGTTCTTTGATTGCTGTGTCGAGTAGCCCATCGTGTATTATCCTCATTCCTAAGTATTTATATTCCTAGCAGTGTTTAATCTTTGTTTCATCATCCATGTCAATGTCTTGTGCTAGACCACCAATGCACATGCACTCTGTTTTTTTATGTTGACTTCGAGGCCCCATTTCTTGTACTCTTCTATAAGTTTTCGAGTCATAAAGCTTAAATCATCGTTGTCGGCGGAATATAGGGTGTATAGGGTATTATTATTATTGAGAGGTATTACTATACCATTGCATTTCCGTTTCCATACTTTGAGGGCCTGTTCTAAATAAATTTTAAAAAGTGTCGGCGAAAGACGGCATCCCTGTTTTAAACCTTTTGTAATAGTGAACCTATTGGAGATATTTTGTCCTATTTTAATTCTTGTTTCGTTCTTGTCATAGATTTTTTGGACTGCTTTTATCAATCCATTTGCGATGTTCGTTTGTTCTAGAGTTTTCCACAATTTTGTGAGAGGTACACTGTCATATGCTTTCTGTAGGTCCACATACAACAGATGAATTTCTTGCTTGATTGCGGTTTTTTTCTCGATCAGTTGTGTAACACAGTATAGATGGTCTACTGTGGACCGACCGGCTCTAAATCCAGCTTGTTCTTCCGTCTCTAAATCTTTATACTCGCTTTCGATTTTGTTCTTTAAATTTATATTACAGTGGGTTTATACAGCAAATAAGGTAAAGTAAGAAATAAAATAAAAAAGTTGAACATACCTAAATCAATGGTAACGTTTATACACCTACTGAAATAAAATAAGAAGTAAGAAATAAGGTTAGAGTTGACCAACTTTCAACTCTTACCTTATTTTATTAAAAAATGAATGTTCGCATGACTAGACAAATTGTTTTGTGTTAGAAACACTCTGTTTGTGCTGTTCTATGCTATACTGACCTTCATCTTTCTTTTAAATTTTGTTCTAACCTAAAAGTTTTTGTATTTTCATCAATTTTTTTGATTAAATTATAGTTTCGAATTAAAATCTTAATACAGAGTAATTGTTTTATATATTTTCGAAGTACAGAACACAAATTAAGAATGAAATTGGCAATAAAAACGAACGTCATTGTCAAAAAGGCGTGATTTCATTCGTCGATTCTTAATCCTTATTTAATTTAGTTTATCTGTATAAACAGGTCAATTTTCGCCTTATTTCTTAACTTATTTTTTATTTTACCTTATTTGCTGTATAAACACCCACAGTTAAAGCTGATAAATGACAGTTTAGGTGAAATTTTCACATCCAATTCGACTTGGGGTTTGGCTCTAAAAATACTAGTACGCCTAGGGAGACGTATGAAACAAATTTTTGTTTCGTATTTAACAGAAATGAAGTCACAAAACTAATCATTTCTAAAAAGGGGAAGAAAAGAAGTAACAGCTGTCAAACGGTTATATTTTATTGTGCGTTAGACAATTCCGAACAGGGTAGGAAACTTTTAAAATGAAATGTTACAACTTCTATTACTTTTTAGCTAATTTTACTTCTTATATAACTATTTTCATCTATAAATTAATAATTTTCTTTCTGTGCATACCATGTAGCGGTCATACAGACAGGGTACGCACAGACGACGTGACAAAACTTTTGCATTTTTGAATCCTCAAAATTCCGACGACTAATTTCACTGAAGACCTTTTTAATACCAAGTTTTGGATTTTTTAAGAAAGCACGTATACTATCCTAAGTTTTACGACCCTAAGTTCTGTTCCTTTTCAATAACACAGGCATACGAGCCCAACCTTTATGACCAGAAACTTTTTTCCTTTTCAGCTACTCACGTACAGTAGCAATGTTAATCTGTATAACACTTAAACTCCTTTCCACCAAGTTAAGCATTCTCTAGGATCCGTCATAAAACCAACGACCTGGGGGATGAAGATAAAAAAGACGAAAAGAGGTACATCAAGTCAGTCAGTTTCCGACGGTAAGTCTCTCAACGGCCTCCATCACAGTCTCTTAACGAACTCCAATAGTCTCTCGACGAACTTCGACACTGACGCACATCGCCTCACTTGCCAACTTTTTCTTTCGTTTCAATAAATACACTTGGTAAACAGCAATTTAAATTGTTCATCATTTCCCTAACACTCATCACACACAATATTTCCCAAAGTTATTACCCAAACCTATATTTTCCAATTACTTTGCATTTATTCGTGTACAATGATTTTCAGTACTCATTCTTCTGGATGGTAATAATGGCATAACCATTAATATATCTTCGTATAAATAAACAAACGTCAGTTGCTCCTTAACAAGCCTAAGTTATACAAATTTAATTATTGACATCAATCAATGAATCGAACAACAAATAAATTTTGTTGAAGGTTAATATACAGATACTTGTTTGTACTGAATAATTGAAATGTTTCTGCTGCATTTTTTAATCTTTCTTTGATTTTATTTTCTGTGAGTTTGTTATTTGCTTTGAATATTGTATAACCCGCATCAATGCTTCCTTTTTGACAGAGGTGTAAGGCTTTAAATTATAGTAAGAAGAGCTCAAAACTCATAAATATTGGAAAAAATATAAAAAATGCTACATGTTAGTTAACAATTCTATAATCAATAGAAAATTAGGGTCTTTTCTAATACGTCCCCGCTTTCTTAATTTCTTTTCTATACTCAACGTTTGGACCGATTTTAATGAATATTTCTGCCAATTTTAGATTAGCCCGGCGATTGATCGTGTGAAGTTTGGTAGCAATCCCGCATTTTCAATTTTTTTATAGCCACCATTTATTCATTATTACTGAACTTTTTCAATTCATTATTACTGAATGTGAATCTAACTTATTTAATTGATTTGTCAAATTTAACAATAATGATTATTTACAAGAAAGCGAATGCTGTCATTAGACTCCATGAAGATACTTCAAAATGAAGCGAAGTGTGTGGCAGGGTGATGTCATCTCTCCTAAATTATTCGCTAACCTTTTGGAGTACATGTTTAAGCGTACTAAGATCGAAAACTTTGGTATTAACATCAATGGCAAGAAAATGAGCAGATGGTCAGACGATCTGAAGCGCATTCACACGAACTGCATGGATAAATGCAGGACGGGATAGAGAGAGATGGAAATATTTACGGGAGGCTTATGTCCAGCAGTGGACGACTATATAGCTGTTTGATAATGATCATGATGATCCACATCTATACCACATCTTCTTTCACACCAAAGCGTTCACTTATCTCACTATTCCTTACTTTAGAATATAATGGACAATACAACGGATAGTATTATTTACACATGTTTTATAGAACAGTGTCATGGAAATTTGGGGAATTTTTCCTCGTGAAATGGGTGACACTTTTTTTGGTTATACCTATTACGATTTGACAATTGTCAAAAATATATCGTTGCCATTTTATCAGAAATATATCAAACGTTAATTTTTGTGTTAGTGTTACCGGTAAAATTTATTATTCATAGAATGAACGAGTTAGCATTTTCATTCATTATATACATTACTAATTAACGATCGTTTGTTTTCGTCTTAATTCCGTTTTTCTTGTGCAAAAATTAAGACCACCCAATCTAGCAAGCCGTGAGAGTAAAAAAAGTCGACAGTCTAATTACTGGCTAATTACCAAACAAAGTAAAATCCGAAAAAAAAATATATGACGGGACAAAACAAAAGAAGTGTCTTCTGAGCGAAAGAGAGAGAGAGAGTCAGTCTCATTCTTTCGTCGTTTGTCGCTTAATGTTCAACTTCCTTTCTGGACAGATGAGGTAAGACTAATTAAGTGATAGGATAAATTAAATTTAAAACAATTCTTTACTAAATTTAATTTTTTTTTTAAATTACCTTTATTATAAGTTCATTTAAATGCAACCTTTTGGTACAATTTGATGATAAAATCACTATTTTGTACACTTTATTTGTCGTTCCTATTTAGTAGGTACTTAAAAAATAGCCTTAAAATATGTTACTACATTATTAAATAAAATGAAATAAATAAAATAACGTAATGTTGTCAAATCAATGGTATTGTGACACCCTGTATACAAGTTCAGCTACGTAATAACTAATTTTCATAGTGGCTGTTTGGCACTGCTTGACAGCTCTTAAATATGAAAAATGATCGCAACAACTATAAAAAATCTACCCATTTTACATCTCAAACGATTAAACGAGAGTGTGGTTTGTACGAATGGTGTTACTAAAAATATTTCAAAGAGCACATGTGTCTCAGAAAACACTAATATGCCAACGCTTAAAGATCATTAGTGAGTCTTTAGTTAATAGCGGAACACCGCCACACGTCAAAATAACGTATTAATCAGCGCAACTGATACGTTTCTCTTTTTCTTAAGACTACCACTTTCTACGCACAAAATGTCTTATTTTAAAAGTGTTTTTAATCGAGAAACACTGTTAGAGCGTATAAATAAAACCCCTTAAAAATATATAACCCACCTATTCCATATGCATGATACATTTCGAATCTTTTCTAATACGTCACCGCATTTTCAATTGCTTTTTATGGTCAACGGCTGGACCGATTTTGATGAAAATTTCAGCTAATCTTTAGATTAGCCCGGCAAATGATCGTGTAAAGTTTGGTAGCAACCCCGCCAAAGAACATAGTTTCTTAATTAACTATAGCCAAACAAGAATCGCTACTACTAATTTACTTGCTTTATTTATATTTTTATACCTATCTGCGGCGTCATCTATTACATTAAGGGTGAACTTCTAGCATTTCGTTAAAACTATGTAAAGAATTCTAACCAAAAAAGAAAATCTAGATTGCAGCAATTAATATTTAAAACTCTTATTTTAAGGACTAATAAAGTAATTGAAAAAACTCCAATACTTCATGTTTAATATTTCGTAAAATACAATTAAGTATTCCATAATTAACACGTGGTAAAAGAGATTTTTCTTAATGCAACAGAAGATCGATAGATGTCGCTATTTTAAAAGGAAAAATTCTATTCCAAAATGTGGACTTATATGAGCTAAATTGCATAAATATTTTTAGGGGATTTATTATTTTAATGGTAGGTATTAAGTACATGTCATATTTAAATTAAACGGTCTGAAGTTCAAATATTTCCGCTAAATAGTGACAGCTGTCATTCATTTCAACACAAGTATTGTTAATGACGTTTGTCAGTTTGCGAGGTTCTACAAAAAATATCCTTTTAACATTTAATTTCTGGTGCTTGCATTGCAATGAAATGTCGTTCCGTGGAAGAGTTCTAGGAATTGTGGAAATATTTTTAAGAGTGCCACCTTTATTTGTAATCGACGAGATATTGAAAATTGGACTTGTAGATATAACGGGGCTATCACATCATGACTTATCAAATAATAGTGATGAAAAATATGCAAGAATTGAAAACGAATTTAGTAATGTTACAAGGAGTGAACCATATGATCCACTGGTTTATAGATTCATCTTAATGTCTGTTATCAGGCTGGTAATAAGCACATTTGGTTAGTATTAATCATTATTGTAGTGTTGTTTTTGCTTGTAGCTCCATGAACAACTGTCAAAACTTTCTGGTCTGGTATGGCCAACTATTTTTAAAGAATATTTTGACATTGAATCAAGTCTTAATTTAGCTCTTTACTTGCGTTATGTACTTGGTTAACTTTTATTTGTTGATGTAATACCTTTAATCAACTATTCTTGGATTATTTATTGTTTACCTCTACTATTAATATTTGTCCTTTTAGAGACTGATTCTTGTTTTTAAAATCCAAAGTATATAATTTTCATACTCTTTATGCCAAAAACATAAATGTTTTGTTATCTTATTGCCTTTAATTGTTTCCTGTACTGTCAAGGTGCATCTTTTTAATTTTCCTAAAATGTTTTGCAATTAAAGAAAACATGTGCTTTAGAAGATGTGTGTATGGGATAACATTTTTGTAGTAAAAAGGAGAACATTTTTACATTCATGGGGACTACTATGCTAGGGTCTTTTTGTTTACACTCTTGAAATTATTCAAAAAATATATTACTAGTGTAAATAAGTTGGCCTAAGCTGTAGGAATTATCTGGAAAATAACATATGGTTCTGTTATATATTTTTTATGGAACTTTTTGTTTAGATTTAGATTCATTTCATTTAATAAGGTTTCTAAAACGTTAATTAAATTTACAAATTCTTGAAATACACTTTAACTTTGCCAGTTAAAATTATTTTTTTGTTAAAATAAGTAAGATCTATATTTATATAATGTGTATTTGTAAACCTTTTAGGTATTACTTTAGCTTAAAGAAGTACCTATACGCAATAATGTAATATTTTTATAGTATTTGCTGAAATTTCCATTGGCAAGTATTTGTGCAAATGGTTATAATAGAGGCACATACATTTGATAGTAAATTTGAATTACTGTTTATTTTATACAAAATCAACAATTTTATCTAAAACTGCTTAACTTTATGCCAACTTTGTATGCAAATTGTAAACTCTTACTTATTTAAAAAACTTCTATAAAAAAATAATTCATTTCTGACAAATATCTGTTCTTAAATTGCATTAGTTTGTAATATGACCCATGTATAAAAGTGAGTGATAACATTAAAATATTAAGAACATGCTTTTTTGAACTTTTTTTTCTAATTATAAATCTTATTTCTTGTCACAGCTTTTTTTATAATCAGTATGCATGAATAATAAAACTACCATTTCATTTTGTTGCATTTGGATTATTTATTACAATAATTAAAGAACATTTTAAAAGCATTTAATTACTACAAAAATTGTTTTTTTTACTTATTGATATTTGCTTTTTTTATGTTCAGCCCATTTAACATCATCATTTGGAACATCAAATTGAGAGATAACTTAAAATTAATTAATTACTGCATATTATGTTTCTATCGTGAACTACTAGCATAAATATAAAATTACCTATTAAATTATTTTTATTTATTTTTGACCTTCAGTGTGATTACCATTTTTAGTCATGTTTCTTTTCTTTACCAAGAGAATTAAAACTGGTTTATTTATGATAATGATGTATTTTTAATTATTTTAAATTAGATTAAATGGAGGGCATTGATACATATTAAGTACTTTTAAAAGGATGTTAAGTATTGTTTCTAAATTGATGCTTGGTTGAGAAAATCGAAGTGTATTAAATCCTTTAAATGTTACACTTGAATTTTTAAATTCAAACATACCAGATCAATATTTTTCTGTAAATAGTATTGTGTTAACTAATTTTAAATACTTTTCAAAGGATGTTAAGTTATTGTTTCTAAATTGAAACGTAACTAAAGAGAGGCAAAAAAATTCCTGCTCCATAAATATTTTCCTTTTTTTTAAAAAATATCAATAAATGTAAATTCTTGTTCTCGAGTCAGTTAGAAATCATTGACACCTAAACAAGAAATTTTTATTTAGTTATATGTATAATGTATTTACATTACATTTTATAACATAATACCTTAATTTACTTCCTTAAAAATAGTTATTTAAATTTATTTTATCTTAACTGCAGACAGTATAATTATTTTTTATTGTGGTTATCATCAAAGGGATGAAAATAAATGTAAGCAAAACGAAAGTAATGGTTTTTGAAAGAGATGAAAGCATGATAAACTGCGAGGTGCTAATTAAGGGAGAAAGAGTGGAACAAGTAAATGAGTTTGTATACTTGAGTTCAAAGTTTATGAGAGATGAAAAGTATGACAGTGACATTGAGCGAGGGGTGTTGGCAGGAAAACAAATGAATAGGGCACTGTATAGCTTTATGAACAGCCAGAAAGTGTCAAAAAAGGCTCGTCTGGCTGTGCATAGAGGAGTGTTGGTTCCTACACTTATTTATGGTAGTGAATGTTGGGTTTGGCAAAAGAAGCACAAAAATAGGATTAATGCTGTGGAGATGAGTAGTCTGAGAAGTATAGTCAGAGTGACTTGGTTGGATAAAAGAAAGAATAGTGAGATAAGGTTACACTTTGGTCTAAAACAAGATGTGGTTACAAAGATAGATAAAGGAATGCTTGGATGGTTTGTAGTAGAAAGGATGGATAAAGGAAGATTGACGAAACAAATTTATAAGGTGAGTGTGAATGAACAAGTCTGTAGAGGTGGACCACGGCGAAGATATCTCGATCAGATCAACATTGTTTTGAAGAAAGACCAGATCAAAAGTATCAACAATCGGCGAGCATGTATGAGAGCACTGATAAAAGTAGATGAAGCAAAAGATGTGTGTTAGAACCGTAGCAAGTGGGGAGAGAAGTGGTCTCTGCCTACCCCTACGGGAAAAAGGCGTGACTATATGTATGTATGTTTATTGTAATCATTGTTTTTTTTTATAATCAGATTTAAAAGCATGTATTTCTCCGTTGTAAACATTTTGAGAATACTCTGTTAATAGCTGTTTTGTAAACAATATGGTCATCATTTAAAATTGCAATTTTTTTAAAAATTTGCATTTTAAGCTTATTTAAAAACATTTTTATTTAAACTTTTAAATATGATCATGCTTTTGTTATTATGCTTTTATTTGTTATTAACCTTAAAATTTTGTAAGATAGTAATAGGTACCAAATAAGGTACAAATTGACTGTTGGTTTTGCTGTGTAGAAGATGAAGCTGCTGAGCACATACCTACTATGTCCATATCTTTTATTAATAAATTTATTCAAGTGTTGTATTTCCTGAGAATCTAATATTTTACTTTTTGTGTTGTTTTAGGTTGCGTTATTGCGATATGCATGTTTATACTAAGTACAAAGCATCTGATGGTAGTCTACATGTATCTCATGTCCGTCGGCCTGATCATCGTTTCCTATTGGACAAATGTTAGCACTATTAATTCGGCTCTAAACTTGAACATCTTCGAAAACACAACACTCAACATAATCAGCGTGCTGTCCCTCAACTTGGAACAGTTAATACAATACAAACTGTATTTTCTGGTTATCGCGCAAAATTATTTCTTTCAAGTTTTGCTATCCGTTATATTTACTAACATACATTTGGGGCCCAGGAATCCCCTGTTGCAGAAACTGTTACCGGTCGCTTTTCTGATACCCTCTGTACTCGTCGTGCTACCAACACCGCCGATATTGCTGAATCACATACCGATTATAGCAGCTCTGGTTCCATTGGCACTGGTCAAGTTTGTGCTGTGCACGTCCATCATGCAGATAGTTCATTCTGTTCACTCGGGCTATCTCCAAGCCAAAAATTTCGTATCAAACTTTGGAATGTCGGCGCTCGTCGAATCCGAATGGTTGCGTTTGAACGTGCCCGAAGTATTGAGAACATTCTGGATGCTCAGAGTAATCGAACACACTTTCATATTCTTTTTATCTGGATATTGGGAAGTTATTGACGGTAATTCTCCATACTTCAGACTCATGAAGTACGTCATGGTAACTGGATGCGATACTTTAACCGCTGTACTCGGAATTACGAGCATAGTCTCTTACATATGCAATTTTATCGGAAAATTCTTCCAATGGGTCCTTCTAACTGACGACGAGAACGACAGAAACTTCGGTACAGTCTCGGCCATAGTATTCTACATATTGGCACTGCAAACTGGACTGACCGGATTGGATCCTGAAGTTCGATTCGTGAGATTATGCAGAAACTTCTGTTTACTATTTACCGCTCTCTTGCATTTCACTCACAACGTTGTGAATCCGTTGTTGATGAGTTTAAGCGCGTCTCACAACCCCTCCGTTAAGAAACACGTGCACGCTCTACTCGTATGCGGGGTGCTGGTAATTTTGCCGAATCTTCTCATGTACTTTTTGTGGAGGACCCAGGAAATGTCCACCTGGTTATTGGCGGTGACTGCCTTCAGCATAGAAGTGATAGTTAAAGTTCTCGTATCGCTGACGATATACACGTTGTTTCTGCTCGACGCCAGGAGGGAGACGTTCTGGGAGAAGCTCGACGATTATATTTATTACATAAGAGCGTTCGGTAACACTATAGAGTTCTGTTTTGGCATATTTTTATTCGTCAACGGAGCATGGATACTGATGTTCGAAAGCGGCAGCGCCATAAGGGCTGCCATGATGTGCATACACGCCTATTTCAATATTTGGTGCGACGCCAAGGCAGGCTGGTCAGTTTTTATGAAACGCAGAACGGCCGTCAATAAAATCGAGTCTCTACCCGAAGCCGATAAGGAACAGTTGAGATTGCTCAACGACGTGTGTGCCATATGTTATCAAGAGATGCAGAGTGCCAAAATAACCAGATGCAAGCACTTCTTTCACGGGATATGTCTGCGAAAATGGCTATACGTACAAGATAGATGTCCCCTATGTCACGAGATACTGCACGCCATCGATTCCGACGACAAATTAGAAAATAACCGACAACCCGTTCATCCGAACGAAGAAAATAGGTGATAGGTTTTACAAATTGTGATATAGGTTATAAACGTTTGAATGAGCTGCTTGGGTTGAGGACTGTGAACCATGTGACACGAGCCGCGTTTTTTATTGGCTGTTAATTCACTTTGAGAAAAGAGGTATATTTAGTACTAAAATACTATTATAATTATCTAAAGACTTAATTAATTGTGCGTTTTGTTTTTAAGATGTCGGTAGTTTCGGTACAGCTTTTATAAAATGGTTTTAATGACACATACACACACACACACACACACACACACACACACAAAAACTGACGTTCGCTTTGTACAATCGTTCTAGTATCCCAAAATTGTTTGATCGAAGTAGGTAAACGATGAGTTAAACTTTGTATACTTCTGAAGGACCGATGACAACACAATAATTTTATAAATTTTTTTTAAGATCGTGGCCAGGATCAGTTATATTTTAAAAAGTGTTTTATATGGATTAAAAATGGCTAATATCCTCCGTGAATTCAATTTAAATAGACTGACATGAGAAGTAAAAATTTGATGGCGACGCTTAAACTACTCTCCAACAGATGTCGCTAACGCATATCACCATTTTATAGCCTAGTAATATTAATACCTCCTCTCGTTACAATTAATACCGAAATGAAGATCATCGATAAATAGCAATAATTTAAAAAAAACTTTTTAAGGAAATGAACTAAAAAATAAAAAACAATAATTTATACAAAATAATTTTACAATAAAAAGCGTTGGGTGCTTTTCATGATGTTAACGTTTTCTTCTTAGAGACTTTACTTTTACCAATATCTGTTTATTATTAAATATATTAATTGATATAGCGCACCCCACGCTTTTAATTGTGAAACTATTTTTTATTAATTATTATTTTTTTAAATCGGTTTTTTTATAGAACGTGTAGTCTTTGTTTTTTTAAACTTTTATTTATTAATTTACATGATTATTTAAACGATAAGTCAGCATTGTACAATTTTATATAAGTTATATTTATAAAAGTCAAATATTTTATTTCCGCATGCGAATATTATTTCACTATTGATTTCATAAATGGCGTTACCATTACAAAAAAGTCGTATATGGAATAGATGAAAAAAAAAATAAAATAAAAACTGTACCGAAAATTGCTGGTTTAATGCGGGTTAATGGGTTTAAAAATACACATATGGAAACATTCTAAATATATTCTATTCTGAACTGGAAATTAAATTAAAGATTTGCAGGTAATACATTAAAACAATTTTTTTTTGAAAAAGTTTCTTTAAACTGCTAAAGAAAACATATTTTTTCAACTTTATAAATAAATTAAATTTATAATTGGTGTGTCCTTGATTATTTATAACAGCTTTACATCGTCTTTGCATGGATAGAACCAAGTTATCTATTTCTGTTAAAGTATAGCTGTTTGTGTGATTGTTGGCGGTTCTGAAAATTCCTGCCACCTCTTAAATCTCTTGGTTGAAGCAAGTCATATGCATGCTCTATTGGTTTCAAGTCCGGTGATTGCACAGGCCTAGACAAAGCTTCGATACTGTTAGGAAAAAGCTAGCTACTATTGCTGCAATATGTGGTCGTGCATTCTCATGCATCAGTACGAAAAATTTTCCTATGGCTGCGGCATATGAAAGCACAATTTGTCGGAAGTATTTCACCAATGTACTCTCATTTGCATCCAAAAAAATTTACAACAAAACGAGATCCTGTTTTTTCTGCAATCGTGCTTCATTGCCTGCTACTCTTCACAATCTCGCAGTCCCTGGAGTCAGGATGTATTCCAAATATTAGCTCGTCTAAAAAACATTGGACATTTTGCCATAACACAGCCCGAGCTAAACGAGCAGCGCGATTGCCTCTCGTTAAAGACTGACATCTCACCGGTCTTCTCAATCTTAAATGAGCTTCGTGCAAACCATTTATGATGGTTCTGGAAAACACTTGTGTTTCATGTGTTTGCAATAGCCACATTAATAACTCAGGTGCAGTTATGGTTTCTCCAGTTTCTACATAATGGGCATTAAAGAAGGAAATTACGCTTTGAGGTGTGTCAAATGCTCGCGCTACCTCTGTTTGTCGATCGCAATTTTCTAGCATGCCAATGACTCTCTCTACACTTGTTTGAAGTTTAAACGGTATGTTTAATTCAAAAATTCATGCTATACTCTTTGAACTTAAATCTTTACTCATACACAGTAAAGAACAATAAAAAAACGTCAGAAAATACAGTGACCTATAATGTGGCTTTAACAAAACAGTATATTTAATGAACCAACTATTTAAATAAGTATTAATTAAATTAATATTTTTAGTTTATTTCCATGTGTTTAGTTTTAGTGGCGTTGTTTGTTTTTCTTTCTTTTTTTGAATATTTTGTTTTGTTTTCCCGTTGTATGTTGTGCTACGTTGTTTGAAAAGGTAATATTTACTACAAGAATATATATATCCTATAAAATATGTTTATATATATTTTTAAAAACGAAAAATAACTTATCACGTCGATATGTTCTTTATACAATAATGTATGTTTTCTATGTATTATAGAGTAAGACGTATTCTTGTGTACCAAATTATTGTAAAGGTGTAAGGTAGTGCCATTTAAAATTTTTAAAAATTGAATCGGTTTACTTTCTTTTTTTTCATTTATTTTCATTTATTACACAGAAAAATGTATATCAATATATTGTAAAGCATTGATTGGACAGAAAAGGAAGGAAAACTTGGTGATTTTTTATAAACGCATTCCATATTTAATATTTAACGAAAAATCAAAATTTGCTTTTACCATTAAACATTTACCGGGAAAGTGTAACTTTATAATAACTTGTTATACAGTGTGTCTACTTAAGTTCGCAGCATAACAACTTTACCTTTTTTTTTAACCTCTGTGTTGCAGCATTTTGATTATTATTGTCTTTACAGTACTATTATTTTAGTAATTACGTAATAACATTAATTACAAAGAAATTGTATGTTATAGCTTTTCCATCAATTTACTAATGCTCCCTTTTTTTACGTCAGGGCTTCTAACATACTGGCCGTGGGTCGTATACTATTTTTCTTGATCCCCAGATTTTTTTGTTTCACTTCCAACAATTAATTTTGCTTCTTCGTCAAAATTTCCAAGCACTTCCTCTTCGTCTATGGAGCCATTGAAGGAGTCTTCCATTTTTATTGCCTGTGATTTCGTTTCGTTTTATTTTTCACTAACAAAAATGTAGTTGTGAGACGATATAAGACGTTGAGAAGAATGAATACACAAGCGCTGTACTGCCGTCGTACCCACCCATGCAAAGTAGCTTACTCTGGTGAGAGCGCGCGGAAAAAGCCCACTTTCGGTGCGCTAAATATGGGAAGGTTGTCAAGAAAATGACTTATTTTATCGTTTAAACAATATTAAACATTTAAAAATTATTTTTAATACTTAATAAAAAATTTAAATATGGTCAAAAATGGACGTACTTTACTGTGAAAAAAAGAATAATTTTTTTTCGATAAAACTAATAATAAAAATGTTTTCCATTTATAGCCAACTTACGTATACACACTGTATATGTAGAAAGTGATTACTGCTCGATTGTACTGTGCTCGGACATCTTGTAGATTGCTAATTTTATTTTTGGAGTGTTGAAGAAAAAAACTGCTATTATTGAATTTAATTTACTTTTAATACTTAACTTAAAATAATCATGTTTTTATCTTTAACAATTTTTTTTTATAATGATTGAAATGTAAATAACTTCCAAAAAAAAAGTAAAATTAACCATTAGCAGTGGCACTTAATACATTTCGCTGTTAAACCACTAGAGATCGTTGCTTGTTATTTTTAATTTAAGCCGGATGTACATTAAGTAGGCATGCGGAATTTTTTTCGAAAACTAGTTTTCGACAAAAAAAACTTCTAACGGAAAATTTTTCGACATCATTTTTTTTTTGGAAAAAACTAAGTTCCGAATATACTTATTCTGGAAACATAATTTTTCGAAAACAATTTTTTTCAAAAAGCAATTCGTCCAAAACCATCTTTTTCGAAAAACAATTTTCCGAAAACACGTTTAATTATAACAATTCAAGAACATAGGTAACATTACAAAACGTGAGCGATATTTTGTTAAATCATCATCACATGTTTCATTAAATGATTTATTGTACAGCCTCTGTTCCAATGATTTGTACTTTTTTTGGGGAGCTCCTCTCCAGAAATGGCTTTCCCAATTTTAAGTTCCGTCAAGCATTGTTCCTTCTTGATATTATTCAGGAAAGTTCAAAGGGACTATTTTTGAGCGTCAATAAGAGATAAAAATCCCCTATGCCATGATTCAGCAGAGTTGTTGGTCAACTGTGATTGTTGAAGAACACTGTCAAAGCATCTCCAAAGAGATTAAGCAAACATGGGTTCAGCTCTAGCTCTTCTCTCAATTTTTTCGACCTATATGTTTTCAAAATAATTAATGAATTCTTCATTTGCTTCCGTGGACAGATGTTCTTTCACTACCAAGTCGAAGCCTCTGGAGATAAAAGGGACTGGTACGAAAACTAACGCTTTCAACATTTTCATTTTCGAATTCAAACTTACGTCACTGTCCGCTTTCACTGAAGTGGTAATAGCATCCGTGATGTGATACATTCGGGAAGACTTCTTTAATCGAATTGATCAATGATAATTGTTCTGACAGAAAATACATTACCAGATACAGTTACATCATGCAGTTAAGTATTCGTGTATACGTTTCTTGTCGTTTGTTAGGTAGCAAAGCAAATATAACAGGTACTATCACTGCCTTACTTATTTCGCAGTGAACAGTGACCAATTGGTAAAATAAACTTGGTACTGTTTTGAAGTTTCCATTCATCGGCTATACTTTAGATTTATACATCATCGTCAACCCATTTTAAAGTAGCAATTCTTTCTATAGCGTCGATTGTCACTGTTCTATTACGTATTTCTTCGTTTGGGATCCGGTCTCTAAGAGAGACGCCCAACATCCGGCGCTCCATAGCCCTCTGTGTCATATTTTTATTTGTACCAAATATAATTATGATTCTTTGTGAATCTTGCGAACCTGAATCAAAAAGTACAAAATTATTTCCGTTTTATACTTTTCAGGTAAATTCAGAGACATTGTGTTCAAAGGTTGTGCAGGTGCACTGTTTTCTCGAGTTCTTATGTTACGTATAGTCCTCTTTATGGCTGGAATTAATGGAAGATTCACCAGGGCTGAAACGCTAGCAATTCCGATAGAATCAGCAATTATATTTTATGGGGTCGCTATTGATGTACGTGATATATTGCGAATATCACTGAGATTGTTTTCTACTACAAGTTTTTCAGGTTTACCTGGATGGTTGTGATTTCCAGAAACAGTTTTGGCAATATTCTCGTTCTCAATACTTTTCATTCTCCCCTTACAATCCCTGTTAAAATCTTCACATTTTCAATACACGCAACCGTTAGCCACTTTGTCTCTTTAAAATAGAAATAACCGTTTAAGTATGCTTTACTTTTTCCGCGAGGTGTTTCGACTGTGAGAACTCTGTTTTCGTTCATTTCTACGTGTCAAACACCTGACAGACTGTCGAAATTCACTGACAATTATTGCGTTGAACAGAGCTTGATATACAGGATTCCTCATCATGAGTAGGATGATGTTTTTTTATGGATATAGTATTTTTCTTTTTGCAAACACATTTTGAGGCGTCGCTATTGATGTAAATAATGTAGGTAGGTAGCTTGTTTTGGTTAGATAGCTGAGTAGATTGTTTCGAAAAAACAGCTTTTCGAAATGAATATTTCCGAAAAAGAAACCTTTGAAATGTTGTTTTTAAAAAAAAATACCTTTTGAAAGTAGTGATTTTCCGGAAAAAATGGTTTTCGAAAAAAATTTCGCATGTCCATTAAGTATGTTTCAAGCAGACTAGAAGGTAAGGAGATCCATCTCTTGAGAATTGCGATTAGAAAGTCCAATTATCCGCGGTGGCGCTGATGGATCGCCAGAACCGTCGTGTTGGACCTCTTTACTGTCTGCTCTCCTTGGAATCTTTTCAAATAATAATGAAACATTTATAAGAAACGCAGCTCTTGCAATAATTTTACCTTCTAAAGCTTTTTAAAAGTAGTAACTCGTAAAAGTATACAAATCCGTTTGTATTTTATAGCAATGCTGTTTTTCTGATTAAATATACTCGAATATAGTTTGATTTGCTTCGGAAAAAAAATACCTGGTTTAATGTTGGTGTATACGGGGTGATCGCGAAAAAATGTATTTCTTTTTATGAACCAAGTCGCTTCTAACAAGTAATACCATTATTTTTCTGTGAACACTACGTTTCTGTGGTAATAGTCATCTTCATGGTGATGCTCGGTTGAGAAAATCGAAGTGTATTAAATCCTTAAATTGTACGCGAATTCAAACATACTCGATCGATTTTTTTTCTGTATTGGATTTAATTTATTTCGAGGAGTATTGTCGTTAACTAATTTTATGGTTTATTATTTAGTATATACACACTTCAATAAAGGTCATATTTTTTTACAATGCGAAAAATTTATTCCGAAATGGTAAGAAAAATTATAAACGATGATGATGATAATTGCGTCAACAAAATACGTGAAAAAATGTTCCTTCTAGTTTGTATATATCTGTTATGTAAATATTAAATCAAGAATTAAAAAATTGTTAAACTTATAGTCAATACAAAAAAAATCCGATGCACTTAACACAATTTGCTACACGACGTCGTCAAATTTTTAGCATCTAGAAATTGTAGAAAATAAGAACTAAAAAGACAGCAATTAAAGCAATGCATTTTGATCGACAAGGCTGCTAACTGCTTATGAAATTTTATTTTATAGTTGATGAATATCGTGTATTTACGGTTATTTTCGTAACAATATTATTTTATTGTTTTTTTTTGCAACCTGTTCTATTAAACATTTCTTCTTAAGGTGCCCTATTCATTTACTGAATTTTGGCGACAATTCTGGCATACTCGCTTCGATCTTGTACGGCTCTGAAAAATGCATGGGCATCGAGGTTTGTCCAGTCCACGAGTATTTCTCTCTCCCGATGCCTCTTTTTTCCTCGATCTTTCCCTTCATAATCAGTTTCAGAAATTGGTATTTGGAATTCCTGAATATATGACCCAAGTAGGCTGCTTTTCTTCGTTTCACTATTTGCAGCATTTCTCTTTCTCTTCCCATTCGGTTTAATACCTCCGCGTTGGTTATATGGTCTGTCCACGGAATTTTAAGGATTCTCCTGAGCAACCACATTTCGAAAGCTTCGAGACGGTTCATGACGTTAGCTTTTGAGTCTCCACTCAATACAGCAGCATTGAGTAAATGTAGTATTTCACAAAACGGTACTGTAACGTTAAATTAAGACTCGTGTTTCTGAGCAGAGCTCTCATATTTGTAAATGCTACCCTGGCCTGCTCTATTCTGCTACGTATCTCCGTGTCTGGGTCGAGGTTCTCAGTTATCCAGCTTCCGAGATATCTGAACTTGGAGACATGGTGGATATTGTTACCATTCACTTTGATACTTAAATATGTACATTTGGTGTTCTGCTAACCACCATTAACTTCGTTTTGTCTGCGTTGATTTTTAAACTAAGTCATTCTACTTAGGTAATTATCCTGTCGATAAGGCGTTGAAGCGCTTGCTGGCTATTAGCCAATGTGACTGTGTCATTGGCATAGCGAAGGTTATTAACAACCTGCCCATTAATTTTTATCCCATCCTCTGTACCTCTCGAAGCACTTTCAAAGATTGATTCAGAGTAAAGATTAAATAGAAGGCGGAATAAAACACAACAACCCTGTCTTACACCTTTCTTTATTGGGAACTTTCACCGATGCTGTTTGATTTATGTAAAGGTTCTTAATGAATCTTAAGTCGTTTTGATCTATCATTCTGCTTTGGAGCAGCTTTATTAGCTCTGTTTGTTTGACACAGTCAAACGCCTTCTGATAATCTATGAAGCACAGGAAAACGTCTCTTTGCTGGTCTCTGCGTTTTTGAAGTAATACTGTTAAGCTGAAGAGTGCTTCACGTGTGCCGAAGCCTGGCCTGAATCCAAACTGTGTGGGACCAATGTCTCTTTCACATCTGTTGTAAATCCTTGTATGTATTATCTTCAAGAAGTTTTAGGACCTGACTTAACAGACTAATCATTCGGAACAGGTTTGCGTTATGTTTTTTCGGTATAGGTGCAAAGGTCGTCTGCAGCCAATCCGCCGGTATTTCGCCCGTCTCATATATATTGTTAAATATATCTACCAAGGTATCTATATTTTCGTCGTTCAGCAGTTTTATTACCTCTATATATAGGTCATCTGGTGCTGCTGCTTTTCCTTGCTTACTTTGTTTATTTGTAGGGATTGTCGATTTCGTCTTTATTTTTAAATGATCTTCGTTTATCTATAAAAGACAATATTTCTTTATTTATCCACTTCTTCAGTCCAGTTAACGTTCCCTAATTTCCAGTTACCTCCCTATAGATCTATCTTTTAAGTCTATGGAATTTGGAATCTCTCCCCATCGGGTGCTCTGCTAATATATTAGGATGAATATCTGTAATCTTTTTGTAGCCCATCATTGAGTTTTTAATCTCGTCTTTAACAGTTTTGATTTAAAGATCGTGGTGCAACTGCTGATTTTTTACAAATTAAAGGGCGTTTGTGATAATTCGAAGCAATTTAAACCTACATACATACATGCATACCCCGTAGAGGTAGACCATTTCTTACCGCTTGCTACGGTTGTTACACACGTTTTTCGCTTTTTCTACTTTCATCGGCCGTTTCGCACGTGTTCATCGGTTGTTGGTACTCTTGACTCGGCCTTTCTTTAAAACAATTTGATCGAGATACTAAAACCTCTGCAGTATTTCTATATTTGAGTTCCAAGCGATTCCCCAGATCTGAATCCCATAAGCCCACACTGGTTTTAGGACGCTTTGTACAGAAGCAGTTTATATTCCAGCGTCGGCTGAGATTTTTTGTTAAAAAGCCAGTATATTTTTCTGAGTTGGATTCCCAGTGCTGAGCGCTTTTTTGGCATAGGGAATCTGCTCTTCATTCAGTGTTAATGGGTACTATTTCATCATATTTGTACTTAAATATTACATCATAACGATCTATTCAAAGAACTTTGAATAATTTATTTTACAAAATTGTACTCTAGGTGTTACCTCCGGCATTGGATTTTCTTTTGTATTAACTGTATAAAAAATTTCCTTGCCAATTCGCCGATGGTTGTTAATTTTTTCGCTTACTTCATCGTGAGGGGTGGACCGTATTCAGAAGGAAAAAAAATGAAATTATGCTTCTGTTTGTAATATTAAGATGTCTTAAACTGGCTAGTGATTTTTAGTATTTTTTAAATGTATTACCTTTTTTTCTTCAAAGTCCAAAATAAAGCTGGTAGTCAAATAAACTGTTTCCCAGAAATGATGGTAGTTTTTTGAACCAAAAGTGCTTTTTAAATATTAATAAGTTTATTTTCATCAAAAACAATACAAGAAATTTTTTGTTTTAAGATAAGCAATAAATTTGAATAAGTCAAAGACATATATAACAGTTATATTATTTGTGCGTGACCGGCTAATAATAAAAAATTAAGAATTAATATAGATTAAGATATTGTAGCTGAGGTAAAGTTAAATCACATTTCATTAACATATTAAACCTAACTCAATATAATGAATAAAATGTTCAAATGTTTAGTACACATCCACGATAGGTTTATAACTATAACTATAACTTCGTACAAAGTTTATCAGTTTCCTGGAAGCTAAGTTCCTGACATCGGAGGGCTTTAGGAAGGTCGCTTCCAGAAACTTGAGCTTCTTGCAGCGCTGGACGTTCGCATAGCAAATGTTCTGCAGTTTCAGCGAAGTTCTCGCAGTAATGGCAACTATCACTATCTGTTTTGCCCATCTTTTACAGGTGATAACTCAGAGGGTAGTGTCCAGTGAGAAGTCCCGTCACCAGTTTCACGTCTTTCTTGTCCAATTTGAGAAGCTGTTTAGCTATCCTTGGCGAAAGGCTTACTAGCCTTTTCGCTTGTCTTCGTCCTGGCACTTCATGTCAGTGAGATTTCATTTGTGTCCCAGCGTCGAACCTCTTCTTTCAAGTGGGCTTTGGAGAATCCACAGAAGGGTTCTGGGCCTGAAAATTGTGTATTTGACCCTTCCTTGGCAAGGCAGTCTGCTTCATCGTTGCCTTTAACTCCCTTGTGACCTGGAAACTACTTCAGAGTAACCTGATTGTTTGCAACACGCAACTCAACATCATTAAAAATTTCAATTTTTAATGATAACACAATCAATATTGTATATTTTAATTTACAATGTCATGAATTGATGATCTGTCAGTTTTCAATACCACCAATTTAATCATTAAAATTTTTTTTTAAATTATTTTTCAGTTTTCTTTCTATCCTAGAGACACGGAGTAACCTTTTTTTAAAACACCCTATATTTCCTTTTTGTTATATTTCTTAAAATATTCAAACAGAATAGCTGTCTTATATAGGCTACAATAACATTCGACTTTCGTATCTCGTAAGGCCCCATCCTGCAACGACTTCGCGCTGCAGTCTGATTAAAATTAAACATACAAATATTTCCATGGATACTTTATTTTCAAACGTTATCACAACTTTATAGTTACCTCTCGTTACCATGATTTTTGTGAAACGGTTGGAAAAATAGTTTTTATCTAATTTTTTTTTGTTATGCAATATTTTTGTTTTATCTCTTTGACAAATTTGTTTTTAGATTGATCAGCCACATTGCCGTCTTTCCAGGGCCGGATTTAGAGTTCGGGAGGTCTCGGGGCAACATAAAAGTGGGGACCCAGTGGCCCCAAATTATTTTCCACATGAAATGAACAATTTTTTTCAGTCGAGTTTTTCAAAATATAATTTATTGTGAAAGTTGTTTACTAGTCGGAATTTTAAAGATTTTTTTTCCGAAGTCTCTATTGTGGGGGCCCCTCTTTTGTGGAGGGCCGTAGCCCCGAATGCCCTTCCTTAAATCCGGCACTGCGTCTTTTTCGATTTAAAAGATTTATCGCATGGTCGATTTGTAAAAACAAAATTAACAATATTCCTTTTTTTATAAAATGACTCTGCTGGTGATAGCGCACAGGGGTCGAATAATAATTTATTCCCTTAAATCTGAATGATCACGACGCCTACACGCAAATCGAGCCATATTCACAAAGTCTCGATTTTGCATTCCTGTAACTCGATGAAGAATGTCTGAATAATTGTCTCATGGAACACCCCGCAGTAATGTTGTTTGTATTTGTATCATATTTTGAGATTTATAAGTCGACCGTTTGTATAAAATAAATGTCTGCAACATTTTAATCTTTAACATATTTATTGTAGATACAAAATAAAAATATTTTAAGTTATGCTGTTTTAATTAAATATCAAATCCTTATAGTTAGATAATAAATAGTAGTTGGATATTCTGCAATTGGTCAATGTGCGTACGACTGTCATTCTATCTGCCCTTTCGAAATTTGCCTTAACTACTTCGTAGTAACGTCCATCGCTGAAAAATAATTGGTATTGTAACAGAAATTGCTTTTTAAAAACCAGACCTATTAGTATCGATTATGTCTCGAGAACAGATTCATTGGAATGATCACTCAAATACTTTGCCGAGAGTGGACCACCATCCATTTGGTACCATACACGCTCTCTCTTCCAGGCCTTTTATTCATATCAATTATCATAAAAACTGGATATATATGGTTAATTGAATCATTTTTATGGAACAAAATATATTATATTTCCACCTTTTCCGAACACTCCTTTGGATTTTTGTCGCTTAAAAATAAAGATGTGTCTATTGAAAACTTCATTAACCTCACCGTTTATCTCCGAAACTGATTGATTGAAATAATTGAACAGAATTGATGAAAAACTTTACTGTTAGTTATTTTTCAACCCAACCCAGTAAAAATGTCAACCACTTAATATCTAAATTCATGGAGACTGGATCCGTTGCCAACGAAAAACATGCAAGGCTGCACAGGTTACAATGAATCCTACTTTAAGTATCAGAAAATTAGAGGAAATATTTTCACGTTCTAGTATTTAGAAATTTTTTAAAAAGCATCAATTCCATCCCTATAAGATTCACCTTGTACAATGCCTCAATGAAGATGATGCAGATCGCTATATTGAATTTGGTGAGAAGATGGATGAAAAAATCCTGAAAAAACCCAATTTTTTATACTCCACATGGTTTCCTGACGAATACGCATTTTTTCTTAATGGTTACGTTGCAAATATTGGAATGATTTCAATCTTGCAATTATGAGAGAGCAGCATTCACAGTATCCCGAAAAATTAAATGTATGTTCTTCGAGGTCGACCTCTACCGATTTGCCCATTCACACTCGCCTTATAAATTTGTTTCGTCAATCTTCCTTCATCCATCCTTTCTACGTGTCCAAACCATCTAAGCATTCCTTTATCTATCTTTGTGACCACATCTTCTTTTACACCACAGCGTTTTCTTGTCTCACTATTCTTAACTTTATCCAACCGAGTCACTACGGCTATACTTCTCAGACTACTCATCTCCGCAGCAATAATCCTATTTTCATGCTTCTTCTGCCAAACCCAACATTCACTACCATACATAAGTGTAGGAACCAACACACTTCTATGCACCGCCAGACGTGCCTTTTTTGACACTTTCTGGCTATTCATAAAGCTATGCAGTGCCCCATTCATTTGTTTTCCTGCCAACACCCTTCGCTCAATGTCACTGTCATATTTTCCATCTCCAGTAAATTTTGAACCCAAGTACACAAATTCATTAACTTGTTCCACTCTTTCTTCCTCAATCGAAACCCCACAGTTTGTCATGCTTTCTTCTCTTTCAAAAACCATTATTTTCGTTTTGCTCACATTTATTTTTATCCCTTTGATTTTCAGGGAATCATGCATAACATTAACCATCGCCTGCAACTCCTCTTCAGATAACGTTAATATGACTTGATCATCGGCGTAAAGAAGGCATTTGACGATCAAATCATTCATTTTTAATCCATACGCACTCTCTTTCAGATCTTTTAAACAATTGTCTATGTATAAGTTAAACAGCCATGGCGAAGCCACACATCCCTGTCTCACACCTTTTTCGATGTTAAACCAGTCCGTGCAAGCTCCGTTTATCCTGACACAAGCAGTGATTTCAGTGCTCGTATTAAACTACCACTCACCCCATACATAGACAATGTAGACCACAATTCACTCCTCACCACTCTGTCATAGGCCTTTTCCAAGTCTATAAAAGCGCAATAGACCTTCTGACTTCCAGCCAAGAATTTTTCGACTATACCTCGTAAGGAAAAGACCTGATCCATACATCTCCTTCCTCTTCTAAATCCTGCTTGCACATTCCATATCATCTCAGTTTCATTCGTTACTCTTTTGATCAATATATTTGCATACAGTTTGCCGACTATGCTGAGTAAACTAATACCTCGGTAGTTCTTACAGTCCTGCTGCGAACCTTTTCCCTTGTAAAGCGGCACGATAACGGCCTTGCACCAGTCGTCTGGTACACTACCACTTCTCCAACAAAGGTTAAAAAGGCGGTCCAGTAGACTAGCTACCACGTTTTGTCCAGCCTTCAGCATTTCAACTGTTATCCTGTCGTACCCAGCAGCTTTACCCAATTTCATACTGTTCAACGCTTCCACAATTTCTGTCGTAGTAATTTCACTTTAATTGCAACTTTCATCGAATCGTGGAAATAATTCAAAACGACGATCAGACCCCAAAGATTAGCGTGTTTTTTCAAATGGATGGACAGGGTACTCGAATGATCATTCGATTACATCTATCACTATGTTTTGTATTTTCGGCTGATCTTTCTGACCTTGAGGTAAACTATTTTTTCAGATAATTGGTCATGAGTGTAAAAAAAAAGCAACTCACCTTAGACACAAGCATTTAAGTTTCAGACATTTAACCCTCAAAGTGTCTATTGCCTTTTGACTCTTATCCGAAAATCTTAAATTGTCAGGGTCCCATCGCAGCTCTAGTCGTTCCAAAACCGCGCAATTTCTGGCTATGCTGTCCATGAGTTGGTCCGCTAAAATATTTACTCCTAGTCGTTCTTGTGTTCCCATAACCAAAATTCTTAAAAAGCCGAGAAAAAAAAATTAAATTTTGATTCCTTTTTTGTTTAAAAAATGTACTTACTTGGCATTCGTCAATATCGGTAGCACCGTCTGCCATAAGGAATCTGTAATGTGAGTCATTCCAGAAAGACCTAATCCCAATAATTGGTGACCGTGTTTGCACAAAAACTTGTAAATCGCTTCTTCCGTTAGATTATCAGAACTATCCAAATCCAACGCTATCTAAAAGTGTTTTTAATAGAACTAAGAGGTTTAAAGAAATCGGAAAAATGGACAAATACTATGAGAAAGATATTCCAAATCAAACAATCTTCAAATACAATGTAAACAGCAAAGCCAAACAAACAGTTAAAGAGGAAGTAGAAACTAAGATAAATGCAGGTAACTTAACAGTGAGATCAAATACAAGTCATAAGAACTAAGGAGAAAAAGGACAGAGGTACGTACATAACGGTTCTAGGGCATAGAAAGAAGTATCAGAGCGGTTTTTAGTGGGTATTGGAATTCTCGAGTCCCACGCCACTCAACTTAACATCTTGCTGGGGGTGTGGATAAACGCATTTCTCACTCCCTAAAACAATCTCGCTTACCAGATTTCGAGAAGTGCCAGACTCCATCCAACTCTTCAGAACTAAATCGTTAAATCCGTTGAGTTGCCCCGCGCTCAGGAACCTGAGTCCTGGCATTCTCGTCAGCATGTCCTGCAAAGCTTCCGTCGACAAATCTGTGGCGGTTATGTCGAGCTCTTGGACGGAACATTTTTCCCAATCTACTTGCATTAAATACTCGCTTTGTAAATCTGAAATAATAGCGATTTAGTAATTATAGTTGCTGGTCTTGTCGACTCACTAGTTCCGTTCATTAGCAGACAATTGAGCCGTCTGCTACGTTGGAAAAGTGTTTTTAAAGTTGATCCGGTGACTTTATTGCAATAGTTTACTGCTAGACACTCGAGCTAAAAAGAAGCGAGAAAGTTCATGATTTTGCAATTTACGAGGTAGGGAAAAAATCGCTCACCTGTATACAATTCGAACTGAAAGCATCGATATGACTGTCGTCTACGAAATTGATTCCATACAAGTTAATTACCCTCAAATTTGGTGTGGCAGACTTCAGTTTGTGCACGTTGATTACTTCGTAAATTTCCTCTTCCTCCTCTTCCACTTTCTCGTAAGTACCTATGAGATGTAGAATCTCCAAACCGTTTATGAAATTGTATATTTTCCTCATGAATCCTTCCATAAATATTACCTATTACAATTTTAAAACTTCAGACCAAACATAAAGAAGTAAGACGAATAAAGAAAAACTCCATTAAACCATTTTTTTTGCAGCGGCGGAGAAAATACGTTACGGAGAAGTTATGAGTCTTTCAGCTCAAGGTCTCTACCGTGAGACTCCCTGACTGATGTCAGGTCTACTCACAAAAAACTCCACCGCTATTTAGGTCCGTCTCGCTATTGCCTTCGGTGACACTTAGGCCTGTTGGCCCATTGTATCTTACATTAAACCATAGAGGCACACTCATTTTAAGACAAAATTTGACAGAAATATTTGGATGCAAAAACATATGACCAAGAATAATGTTACAGTAACGAGATTAATACACAACAAATTTAGTCCAGTCACCTTAGCATGAGACCTATTCAAGAGGCGCACCCTCTGGTCAATTTGGCCAGAGGGTGCGCCTCTTAAATCGAACTTCGTAAAATATGGCCTAAGATGACCGGAATAATTATAAAAGAGGATTGCTCAAATAAAGGCGCAGCAGTTAGCACTTGCACTTCTTCGCTGGAAGGGGTCTTATCTCAGGAATTTTACCGCCCTATTGTTCTAAAATAGGTGGTGATATTGCCCAATGTAATTTTCTCAGAATCTCAGGGTTACATAATAGTGAGTAATATAAGACTTACCTCTGATAGACAAATGCACAAATACTTTAACTTGGTAGGAAACGCTTGCAACTCGCTGAAATCGTGCAGTTGCATGGCAGTGGAGAAATCTAAAAGCATGTGCGTCAAATTAGGACATTTGTTAGCCAATTCGTGCAACACCGTATGCGTTATGAGTTCTATGGGAAGTTCTATGTATCTCAAAGACGGTCCGAATCGTATGCTTACGAGTGCCAGCAGGGCTTCCAAGGATCCGACGTGGAGGCCTGATATTTCTGGTCGAAGAGAAACGTTCTTCCATAGTTTCGTGTCGTATGCCATGATGCGCCATTTTTTGCAGACTCTCGCCATCTGGCATATTTCTTTGTGGCTCAAATAGCTGAATATGTGAAGGAGGACTTTGTCGGGCAGTTTTTCGATCGTCTGAAATGGAAATTGTAATCTTACATTTACCACGACACTATTTTTCCGTTGGAATTATTTATTTGGTTAAAAATAAAATTATGATTTTAAATTAAGCATCACTCCAATATCACATTCGATAATGCATTTCCTGTTACTCGGATTGCAAATATTAACACATAACTTCCGCGATACGAACTAAATATCGATATTCTTTAGCTACGACTCATACCGTGCCTGCAAAGGGGCTCTTTGCAGCCGTACCATCGGTCAAATACACTTGGGAGGCTTCCAGTGCCAACTGCCCCCAAACGTCGGGCGAAACATCCATTATTTTCGTATAGAAATTTCGTGAAAAAAGGCGAAAATTTACTTAGAGAATTTCGAGCACTCGGTGCGGATTTTGAGAAAACTTGACGCAACTTAAAATCTTGGCGCATAGCGGATGCTAAAAATAGTTGAGAATATTCGGCGTTCCAATATTTTCAGATATGTATTAGAAACAAGGTAGGTACCAGTCGAATTAGAATCGAGGAGGGTGATTCATTCATTTTTGTTGGTTAGGTAGACGCAATGTCTAATACACAGGAAATTCTGACCTTGAGAATATACAGTGTGTAACAAAAAGGTAGGTCATGAATTAAACCACATATTCTAGGGTTAAACATAACTCGATTGAACATAACGTACCTTAATGCAAATGTGTGCACAAAAAAGTAACAGCACTTGGAAAGTAGTACAAAATGAAAATCGATTTTTTCCAATATTTCATAAACTGTTTTACATTTTGTAATGAAAATGGAAATTGGTACAGCCCATAAAAATTTTACTGGGGGTTTTGAACCCCTTTCTAAAGGATAATGAAAAAGAGGTCGCATCTCGATAAAAAATGGCTTTTCGAATAAGTGGTAAGAGCCAAAAATAATTCAAAAATAATTTATTAAACCAATGGTGTCACAAAATTAATTTAATTGTAACGCATAGAAAAGTTTGGGAGGTTTTAGGGATTCAAAACCACCGTAAAATGTTTACAGATTTCGTGGTTTTATATGAAAAAGGTGCCATTACGATAAGAAAGCCGCCATGTATCCATTTTCATTACAAAACGTTAAAGAGTTCATGAAATATTAAAAAAAATCGATTTTTATTTCGTACTTTCCTTTTTTTGTGTGCACATTTGCATTAAGGTAATTTACGTTCAATCGAGTTATTTTTGACCCCAGAATATGTGGGTCAATTTATGACCTACCTTTGAGATATTAATCAAAATATTTATTTATAAAAAAATTGTACATCCTGAGAAATTGTGTGTTAGTACACTCTTTTCTGGACGGAGCGGGAGCGCTTCTATAAGCCTTGAGAACGAAGAATATAAACATTTAGCTGACTAAGCAGAAAAAGTCTGTAAAATCATAGCACTCTTCTTTACAAACAAACGTCAAGAGAGCAACAAATAAAAAGTTCAGAAAGATAAAAGACACCGAAAGTGAAACTATAGATTCTCTTTGATTAGATGTTTTTATTTTTAGTTTGGTGGAAATAAACTCCTGAACAAAATAAACGCATCAATTTGAAATTATCACAAAAATTAATTTATCTTTTTCTTATGTCGTTTTTGAAGTTTATCGGGTATATAAATAGTAGGTATGCATATTTTGTTTCGTTGTTAATGACAGCTATCAAAATAAGTCGTTTAGATTTACAGTTTTAAAGAATTTGTTAGAAGATAAACAATTTTGTGCAGTACTTATTAAATGTAAGCTTATAAATTTTTTTTTTTTAAGTAATACGTTTTTAGTGGTAGACTGTTCTAATTTTGACCCTGAAAATTTAACTGAACAAGATGTAGGGTGGGACTCAGTTTTATTGGATGAGGGATATCGTCAAATTTATACTGCCAATTTCATGATCATCATCATGATCGTACCGCCTGTTCAGTTTCCATTTCTCTGCAGCACTTCATGTGAAGTTAATTGCCAACTGTCACGCCATCGCTTTGGTGGTCGTCCATTAGGTCTTTTTCCGTGTTGGCTGTTGTTACGTACTATTTTGGCTACTAGCCTTTTCGCTTGTCTTTGTCCTGGCACTTTATGCCAGTGAGATTTCATTTCATCTGTTTCCCAGCGTCGAACCTCTTCTTTTAAGTGGGCTTTGGAAAGTCCACAGAAGGGTTCTGGGCCGGAAAATTGTGTTTTTACCCCTTCTTTGGCAAGGCAATCTGTTTCTTCGTTGCATTTAACTCCCTTGTGACCTGGAACCCACATCAGAGTATCCTGTACTGCCAGTTGTCTCAGGACTGCTTACAGCCCCAAGTCAGCTTAGACTCACAAGTGTATGACTTCAGAGCTTTTAGTGCTGCTTGGCTACCTGATAAAATATAGATTTCTGCCCTTTGGGTTTTCCTGTCGATGCACTCCTGGGCACATATCTCTATGGCATGTAATTCTGCTTGAAAGTTGGTTGGGGTGTTACCAAGTGGTTTTGAGAGCCTAAAATTCGGCACTGTGACGCCCACTTCAACCCTTTTATCCATCTTGGATCCATCAGTGTACCACACTAAAGCATCCCTTCCTAGTTGAGGTCCGTTCTCTGTGCAAACTTGGTGGTTTTTTCTGATCACTTCGAACTGCATTTCGAAATCGTACCTAACTGGCATAATATTTGTCGGCTTAGACATGGATTCTAGGGAAATATTTTCCAATATCTTTAAGTGTCCAATCCGATTTCCTGCTTTAAGATTTATTGTCTGGCTCAGTCTAGAGGCACTGATTGCTGCTTCTTTCATTACACATAAGTGCAATGGGAGAAGGTTCAGCATTACCTCTACGGCTGCAGTAGGACACGTGAATGTTGCCCCTGTGATTCCCAGACAAGCTAGCTGCAGCACTTTCTACCGAAGTTTGTTGCATTTTTGGTCACCATATCAATGAAGCAAAGCATGGGTTTAATGATCGTTTGGTATGACCAGTAGATTATTTTTGGTTTCAGACCTCATGTCGGCATGTACAGCTTGCTGTGTACTTGTGTACTTATACTTATGTTTATTTTCAACAAAACACGTGCTGCGTAAACTCTTTGCGAATTGTTTGTAAATACTTTTGTTGGTTCATAACAACTCTTGTTATTGGTTAATATACATTAATAATGCATTGTGATAGTGGCTTAGAAGATAATACCAATGACGCTAGTTAAGTGTAAGAGTTAAAGTGCAACAATATGCGAATAATTCATTTTTAACCTAAAATTATTACATTACGACTCTCTTATTTTTTTATAGCCAATTAGTTGACAAATTGACTAAAAAAAATCATCAAAAAAAAGTAACAATACCGAAAAATACAAAAAACAAGAGTGAGTGAAACTATAATACGTTTATCAATAATAATAATATACTACGAAAGTAACTTCTTTCCAACCGAGTGTTCCACGACACTCAAGCATCAGTTTTCATCCTTTTTTTTATATATTAGAGATTTTAAAATAATTGTATGTGTGTTATTAGACTGTATATTATTAATATCGTCAGCGAAGCACGGGTAATCAGCTATTATGTATAATACAGGAACTAAGAAACGTAACAAAAATAGTACGAACACACAATGAGTGCGATGACAGGTGTGTTGAAAAACTGCAACACAGACCTGAATTCAAAGGAAGTAAATTATTAAGGAGATCGAAAAAAAAAATAGTAACTCGAAGAAGAATCTGACGTTACGAGAATCGACTAAAGATAAAAAAAAATGGTGAAAAAAAGTAAATACTAAAGAAAAATCATTTCGTAGAAATCTGAGCGTTAGTGCGCACAATTTTAAACATCGCAATATCGCAGTGATGATTGAATGATGAAAGACTTACGGTTTGTTTGTATTTTTTTCGTCTAAAGCTACTCTGGATGTTTGGCTCTTCGCCTCTGATGGCGGGCACGTCCAAATTTTCGAGGGTCAAATTCCCCCAGGCGTCCATCCCCGACGAATCGCCGCGCGCGAACTAACTTTAAAAATGAAACTACCAAATTTCGCTAGTCATTAGCTAAAATTAATTTTTATTTAGCGGTACATTAACTTTTAACAAAGACTCAGATTGAGCTGAGCACGCGTGGGTAGTAAAAGTTTCTCCTAACTACGCTAAGCACGAAAATAGTAAGCGCTACAGCCGGGCCTCTGACACTTTAAATAAGAGATTTCCCAAGTATTTATTGGCTTTGGCAAGCGGTTCAATACTTAAAGGTCTTAATTTCTGAATTACCAGCGAAGAATTCGCAACATACGGGGTGATACAGAAGCTGTTCAGACAACACTAGTTGTGTTCATATTTCAATGAGATACAGAGTGTTCGGAAAAGGATCAAAGGAAATAGTCACAAAAAGTTCTAGGATCGATTGGGTAAAACAATAAGCTACAGACTTACCAATGAACTAATACATCGGTACATATCTAGACCTCTTTGGTCAGAATAGAAAGTAAGGAATCCGATGAAGTTCTGATAAAGAGAGGAGTTCGACAGGGGTATGTACTTTCGCCATTACTGTTCAACATATATTCAGAATACATATTTCGAGAAGCCCTGAAAAATACCTTCGACGGGGTGATTGTTAATGGCGAGTGCATTAATAACATACGATATGCTGATGACACAGTTATTATCTCAAACGATCTAGAGGGACTTCAAAGATTAATGAACAGAGTGGTGAAAGTAAGTGACAGATATGGACTGCGGATGAATGCGATAAAGACCAAATTCATGATTATCTCTAAAAATAGACGCATGGAAGGCCAGCTACTGATACATAACAGACCCATCCAAAGAGTTAACAAGTATGTCTATTTGGGAACAAATATTGACGAAGAACGGGACCACTCGCTTGAGATAAGATGCCGAATTGAAATGGCAAAATTATTCAAAAGTAGGGACCTGTCTTTAAACACCAAAATGCGGATACTGAGGTGCTATGTGTTCTCAACTCTTCTATACTCTGGCTCTACCGTCTTGTTCTAAGAATTTCAAGAGTGGATCATATAACCAACGAAGAGGTGCTACGTAGAATGAAGAAAAAAAAAGAAATCTTATATCAGGTAAAGAAACGTAAACTTGAATACCTCAGCCACACCATGAGAAATCCTGAAAGATACCGGCTTTTACAGCTTATGCTCCAAGGCAAAATACAAGGTAAAAGGAGTGTAGGAAGAAGAAGAATATCATGGCTGAAGAATCTCCGAGTGTGGTTTAATACATCAACTGTGGGCTTATTCCGTGCATCAGTGAATAAAGTTCGTATAGCAATTATGCTCGCCAATATCCGGAACGGATAGGCATCAACAGAAGAAGAAGAAGACATATCTGGAGATGGTTCCCAAACTTTAATAGTGATCGGACATTGTAAGCTACATCTTCGAACACGAAGCTAGCAAAACAATCAAACACTTGTTCTGTCAATCAGAGAATCCAAACTGCGAGAAAGATGGCTGAATTTGGAGAACTCCTCCTAAGAAATATGACATAGGTATGTTCAGAATTCAAAATTTGAATGTAAATAAAATATTTTTGGAAAATTATAATTTAAAAGATTTGTTAGCATACTGTGTCAAAAGAAAAAATTTAAAAATATCCTGGGAACGGTGTTCTTGGAGATGTTTGTTTGGAGAATTATAATTATGAGATATTAAAGAAAACCGATGTGTTTTGAGTAGTAAAACAGTTACCGTAAAAAAAAAAATATCAGTTATAAAAGGAAATTAGTAGTGGAAATCATTAATATAACTATAAAAGTAAAAATAGCAGTTTGGAGTTGGAAATTTGGGTGAACAAAAGGAAGGATCGAGAAAGAAGGGCCACCAGCCACTTGTCAATTCGTTAAATAAAAGTGTTTTTTCGGGAAAATTTTCTTAGCTTGTATATTCACAAAGACACCTCATTCATAAGTACCCAAGCGCACAGTTGTCAAACTGCAAAAAAGTAATACGTTGCAATTTTTTGTTTCTAAGCGACTGGACTTTTGGCGTACTAACTACGACTTGCCCATTTTGATTAAATGCATGTCTCATATTACTTTGCTTCTGCTCTATTATCTAAGTTATATATAATTAATGGTACAATGGCAGAAAAAAGTCTGATTGGTTGACCCTTTAAAGAGAAAGCAAAATTTGTCTTTGAAAAGACCCGTGAGTTTGTTGTCCATTTGTCTCATCTACTTGCCCCTAAATTAAAAAAAAAGGTTCTTTAAAAGTTCGTTTCTCTATTGTTAAAAAATAATAAATCAACAAACTTATTCAAATATGCACAAAAATATTTAATCGATCGTTAGGAAAAATATTGTAACTTCGCGAACTTTTAGTTTCACTACAGTCCATTCCTTTTGATTTAACCCCGTATACCAATACTCGCTACATTTCAATCGTAACTGTAATAATTTGGCAAAAGATGTAACAGATGCAATTCATGAAACGGATCAAGATACGATACGCGGGAAAAAATTATTAGTAATTTATTTAGATACAGGATGTCGCAAAATAAATAATTATGCTTATTAAAAACAATATTTGTTGGTTAATATTATGCTATAGTTTTTTTATGTTTGAAATTACCTAAGTACATCAAAAATTGTTGATTGTAGTTACTGTTTTAAATAAAATAATTATTCCTTAAATCAATTTGGATGCTCTTGCTGATAAGATAATAGATAACTCAAAAATGTCATGTATCATGCTTCAAGATATTCAGTCTTAATAATTTATTTTAATTAACCCACTGATTTAATAAAACGGTAAAAAGATTAATTCATTAATAATATTAAAGCTATTTAAAAAATTCCTTTTTATGAAGATGTCGAGATATTTCCATACTTTTGATACTTTTGAAAAACCGGCAACACATAAAATAAATGTGGCGTACTAAATTATCACTGATCTTGTGAGATTCCAGACATGCGTATTGGATTTTTGACCGAAATGTTCATTCCACCAAAAATAAAATAATAAGAGCTGAATAGGAATATTTCTCTCCTTTTAGCTGTGATAGCTCATTAACGACCATTACCAGGCCGAGGCTTTTTGGTCTTTTTTGAACTCTTTATTTACTGTTTAAAATGACAATGAAAATCTTAAAATGTATATCGGAATCAACTCCATTTTAGAAAAGTAGTATGCACAATCATGTGGTGCTGTATTTATAAATTTTACTGTACTTATACTTCTCTTTTAATTCCTTCGTTGTGCGTAGTGTATTCTCGAACAGATCCCAAGGATTTGCGTCTGGCATAGGCCATAATAGTTCTTAAGATGTAGCAATATCACGAGAGTAGAGATGATTTATTAAAGAAAGAGATCCGACTTTATTTCCAAAGAAGCGGATGTTAAGTGCCCATTTAAACCGAATTGGTTACCACCCAACCACACCTTTACTTCTTCAACATAATTACATATTTTCGCTTAAGAATATATGGGCGAACTTCTTTGTTTACTGCCAAGCAGGGTTATTCGACAACCGTCGTGTTTTTTTGACGTTTCAACCTGCTCAGACTAATTTAACCGGAAGAGGTTACTAACAATAATAATTCATATTTAATAAAAAAAATTAGAGGAACTGACAACATCGCAGTAGCAAAAAGTATTACCGTTGTGGAATGAATTCGTCCGTCCGCCAGTTCACGTTTTCTGGCCAGATGATCGTTTCAATAGTGGGGATGTATCCGTCAAAAACACGCTGTCAATTCAAGGAAGAAAAATTTGTTATAAATGTGGTTAAAAGTGCCGAACAATGAGTGTGTTGTAACAAGTGATTCGTAATCTAAAAATTTGATCACAGTAACATGACCGGCTCAATCTCAGTGTAGATTAGTCGGCATATCAGCAACAAAAACAAATAAACAGCGGTAACATTGTGTGGGTGATCAGTTTCATCTGTCTTAACAATTATTTAAAAATGACACTACTTGGAAACTCTTTCGTCTGTATAATGAACAACAATAATACATATTTTGATGATACTTATCGAGAACTATTTAAGGATTTAGTTCCTGATTGGATTTGTGCTCTAGAATACGTACCTTGGTGCTGGGCCATTTTTGGTTCTATCCTTGTTGGACTTAGTGGCGTTTTGCCGCTCCTTGTCATCCCGCTAGACCAATCTGACATCTTAAAACAAGGAGGTTAGAATTTTATTTTTTTGTTATTTATTTTTTAATGTGATTTTGATTTAATACTATATATTTATTTGTTTTATTTATTTGCTATTGAAAGACAAAACAATTAAAATCATAGTCTACGAATACGATAGTCAGTTAAAAATAAATATAAGGTTAGAATTTTAGTTGCATCCAGTATATTTTAAAGGATAAAATTATGTACCAAATCAATTCACAATTAAAAACGAAGTTCATCCCTAAAATGTACTATTTATAGAAAATAGTGGTAGGTTAAAAGTTATAACTGTAATTGTTTGATTCGTTTTATTGAAAATAGCACAAACAATACATTTGTGTTCACTCCAAAGTAGGCTATTAATTTTTATTAACACAACAATTAAAAGGTAGGCCTTTATTGATTGATACATTTTATTTTTAAAGTGGATATCGTAAATAGAAATGAGTTATAAACAAATATTGCAGGTAGCAGTTTATGTTTATATTTAGAATTTGTTTTGTCTGTTATTTTTATTTGTTTTTAATTCTGGTTCTGCTTTATTGTGAGAAAGCCTTCGTAATTCATTATAATTTACAGTTAAAAATGTTTTATTTATTTATTGATTTGTATTATTTTGTTATTTTTTGCTTTATAATTATAGTTATTTTAATAAATCATAGCTTTTTCGCCTTGACGTTATTTCCAATATTAAAAAATTTATGATAACAACAAAGAAATGGTATACAAAAGTCGTGAATCATTGCAATTAACTCTGTAGTGGTAGCGTGCAATTCAAACTGGGAAATTCGACGGAGACAAATTTGCACACGACTCTATAGCTCGGTAGGTACAGAACAACTTCTTACAACTGCGTTTACTAACAAAATTCCTACACAATAGCGGTAATAAATCCTGTCTCAGTCGTGTGCAACAGTTCAGAGAGTTCGTTAGAAGATAAAAAAATACTCGACATTCTTGTTGTCTGTGTGCAAAATTCTCATTCGAACCGCACAATTGATAACAATAATTTGAATAGAATAATATTTTGAGATAGAATTATCTGGTATTGATGTCTTTATTTGTTTAATCTTTTTATTCAAATCACTATAAAATCTACTTTTTTGTAATTTAAAAAATTCGAAGTACCTATAATTGGTATGACAATTATCATTTCGCTACGTCATTCTCGTCTTATTATTAAAGGAAAGTTCATTGTATACTTCAGAACAATACACAACACAACTTCAGTTGACAATAATTCTTAATGTTTTTAAACTGTCAAAGTCACAGTCAAAGCAACCTAGATTTTTTGATGAAAATTATTTCATCTGTTTATATTCTTACAATTTTTTATTAAATGATTTAAAATAAAGTAGGCAAGGTTAAAAAAAATATTTTCTTGATTTGTCCAAACGTGATAACAGGAAAACTCGTAATAACTGAGTTCAATTATAAAATAAAAAATAGGTGATCATGCCATTTAAAAAAAGGTATGTTTGGTTAGGTTTGAATTTATCTTTATACTTGAATAAAGTCAGTTGTAAATGAAAGCAGCACTTACAAACTCCAGGATTTACTCACCAAAACCCTATACGTAATAATACTGTTCGACAGCTAAAAACCTCGTTATGTAATGGCATGAATCGCAACTTTGTAAAGACATTTTTAATTCCAAGGTGACAAACACTATTAGCTGACCCATCAAGGTAAACACCTTTGCAAACGAAAACGAGAACTATTTCTTTGATCAAAGTAGCATCTGCTATCTTATTCTCCAATTTCGAAGATACAAATAAAAACTTTCCACGCCAATTGCACCGTTAGAGGTGAGCAAAGGCGATAACAGTATAGAGGTGTATAAGTTACAGTCAGGCCCGCGCATAACACTTTTGGCGCCCTTGTGCAAATTTAAAATAACGCCCCAAATTTGTATTACGTTCATATGTGAGTACAGATACGGGTTAAGTTAGATATTATTATCCACTATTGAAAAATAATTTTAAAAAGTATTTTCATTTTTATATTTTACAAGTACAAGCCATACAAGTATTTTCTCATTGAGGTACATAACATAATTATAAACTTATATTCTTCTTTCTGATGCATAACCATTACTGAATGTTTGCGATCACTTTTCTCATTTTCTTCCTGTCAGTACAGCAACATCTCAAAGGCCTCCAGTTTGTTCATGACTTCGACCTTCAGGGTCCATGATTCCACGCCATCTAGAATTTCGAGAATGCCGTGCGGGCGGCCTCTATCCGGCACTTTATCTCCTTTCCAGACTCCCAGTCCTCATGGAGCCAAGTTCCAACTTATAGAAACAATATATTTTAACAGTACTACAACTCAAAAATTTTGTATTTTAGTTTTAAAGGAAATCGCGACCGATGCAGCGCCTAAAATATAAAGTTTCGTACGTTGCAAGCTCAGACAGGAAAAAATTGCTTGTTGGTTCGTTGCAAGCCAAATTTCCAGCTCAAACATGAATAAAATCAGATTTGTTTGAATTTACACAATTCATGTTATCGTATTACGTATTCGATCGAATAAATGCTATTATTGCGTACTCTTATTTGGAAAATATATTATTTTCGAGAAATTCGGTTCCCTCGTCTCAAAGAGTAAAAATAAAATAATAAATAAAAAAACAATAGCTAGCAATTCCTTACTGTTTTTTTTATCATTATAAATTTTGTTTTGACAAAGTTGTTTGTTGCTTTATCTGCAAGATCGGGTCAGGAACACTGCATATAGACTAAAGTGTCAGGGAAGATGGAGGAGCAAAGGCATTGGCCACACCAAGATCGAGGCCCTCCACAAACACCCCTTCACAATAAAATCGGACAAAATTTCGAAAAATACCTTGATAGGAAAAAACTATAAAACAAAAATACCTACCAGAGAGAGAGAGAGAGGGCGCCCAGAGAAGACTGGTTGAAGAAAACACCATTGACCAGCCCAGGAGTGAAACGACGGTACATTGATGGATCAGGGTACCAGAGACGCTACGGGGCAGGTGTGTTTGGAGCATCCTGCAACCACAGGGAAAGCATACACCTGGGGAAATACGTCTCGGTTTTCCAGGCTGAGGTCTATGCCATACTCAGGTGCGCTGAAAACAGAGTGACCAACAGTGAGATTGATATTCTCACTGACATTCGCGTGGCCATCGGGGCCCTCGTGAGTAACACCACAATTTCATTGGTGGTGTGGGACTGCATGCAAGCCCTCACTGAGTTAGCGACGGTAAACAAAGTCACTCTTACATGGGTTCCTGGGCATACAGGGATAAACGGCAACGAGGTAGCCGACGAACTGGCAAGAAACGGGGCACTGGTGGAACCAAGAAGCCAGTTGGTCGGATTGCCAATTGCAGAAGCAAAACATTTACTGAAACTAATCCTTGAACAAGAACATATTGCTCAGTGGAATGCAAATACTGGCTGCAGAACATCAAAACAGCTGATGAAAAGACCTCTCCAGAAGAGGGCTGACGCACTCTGGACGATGGACCGGAGTAGACTAAGCAGCACGCTTGGCCTGCTCACAGGACACATCGCACTAAGGGCGCACCTCTTCAAACTTAAGCTGGCGGCCGAGAAAAACTGTCGACTATGCTCAGAAGAGGAGGAGAGCAGTATACACATTCTGTGTCACTGCCCTATGCTAGCGGTGTACCTGGGGCCGCATGATAATGGATTCAAGCCATCTAAATGAGACAGGGCCAACATAAATACTGAGGTTCGCCAAAATCAGCGGACTAGAATTCTGATGCTCTGAAGACATAGCAGTAGTCACAGAGGATCAAAAGATCTAGGTGACATAGGTGCCGATACCAAAAGCCCAACCGCAAGATTGTAATTTAATGTAATGTAATCTTTTTTTTACTTTTGAGTTTTATGGCATTTCGGCGCCTCGGTGCCGTCGTGCACCACAGGACTTTGCCCTTATGTACGGTGTGGGCCTGGTTACAGTTGAACGTACAAGTTAAGGAAGTGAGGAAAATTTCTTGTAGGAAGTGGGCTTATTTTTATATTCAAAAGGAGATAGCATTTAGTAGTGGTAACAAAGTTAGAACTGATTACTTCCTTAGTATTATTTGGCGCATTAATTCTTCATCGTTGATGTGATTGTTAGTTTGTTGATACATTCTTGAAGAGTTTCAAGGTCAGAAAAAAGTGTTGTTCTACTTGTTACAATTGTGTAACGAAAATTTTATTTTTTAAATATCAAAAGATTGCAAATAAAGTCAATAAACTTTAACGAACTTAACCGACGAGATTGTTTCTCTCTGATGTACATATTTTTGAAATTTTATTTTGGGTAAACACAGATAAGATATATGTGGAAAATTACGCCTCTGAATGGGAACAGCCATCACCTCTATCAAGCTAGTAAGACCAAACCTATTGGTAACCAATTTGTACCATTAATAATAATTTTGTAACTCGTGCAAAAAAAAACAGTGGCCCCTGCTACATTTAATATTAAGCTAGCAGAACCATTAAAAAAAAAAAAAAAAAAAAAAAACGTGGCAGTTGCGGGAGTGACCGATAAAAGCTCAACTTCTTACGTAATAATTTGAATAAACGTTTGGAGTACGATGATTTTTTAAAAAAGTCCGTTAGAGTATAAGTTTTAAAGTCTGGTATTAACATGACGTTGTCAAACATAATAAAACAATTGAATTTTAATGCTAAGCAATACGCTATCTGGCGGAATAAACTCGCATCAATATCACGTGACCAGCAAATGTGATTGCTTTGTGTTTATTTACCTGGAAGCGTGCATTTGTGTGAAGATTATAGTGGTTTAATAGTGACTAGTAATTTGTTAAAAGTGAAAATGACCAGCAGAGCAAATTGTTGTGTACCTGGATGTAACTCTGTGTATCGAAAAAAACCCAACTTGTTTTTTCATCATTTTCCGAATAATGGTCAGAGAGTTGAGCATATTGGAGAATCCGGAATGGCGACTATGGACAATGGTAGGAACATATCCGTTCAAATATCGAAATTTTCACTAAATTGTACACTTCCCTTAGTAAACATCCCGCTTGGCGTCAAAAACGACAGAATGACAATGTCAATAGAAAAGAATACAAATGACTAATATAATACAACTAATAAAAAACAGAAATGCAAAGAACTGAATTTGTACCATCCATAAAAACTTTATATTTTGATCCATTCTATTCAAAACAATCCCTAAATAAATTTAGCCTTATTAAACTGAAGTGTATAGTAGCGCTTTTTATAAGTATAATGAATCGCCACTTGTACATTCGATTGGGGAATATTTTTACCACAAAAATATAGAGTTTGAAATTTTGTACCCCCGCCGTTCGTTCGGCAACTACCCCCGATACTTATTAAGCTCAAGAGTAAAGTACAAGGATAGTTAACGAAATGTTTTTCCTAACATAGAAGCAAACATGTAAGAAGAATGAAACTAATTTATTTTTCAACATAGTCACCTGCAACGTTTATACACTTGGTATATCGGTGTTGAAGTGTTTCAAACCCTTTTGAACAAAATTCAAAACTTTGAGTCTTCAGCCGACAACACTTTGTTATCATCAGCAAAGCGGATTCCACGAAGATGTTCTTTTAATTTTGGGAATACATGGTAGTCGTTGGAGGCCAAATCTGGAGAATAAGGGGGTTGTTCGAAAATTTCAAATCCCGCATTGTGAATGGCAGCCATTACAACACAACTTTTGTTGTCCTGGTGGAAGAGCACACAAGAAAACTTGGTTTAGCTGAACAGAGAATGAAAATCACTTTCGAACTAGGTGCCACACGACCACCCTTCTCATTTAAAATTTTTGAGGGGGTGCTCATAATTCAGAGGGGGTGCAAGAAGGGGATAATATTTTCGTACTGTAAATTGTCAAATTGACAATAAAAATCGACCTGTTTCAGTTTTTATTAAACAAATACATAATAACGCTAAAAATAGATTTATTCCATACATATATGGACCGCAGTGTATATGTATCTGACTCGCGTAAGATACTTTTTTATTAGTCGAACGAATGTCGATATAAAAATTTAATCAGTGAACCGAATTAATACGGTTTTATTTTCTCGTACGTTTTTGCAATCGTTTATTACAAATCTAGTATTTTAGAAATAATTCTGCGATTGTAAATGGCGTAACAAATTGAAATTTAAGAGTATTTCTGATTATAGTTTTTATTTTTACAATTTTCGAATCTGAATATTTCCACATCAATGTCACGATGATTTGGAATCAAATCGGACGTAAAAAAGGAAGGGTTGATTAAAATTATTCATATTTTTCTTGCTTTTTTCGAAAGTTTGTCTTTCATCCAGATCTTCTTCTTACAGTGTCTCGCTTGCTCGAGCGTTGACGACTCCCATATTGACTATTTCTTTGTATCTATCTCTATCTTGAGCTGCAGTTAAACCGGTCCATTGTCGGAGATGTCGAAGCCAGGATAGATTTTTGCGGCCTATCCATTTTTCCCCTCTTTTTCGCCATTCAGAATAAGCCAAAGCAGACTATAACGTGTTCCACGCATCACATGTCTCAAGTATTCCAGTTTGCGACGCTTGATGGTAGTTAAGAGCTCTCTATCGTGCCCTATTCTGATGAGTACATTCTCGTTGGTAGTTCGTCTTGTCCACGGAATTTTGAGCGTCCTTCTGTACAGCCACATCCCGAATCCACTAATGCGGTCAATAATTTTTTGGTGAAGCGTCCATGTTTCGCAAGAGTACAACAGAATAGACCATACATAGCACTTGGTAAACCTTTCCCGCAGATGAATGTTAAGTTGAAACCATAAATTTAGTTTTTTTGACATTGATTTTCAGTTCCCATCTATTACTTTGTTTATTTTGTCTAACATACATGGTAATTCTTTCAATGATTTAGCTAGGAGCACAGTATCATCTGCGTACCGAATGTACTAATGGTTTCGCCTTCAATCTTTATTCCTTCACCAGATTGTGTTGCCCCTTTAAATATATTCTCCGTGTAAAGGTTGAAAAGTGTAGGAGACAAAATACAACCCTGTCTCACACCTCTCTTTATAGGTATCTGAGTGGTCTCCTCTTCATCTAGTGTTAACGTGGCAGATTGATTCCAGTACGCCTACTCCTACGGGAATAAGGCGTGACTATATGTATGTACGAGAGAATAAAAAATGTTTTTTAGATATTTTTTTACAAATAGAAGCAGTATGAATATTTAGTTTTAAATTTTGATCAATTATAAAACCCAAATATTTTATTTTAGTTACATTTTCAATGTTAATATTATTAATTTTTATGTCAACAATTGCCCAGATAATTTTATCATATTTATAAGGTGTTGTCAAAATAATACTTTTTGTCTTACTGACATTTAGTTTATTTTTAAATAAATATGCTTTAATGCTATTTAAATACCCATTCATTTCAGCAATTATTGCCTGATACAAATTTTCATGTATACAATAAACCAATGTATCATCAGCAAAGTTAATGATCTATAAAAATTATTTATCTCTGTACGTGCTGAAATCGTATAGCAGATTGTGTAAAATTCAAGAGTCACAAAACAAAACAAAAATTCTTTTACACGCTTGACCTTTGATCGTTTTTTTTTAATATTTTATCTAAATCACTCTGTAAATTAAAAAATATCACTCTAGAATTTTTCGCTAACAAAAAAATGTCTATTGTAGATTCTTAATATGGTAAGAAAATCGCTACGACTTGTGTCAGGCCTCTACGTAGGATGTTCTATAAAAACGTCGTGTCATCTCCATTCTTTGATCGTATCTTATTAAGCCTTTTTTTGAACCTTTTTTCTTAATTTTGTTATATTTTTATGATTTGGCTTGGATCACTGCATCTCACTTAAAAATTCGTAGTGCCTGCGATGTCGTAAGATATTAAAAAAAAATTTGCAATAACGATTCCAGAAGGTCAAAGATTCGCATAATTTTTTTTTTAAATTTGCTTCCTTAATTTAATATCTACAATTAATATTCATAGATGAACAAACAATTATTCCTCGTGTACGTACTAATCTCAATGCCACTCCAAAAATATGACAATACGTCTACTTCGCCGAAATTAGTTCAGACGTACTCTATTTTTGGTTGACCATCTTTCAAATTTATATACAGTGCCTTCATTTCAAAACCAGCCAGTCCAAATAACTTTTGATTTTGCGTAAATGTAAGAAAAACAGAAAACAGAACGTCGAATTTTAAATCCAAGGGAAGCTTTAAAAATGTTATTCTGCTGTTTTCAAGTGGCACTCCTTTAACATTCGCCACCCCTTCTTTAAAAAGTCGAAATAGCAACCCCTACCTTGTGAAAACCCAAGAAAATGAAAATCAGCCATATAAACAACAATTTATTCTATCGATTTTTTTTGCAGATAACATAGGGGTTGCTATTTGACATTTTAAAGAAGGAGTGGGTGATGTTAAAGTGGTGCCACTTCGAAACAGCAAAATAACATTTTTAAACTTCCTCCTTGATTTAAAATTCGACGATTTTTTTTTTGGTTTCTTAGGTAGTTCAAAAGGATTTTGGAAGGTCTTTACTTAAAGAGGCTATAATTAAAAATCGTTTAAAGGAACTTATCATTTTCTTACAGTGTGGCTTGCAGATGTTGCGAAGGACTTCAACGAACACGTGTTTTATTACTGTTAAAATTTTTAAAAGATTTCTTAGACAACTCTTCTGGTTTGGATTAAGTAAAATAAATAAACAACATCTTTCAGCCTCGCATAATATCTCAATCAGTTCCATTTTAACTTATTAAGCGTTGCAATAATTATATATAAAATTCGCCTTTCTCCAGTAGAAGTAGGCAGATTTCACATTCTTCTACTTCCGCTACGGTTCTTACACACATCTTTTGCTGCCTCTGCTTTCATCAGTGCTCTCATACATGCTCGTCGGTTGTTGGTACTCTTGACCTGGCCTTTCTTCAAAACAATCTTGATCTGATCGAGATATGTTCGCCGAGGTCGACCTCTACCGATTTGCCCATTCACACTCGCCTTATAAATTTGTTTCGTCAATCTTCCTTCATCCATCCTTTCTACGTGTCCAAACCCTCTAAGCATTCCTTTATCTATTTTTGTAACCACATCTTCTTTTACACCACAGCGTTCTCTTATCTCACTATTCTTTATTTTATCCAACAGAGGCACTCCGGCTATACAATTCTCAGACTACTCATCTCCGCAGGATTAATCCTATTTTCATGCTTCTTCTGCCAAACCCAACAATCACTACCATACATAACTGTAGGAACCAACATACCTCCATGGTCAGCCAGACGTGCCTTTTTGAAACTTTCTGGCTATTCATAAAGCTATGCAGTGCCCCATTCATTTGTTTTTTTTATTTTATTTTTTAATATATCCTAAAAATATTCAAATACAAAATTAGTTTAAACTTACTTATAAGTGAAATAATAAAAATTAAATGTCGACAAAACGTTTTGTTATTGTTGTTAATATTATTTAAAATAATGTTCCACAAAAAGTGAAAGTCTGTTAGTCAAGTCTTTATTGCTTATTCAGCATAAATTTTATGCTAATCAATTAAATACGTAACTGACCTGCCGGCTTGGCAATACACTCTAATAACTTAAAAAACAAACACATTTTTGTACCGCGATGGAAAAGTTTTTCTGTCGTATAAAAATCGAAACCACTCAATTTCTTTGTAGAACCTACATACCGTAATAGATTGGATTAGATTTGGATGGGGCTCTGAGCCATTGGGGCACATCGTGGTCGCACCCAGATCGCTGATATTTTAATTTATCTTTTTCTTCCTTGATGTACATATTTCTTTCCACGTACCTATAAAAAATGTTTGACTTTGCATCGTATTTAGAAAATGGTTATTAACATTTATTTATTTTTTAGACAGCGCTAACAAATTGAAAACGTTGCTCAGTTTCGCTGTGGGCGGTCTTTTGGGAGATGTTTTTCTTCATTCCTTGCCCGAAATTTGGGCCAATGATTCCGTATCAAAATCTGGTGAGTAAAAATAAAGCATAAATTTTTTTTTTATACATATTTTTGTCAACATAATAAAACGAATTTTTGGTAAAAATTTTGTGCTGGTTCTTAAAAAGATATTATTTTTAATTCTGGTTCGTATCTATTGATAGAATAGTGTGACGTCCGGGAGTCAGTGGGACTGACAAAAGCATGAAATAGATAAGAAGACAATTGAAATTTTGCAGTAATAATTTCCTCTCGTATGGGTAATTGCAAAATTGTCTTTCAACAATACGCTAATTGTTTAACAAAAAAAATGAATTTAAAATAGAATCCAGCGTTAAACATTTATTTGTCTTCAGCTACATTTAAAAAACAGTGTGTCACTAAAAAAAATTAACACTGCGACTGCAGAGGAAAATAACAACGTTTAACTTTACCATTTTTGTTTTTCAGGTAGCGGTCATCATATCTCTAACAGCGGATTATTGATACTAACTGGCCTAATCATATTTGTGGCCGCCGAAAAACTTTTTTCTGTGATAGAACAGTTGGAAAGCGACGAGAAAAAAACGGAAAATACTCTGGAAAATAACAATACAAAAGACTTGAAGCAGACGACAGAATATAAAAAATCTGTAAGTGTAACTAATAAAAAATATGGCGCAGTTAGGGTATATTTCAAAAGATCTTAAATCTTAAAAAATATCATACAGTGCTTTTATTTCAAAACCAACCAACTTTTGATTTTGAGTAAAAACAAAAAACATACATATAGTCACGTATATGTAGGCAGAGACCCCTTCCTTCCACTTGCTACGGTTCTTACGCTGAAGAATCCATTTGCTTAGATTTTGACTCATGATATTGTTTGTACACTGAACCAGCATCATTATTTATCAATTAAAATAGGTTTGAAATGATTTCATCATTCAGTGGTCTTTCTCATTTGCAATTGGAATAATACAAATGACCCTGTAATAACCAAATCCTTGCATATTTATTATGATGTCAAGTTGTATATATTTTTATTGTTTTTTATTCCAACATTTACTTCTTCATTGGAAGCAAAATCACAACCTTTTACCATACAAACTAACTTTTTTTGGACTTAACTCGAGGGGAATATGTTACAGAGTTTAATCTATATAAAATGGGTTTTTAACATTGTAATAAATAACAAGTTAACAATTTATAAACAACTCGCTACTATATACATACCGTAAATACAAAACAACATCAAATTATAAATTATTTAAAGTTGTTTAAACAGAACAGTGTATGCTGTTGTATTCTTTATTTACAATACATGAAATATCATAACAAAACTTTTATATTTGTATTTTTATAACCACGATTCTCTCTCTCCTCGGTCCTATTACCCTCACAAGGGTTTGGTGGCTCTATGCTTCTACCATTTTTATAGCAATAGCAATTTTCCACTCCTCGCTGTTCTGGGCTAGTTCTGTGACCAAGTGCAGAGAAAGTCCAGTCAAGCTTGTGATTCCGCCTACCCATCGGGTTGGAGATCTTCCTCGTGACCTTCGTCCGTCGACTTTGCCTTGAACCACCAGCTTTTTTAACACATCCAGCGTTCTGGAGACGTGCGCGAAATACCACGATTCTCATCAATCATAGAATGAAATGACGTGCGTCCATGACTCATTTTCATGCGACTCAAAACATATGCAGTTGGCAGTATTGTGGATCAAAATGCATCGTCATTCTTGTATTTACTATTAATTTGTCCCTTATGCTAGCAAGTTTTGCCACTAGTCGACGTATGCCCATTTCTGAGCTAGAAGTCAGGTCTATTGCGCTTTTATAGATTTGGAAAAGGCCTATGACAGAGTGGTGAGGAGTGAGTTGTGGTCGGCATTGTCTGTGTATGGGGTGAGCGGTAGTTTATTACAAGCACTGAAATCACTTTACGAGGATTCCACTGCTTGTGTCAGGATAAACGGAGCTTGCACGGACTGGTTTAACATCGAAAAGGGTGTGAGACAGGGATGCGTGGCTTCGCCATGGCTGTTTTAACTTATACATCGACGATTATTTGAAAGAGAGTGCGTATGGATTGAAAATGAATGATTTGATCGTCAAATGCCTACTTTACGTTGATGATCAATTCATATTAGCGTCATCTGAAGAGGAGTTGCAGGCGATGGTAAATGGGATGAAAATAAATGTAAGCAAAACGAAAGTAATGGTTTTTAAAAGAGAAGAAAGCTTGAGTAATGGTGAAGTTCTGATAAAGGGAGACAGAATGGAACAAATAAATGAATTTGTATACTTGGTTTTAAATTTTACGAGAGATGGAAAGTAAGACAAGTTACATTAAGCGAAGGATTTTTGCAGGAAAAAGCATGAAATAGGATAAATGCTACGAAGAAGTATAGAAGTATAGCCGGAGTGATATATATATATAGAAAAATTCGGGTTAAAACGTTCTTCAATGTCATCCGATCTCCAGTCTCCATTGATCCCTATCCATCCATAAATCCTTTTCTACGCCTTTCTCTCGGACTTGATTATCGATACCCTTTCTCCAGCTTTTTCTGGGTCGCCTTTTTTTTTCTTCTTCCTTCGGGTGTCCAGTTTAAGATTTGCTTAGGTAATCTGTCCTCCTTTATCTTCTGAACGTGTCCATACCATTTGGGTTGTGCATTCGGTCGGATAAAGTAAAGAATAGCGAGATAAGAGAACGCTGTACTGTAAAAGAAGAGGTGGTTACAAAGATAGATAAAGGTGAATGGAGGGAAGTAGGTAGAGATAGATCTGGGTGAACATATCTCGATCAGATCAACATTGTTTTAAAGAAATGCAGGTCAAGAGTACCAAAAACCAACGAGCATGTATGAGAGCACTGATGAAAGTAGAGGAAGCAAAAGATGTGTGTAAGAACCGTAGCGGGAAAAAGGCGTGACTATATGTAAGTATGCCCATTTGATAGATTAGTTTTTCTTTATTTTGCAACAACTCGCTTTAAAAATATCTTTTTTGTGTCGGGTGTTTTTGAATCGAAAAAAGTTTGAGTAATCTTGCGCTTAGCGTTTTGGCATGGACAATGCATGGTAAGTAGCTCGTACTTTTTCTTACATTTTAATCAGTTAAATACGCATTATGCATTTTAATGTATGACGTCGGAATAATAATTTCTAGGAATATTTGCATTGTTTGTTTATGTTATTCGCTTTTTTATCGCTGACAATAATTGTTTCTCGACGAGATAAAATATGAGCGACAAGATTAAAAACAACATGATGATAATGATATTATAAGTACTCGTTGCTAATAATTAAAAGAAAAATTTTAAAATTAATCGGTTGATAAAGAGAATGAAAGTTAATTTATTGTCGTGACAAAAATTATTATGGAATCGTTAAAAACTATCAACTCATCTAAATATGTAGCGGTAGCGAATAAATTTATTGATGTAAATCGCGACAAAAATAGCGGTGATCAGCATAGCCCATCGTTAAGTACTGATTTTATTCGATAATGTTTTATTGTGCTAAATATTGTTTTCAATATTAATTTGACCTTTTGCAAATATCTACATTGCCCCATATTAACAATAATACAAACGTATTTTATATTTATCGAATGGAATAACGATTGGTTTCAGTACAGTATTGTTTTTTTGTTTCAAGAAGCAATTAAATAAATATTTTTTGTAAATGAAGTTTTGATGTAAAGCGCAAAATTACTTTTTCGTTGCTACTATTAAGGTTACCGTGTTTGATATATACATATACCACTTCCTTTCCCTTGCTACGGTTCTTAAACACATCTTTCGCTTCTTCTACTTTCATCAGTGCTCTCATACATGCTCGTCGGTTGTTGGTACTCTTGACCTGGCTTTTCTTCGAAACAATGTCACTCTTATCGAGATAAATTCGCCGAGATCGACCACTACCGACTTGCCCATTCACGTAGCCTCTTACTTTCTTGTTTCTTCAGCCAAACTCAACATTCACTACCATACTGATAAGTGTAGGAACCAACACTCATCTATGCACAGCCAGACGTGCCTTTTTTTGACACTTTCTGGCTGTTCATAAAGCTATACAGTGCCCAAATATATTTGATTTCCTGCCAACACCCTTCGCTCACTGTCATACTTTCTATCTCTCATAAACTTTGAACCCAAGTACACAAATTCATTTACTTGTTCCACTCTTTCTCCCTCAATCAGCATCTTGTAGTTTGTCATGCTTTCTTTTCTTTTAAAAACATTTCCTTTGTTCTTGTTTACTTTTATCCCTTTGATTATAAACAGCTTATACGAAAGCTCCTTTAAACTTTCCTTGCCCCTAAAATCAACTGAAAATAGGGGAGAGAGTGGTAAAAAAGAAAATCTTCCCTTAATTGATGAAGAAAGAATAAATAATGTATAAATTTGTTGCATAATTAATGACTTTTTTAAATTTTAATTTGAATAAATTTAAATCAAAATGAAGGTACAAGTAACAATAAATACTCGAAAGAATTGATAATTATTTTGATAATAAATAATAATAAAACATTGTTGAAAAAAATTGTCGAAATGAAAAAAAATCCAGATTAGAATGTAACAGTAAAAAAATTTTCAGTTAGTAAATAATGCCCTAGAAAAGGTCCGAAATGTTTCTCTCGGAGAGGGAATATATTGTACCGATTGTCACGTAAAATGTTCATATTTTATTCCATAATTATGGAATTTAATATTTTGTGTTTGTTACAGGTAGCCGGTTACTTAAACTTAGTGGCCAACACCATGGACAACTTTACTCACGGTCTTTCGTTAGGAGGTGCGTTTTTAGTCTCACTTCGATTGGGTCTACTTACAACGTTTGCTATATTGGTACACGAAATCCCACACGAAGTCGGGGACTTCGCTATTTTGCTCAAATCGGGTTTCACGAGATGGCACGCCGCCCTCTTTCAAACTCTGACCGCGGGAGGTGGTCTAATTGGGGCCCTGTCGGCCATAATGTTCAGCGGAGCGCAAACAGCTTTAGGTATATTGCAAACATTAATTCATTTAATAAAAAAAGGGTGTGCGTTTCGGGACGCCCGATAGAAGTGATAACTTCAAATGATTTGCGCAGACACTATTAAATATTGAACGTTGGACGTTTGAAGTAAGGGTGTGTGATAGCCATGACAAACTGTGAAGTTCTGATTGAGGGAGAAAGAGTGGAACAAGAGATGGAAAGTATGACAGTGACATTGAGCGAAGGGTGTTGACAGGAAAACAAATGAATGGGGCACTGTATAGCTTTATGAACAGCCAGAAAGTGTCAAAAAAATTCACGTCTGGCTTAGATGGTTTGGACACGTAGAAAGGATGGATGAAGGAAGATTGGCAAAACAAATTTATAAGGCGAGTGTGAATGGAGGAAAGTCGGTAGTGGTCGACCTCGGCGAACATAGCTTGATCAGATCAACATTGTTTTGAAAAAAAGCCAGGTCAAGAGTACCACAACCGACAAGCATGTATGAGAGCACCGATGAAAGTGGAGGTAGCAAAATATGTGTGTAAGAACCGTAGCGAGTGAAAGGAAGTGGTCTCTGCCTACCCCTACAGGAAAAAGGCGTGACTATATGTATGTATGCGAGGTGGCTGAATGGTTCAGCTATCTGTTTAGCACGTCAGTGTATTCAGGTTAAAATCCCAGAGTAAACAGCTTTTTTTAAAAAAAATAATAAAATTTTATTACGCTTTTACGCTATTACCCTTTGTATACTCTCTTTATCTTAGTCGACGTATTTATTCTGACTATGTGATCTAATTTTTTTTGCAGAAGCCAGAAGTTCCTGGATTTTACCCTTTACAGCAGGGACTTTCCTTCATATAGCGTTGGTGACTGTTCTTCCCGATTTACTGAAAGAAGAAGATCCGAAAGAATCATTTAAACAACTGGTAGCTTTAATACTGGGTATCACAATAATGGCGTTCGTTACGAACATTTTCGAATGAAGTTGTCCAATCGCTACGAACGTACTTTATTCCATAGTTTGTTATGAAAAATAGTATTTTAGTTATATTTTTTCGTGGCTGTTTAGGTTAGGTGGGAAAAGTTTATTGATTACATATCGTATTACGTCGACTAGAATTTTTGATTGGAATACCATTAATTTATGAATGACATTTCTAAAGTCTTACTGACATGACATACATCAAATGTCAGGTGTCGTTTTGTCAAACGTCAGAAGTCATTTTCTAGCATCGATTGCTGAGTATCAGCTTATCGTATGGTAACATTTTTTTTAAACATTTTTTTCGAACGGACTATGGAAATGACAAAGCTGTCACGATTTTGACAGTTTGTAAATATTTTTTTTAATCACAAAATTAGAGCCGTCAAAATGGTGTCGGTCGATGTTTTCGATTCACTATATGATGACACTCCCGATGAAAAATATGCATTTTAAAACTATTTTAATTATAAATATTTGGGCAAAATTAACACTTTTTCTTCCAAATTAATGAACTGGTATAAAGTCGTTGTTTTTCAATGAAATATTTTTTAGGGAAGTGACACGTGTGCTGTGTTAAGTTGCCATAAATTCTATATTAACTTTTAAAGTGATATGTAATTTTAAAGTGTAAATACATATTTTATCAGTATTTTTAGGTAGAACAGTAATTAATTTGAAATTGAAGGAAATTGTCTAAAAAAATATGAATTTGTTGTTTTATTTTTTCTCCTGTCCACTGCGCAGTGTGTTTAATAGTTACAAATCGCATTGTATGTAAAAATGTATGTTATTAAATGAGGTAGGTGGTTCATTTCAAAACTCACTTTATCCACTTTTTTGCGAAAGTGAGTTATAGGTATTGTGGCGGACATACCGCCCAATTGGAGATGCAATAAAAACCGTAGAGTTTATTTGTGAAGCAGGCACACTCGCATTTATGACCGAGTCCTGCCTGCTGCTTTATAATAGGGATAAGTATACTTCCATCAGTAGGCTCTGTAAAAATATATGGCATTGCAGCCTTTGTAACGAGCCGACCGATCCGGAGATGGAAAACCCTCTCTCTCTGTCAGTCATACTCTCAAAGCTGAGAGGTCGTGATTCCATGATTTTTCAATTTGTGTTGTTGATGAACTGCTTTCATAGTGTTATATCTTCTGTGTCTCTAATGGTTGTTTTTAAAGGTCTTCCCATAATTTTTTTTATCTGGTCGACCCATCCGGTGGGAGAGAGACCCCTTGTCCTCTGGCCTTCTATTTTTCCTTGTACCTTCAATTTTTCCATGTTGTCTCCTTGTCTTCTGTTTATATGTCCATAGTATTGGAGAATTCGTCGTCGGCATATTGTTGACAGTCGATCTTTTATGCCTATTTCTTGAATCACTGATACATTTGTCCTCCGTGCTGTCCAAGGGATGCACAGTAGTCTTCTCCAGCACCAGAGCTCAAAGGAGTCAATTCTTTTCCAGTCTGCTTATTTGATCTTCCAGCTTTCTACACCATACATGACTATTGCGAATATTAGTGTTTCTACAAGTTTTATCTTTGTGTTTAACGATATTTGTCTGTCATCCTATATTATTTTCAGATTAGTCATCGCTGTTCGTCCCATTTGTATGCGTCGTCTAATTTTATGTTGCAGTTTCCCTGGTTATTTATTAAGGCTCCTAAATATGTTAGGCTGTCAGTTCTTTCGATGTCTGGTAAGTTGTTTCCATCTTGTAAGTCTTGTTGTAGCTTGTTTCCTCTGTCTACTAACATTATCTTGTTTTTTTTAGGTTTATCTCTAATCCCAGCGATCGGCTTTCTTCTGTTAATCGTTGTAGTAGCTGTACCATTTCCTGTTCGTCCCCTACTATTAGCGTGGTATCGTCAGCGTACCTGAGGTTGTTAATTCTCTTGCCTCCGATGGAAATTCCTCCATGCCAGTTTTCTGTTGTTCTGCGCATAATGAAAAACCCTACGCAGGTAAAAATAGTTGTAGACCTGATGGTAGGGCAGAGTATCCGTAACTTAGCCACCAAGAACATGTGTCGATGAATAGACATCATTGGGTGCACATCGTATCGTCCTCCTGCCAAAACTTTATATTAAATCATTCCAGCTAAAAGTATTTGGTATTAATTCAATCGCATGGCTTATTTACCACAGGTATATTAATTTTTCTTAGTGTAATGCGTTTTTATCAGTAATAATTAATCGTTTCAAAACTAACCTTATGTAGCAGAGTTCAAAAAACATGGAACAGTGCGACGTTTGGGAACAGACTGCATGGTGCATGATCGGAATACGCTAGCAGGCGTATTTCTGAAACCCTTAAAGAATTGGCATTTCAAATTTAATTTAACAAAGAGATTTAAATTTCTTTCTTTATTCGTGTCAAAAGCATCTACAATACAACAATTACAAAAGGTATAAATAAATAAACAATATGTATATAGTGACTAGAGTGTAAATATATGTATGTATATAAAATATATTTATGTCAAGTAACGCTATAGTTTGTCCATCCTCTTGGAAACCCCCACTTGTCTAGATTGACTTTGAATCTTCCTACTCCGCTTCTCAACCTATTCAGCGATTTCCATACCACCCACTTTTCATTATGACCAGGGGGTAGTTTTTTGGATGGTTCCATCCAGTTGAGTAGGTGAGTCGTCTTGGCTTTCCAATTTCTGACTCTGGCCGTTCTTGGTTGCTCCGCGAGTTCGGTCGCAGTATGCAGGAAGCTTTTCCTTGATTTAAGTCTCGATACCGGAGGTTGATGCCCCAAAAGAGGATGTGGCGCTTTGCGAGATTTTTGACCTTTCATTATTTGCAGCCACCTCACGTCTTATTTCAGGAGCAATGCCTGCAAGGTACTGCACTCTATCGACCGGGGTTGGTTTCAGGCACCCCGTAATGATTCTACATGTTTCATTGAGTGGGACCGTTACTTGTTTGGCATGGGTTGATTTATACACCAGACTGAGCTGGCGATTCACCCGCCGAATAGCTGAGTGCCAGTGCGGATGTTCTTAGCGTCTGGGGTTGGGTGCCGCAGTCTGTGCCAGATAGTTTGCGTATAATATTGTCTCGAGCTGCTTTTTAAAGATGTATATTATATTATATTAACTCAAATTGTAAACAAAGAAAAGGTTGTGGTAAAAGGAGAACTAAGATTTAATTAAAGCTCAGAGATGCTCAAAATCTTCCGCAAAGAATGAGTGAATCGGGAAGATCTGAGCTTTTTTAAGCAGTAACTAGAGGCCCAAAGTACCGAAAATGATGATGTGGAAAATGTTGAAGGCGCAGAAGAGGAGGTTTACCATGAAGGTGGATTCTGATAAACTTAATGTTACTTAGGTTTAGTATGAAAATTACAGCGACAATAAGAAAAATTACACTTTTTGTTATATTTCTATCTTACGAGTACTAGATTTTCTTGAAATTGTAATAATATGTCAACAGTTACTTTTAGAAGCGTTTCAATGCAACAGTTACCGACATAATCCAGAATCAAGTTGTACCATTTATCTGAGTGACAACAAAAAAATAACAAACTTCTGAAGTGTCGCGGCTAAACTCTCTTTGTCCAAAATTAAAACTCAATTTGCATGGTTAAAAAACAACTTGATTTATGAAAACTTTCTTACATTTTCTACTCAAGTCAAAGGATAAACTAGGTAAATCAAGAAAATTAGAGAGTTCTGATGTTTTTTTTTGTTTCTAAATAATTGCACCAAACGGACAAAGTGAGTTTTGGAATGGACCGCCTCAAATGATACACATCTTAATTTTGGAACTCCAGAGCATAAACAAACTATAATAAAAAAAAAGTGCGTGAGTGTCGTGGAACACTCAGTTGGAACGAAGTTCCTTTTGTAATTATTATTGATAAAAGTATTATATTTTTTATTACTCATGCGGGATAAGTAGTATCTTAGAGCATGCTATTGCGGTTGAAAAATAGCTGTTTGCCCACTTGAGTGCGACAAGTTTACTTGGAGCGCGCTTACGTCATTCGAGTGTTACTTGGCACACGCAAATTATACTTAGCACACGCACACTATACTTGTCGCACGCAAATTGGAACCACCAACCTTTCGGTTAACAGCCGAACTCGCAACTGTCAAGTTGACATTACAAAGTTTATATTTTTATTTCAATTATTTTTGGTCTGGACCCCTGTTTTATACTCGCGTTTATTACGCATGCGCAATAAAAAATAGTATATGCAACCCGTGCGATGTTATCGACTGTTGTCGCTTCGCTGGTGCGTTCAACTCTCGTGAGCGATCGTCAACTTATCGCGCTAGTTGCACAATATACTATTCTCTCACGCTTGTTTTTGCAGATTGCTTAGTATTTCTGTGCTACTTGTGAAAGATGATGTAGTTACAAAGATAGATAAAGGAATGCTTAGATGGTTTGGACACGTAGAAAGGGTGGATGAAGGAAGATTGACGAAACAAATTTATAAGGCGAGCGTGAATGGACGGAAGTCGGTAGAGGTCGACCTCGGTGAACATATCTCGATCAGATCAACATTATTTTAAAGAAAGGCCAGGTCAAGAGTACTAACAACCGACAAGCATGCATGAGAGCCCTGATGAAAGTAGAGGAAACAAAAGATGTGTGTAAGAACCGTAGTGGAAACGGTCTTTTTTTTTTATGTTCTGGTTCCCACGAAAAGGGATATCCTGTAATGTTCAGAGAACATCAGGGGAACCAAGGGAAAGAAGGTAGGAGTTGGTTTTCTTCTTAAATTTCTGGAGGTTGTATGCCTCGGGGAACACCTCCCTAGGCAATGAGTTCCAAAGCCTCGCAATTCGTTGGATGAATGAGTCTTTGGAAAGTGATGTTCTGCAGGTCTCCAAAGTGACCACGAAGGGGTGTGAAAACTGAACTTGACGGGTTAATCTCGAAGAGACTGCCAATGGAGGAACGATTGTTGATATTTCAGAAGAGCATCGCCCATGAAAATATCTATAAAATAGAGACAAATCGCCAACTTTTCTACGGTGTTCCAGACAAGTGAGCGAGTTTGTAAGCGAGGCATCACCGACGAGACGAATTGCCCTTTTTTGGACAGAATTCAGTAGCTTCAGGATATGTTTAGGTGCTGCACTCCAAATATGGGAACAGTACTCCAGTACAGGTCGGATCTGTGCCTTATAGATCATAAGCAGCTGACTGGAAGTGAAATAGCTCTTGGCACGAAACAAAAAACCAAGTTTTTGGGATGCACTTTTGGCAATGGACCTCACGTGAATTTCTCAGGAAAGGTTATTGCTGATAGTAATACCAAGCATTGATATGGATGACTTCAGTGGTATGGTTACTCCTGACAAAGTTAAGTTAGGCACAGTGAGATCGGCTTTTCTAGAGAAAAGACATGCTTGTGTTTTGTTTGCATTGAATTCTACCAAGTTATTGGATCCCCATTCGAGAATTGTTGCTAAGTCCATATTTATATTGTTAACATTTCTTTCTCGTTCATTTCTGGTTTCACGGGCTGATATAGGGGCCCTGGAAGAGAATGCGGTATGGAGGGTACTATCATCGGCAAAGCTGTGTACGGGACATGAAGTTGCTTTCAATAGGTCGTTGATGTGAAGTAAAAATAGTGTTGGTGCTAGAATGGATCCTTGCGGAACACCAGCATTTATGAGATGAAACTCCATCGACCACTACATGGAGAGACCTGTTTGAGAGAAAACTAGCAAGCAGAGAACACAGCTGAGGGGGCAAGCCATAAGATGGAAGCTTGGCGAGGAGTCCCTGGTGCCAAACTCAATCGAACGCCTTGGAGATATCTAATGCCACAGCTAAAGTTTCTCCATACTTTTCAATAGATAGCTGCCATATATGTGAGACGTATGCGAGCAGGTCACCAGTTGATCTCTGATGGCGGAAGCCATATTGCCTATCATTGATAATTCCTGAGTCTTCCAGATATTTCATGAGCTCGATATTGATGGCTTTTTCCATGACCTTTGAAATAATAGATAGCAGTGCGATAGGTCTGTAGTTGCTAGGTAGGGTCTTTTTGCCTTTTTTAGGGACTGGCTGTACTCTTGCAATTTTCCAATTGGACTGTCTACCCCTACGGGAAAAAGGCGTGACTATATGTATGTATGTATGTGTCTTCACTCCTCTTCAACAGAACGCGCATGCGCGTTACTTTTGCAACTGCCGTTTCGTTACGGAAAAATCTTACACTTTTGTTCGCCTAACCCTCATCCGCCAAGCCCGTATTGTGCGATAAGAGACTTCGTTCTAAAAAATTGACAATCATTGCAACTGCCGTCAGAAGTGAAAACTTAAAACTATAAAACAACAGTGTTTTTTTGGTTTTTAAAATTAATTTGTAGTATTTAAAATTAAAATTTCATAATTTGTCAATTAAAATCATTGCATAATAAATAACCTAATAAAAGTGGACCGTCAGCTCGAGGCTACTTTTTGACCAATAGATAGAAGAAGTCATGATAACACCTACCTCTGGCTGACGTCAGGCCACGCGACACCGTAAGTTCGTCCCCCACCAAATTATGCTCAACGCGCCTAAAGAAGTTTTTACTTCAAAAAATTGAAACAAATTGTATTCTTAATTATTTATTTATTATCATTTTTCTCTTTATCTTTGTGCTCAATTGTACAGTCGGTTATTTTTTTTTTTTCAATTTCGTCTGCACCTGCTTTGGGTTTTATCTTTTCTTCTTTGATTGCCTTTATTTCATTTGAATTCAATTCATTCTCATTTGCTTGATCATTTTCGGTCGAATCATTTTTAATATTTTTTATTTTTTGTGCTGCTCTTGGTGGAGAAGATCTTGTATCCTCTATCATTTTTCTATGTGTTGTGGCATCTAGAATTTTATCTAGAGTTTTGTTGCTAATGCCCTGTGTTTTCGAGTCGCTACCAAATTGAAATTGAAGTAAATGAAATAAGTTAATTTTGAATGATGTCTCTTTAAAAGCTACCAAGAAGATAAAAATGATAATGATAACAAAAATTAGCATTATAGGGAATATTAATATATTCCAAGGAAATGGAAGCCTTTCTAAAAACAAGAAAATAATTCAAATAAATTTTGGTTAACATTTGACTAATTTACTCACCCCACAATTCCTTGCCAAAACCGCCCATTCCTGTCCCAACAGATTCCAGAGGAATAATTATTATATGTTTTAATTGATTCAGTGCAACTTCCAAGGGAGTTACAATTTTTTTTTCACAATTTTTGTTACCTAAAATTAAATTATTTATGGTACAGTTTATTCCAAAAAACAAAGTATTTAATGTGAGTACAGATTAAAACCAGTATTTTTATACTCACTTATTACAAACTTGAAATATTCTGCCCAATTCATTATTGTTGTGTCACACTCTCTAGAGTAAATCAATTTATTATTGTGTTCTTCAGCTTCCTAAAACATATTAAGTAATAAAGAAGAACTGTGAAAGCACAAAACATACCTCATATAAACATCTGTACCGAAATCCATAATCAACAATTAGTAATATTGTAATAGAGTAAGAAACAATATACCAACAACTGAAATTATTTCTTAGAAGAGTATAAAATATAAACAAACAGATAGTTATACCTAATATCATCAAAAATTTTGTATCAAGTATTATACTTGACATATCTTCCTTTGTCAAACGTATATTAAAGAGGCTTTTTATATAAGTCTTGGAAAATAAAGTACTTAAAACTGTATCCATCTTTCTAAAATCCTCTACTTTCATGTTTTTGTCATTACCAACAAAGGTCATTAAAAACTTGTACTCTTCACTATCTAGAACATAATTATATGATCCAATATAAATAATTGGATTGTCTTTATCAGGACTAGCAGAACTCAACAATAAACTAACAGTTCTTTTTAAATATAATAATGACATGTCTTGTGATGTAGTTGCTGCAAAGTCTTTTTCACTTTTGTTTGTGTCTTTATCAATATCACTAAGAGATCGCTTTAGTTTTTCTTTTGCATTTGTGTTCATGTCATGGGGATCGACCCAATTTCTTTTAACAGCTTCTGTAAACGTTAGAATCGATAATAAATATAAAAGTTTCATTTTTTAATAAACCTAAAATTTAAAAAAGAATGTTAATACATTTACTCTAAATGAAAAATACTTTATTACCTATAAAGCTTGTAAAATAAAAAGTTTGTAAATATACTAATATCGTTTATCACTAGTAACAAGTGTAAATTGTTACGAGTTGAAGGGTTGTAACAACTTTTAACATTTAAAATTAACCTCGTTGTTCTTACATCATAATTATTATTGGCGGTGCATAATTTGACATTATGTCACTTGTCGTGGTGCCAAGGAGTAAGACATTAAATATTTTCAAAAATAATCCCTCATTTTATACAAATGTTTTTAATAAATACGAAATAAATTGCACAATAGAACTTCTTAAATTTTTATATAGTTTTTAAGTCAATAAAAAAATTACAGTTTCGCCATCTAGGAGATAATTTGTAAACAATTAAAAATTCAGCCTAGATCCGAATCATCCGGAGTTAAATATATTCTGTATTATCCTTGCTCCGGCGTCTTATCCTATCAAAGAACCGGAGGAATAAAAACATAAAAGTTCAGAGCTTCAAAATGGCAGCGTAGGTCATTGGTGTGAGGTGCATCTTGCAGAAATTGCCGAAAATAATGTCTTTTGTGACAAAAACTAAAGTCTCATGTAAATTCAATCGATTGCTGCATAGTTTGTGTTAATGTGTGTACAGATATTTTAGTTTTTTTATTGTTGCTCGAAGATTTGCAGCAAGTGTCATTGCACTTTGTATGTGTGTGTGAAAGTACTAGGATTTTGTGCCTAGGTAAGTGCATAATTTTAAATGCCAAAAGATTTTGGACTCGTTTATTTCGATTATTTGAAATATTATGTCTCTTGAACTGTTTGGATCTAGCTTTAATACCTTTTAAAAATATTTTTAAAGAACAAATATTGTGGGTTTCTATTTAATTTTTTGTTTATTTTGATACTTATACAATAAAAGATTTTTTACGTGTTGAAACAAATGACCGAAATTAATATTGTTTTTATATATTTGTAATTTGTAATTTAAAGTTGTTTAAATAAAGTTGCTTTTTTAAGTTCTTAAAGAAAATTAAATATGATATTAAAAAGTGTTTGAATTTTAATAATGTAAGCATAGTATGTCATCTTATTAAACAACTATTTTGAACAATTCAAAGTTATGTTAAAAGTACTTATAATTATTTGTTGTAAATCCGTGGTATTTAAATATATTGTTCAACCAATTTTCTTACGTTCAGTTTGTCCCGGAATAAATCTTGTAGGTAAAAGTTTACTAATATATTGCAACTATTTATCTTTTACAAGATTTATTGAACCTTAAATATTTATGAATCAGCCATTCGCATTTATTTTCTCTCTCTTCCATTTATTTTACGTTCAATAGAGTACAGAACGAAGGAACTTACCGAAAGTAATTTATTTTAGTGGATAATACTTACAAGGGTGAAGTTAAAATTTACAAAACTGAGTCCTGCAGGTGGCGAAATGTTCGTGCTTGTTAGCTTGTTAGTTTGATGATACAGGTGGTTCACTGTTTCACTCTTGGATGTTTAGCAGCGTCTTGTGGTTTTGGAAGACAGTACTTCAAATCAATTTCCAAACGTGTGTACGGATAGAACCGATCAAGTCTAGGAGTCTATTTACATACATACTTCCGCTACATCTTTTGCTTCCTCTACTTTCATTAGTGCTCTCATACATGCTCGTCGGTTGTTGGTACTCTTGACCTGGCCTTTCTTCAAAACAATGTTGATCTGAGCGAGATATGCTCGCCGAGGTCGACCTCTGCCGACTTTCGTCCATTCACACTCGCCTTATAAATTTATTTCGTCAATCTTCCTTCATCCATCCTTTCTAAGTGTCCAAACCATCTAAGCATTTCTCTATCTATTTTTGTAATTTATTTTTGTTTTACACCACAGCGTTCTCTTATCTCACTATTCTTCACTTTATCCAACCGAGTCACTCCGGCTATACTTCTCAGACTACTCATCTCCACAGCATTAATTCTATTTTCATGCTTCTTCTCCCAAAACCAACATTCACTACCATACATAAGTGTAGAAACCAACACACCTATGCACAGCCACAAGTTAAACAGCCACGGCGAAGCCACACGTCCCTGTCTCACACCTTTTTCGATGTTAAACCAGTTCGTGCAAGCTCCGTTTATCCTGACACAAGCAGTGGCATCCTCGTAAAGTGATCTCAGTGCTCTTATTAAACTACCGCTCACCCCATACATAGCGGTGTTTAGAAGCAGCTCGAAGTGTTGCAACCTCTTGTGGACGTGAAAAAACAGTACTTTAGAGCAAATTGCCAGTGTGTGTTTTCTTGTTAATGTCCAGACAGTGAGAAGTTTATGTGTTTCACTGATTTTCTAGCTCGATGAAGATTAGACTCGTTTTTAGAACTCGTTTCTGGTGACTATGCTTGAAGTTTGGTTAGCATGATTAATTGGATCCTTTTTTCTTTAATAGACTTTGTTGTAGGTACTGCTGCATATATATGTTATCTTTTCGTTGGATCTGATTCCGCTCTAAAAAAAATAAATTAAAAAAAATGCTCGAAAGTAATTAAAGAATTTTTTATCGCTGGTTTCGAGTTTTAGTTCTTCAGAATGCCACTAACAGAATTATGAGAAATTCCTTTCTCTCGAATTTCTGAACCTCTCAGTTGTCTGAGTTTAAATTACATTTTCTGGTTAACGGAATTTCGTATTGACGAAATCGATCGGAAAAAAAATTTCCTTTACAGAGTGTTTTCGCTATAGTAGTATTTAGTATTTTGATAAAAATGTTTTTTTTTGTATATGTAGGTACCTACGTTTAAAACATTTCCTGAAAATCCTTCTAAAAGGGCCATCCATAAACCACGTAACGCGATTTTGATACTTTTTTCAGCCATCCTTCCCGTCCATGTAACGCTATGTAGTTATTTTGTAGATTTATTAAGATTAAGATTTATTTATAATAAATAATTAAACATTTGCATCATCTGTCCATGTGGGACTCAACCAATCATCGATTGATTATATCACGGAGATCAAAGGATTTAGTTATCTGGTAATTTGCCTCCAGATGGTTTTAGAAAATATATTTCGAGATCCTCATCCACCAATGCCGTTAATATAACCAAAACGTCAATATTTTCTAAAACCCACCCTATTGCATTCTCTCAGTAATATCCAAAGTTATGGAAAAAGCGATTAACATATAGAACTCATCAAATATCTGGAGAAATTTGAGATAATTCATGACAGACAATATGAATTTGGACAACTTTGGTCTAGTGAAGATTTGCTGGCTGTCACTCAATTCTGGACAAACACTATTGAGAAGTTTGGTGAATCCCGTGCAATAGCCTTGGATATATCTAAAGCCTTCGACCGCGTTTGGCATCAGGCATTATTAAGCAAATTATCTGCCTACGGTTCCCAACCAAATTGCGCCAATGGCTCATGAGCTTTATGCAAGATCGCTTCTTACATGTGGCAGTTGACGGTATTTCTTCTGATGCGTTAAAAACCAATGCCAGGGTTCCATCCTGTCTACCACCCTATTTCTTTTACACATCAACGTCCTCTTGAAAACCACCATGAACCCCATTTAAAGTTTCGCAGACGACAGCACACTTGTCTCAACTTTTCCATCCTATCGATCACTTTCGGTGAATGATACAAATAGACTCAGGCAGGAACAAGTTGACTCCATCAATAGAGATCTTGAAGTAATCGTCAAGTGGGGAACCAACAATTTTGTTCAGTTCAACGCCCAAAAAACACAAAGCGCCACATTTTCCAAGAAAGTAAATTCTTCAAATCATTCCATCACAATGTCCGGAAATACCCTTGAATCAAGTCCCTCCATCTCGATTTTGGGAGTCATGGTGTCTAATAATGTGTCTTGGCATGACCATGTTGCTAACATTGCAAAGTCAGCAAGTCAGAGGCTAGGTTTTCTGTGGAAAGCTAGAAAGTTTTTTACTTCTGATCAACTATTGACGACGTACAAGGCTCAAATCCGACCTATACTGGAGTATTGCTCGCACATTTGGGGTTCAGCACCAAGGCATTTTCTTCGTCTTCTAGATTTCATTCAGCAAAGGGCCATTCTATTGATAAACAGCTCAACTCTCACAGATACCCTTCACCCACTAGAACATAGAAGAAGAGTTGCAGACCACCCACACGCTGGACAGATAACATAAAACGGATTGCAGGAAGCTGGATCAAATCTGCACAAGATCGAAATACGCGCCAAAATTTGAGAGAAGCTTTTGTTCAACAGTGGACAGTATAAGCTCAAGATGATGATGATAAAATTATCCAAAAAATTAATTTATCTTTTTTTTATGTCTATTTTTGAAGTTTATCGAGTATTTGAATTGCAGGCCATGCATATTTTGTCTCGTTGTTAATGACATCTCTATTAAAACAGTTAGAATTTGTTAGAGGATAAACAGTTTTGTGCAGTAGGTACTTGCGATAGATTTTTGTTAAAATTAAGCTTATAAATTAAATGTAATAGGTTTTTTGTTTTATTGGATGAGGGATTATGTTAAAGTTATGTTGCCAATTTGTTTGGCAAAAATCGTGGTAATTTTTTAGCTTCTAGAAAATTAAAAAAGCATCCGATTTCGATGAATTTTTTTTAATTCTTCGTTTTTACGGCGGATTTATGGAAAAAAATATAGGAAATATCTCACTTAAAGATTTCCTATGGTTTGATGACTTTAAATACGATCATAAACGCACTTCTTTGAATATAATCGTTTATAACTTTTTTTTGCAAAGTATCAAACGAAGTTCATATATTTTTTTGTTAATTTTTTATCTCACTTAAATATTTCATATGGTTTTATGACTTTATGTTATTATAATCGCATTTCTTTGAATATAATTGTTCAAAACTTTAATGCAAAGCATCAAATGAAGCTCATATATTTTTTTTGTTACTCTACACAAAAAACGGACATTTTGAAAAAAAATCATATAAAAATGTTTATTTATTAATTTTTTACAAATGAAATTTTATTAAAATCAACTTTTCAATAATCGTATATAACATTTATACACGTAATTAGATAATACTTATTTCCTTGATCTACACAAAAAAATTAACATTTACAAAAAAAATTATACACAACTGATGATTCTTCAATATTAAATAACTTAAAATAATGTTAATGATTTCAAAATTTAATAATTTCTTGTTCAACGGAAACAAAACAAAACATAATATATTTGTATTAAAAAAAAAAAGTAGGTAAGATTTCAGATGAATAATGTTAAAATGATGAAAAAAAAAGAAAATTAACTATGTATCATATTCAACAATAAATCAATCACTTATATTATCGTCGAAAAAAATTTGTAAGGGAACAAAAAAATTATGCAATCTTTGACAATGATTGCTATAACATAATCTAAACATAAACTCTGCAACATATCCCAACATATTTTCCTCCTTGCATATTACCGTGTAGATGTTGTATACTTGCTTACTTAATAAGTAATTTTAGGAATGTTTTTGTTTATATTACTTTGATGATTACTTGATAAAAAAGGTACAAACAATAATACGTGAGAAAAGGTCAATTTTGAGAGAGAATTGTTATTATCTTAAACTGTAAAAACATGAAAAATCAACATTTTTGTATAAATTAGTTTTTTGTGTAGATTAAGAAAAAATATATAAAAACTTCATTCGATTACTTGTAAAAAAGTTATCAGCAATTATACGTGAATGAGTGCGTTTACATGAACATATAAAGCCCTGAAACTACTAAGTTTTTATTTTTTTTTATTCCCGTTTACAAAAATAGATAGGTATGAAAAAAAATGTTTGTGTAATGATAATGAGTCTTGGAAAATTGAACATTTTAAAACACTACAGGTATCGCCCTCGAGTCCTTCACCCTTAAATAATGACCAACTGTCTGTGTAATTCAAGACTGCTCTTGGCTTTTCATGTCCCCCGTAAATCCCTGAAAGGTGTGCGCCGATGAGTCATCACCAAAACGGGAAGCCTTGTTAAATTTCAACCCCTCATACTTTATTTATTATTTCAAATTGGTCGATATTTCCGACACAGGGACGTCTGCAAGCGATACTACCTGTAATTTGTGAAGCATTTCGGGGTTATTTTCTAGAAAGATTTCGTAAACGGCTAGGGGCCAACTCGGTCCTGATTGTATCACATACACGAAACTGTTGAGGTACTCTTATCGGCGAAACAAAAGCTACTCGAGAGGCTTTTGTTTTAAACAAGACTAAGCACATTTTTTCCATTCTCTCCGTGGTCGTAGGTTTGGAACAGCTGAAGGACTCTTATCAATTTTCTCCCGTTTTCGAGTGTTTTCGCGAGGGAAATTGTAACGCAAGCAAAATTATAAAAAAGCACAGCGGATTACATGTATTAGACTAAAATAGTTCTTTTTTTTTTGTAAAATTTATTTTGAAGTATTGCGATATTATATTTTTAAAATTTGTTTTTCGGAACTCTTCCATTCGTTGGACGGATTAAAGTTTGAACCCTTTATTACTAAACAGTTAAATAAAACGTGACCTCGCATTTAAAATAGATAATTAAATACTAAAACTGCTACTTTATTTTCATAATAGTACAATTTAACTATCCTTCATTATAATCTTACTGAATATCCACACATCCTTGTATACGAGGATAGTTCACGAATTGTTGTCCCTAACATAGTTAACGTTGAATGACAAATGCAAATAAAGTGTCAGGCAAAAGCTTATTGTATGACATTAGTGTGTGGTAATTAGCATCAGCGCATCAGTTCGTGTATGTTAAATATTAATTTTTTCCATTGAGGTTCCATACATGTGCTGAACTCGTATTGAAGAGGATATTCCAATAATGACTGAATATACAGGGTGATGTATTAAAAAAAACCAAAGTGACTAATAAATAATATCAGAGAAACGGCAAATCTGACAACATTGCAAATGTCAAATCTGGAATTTCCGTATCTCAAAATAGGCTTACCCCAAATTTTGTACAATTCGGACTAGCAATTTACGAGATAATTGTCCGTTTCCAGACTTTTGGTCCACTCTGTATACGAAATATGGGAGAGATATAAGCAAAAATGAAAATATGCCTTTTGCATAGATTCCAGTCTTTAGTTATTAGGTAACGAGTCCCAAAGCTTAATCGTCAGACTTCGTACAGTTACGATAACGTTAGTTTATCTCGCGAAATTGGAATTCGTATTTTACATAGCGAAACAAAAAGGCGATTACCTCCAAGATGTAAAATATTATTTTCTATCTATCGAATGTGTTTTTGCGCGTATCTAGACCAGCCTGTTGAGGCGTGAACAAGCGATTCTTTTTCAGTTACTTCGAGAAAGGTAAAACTGACTGCGACCAATGCAGTAGATGGCCAAAATATCATAAAGGTGCACAATAAAAATGTAACATATTTATTTTCTCAATCCTTTGATTAACGAAATTTTCTATAAAATTTTTTAAAAAATTAATTGATCACACAAAGTTATTTATGTGTGTATGACAAAAATTGGTGTTGATGGTCAGTTCTCATAAATGTTGGTGCATACCACAAATCTTCCTCGTTTTCTTTAATCTTCAACTCTCCAAAATTCGTGTTAATAAGTCACAATCGCTTACTTTTTTGCGTTTATAGTCGAAGTCAGAAATAATTTTTCCTGTTTCACAATTTCGGCACCTCAAAGAATTTTTTTAATTTGACGTTAAAAACGTTCATAAATATTCAGGAACAATTCCGTACTCTTCTTCACGTGCCGTCTGGCTATCATAATGGCGATTCTTGCTTTGGATGCGGCTGCTTGGAACAATTCTATTGAAGTACAGTGATACCACTCTCACAAGTTCTTCGGCCATGAAGTGCGTCTTCTTCTCACGCTTCGTTTACCCTGTATTTTTTCTTGTATAATTAGTTGTAGCATGTGGTACCTTTCTCCGCGCATAACGTGACCCAGATAAGCAAGTTTTCCTGCTTTTACCGTGACCACTATTTCTGCCTCTTTACGTACTCGCCTCAATATCTCTGCGTTTGTTACCCGTTCTGTCCAAGAAACCCCGAGTATCCGTCTGTAGACCCACATTCCGTATTGTTAAACTAATTTATCATATCGTATTTAACAAACTGTTTTGTTAAAATGCCTTTAACGGAAAGTGAGAGAATTAAAATTTTACTGTTGATTGTTGTTGGCGATAGGATGCGGACTCAACAAGAGGTATGCATATTAATTCGGGAAATTCACCCAGATCGTGAACGTATCTCTCAATCTATGGTAAGCAGAATAGAAAGAAAATACAGAGAATTAGGACATAGGGATGTACCGAAGCAAGGTAGACCTACACTTAATGCAAATATTCAACAAGATGTAATTTTGTCGGCAAAAGACGATCCATACTGTACAGTGCGGAGATTATCTGGGGATTTGAATATTGAAAAGTCTTCAGTATCAAATATTTTCAAAAAGACATATTTGAACCGGCAAAATAATAAAATTAATGGGTATGTTAACCAGAAAAACATTCGATATTGTTCTAATAAAAATCAAAATTGGAAGCAATAATGCCATACGTTAAATATTTAATAGTTTCTACGCAAATCATTTAAAGTTATCACTTCTGTCGGGCGTCCCGAAGCGCACAACCTTTTTTAACATGCTTATATTAGTTTCACCTGTTTCTTGTATTTATGTTTGTAACTGACTCTTTGGCCTCGATTTTGCCCTACTTTAAGCGATCAGATTTAATTTAAACTTTGCACACGTGTTAAAGACCGACGACAATCCAATAATTAGATTATAATATAATATAATTAGATTATCCTGATTAGTTTCGCCAGGATTCATAAATTTCTTCATGGATCCTTTGCATGAGAGAGATAGAACTAGTGCGTGAACTACGCATGCGCGTAGAACAAATATTAAAACAGTTCATTGCATCGGTGGTTCAGTGATAGAATGCTCGCCTGTCATGCCGGCAGCCCGTGTTCGATTCCCGGCAGATGCATTCTTTTTGTGCTTTTACCATTTAATACATATTTTTTTTAGTGAGTAAAACAAATCGAACTAAAAAGCGAAAAATAAATTATAGTGTAAAAAAAACTAAAAAACACGCTTTTGGAGTTTATCAAACTAAAAAGTAAACAATAATTTTTACCATAGAAATAAAATTACTGACGAGAAAATTTATATCACTGTTCCAGAGAAATAAAAACTCTTGTACCACCATTGGCCACATTCGGCCGAAGAACTTGGCACGCTGATCAGTCTCACACATTTACTCTCAAGATTGACACTACAAGGACCAATCTCCATCAAGAATCCTTCTCTTACAGTGCTGCTACGGAATGGAACAAGCTTCCAAAATCAGTTTTTCCAGAGAACTATGACAACTATAACCTGCAACTTTTCTAAAAGCGGGTCCACAATCATTTCCTTTTTATAATCCCTTCCCCTTCTAATAGTCGCAGTGCGGGCCGTCCGCGACTATTTTCAGTAAAAAAAAAAATGGGGGGTGCTTTGTATGACATTTTACTAACTTTGCGTATCGTAATGAAAGCACCCCACGCTTTTAGAATAGTGACATTAATTTTCTCGTCAGTAATTTTTTAGTTTGATTAACTCTAAAAGCGTGTTTTTTAGTTTTTTTAAACTATAATTTATTTTATTATCGTTTAAAAATGTTTTGTTTCCTTTGACCCAGTGCGTGCTACGGCCTTCTAGATTTAATTAAAGGTAGAAATAACAGCGAAGGACACGCAGGTATAAAGGGCCTCGAACGCACGTTGCGTTCTAAGAATCGGCGTCTAAAGGTATACTTAGTTGTGGACTAGTTAGTTTAATATTAAAACATTCCACAACAGGTTGTTTCCGCGGCTCTTTCTCTCTCTCTCTCTCTCTCGCATCTGCATCTGATTGCAGACGGTTCAAAAGTTGAATATTCTACTATATATGTAGAAAACTGGTAGAAGCGACGTTTGTTTGATAATAATAATAAACTCGCTATACAGGTACCGTTTGAAAATTGTTTAACTGGTCTCGATTGTCTCAATGTGATATAAAAAAATTGACTTTTAACACTGAAAATGCTTCATTAATTGAAACATTTGTTGATATTTTATTCAAAACAATGCTCTAGGATTCTACTTAAAGTTACATAAGGCAACTTTTTGAGATTTTATAAATTTTAGCTTACAGATGAAGGTTGAGTCCTTGCTATACAGGGTGTTTCAAAAAAGGTGAGCCCGTTTCTAGGATAGGTAGAAAACTGAAAAATAATTTATTACGATTTTGCCGAAACTACTGCAAACATTGTAATGAAATTTTATACGAATATGTTTTAGAAGTTATGATTTTGTTTTTATATCTGACTCTCATGGAGGGCGCTAGGTACACGGTTCGTACCTAGTAGTATTGAACATAACTTTTTTAAGGTTAGATTTATTGATCAAAATTTCAAGTGAACTTAAACATCATTTAATTTTACACCAAAAAGGTACTCTTGGTAAAACTCGATGCTGTGTACCGTTTTCGAAATATTTTGATTTAAAAATTATGAAGTAATAATCAAATGTTTTTTCTTCAACGCCCTTTATCTTGAATACAGAGGGCGTTACGAAAATTTTTTACCAAGCAAACCCCAATTATTTTTCAGTTTTCTACCTATCCTAGAGAATGGGTCACCTTTTTTTAAAACATCCTGTTTACAGGGTGTTAGTAAAGTTCTACAAAATTCAGAGGTCATTCTGCATGAAAAAATAATTTGCTATATAAACGTATGTCCGCAAATACTTCGTTTCAGAGGTACGGGGTGTTAGACTATTTCTTAAAAACTGACGAGTTATTTAATGCTCTGAAACCGGTCGAGATATGCAAATGAAATTGGGTGGGTTTTAAGAGGTAGTTATTGTGCATTTTTTGACATGGAATTAAGAATTTTATGTTTATCATTGGCGCGCATACGGGTAATGATCCCAATTTAAAAAAAAAAGTGGTACGCCACTGAGATATTTTAAATTAAAACATAAGTTTGAATTCCTCGTTTAATTTGTGACAAACAATCTCTCTTGCCTTTTTCTCGTATGGGGCGTCGTTTTTATGCAAAAAAATAAAAGATCTCTACGTGCACCCACCAAATTTCATATTGCATATGTCGACTGGTTTCAGAGCAATAAATAAATCGTCAATTTTGAAGAAAAACTTTAACGTCCCGTATCTCTGAAACGAAGTATTTACGGACATACGTTTATATAGTATTATTTTTCAATGCAGAATCACCCTCTGAAGTTTGTCCTGAAGTTTGTCGCACTTATTTACTAGCACCCTGTATATATAGATTTTTATTTTTTATTTTGAATGTTGGTAAAGCAAAAAAATGATAAAATTATTTAATATTTGTCCAATTGCAAAATTATGAGTACTTTGAAAATAAAAAATAATAAGGGAAGTTCGCACACATCCCTTCTACATTAAAAAATTGTTTAGAAATATAGGTAGATTTAAAATTCGATGTAGATATTTTAAGGACGCATTGTTGGGATCAAAATAAGACTTTATTTTCGAATAAACATGTATTCTAAAATGCACCCCCTCCGAACTACAGCCACTGTAAATTGCCCCCGTTTTTTTAGGCACTCTATGTATTTTTTGCTTAAAAAATTAGGTAATCCCATTTTTGGGGGAGTTGGACGGGGGGGTCCGCACTTTCATTGGAAGAAATTTTATGTTTAAAAAGAGAAGTTCTTAATTTCAAACAGCATAATCATGTTGGCCATGAAAACATCTAATAATTTGGCCTATGTTTGCCAGTAAATCGTAATCAACGAAAGGAGTGTATTTTCACAACATCAGACTAACAAGTTTTTTTTTATCATAAAATTTGGGCCCATATAAGAGTGTGGATTCCACTCCGACTCCCCCAAAACTGGGTTTACGGTATTTTTGAAAAAAAAAAACATAAATAGAGTGCCTAAAAAACGAAGGCATGCCAATCCAGATTCCAGACTTTTTCACCGCATTCCCTCAATTTAACCTTGTATAATACTGAGAAACCCCCCATTCTGACTTCAAATTCGGAAAAAGCGATCAAAAATACATCGGACTAGCATAAGTTATAGAATGTGTGTAATTAATGAAATTAAAAATTAAATTCTGGCGCCAACATTTTTCTTTTAATTTTTTTTGTTCCAAGATGTGCGGTGTGTTAGCTGATTTGTATAATAAAAATAACTTATTGTTTACATATATTGTTTCCCAAGTAAGCAACACAATCTCAACTATTTTCGTACATTTTCAGGTATAATGAAGCCACCTCTGCTAATTCACATCTGACGATGTACCACCCATCGAAAAATGACAAAAAAATATCCTCACATGACTGAGAGTAACCGATCCCTGTACCTGTTATTATTATTTTCATTTTTTTTCAAGTCGGCATATCCCTATTTGTTACTATTGGAAGATACAGCACATCCAGGCGATGTAATTTTTAACGCCAGCGTGTACCGTTTGGGTTCCGATAGATCCTACAAAATCAACGAAAAACGATCGGCTCCTTTCGTGTTTTCTCTCGTAGAAGTTCACCGAAAATCGGGCAGGGTTTTTTTAAAGGAACGCCTAAATTGCGACGGTTTATTCTATCCGAATTTTTTCACCATTCACATCGATTCGACTTCGAACAGATTGAAAGACATCGATTATTATAGTTTGCCGTTGAGGATTTTTATAGTCGGTAAAGACTGCCTACATCATCGAGAAGACGATACAGATTATTTGGACGAGTTTGCCAGAGCCAAGAGAAGCACAAGGAGTACTTGGGGACAGTATTCTCAACTACACCCTGTCATCAAGGAGAAAATAAACGAAGCTCGACAATGGGTAAGTGTGGTAAAAGGTTTAATGCACCAAACGGAGGAGACACGGTGTTTTGTCTTGCAGGTATCGGAAACTTACGCTTCTTTTGCTATACCAACCGCAGGAAAGTGGCAGAAAATCTGTCTGAGACAGAGCCAGTACATTAATTCTATTACCGCCTTCCTTCCCAGCACAATCAGTACGTACTGTTCTGTACAATTTCACTACGTCAGCGACGATCGATTCGAAATAGAACGCAGTCAAGGGGATCTCGTCTCTAGCAGAGACGTGTGCATTGTGGAACCGCTCTGGAAGGTAAGATGGTAAGTGAATTTAATCGAACTGTCATTAACTTTGATCCTTTTTTTGTAGGTGACCGTTTTATTCACTGCAATATGCCAAAACATATCCGTTCTGAATTCGGAACACCGACTGAAAATCGTTTATCATCATCAACAGTTCAACGATACCGATATCGCGAAAAGAGTGAGAAGAGAATTGCGAAACCAATCGCCATTTTTCGAGCAACATTTGTACGTCGCCAGCGTGCTAGAAGAGTGCGATCCTCCGGTCGTCGTTACTACAGTCAAAGCCAGAGATCCAGAGAACAGTCCCATAACGTATTCCATGACCAGTTTGTTGGATTCCAGGACGCAGGCCATGTTCGACATCGATCAAAAAACCGGGGTCATCACCACAAAGGTAAGCACATATTACACAGTGTGAGTGTGCCAGGCTTGCAATTTATATAAAATCAATTTATCTAAACCTGGTAGATTTTGTAGATGTAGCTTAAAGTGCCTACACTCTCGGCTTGTTTAATCGCGACTAAGTTTGCGAAGACGTCCAAGTTCCATTCCTTTATCTATTTTTGTTACCACATCTTTCACACCACAGCGTTCCCTTATCTCACTATTCCTCACTTTATCCATCAGAGTCATTTCAGCTATACTTCTCAGATCCTACTTTTATGCTTTTTCCGTCAAGCCCAACATTCACCACCATACATAAGTGTAGGTATGCACTGCCAGTCGTGCCTTTTTCGACACGTTCTGGCTGTTCATAAAGTTTTGCAGGGCACCATTCATTTGTTTCACTTCCAACACCATTCGCTTAATATCACAGTCATACTTTTCGTGTCTCGTAAACTTTGAACCCAAATGTACAAACTCATTCACTTGTTCCACTCTTTCTTCTTCAGTTAGCTACTCGCGAGAAAAGTAAGAGTTTATAGTACACTTTTAATATTAACGAAAGATAACCGGAAGCCTAACTGCTTGGAACAACATAAAAACGTAAGACAAAGTGAAAGTTTTACACTGCCACATATAGGTCATATAACTCGCAATATTTTAGCGTTATGACGTGAACAAAAGAATAAGGAAGTCTATGATGTGCAAAAAACGAAGATTCTCCTGCCAGTACGGGTTGGAGGTGTTGCACGATGTTAAAATCTAATATAGTAATGATTTGCAGGTTCAGTTAGATCGGGAACTAGTGGACGTACATTATTTCCGCGTAACAGCCATGGACGACAGTTTTCCTCCTAGATCCGGTACCACGATGCTTCAAATTAACGTCTTGGACGCCAACGATCATTCCCCGTCGTTCGAAATGACGGAATACGACGCCAGTATCAGAGAAAGCGTCAACGTAGGTACTACTGTGATAACTCTGAAAGCTACCGACCAAGATATCGGGAAAAACGCGGAAGTTGAGTATTCCATAAGGAGTATCAGCGGTGGCGGTAATTCCCAGGAATCTGAAGACAACAACGCTTTTAAGATCGACGCCAAGACCGGCGTCATCAATACCAGAACTCTCTTGGATCGAGAAACCACCGAAGTTTACACTCTGATAGTGCAAGCTTCTGACTCGGCATCGCCGCAAAGTGCCCGAAGGACCTCCACTGCCAGCGTTGTTATACATATCTTGGACGACAACGATAATTATCCTCAATTTTCGGAAAGGACGTACACCGTCTCGCTGAACGAAGACATCAATTACAACGACAATCCTGTCGTTGCACATATCAAGTAAGTGTTCGATTTGAGACAAACTAAAAATAATACCAACATCTACTACTTCGTCTTTGATAGAATTTGATTTTTTTTTATATATTCAGACTTTAATGTAACGTATTTCTTTTAGTATTTTAGGAATAATAAAACAACGCAGACATTTAACTGTTATTTTTTGTTACCAACCTTTAGATTGTGATAAATAAAAGACATTTTTATCAACTGTCTAACACTCTTCCATTTTTTTGTTATCAGCTTTGCTTGTTCCCAGTAACATATAAGACAATTTTCAGAGCCACCGATGTTGATCAGGGCGCCAATGCTGCAATACGTTATGCAATAATTAGTGGTAATACTCAATCGCAGTTCGCCATTGACAGTCTCACTGGAGACGTCGCGTTGGTGAAACCGCTCGATTACGAGACCATACGGAATTATAGATTAGTGATAAGGGCGCAAGATGGCGGTAGTCCAGCGAGATCGAACACCACTCAATTGCTTATCAACGTCAAAGACATCAACGACAACACTCCCAGGTGAGTCACGATTATATTTCTGTTGATACATCCTTCACTTTTATATTGTTATAGGTTTTATACGTCTTTATTTCAAGAGAGTGTCCTAGAAAACGTCCCTGTCAGTTATAGCATCGTTAAAGTGCAGGCTTACGATGCAGACGAGGGACCCAACGCCCAAATTAAATACACCATATCGAGCAGAGATGCCACCGGTGGTAGCACCGAAGATTTACCGTTGGCCGTCGATTCTCATACCGGATGGATTTACACCACCAGAGAGTTAGATAGAGAGCACCAACCTAAATACATGTTTCAGGTAATTTAAAATTAAAAGGATCACAAGACCTTAAACGGAAACGGATGACTTAAGGAAAAAAGTGTATAAGAATTTTTTGTTCCTGATTATTCATTCTACACCTCCTTTCAACGAACGCACTATTTTCAGGGACTACTAATAAAAAAATCAACGCAAACAATTTTCCTCCTAATAATATAAAAGTAAATAAATAATATAAAAGTATTATCAATTATGTAACACGAGTAACGATGTAAATAATGAAAGTTATGTCATTTTAAATAATGATGTATAAAAAAGTCCCAATTAGTTAAACCCGGGGGGAACTGTTGGCACATTCAGCAGGGGTCAGATTTCTGGATTCGCGGTAATAATTTAAATTTCAGTAGAAAAACAAACAGAACTAATAACACGTTTTTAGTTGTTAAAATAATAAATATATTTACTGAGTTTGCAAAATATAATGAAATATTTTACAGGATTGTTTCAAATGGCCACATTTTTAAAAATTTAGCTGTCATCAACTTTAAAATTTTGATTAGTATTTATTAATATATTTATCGTAAATTTTTTAGGTGATTTATTTTTGCATCCATTATAAGGGATACCAGCAGGAATGTGTAATGCAAATGTTGGTGAATGCTTTTGTGATTGCAAGTAAAAATGTTTATTTATGTGTGTGACTTTATGTCTGTAACATCCATCAGGAGGCAATGTGTGTTGTCTAAAACTAGGCGTAACAGTAATTTTTTTTATTGATATGGTATATTTATAATCCACTCTAAAACATTTGTTTTTGTTCTGTCGGTTCGCTTGTTGTGTTAAAAACCATCCAGCGATGGTTTTCCAGTCTGTTTAGCTAATTAGTTCTTCAGACCAGATTCTGTCTTCTAAGGGGATCATGTATAGCTGGTTGATTGTCTGGCTGTGAGTCACAAAAGATCTGATAGGTCGATGCCCTTTTTGTTTTTATATGATGTTTCTATATCACGAAATAATGATGATTTTATTAGGTTATAGCTAGCGATCAAGGCGTTCCTCCTCAGTCGGCGAGTGCTAGTGTAATTATCACCGTTCAAGACGTCAACGACAACGATCCCGTATTCGAACCGAAGTTATACGAATCTGTAGTTGCCGAAGACGATTCTCCTGGTAAGTGTGAATGGTTAACGTATTTTTTACGAACATAGGAAATATTTGTTCATGGGTCTAATGGAGTGCTTCGTCGTTCGTTCCGGACATATTATCGTAATTTTATTTCAGGAACGCCCGTGGCGACGGTCACAGCGACAGATTCCGACGAAGACTCCAGATTACATTACGAAATCACCAATGGCAACACCAGAGGTCGCTTCGCCGTAACCTCGCAAAACGGTCGCGGTTTAATCACCATAGCTCAACCGCTCGACTACAAACAAGAAAAGAGATACATCCTAACGATCACTGCGACCGATTCTGGCGGTCGAGCGGACACCGCCACCGTCTACGTCAACATTACCGATGCTAATAATTATGCGCCAGTTTTCGAAAACGCGCCCTATTCGTCGAGCGTCTTCGAAGACGTTGTCGTCGGTACCACCGTCTTAGTCGTATCGGCAACCGACAACGACGTCGGGCTCAACGCTCAAATATCTTATTTCTTGGGTGAGTAACATTTTGTTTAGCTACAGTTTTTTTTTACATTTTTAAGGCATCCGTCTAATGATTAAATAATTTAAAAAAACAATTATGAATATAATACGACACGATAAAATTTATTTCCTTCGTCTCACTACATCCATTACATCCACTAAATTTTTCTGTTCTGTTGACTAACGTTTGTTGCAGGCGACGAATTAAACGACATGGGAAAGGATTCAGCCTTCGCCATTAACAAACAAACCGGTGCAATCGTAACGACGAAGCCTCTGGATCGCGAGACGACATCAGGCTACCTTTTGACGGTGACTGCTAGGGACGGCGGTTCGCCGCCCCTCTCCGACACCACGGACGTCGAAATAACCGTGACGGACGTGAACGACAACTATCCTGTATTTAAGCAAGTAGCCTACTCTGGTAACGTGCCAGAAGACGCTTTGGTGGGTACGTCCGTGGTTCAAGTGACGGCTACCGATGCAGATGTCGGTTTGAACGGAAAAATACACTATTCTTTGAGCGAGAAAGACCAAGAAGACGGATCGTTCGTTATAGATCCCACCAGTGGCGTAATAAGGACGAACAAAGGATTAGATAGGGAGTCGGTGGCAGTGTATGAATTAGAAGCTTACGCCATTGACAGAGGATCGCCTACGCTCAGCAGCTCCGTGCCAGTAACGATAAGGATAGACGACGTGAACGATTCGCCACCCGCTTTCGATTCCGACAAAATCGTCCTCTATATTTCTGAGAACAGTCCCATCGGATCGACGGTAGGAGAAATCTACGCAAAGGATCCCGACGAAGGGGTCAACGCTATAGTTCAGTATTCCATCATCGGTGGCGAAGACGCTCAGAGCTTCTCGTTGGTCACGAGACCTGGTTCAGAAAAAGCCGAGCTACTCACTATGATCGAAATCGACTACGAGAGTCCCAAAAAGAAGTACGATTTGATCGTTAGAGCGTCGAGTCCACCGCTGAGAAGCGACGCTCACGTCGAAATCGTAGTCACCGACGTAAATGACAACGCGCCGATGCTGAAGGATTTCCACGTGATGTTCAATAATTTTAGGGATTTCTTTCCAACGGGATCGATCGGCAGGATACCTGCCTATGATGCCGACGTATCCGACAAACTAAGCTACAGGATTTTGTCTGGCAACAACGCGAATCTCGTCGCATTGAACGAAACTTCTGGGCAATTGCAACTGTCTCCACAATTAAATACAAACGTTCCCAAAATAGCTTCGATGGAAGTCTCCGTGTCGGACGGTATCAACGAGGTGAAGAAAGTGATGACGCTTACAGTTAGATTAATAACGGAAGAAATGCTGCTCAATTCCATTACGGTGAGACTGAATCAAATGACGAAAGAGGCGTTTTTATCGCCGCTCTTGAGCTACTTCACCGACGGCCTGGCGGCTATTATACCGTGCCCGAAGGAAAACGTGTTTATATTCAGTATACAAGACGATACTGATGTTACGGCAAAAATATTGAACGTTAGCTTCTCGGTACGTCGACCGGATACTCCTAAAGAGCAGTACTACACTCCTCAGTTCCTCCAAGAAAAGGTGTACCTGAACAGGGGAATCTTAGCGAGACTTTCCACCGTCCAAATACTACCGTTCGACGATAATCTCTGCGTAAGAGAGCCGTGCTTAAACTACGAAGAATGTTTGACAGTTTTAAAGTTCGGCAACGCCTCAGGTTTCATTTCCAGCGACACCGTCTTGTTCCGTCCCATTTACCCTGTAACCACGTTCACGTGTCGATGTCCCAGAGGTTTCACTGGCTCCAAGGAGCACTATTTGTGCGATACAGAAGTCAATCTGTGCTACTCGTCGCCGTGCCAGAATAACGGCGTTTGCAAAATTCGAGAAGGTGGTTACACTTGCGTATGCCCTTCTGGTTATACTGGAGACAACTGTGAAATAAAATTGGACGACAGCGGCAACTGCAAACCGAAACTGTGCCTAAAAGATAGAACTTGCAGTCCTAAAGTCGGTAGTTCGAATTTCGTATGCGAAGACTGTAATATCGTCACCGAATCTGAACACTACACGCCGTTGTGCGAGTTGAAGAGTCGCAGCTTTACCAAAACGTCATTCTTAACGTTCCCGAGCCTGAGGCAGAGACATCGAATACACTTGAGACTGAAATTTGCCACGCAACAACAAAACGGTCTGTTATTATACAACGGGAGATACAACGAACAACACGACTTCGTAGCGTTGGAAATTATAAAAGGAACCGTTCAATTTTCCTTTTCGCTCGGTAGCAAAGTAACCAACGTTTCAGCTGGTATTCCTGGAGGCGTGTCGGACGGAAAGTGGCACTCTGTCACCGTCAACTATTTCAACAAAACGGCCACGATAGCTCTTGATGACTGCGACGTAGCTATAGCTTTGAAGCACGGCGACGATTTAGGTGGGAGATGGAATTGTGCAGGCTACGTCGAACACCAATTGGAGTCGCGTTGCGCTTCTTTGACAGAAACGTGCCATAGATTCTTAGATTTAACTGGTCCTTTGCAATTGGGCGGAGTGCCGGCCGAATCTAGCGTGTTTCAAATTCAAAACGTTCATTACGAGGGTTGCATATCTAATTTGGAAATCGATAACAAATTCGTCGATTTGAATCAGTTCATGACCGACAACGGTACGAACCCAGGTTGTCCGGAAAAACGATCTTTCTGCTCTTCGATGCCATGCAAGAACGGTGGGACGTGCTCGGATGGTTGGGCGATGTACAAATGTGAATGTCCGCAAGGTTTTGGAAGCAGAGACTGCAGTGAAACGATTAGTACTCCTTGGCATTTCACCGGCGATGGAACTTTATCTTTCAATCCACTTCTCAGACCCATACAGCTGCCGTGGTTGAACGCTTTGTCCGTTAGAACTCTGCAAGAAGACACCTTTTTGCTGTCCGTTCAGATTGGGCAGAATAGTTCGGCGGTGGTTTCTTTAAACAAAGGTCTACTACTGTATACATACAACGGTGAATCACTGGGTTTTTTAACGACTTACATATCGGATGGGGAATGGCACCACTTGGAAGTAACTTGGATCGGAACGGAGATAAAAATATCTGTCGATTATGAAGAGAGTGTCGAGATGTTTCCTTTCGCAGAGAAAATCCAAGGGTTGTACGTCGGGAAAATATTGATAGGAGGACCAGACAATACGTACATGAGCTTGAACGCCGGTTACAACTACTTAGAAGGGTGTATCCAAGACGTGAGGATAGGCAACCAGCAAACCTCCTTAAGCCGGCCCACTGTCAGGGAAAACGTCGAAGACGGATGCTATTCCCTCGACGAATGTCACAGCGAATGCCCAGCCTCTTCCAAATGTACCGTGAATTGGGGTAGATCGAGCTGCGAGTGTAACGACGGTCACATCGGTCCACTTTGCGTGCCAGTTTGCTCTGAAGACCCCTGCGACAACGGCGGTATCTGCATCGAAGATCCAAATGAATCCAAAGGATATAGATGTGAATGCAATAACACGAACTACTCGGGGGAGTATTGCGAAAACGAGCAGTCGCAACCGTGTCCGGCGAGCTGGTGGGGCTATCCAGTATGTGGACCGTGTCAATGCGACGTCGAAGCTGGCTACAATCCCGATTGCGATAAGAAAACGGGAAAATGTCATTGCAGAGAGAACCATTACCAACCGAGCGGGTCGACGCAGTGTATTCCATGCGATTGCTATCACATTGGATCGCATAGCACGCAATGCGACCACGAAACTGGACAATGCAAATGCAGAAACGGCGTTATCGGACTGAAATGCGATTCTTGTCCCAACGCTTATGCAGAAGTTACTACTAAAGGCTGTGAAGGTAAGAGTCAATCCTTCGCTATATTCCCTGTCTACAGTGTAGAACAACTAAATGGATAAAATTCATAATTTCAATTGTTGTGCAAAGTTATAAACATTTTAGATCATGAAATTAGATCCTGCAACGAAAAAATGTCATCGAGTCCCTTTCGAGTGAAAGTTATAACCCCAAATTCACGGACCTATCCTTATTTTTTTTTATTTGAAACAAACTAACTGAAATTAACTAGGCTAAGCCACGTTAGGGCGCCAAGTGATTTTCCTAATAATCACTAAAAGAAAAGGTGGATATCACCTCGAAAAGTTCAACTGTACTATTTAATTTAGTGCTAGAAATATAAAAACAGGTTTATTACAATTAAAAGAAACAGTTTACAGAAACTGAAAATTTTTTTTAAAGAAAATGGTGAAAATTTAAACTGTAATATAACGTATAAGTACACTTGATGAAAAAACCGACTGATTTTGTTCTTCCTGTTCAAATTAAAGAAAGATAGTACTTTCCAAACGGAAAGTTTCTTCAATCAAACCGCTACAAATTCGTAGTCGCAATGAAAAATATTCAACAAAAAAGTGCCGGAAGAAAAAGTCCGAAAGTCGGTCTCGGATAAAAACAATCCAAAAATCCAATAAGGTTGCAACCAAAAACGTCGAAAAGTCCAAAAAAAAACATCGAAAACGAAAAGTCTGAATGGCGGAAAGTAGGTCACTACAATAAATTAAAATCTAATAATAATTTGGACACGGACAGCAAGGCTTTTAGTATTAAAATTTTAAACACGAACGAAATTAAAATGAACTAAAAACTTGCAATCAGTGTTAAATTACACACATGTCGTTGAAGTCTATATGCTTCTCACTTAGTATTTTCATGAGTATGTTCTGTCTTACACACAAATTAGATTAGTAAAGTTTATTATTTGATTATTTATCACCAATAAAATATTTTTCCAGATCTCTGTATAAAAGTAACTCGAGTATTTAAAATGTGATGAAATTTTTTCGTTGCAGGTTTTTTTTTTTATAATTTAATACTGACGTGTTTCGGGATTTTTTTATTAATAAGTATGCACAATATATGAAATGATTATCGTTATTTCGTAGTTGTTTACGATGGATGTCCGAAATCTTCTTCGAATGGCATTTGGTGGCAAAGAACCATTTTCGGCTTCGACGCTGTCGAAACTTGTCCTAAAGGTTCGCACGGTAAAGCCTCCAGAACGTGCGATAACGAATTGGGCGGCTGGCAGGAACCAGATATGTTTAATTGCACTTCTGAAAAGTTCGTCGAATTAAGAGAACAGGTAAACCAACATTCAATCTCTTTAGGGTATCGTACAATTTTAAAATTTTTCAGTTATCCAACATGGAAAAGGGAGAGCTCCAATTGAACACGTTCGTTTCGATAAAGCTGGCCAACGATTTGTACAAAGCCACCAACTTAACGAAAGATCTTTATGGAGCCGACGTTCTAGTCACTTACGAGCTGCTAAAGGAGTTGTTGAACTACGAATCCAAAATGAACGGCCTAAACTTGACTCACAGTCAAGACAAAGACTACATCAGGAACGTTGTTTTTTCCCTGAATGTGGTTCTGTCCAAGAAGTATACCGACCGCTGGATCAGGATCAAGCAGCTGACAGAAGAGGGAGTCGATAATTTGATAGGGTTTGTGGAGAATTACATAAATATTTTGAGCGTCAGTCAGCACGATACCTACACCAGTCCCTTCGAAATAGTTTCTCCGAACATGGGTGAGTTTTTTTTATAGTAATTTATCACTAACTTTTTCTTGCAAATAATTTAAGTTTTTTTGCAAATGATCGAAAGAAATTATTAGATTGTGAAATTTTTTGCTAAACAGTCAGTCGTATAAAAAAATTGTTGGCGCAGTCGATATGATTGAAAGTTATACGAGCATTATTTTTATTTGATTATTACTATTATAACTTCATCTTGACGAAGACATTTTTTGTTATTTGAAATGTATTAAAATAATTACACCCACTTAGTAAGATAAATGTTTTTAAACGTGTTTTAATTAAAAAATATTATTCATATTAAAATAAATTTATGCAACAAAATTCTCTGTAAATTAAATGGGGGCGTCAGAATTTAATTTTACCTTTATACCAAAGCCTCTTTAAAATATTTTTCCCGCTAAAATATATAGAAGAGAGTGTTAAAAAAAATATGTTTCCTGTGTCTTAAAAGAAAAATTAATTAAAATTAAAAGTAAAAATTAAGAAATGAAATGTTTCGTCTTGTTTGTCCAATGAATCAGTTATGTTTAAATGTTGCAAATAGTTTAGCAATGTAATAGGATTTAATTTTACCCCTTTTAAGAAAGCCCATTTAAATTTTCTTTCTAAAATCAACCAAAAGTGGGTAATTTGAAAAAAAAAAAGTGCGTATGGACTGAGAATGAATGATTTGATCGTCAAATGCCTCCTTTACGCCGATGATTAAGAGTCATATTAGCGTCCTCTAAAGAGGAGTTGCTGGCGATGGTTAATGTTATGCATGATGTCCTAAAAATCAGGGTGACGAAATTAATGGTTTTTGAAAGAGAAGAAAGCATGACAAACTGCGAGGTGTTGATTGAAGAAAGGAGAAAGAGTGGAACAAGTGAATGAGTTTGTAGACTTGGGTTTATAGTTTACGAGAGTCGAAAAGTATGACTGTGACATTGAACGACGGGTTATGGGAAAACAAATAAATGGATCCCTGCATAGCTTTATCAGCAGCCAGAACGTGTAAAAAAGGCACGACTGACTGCATAAATAAGTGCTAGTCCCTACACTAATGTATGGTAGTGAGTGTTGGGTTTGGCAGAAGAAGCATGAAAGTAAGATCAATGATGCGGAGACAACTAGTCTCAGAAGTATAGCCGAAGTGAATGTGTTGGATAAAGTGAAGAATAGTGAGATAAGTGAACGCTGTGGTGTGAAAGAAGATGTGGTAACAAAGATATATAAAGGAATGCTTAGATTGGACACGTAAAGAGGATGGAAGAAAGAAGATTGACGAAACAGATTTGTGAGGCGATTATGAAAGAGCAAGTCGGTAGAAGCTGACCTCTCGGCGAACTTATCTCGATCAGATTGATATTGTTTTAAAGAAAGGCCAAATCAGGAGTAACTTTCAACAACCGACGAGCATGTATAAGAGCGCTGATGAAAGTAGAAGCAAAAGGTGTGTGTAAGAAACGTAGCGGAAGTGTAAAGAAGTGGTATCTGCCTACCACTAGGGAAAAAAGGCGTCACTGTATGTATGTAAATTTTATTTAATTACAAATAAACAAAGTCCAAACAATATTCCTGATAATAATGTAAAAATAAATAAATTACTAGCCAATAAATAATGTTACAGTAAAATGATTATGTTAAAAATATTCTTTTAGTCATTGGATTGGATGTGGTCACTCCAGAATCTCTATACGGGTTTGAATCGGAATCTCTACCGCCGGTACCGTCAATAAACTTAAATTTCACCGCCGAAAACGTCGTCTTGCCAGACACTTCGCTGTTTTTAGAGGAGAATCGTAACTTACACCCCGAACCGTACGTTTCTTTTCCGAAATACAACAACTACCTCTTGGACAAATCGAAATTCGACCAATACAGCAGAATCCTGATATCTTTAAATCTCTTGGGAATCAAACCTATCGAATTCGGCGAGATAATAACCAAGCACACTTTACCCGAGGACGGCAGTGTCGTTAGCTACGCGCAGTACAAACAGGACGGTGCTTTACTTCCTAGAGCCTACGACGATTCGGTGATACGAAGATGGGGCGTCGATATAAAGATAGGATCTCCTCTTTTATCGATAGCAGTTCTGGTGCCGGAGTACGTGTCGGTGAAACAGCCACCAGATACCAAGGCACCTTTCCAAGATATGCCAGAACTTAAATTCGACACCAGCGATTACTGGACCAAATCGAATTACAAAAGAACCGACATAGACGAAAACGAAGCGCAGTATTTGCGAGTCAAAAGAAACAAAATACCAGAAAAGAAGTTGGTGTACAAGAGCTTGGCTGGCGTACCACTCACCACGCCCATCAGATTGCAGTTATGGATGGACGGTAACAATTCCGTCTTGAATTCCAGATCTAATCCACAGTGCGTGCATTGGTCCAGAGTCAGGGGGTGAGTTATTTTAATCTTTAAATACTTTTTTCGCAGTTGTTAGAATCCAATTTATCCCATGCACAATACAGCACAACATCGTCGGGTCACTGCAGCAAGTGAGGTTGGCAAAATGTGGCGAGAGAAAAACGCACACCTTTAGGGGGAATGGTTACTTCCAAACGAAGAACTCCCTCCCGGCCTTATGGAAGGATGGACGACTTGGAAATCTCTTAACAGGTTGCGCTCTGGTGTCACACGATCCAAAGAGAATATGCGAAGATGGGGCCTCTCAAATGAATCGACACTGTGCGACTGTAGACACACTCAAACCACCACCGACCTCATGCAGTGTGAGCTGTGCCCGAGCACCTGCACCATGGAGGATTTGGTGAATGCTGCTCCGGAAGCGCTGGACGTGGCCAAGTTCTGGTCCAAGACGTCATAAATTGAAATAAAAGACTTGTGCATATATCATGTATATATTTTTATATCCTTTTTTCTCTGTATCATGTTATTTTACACTTCAGACCTGTATTTCCTAATACTTGATATGTATTTGTTTTTTTTTATTTTTTCTCTTTCTGCTAATTGTATGTATTGATGCTTATCGCACGATTAAATAAATAAATCCCTTTTTAGCTTCGGGGAGTGGTCGAGAGTCGGTTGCAGAACCGAAATTAACGACGACTGGTTCGAAACGTCGGACGGTAGACCGATTTTAGTCAACTGTAGTTGTAATCACTTGAGCACTTTCGCTGTACTCGTCGACGTTGTCGATCTGGAGGTAAGAAGGAGACGCCCGAGGAAATGACGATATAATTTACATTTTTTTGTTTCTTCAGTACATTCCAGAACCGTCGCTTTTGGAGGATATTTCAAGTTACAGTTGTTTTTCCATCTCCCTGCCTCTCCTACTGGGCACTTATTTGATTTTGGCGTTGATACGAGGATTGCAGACGAATTCTAATACTATCAGGAAAAACTTGGTGCTGTGCGTTTTTTTGGGCGAACTCTTGTATTTTATCGCACTGAAAGCGAGGAAACCCATGATAGGAAATGAGGTGAGTCACTTTACTTAATACAGTTGTCATTAGAAATCTTTAGACTTCGGTCTGTCTAGAGTGGTGGTAGCCAGTTATGAACTTGACAAGATTTTTTTGAAAAAATAAAAAAATTTCCCAAAAAAATTGTCCTGAAATAGTTTATTATAAAAAAAACGAGCGAGCCTTACAGTAGTCGCATATGATGTGTAACATTTGATATCTCACCTTAGTAATGAGAAATTTTAAAATTATATTCCGAAAAAAATGGGTCAGGTATTATTTGAAACGATTTTTCATAACAAACAATAATCCTTTTTAACGAATATTGTATTTTATTTAATTGACACTGGCAGTGACAGAAATCAACCTCAAAATTTAAAAAGCTACTTACTTGAATTTTTTATCAATGATCTGCACTTTATTGAGACTTATTATTAACAGTAAATTTTTATTTATATAGTTTACGCATATAACAGCAAAATTTATAAATTGGTTGACGTTTATCTGACTGCCAACTCTAACCGCGCGCTCATTCGTCAAATCGAATAGCGCGCGCTTCCGCGAATATTACATTCACACACTTCCGTCCCATTTCACAAAATCACTCCCACAAATTGCAAGAAAGCGAGAGCAAAGTTGTTACACATCGAAAATTCCCCATTGTTATTACTATATATGTATATTACAAGGGATCCAAAAATAAAGTGGCCAACTACCGTAATGTATGCTTACAATCACAGATTGCGAAAATTATCGATTTTAGCTACTATATGAGATATATGAGGTTAATTTTGTTGAATATCACAAACTTATTCCTATAGCTGCCAACATGGCTTCAGACAAAAAAGATCGACTTCAACTGCAAAAAACGAACTCTGCAAAGACATATGTATGCACCTCAATAACAAACAATCTCCAGTTCTGTTTTTCGGCCTAAATCAAGCGTTCGATACAGTGAACCATAATCTACTGCTGGAAAAACTGTACCGAATTGGATTCAGAGGAATTGCAAATGATTGGGTGGCATCATACCTACATTAATAACAGTTAAAAAAAACTTAAACAACACGCTCTATAAGAAAACCGAACTAAAAAATAAAAAATAATAACAATAAAAAAAAATAATTTTGCAATCAAAAGCGCGGGGTGCATTTTATGATGTTTACGTTTTCTTCTTGGAGACTTTACTTTAACCAATATCTGTTTATTATCAAATATATTAATTGATATAGCGCACCCCACGCTTTTGATTGTAAAATTATTTTTTATTATTTTTCAGTTCGGCTTTCTTATAAAACGTGTTGTTTTAGTTTTTTTAAACTATTATTTGTTTAGTTCGGGTTTTTTTTAATATCCTGATGATCCTGGACAGGATCTTTAAAAAAATTTATGAATTATTGTATTGTCATCGGTCCTTTAGAAATATACAAAGTTTCAAGTCGATTCGATGTTTTTGAGTGGGTGAAAATCGTAACCAAAGATTCCGTTACATAGATAGATAAATACAAGTATACAGTTGTGAATTTCTAAGTGATTTGTAAAGTAAAATTTTTTGTGTGGAAATATTAAAATAAAATTATTTAGTTATTGTACTGAGTGTTTAGAATCATCGAACCCAAAGAGTTAATATCGTAATTGTCTGTAGATAGGTGAGTATTCCTGACTAGTCTTATAAAATTTTATAAATGTATGTAATACAGTTGTAAATTTTTTTAATGGAGAATAAATTTCTATTCTATTCTAATTTACTCCAAAAAATGTTATTGTTGTCAAAAGGAACTGAAAAAATTACCAGTGATTTTTTGTTATCACAGTGACAACTTGTCCGTCCTCAAAATGAAAAATAAAGAACATTTCGATTTTTTCTTTAGTTTTCTTGTAAGCTGGTGGCCATTTGTCTGCATTACCTGTGGCTGGCTTCGTTCTCTTGGATGTTGGTGGACGCGATCCACTTGTACAGGATGTTGACCGAAATGCGAGACATCAACCACGGACCCATGAGATTCTACTACAGCATGGGATACGTCGCTCCAGCAGTAGTTGTTAGTTTGGCCGTGGGAGTGCGAGCTCACCAATACGGAAATTATTATTTGTAAGTGTCATTATTAATATTTGGTAATCCAATAACTTAAGAGGTTAGTTGGGACTTGGATCGGTATAGATTGAAGAGTATGAACTTCTGAATCGTTTTATTTTTTATGTCAATACGTCTGATTGTCAATAATATTCATCTCAATACGACTAACCTCTTTGGGTAATCATTAATGTTCTAATTGGTTTGTGTGTGTGAACAAAATTATTTCAGTTGCTGGGTGTCTTTGTACGAGAGCGTAGTTTGGAGTTTGGTGGGGCCTATCTGCCTCATGGTGCTCATTAATATATTCGTATTGGCTTTTTCCGTGAGAGCCGCTTTTACTCTTCAAGATCACGTTTTAGGTTTTGGCAATCTCAGGTAAGTCAGAAAAGAAAAAAATCAACACCGACTGAAAAACCGATATACTTTTAGGACGCTATTATGGGTCTCGGTTATAGCGCTTCCACTGCTGGGGGCGACCTGGGTGTTGGCCTTATTGGATGCTTCAGAAAGACATCCTCTTCTTACTCCATTCCTGTCGGTAGCTGTTTTATTACACGCCGGATTCTCTTTGGCTGGATACTGCTTTGCCAACAACAGAGTCAGGCAAAATCTCATAAGGTAACTAGGAAAGTACAATTCGAAAACAATATGCTTATCGTGAATTTTCGCCTTTAAGGTCAATAATGAGGTGCATGGGAAAAAAGGTACCGTTGCTAGATACAAACTCCGTCATGGGGGTACCTAGTACCAGCAGTCAGAACATCAACGCCCAATCGGTAATAAACACTCTCCCACAAACTCTAGTTGCATAAATAATATAACTCTTTTTTATAGCGTTCTGCTCTGGCGTACCACTCTGGAGATGCGAGCAGGCGAAACGTTGGAATCTCGACGTCCAGTACAACTTCGAGATCCACAACTAAAACCGGTTCTAGTCCCTACAGGTAAGAGATTAATGCATTCACTTTGAATCGTGCTAGTTACCTTTTTACCTTACTCCTAAAAGGGTTCGGGTTCATTTCCCAAAAATCAACTAAAAATAGAATTGGGAGTGGTACAAAATTTGCGTTTGTCTAAAAAAAAATAGGTTACATGATTTAAAATTAACTTGTTTTAATTTTTCAACTGCAAAAGCTCGATTTACTTAAAAACTTTCTACTCAGAATGAAACATCCTTGGATTCATATGAAAAAAATATTTAACGGACAGAAGTATCGCTGCAAAACAGATCTGGACGTTATCCAGTCGACCAGCATAAAATATAATAAATAATCGCGATATATAATCAAGTAATTAACTACAACCCTTTAATTTGGATTGTATCTTAAATATTTTTCTGTATCTGTATATTTAAAGTAATCTGGTGAAGTAATTTTCAAAAAAATCGCAAATCTTCCTCGTCACGTTTGATCAGAACCTCCCTATTCTCATTGATCGTTCGTGAACTGACCTGTGTTTTGTCTGTGTGGCAGAAGTGACAGTCACTTACGTCATACGTCAACGTCGACGTCAAACTACAATTCCACCAGCGACGTCCCGTCGTATTTACGCGGTTTCGAACAGGAAACGGGTTTGCATCGACACAGAGAAGTGCCGGAAGAAAGCGAAGAAAGAAGAGAGAGACGGATAGATAGAGAGAGAGACAGCGATTCCGATTCGGACGGTTCGGAAGGAAGGAGTTTAGATTTGGCGTCAAGTCATTCCAGCGACGACGACGAATCCAGCACCAGGAGGCACAGAACGAGGAATAATAACGGTGAGATTTTTCGTCGGGATAAACTTAATGTGACACTTATTTAGTTTACTTCAGGTCGACAAGGATACCTGCCGAATATCACGGAACACGTCGTGTCGCGATGCGGCACCCCGCCATCTTTGAACGTAGTGACCAACTCGCAATTGTTTCCTGCCATACAACCGAGCTATGGCTCCAGGTGGGCTAGCCAGCTACCTGAATCGTATCTACCGAACCATAACGGTAAGCACTCTCTGTTACTGCAAGTTTCGTCGGTTAAAAATCCATCATCGTTTTGATTTTCCTAGTTCCCGAGGTGGGTCGATGGTCGGCGGAGACGGGATCTGATAACGAGTTTTACCAGAAGAACGGCTCTCCTAATCCTCTGCCTCATCCAGACGTGACTCCAGAGACGAGCGTGCCGACGATGCATTCGGAACAGTACATGGTTAGGGCGCACTACAACAACTATAATCCCAACACGTCGATCTACAAAGGGGATTACATGCCGAAGGTTATGCCGCACGATAATTTGAACTATCACGATTACGAGAGGGGCAGTGACGTCGACGAAAAGGGGCACTTAAACGAGAAATATCATTTCCCGTATACAGGTAATGTATCGAATGAAACTTATCGTATTTGCACGTAATTTGAATGTGGGAAACTCCCAGATTCAAGCGCAGTTAACAATCCCTGTGTGTAGTGAATGTTGGGTTTTTGCAGAAGAAGCATGAAAATAGGATTAATGCTGCGGAGATGAGTAGTTTGAGAAGTGTAGTGAGATAAGAGAACGCTGTGGTGTAAAAGAAGATGTGGTTACAAAGATAGATAAAGGAATATGCTTAGATGGTTTGGACACGTAAAAAGGATGGATGAAGGAAGATTGACGAATCAAATTTATAAGGCGAGTGTGAATGGACAAGTCAATAGAGGTGGATCCCAGCGAACATCGATCTCGATCAGATCAACATTGTTTTGAAGAAAGGCCAGCTGTCAAGTGTACCAACAACCGACGAGCATGCATGAGAGCACTGATGAAGCAGTAGAGGAAGCAAAAGATGTGTGTAAGAACCGTAGCGGAAGTGGTCTCTGCCTACCCCTACGAGAAAAAGGCGTGACTATATGTATGTATGTATGTTTTCATTCGAACTTCGCAAACAAGAATCCCCACTATCTATTCATGGATTTTTAAACTTAAGACTAAAAGTTTGACCAAATTATATCCTTTCACCCGGTTGATAAGGAAAATTTTATAGCACAGTTTGGCTAATTTATTAATTGATATGTAGGATCGAAATTGTATATTAGTAGATTGAAAAAATGTCCTAAAAAAAATGACTTCAAGATTTTTCCCGAAAGACTTTCTTGAAATGATTTCCTAAAAAAATACGATTTTCAATAAAGCTTTTGTCTTTGTTCACTGCTGCTTTAGATAACGAGCTTAAAGGTTTGTCGATTATAATTTTATTATACCGCTCAAATAATGCTTTAAAAAAAATACACGAAAACAGTAGCAGTTTGTATTTTCATAAATACCTTCTAGCGGAAGAGGACCACGTGACGATCCACAACAATTTTATGCACCCTCTGCATCCCGGCAGTCGCGTGATGTCTCCTGTGACAAACGATATGAACAATCCCGGCATGGAATATCACGGTTCCCATTTGGGTTCCAGAATGGGATCGGTATTGGGATCCGTGCATGGTTCCATTTGTGGCAGCGTGAGAGGTTCCCCGTCACCTCTAATGCCGCCCGTGTCTATGATGCACACCACACATCACGGGGAGTCCCCGCAGTAAGTCCTACATTCTTATCGCCGTATTTGTTGGGTACCGATCTTTTTCTGATGCATTTTAACGAGCTACTACTAACAATGTTTTCTTTGCGATAGATGGTGTTGGGAGTATTCTACTTAAAAACAAATTGACTAACGCAAATGGTAAGGTGGTAGTATTATTTATTATTATTTTATAATGTTCCTAACAGGATTTTTGTGAATTTGCAGGATTGGGGAGAAGAATGAAGAGACATCTGTTTAGTTTTACAATTTTATGTTTCACATCTCCCCTACCGATTCCTTGTATTATGCTCAATTATTTTTATTTCCCTCATTCAAACAATTTTTTTTAACAAAATAATTCTAAAGATTATTCCAGTACGAAAATGTTCTCTCCCAATGTATTAAATAAAATATTTGGCAAACATTTTAGTCATCAACAAATATATCACTTAAAATTAAAAACTTCTTTTTTATGGCACCAAAATATGTAAATATCTGTTGGAGCAATCTCGAGGCCAGCGCAGTCACCTGACTGAGCTTGTTGACTAAAAAACTAAGGAAATAGAAACAGTTTTTTTTTTAATTTTTTTACAAAATCAATAAATATTAGAGCTTGTTGACTGTAAGATTTAGAAAATCTTTCTTAGTTGGAATTATTTTCCAAAGTTTTCGTACTGGTTTAATTGTTCGGAACACTTTGCAAATATTAATGTAATTTTCATCATCGGTATTACTCATTAAACGGCTATGTATATGCTTCAAATATATAGATTTAAGGATATACCTGTAATACTCAGCTTTATATAAATAGCAGACAAATATCAAATACAAAATATAGTTTGTAAGATACATTGTATGTAAAACCATGTGGTTTTCGACTATACAAGGCGTTCAACCGATTTACAATTTACAATTTTTCATGAAAGCGTATCTCGAACGATATCCCCAGCAAAATTGTTAAGGATCTGCCTCATTAAGACGCCATGGCGACGTCGCGGGCTACGTATCCAAGCAGTTATTATTGAAATGTATGGTACCTAATTCACTTGGCGACGGTTTGGCAACGTCAGCCGCCATTTTGAACGCTCGTTTGAAATATAGTATAATTTATTTGTATTTGATGTTGTAAAAAATGAGTTTCGATACTGAAAAATTTATAATAGAAATTCAAAACCGTCCTTGTTTATGGGATAGTTCATCAGATGATTATTCCGATCGTAACTTAAATAATTAAATATTGCAACGACGTGTAATTGAAAAATTTCTCAGGATTTTTTCGTAAATCTCCAAACCACTTCGGCTTCAATCCGATATAAAAGGATGAACCCATAGTTTCTTTTTTTCTTTTCTTTTTCCATTTTTCGGCGACGTAGATAACAAAGAAGTGCGATTTCTTCTACATCCATTCCACGACGTAAACGATCGCCATGGTGTCTTAATGATGCAGAGCTCTTAGATACCTTGTACAAGTAAAAATATAGTTTAAGTGAGAATACCAAAATTTATATAAAAATAGTCGAAATCAACAGGGTTTCTTCTTATTTTATTACAGCACACACTATATCTACACGAATACATTTTTTTTAATACAAAGCCAAGACTGTGGAACTTTGTAACAATCTTTATTCCGAATTTAAGAAAATAAAAAGTATTTTATGGATTTTGCGAACATATATATATATATATATATATATATATATATATATATATACAGATTTTATTTAAAAAAAAATACTGACTATTTTCTAATCACTTTACAATAAAATCATTTAGATTGATAATTGTGAACGTTTCGCGGGAGCATGTGCCACCACGATATGAACAAAGTATGGAGAGTACCACATAATTATTTAATTTACCATAGCAATTTAAATTTACGATGTCCATTTGCTTATTGTGTTGCATAAATTAAGGGAGAAAATAATCTCCTTTTACACCTAACCAAAAGAACCAAAATATTAATTTGTTGTTATCAAATCTTTTAAAATAACCAAGATTTACAGACAGTCACTTTTTGATACACTCGTATATGTCTTTGCAATGACTACAATACTAAATTCACTTTGTCAACTGCATTTTTGCTGTGAGTACTCACTGTGGAGTAGGGAGATGGGATTGAAAGATCTCTTTATGGTCGGTGTAATTATACAGTATATAACAAAGAAAGAAATATTAACGATCTTTGGAGTAGTGGTAAAAAATGCAAATCACTGATGAGTATCGATACTTTCCACTGGTCTATCATTTCCTCGTTGAGCTATACATTGTAATCCCGGATCGACTTACATCGGGTAATTGATACGAAATTCGACTCTCTCTAGCATATTATTACTTAACAGATATAAAATATCATTGTTGTAAGATGCTATCGTACTTTTTCTGTGCCAAGAATGCCACCCAAGAATTTTATTTTGAAAAATTCCGATTTAATCTCCACATGAATATTTTGTCACAATGCGGGTTGCCTAAATTCGGCTGAAACCTTTTTTAATAAATGTGCTAATTGTATTATTTGCCACCGCAGATTTTGAAAATATAATAGAGTCGCTTTTTCAATTGTACAAAAGCTAGTTTTCCCTTCCTCAATGAAATAATAAGGTGAGACTTAAGCGAAACATTAATAGATTAAGGGTTATGCACAAAATATCTGATAGGTCGAAGTGCTTGAGAGGCAGCTAAGCCTTCACGACCCCCTAACAACCCTACCAACAACCGACGAGCATGTATGAGAGCACTAATAAAAGTAGAAAAAGCGAAAAATGTGTGTAAGAACTGTAGCGGAAGTGGAAGGAAGTAGTATCTGCCTACCCCTACGGGAAAAAGGCCTGACTATATGTATGTATTTAAATTTTTACGTTCAAAAAGCTTTTAGCCTCTGTAAAGAATTACCAGAAATATTGATTTTATTTTATTTTTCTGCTAAATAGTGAAATCTTTTCAATCCCAATCACGAGTCCTAACTAGCAAGAAAATTAACATACTGATGGTTTATACTGGTAAAGTATCTTAACGTGATAAGAAAAAAATTGCAAGAAATAAAGATAATTATAAAAAAGCATTTTGGAGGGGAGATATGAAGGGTAAAGAAAATTATGTTGCACATTCTATAACGGAAGGGACTTCAAAGAATACCTGATGGTCGACGATCTGGCATTATGGAAAAACCTTCAAACGAAGAGCAGTAGCAGATCTTTTGCTTTGAAGATCAGGCGCTTCTCTACTGTACCATAAAGTGCCAAACTTGTAACTTCAGACGCCCGTGTCTCCCAAAATTGAGCGGTAATTTATACTTATATCCTCTACTCGCTGCCAATGAAGCTCTCCTTACAGCAATCAACTTTTAACTCTTCAAAACCCGTTTTAACAAGCTAACACAACCACGAAGTCTATAATGGAACCAAAGGAGGCATTGACAGTTGACATTAGCGCTCATTTTTGTAGCACCACTGTAAATTTATGCTGTGAAGACAAAGCCATCGTATTTGGAGCGAAATGTTTTCAAATGATAACGGCGGTAGTCCAAATAGCCATATGAATGTAAGGATAAAATGTGTTTCAAATATCGCTTTAATTTTTTGTAGAATATGTAGCTACCCAGAGGAAAAAAGACTTTAAAAAAATTTACGTGCCCTTTATTTATTTTTGCCTAACACGAAATTGTGCCTGAAGAAGCTTTTTAAAGATAATACCTTGTATTTTGTATGAATATAAAAATCAAAAAAATCTGTGTCAACAAATAAAGATATAGACTAAGTAAAGATATTTTGTAAGATCTCAATATTGTAATTTTAGGAGATTGTTTTGTTTTTACGTTATTTTTTTTGTGAAAAACGTACTGTACTTAATATAATTATATATGTATGTTTAGTTAGTGCAATTTTTTATACATTCCATTTTTTTTTTAGGTTTTGTACTTAAAACTATATTGTGATTTTTAGATTAAATCTTAAATTATTAATTAAATAGTTTATTTACACTCCATTCACATAATTGCGTCAAAATATACAGGGTTTTCAAAGTAAAGTCGGCACTATTGCTAACTTCGTTATTATTGGAAATACAAAGTCATTTAAATAGGCAAACTAGTATTTTTTTTCGCCAATTATGATGGTGAAAACGGAATAAACGTCAAAAAGTTTTATTTGTTTAAATGGGACACCCAGTATACAATATTCACAATTGGCAGAAAATTAAATAATGAACAAAAAGTGCTCTACGACTTTTTATCCTAATGTCACAAATGACAAAGCTATTGATAATTTTTCAAAGTAAGAAGAATATCCAGCTTTGCTGAAGATCCTCGAAATTATCATACCGCCTGGTATACACCACACTCTTCACATATCCCCAAGAGAAAAAATTCATAGAAGTTATGTTTGGTGATCGAGGAGGCATACGGATAGGGCTGTTAGTTGATAAATATCTGCCATCAAAACGGTCTTGTAATAGGATATCAATCCGGTAAACATTATGGGCAGAAGCTCCATCTTGTTAAATGTGGATCTGTTGTCTATCCATTAAATTTAAATCATCAAGAAAGTCTCGCAGTGTGGCAGCTAACATTTCGACGTACCGCTCACCAGTTAATGCACTCTGATATTCTTGACCCGTTCAAACGACACCAAACATTAACACCAAAGCGTCTGCGGTTGCAAGGACGGACGAGCATCGGATTTTTTCGACTCCAATAGTGGTTGTTTTTTCTGTTGAACATGCCCCTATTGGAGTCACTCTAAAGAACCAAACACCAAATATTATCATTCATTCTCATTTTATTAATGAACCACTGACAGAACTGGATGCGTCTCTTGGTTCTTGTTTTCTTGAACGTTGCACGTATTTTCTTTCGATCTAAACTTGCGGTAAAAAAAAGCAAAAAGTACCTTTGATCTGGCGAGTTGCTCATGGTGAACAAAGCACTGTAACGTTCACGAGTTCGGTGGCTATTTTTTTGACAAACGATATAACATTTCATCATATCACATTTTTCTGAATGCGTAAAAGGCATTTTTGCTCTCAAAAGACACAAACTGTAAACTGTTTACTAGCACAACTTTAATTTGACACTTTAATCCTGACATTTATAAAACAAACGAATTTTGTTTATAAAATAACAGCCATCTTGACGAATTTGAATAATCATCAATAACTTTGTCATTTGTAATATTAGAAAAAAGATCATAAGGCACTTTTTGTTCATAATTTAATTTCCTATCGATTGTAAATATTGTATACTGGGTGTCCCATTTAAAAAAATAAAACCTTTTAACATAACACGCAGACGCGATGTTGGAATTTTATTCCGTTTTCACAATCGTAATTGGCGAAAAAGATACTACTAGTTTGCCTATTTGACTGACTTTGTATCTTCAATAATAAGAAAATTAGAAATAGTGCCGACTTAACTTTGAAAACCCGTGTACTTATTTTTAAAATATATTTATTATCTTTTACTCATTATTATTCATATTTACATCTTAATATTATCTAATTATAAAACGTTCCCTGCAATATTCTCGTCTTTACTGACAAGGTTGGATAGAAAATGTCCAACAAGTGGCGCCACCTTTAAGGGGCTTTTATAAACATTGTTACAGCTTGCTGTAGTTGGCGGTGAACGTACTGGATTTGATGTTTTTAAAAAATATTTACAAATTTAAAAGAGGGCGCTATCGTTTGAAATTTAACATCTTTTGACAACAATCAACAGGCTGGCTTGAATGAAACACATTCAGTTTCCTCTGTGCGTGTGCTTGTGTTTAACCAATTCTTCCAAGGAGGTAAAAAACGAAGTATTTTTCTTGACTGAAAAGTTTTGCAGGAAATTTGAAAAAACAGTGCGTTGTCGGAAGAAAGTTTAGATATCTCAAAAAAGTTATCCGACAGTTCTAACGGTAGTAACATTAAGATTTCAATTCTTATAATTTAAATAAAGATGTTTACCATAATGATTTGATATAAATAAAGTGCTGCAGTGAATTACGGGGATATTTGCGAAATAGTCGCGTTTAGAATTATAATAGTCGTATTATAAATAGGAAAACAAACCAGCAGCGATTATAATACCATCACATACATATTTTCACAAATTTACTTGCAGTTAACACAGTGTTGTAAATAAAACAAAAAAATTTTTATCGCTTTACAAATACAGAGTTAAAAATAACTTTTTATTCGTAAGTGATCACGTGAATATATACACAAAGGATATATCGTTTAATCGTCATATTGTTGCTGGATTAACTTGAGGAATCCGAATTGCCAACCCAAATTTGCACTCTGGATTTTTTTGAACACATGGTAAGTTTTTGAAAACTATTAATTGCTTCTTATATCTATTGTTCTGGTTCTAGTTGCGGTGACCTTTAAAATAATTTTAACACGTGTTAAGTCCAGGGTTGTCGTCGAATGAATTTTTTTGGGGAAGCACCCCCCTCGATCTACGAATTTATTAATAAATTCCTCGCCTACTCGTAAGGATTTTTTTAATATACGACAATACCCCTACTAGTAATTAATTGTCAAAAGTTTTTATGTGGTTGGTTTGTACATTTTATAAAAAATTAAATGTTAAATAAGAAATCGTTGATACAGAATATACACACAGGTAAGTAGTACTTGGGAACAAGTTCGTAGCTATTTTTTTAGTTAAAAATGATGCAAATATTCCGTGAAATACCAAAAGGTACCTAACTATCAGAAAGAAGAGTATAGATTATCTTCATTTTTTTTCATTTTCCCTACCTATTGTACCTTACACATAATATTTTTGGGAAAGACTACTTACGACATCGCTTTTTTATATTTAAAAATCCAGCCAGTTCCAAAAGAACGATGGGATATGCCAAAAGAAAAGTGAAGACTATACTATTTATCTTCGATAATATGAATACAATATATTATTGTCATGGTCATGTGCTTTATTGACTACAGCAAGGCCTTCGATGGTGTAAGATGGAAGTTCCTGTGGAAAGTGCTCAAAGAAATGGGTGTCTCAAAACACCTAACAAACATCATAAAAACGTTATGTGAGGAAAACGAAACGGCGCTGGAGAAGACTACTATGCATCCCTTGGACAGCACGGAGGACAAATGTATCAGTTATTCAAGAAATAGGCATAAAAGATCGACTGTCAACAATATGCCGACGACGAATTCTCCAATACTATGGGCATATAAACAGAAGACAATGAGGCAACATGGAAAAATTGATGATACAAGGAAAAATAGAAGGCCAGAAGACAAGTGGTCGCTCTCCCACCAGATGGGTAGACCAGGTAAAGAAAATTAAAAACAACCATTAGAGACACAGAAGATAAAACACTTTGGAAGCAGATCATGAACAACACAAATTGAAAATCATGGAATCACGACCGCTCAGCTTTGAGAGTACGACTGACAGAGAGATATTCTATTTGTTAACATATTTACCATTAAGAGCGGCAACATTTTTTTGTTACTACACTGTTGATTATTAAATTATTTTATATATTAGTCAATTTGCGGTATAGATAAAGAATAATGCCACAATATATGCAACATTTTACTTTGCTATATCCGCCGATAATTAATTCAGCATCTTGGTTTTATTACGATAACATTTAAAATTATTTTTAGTTTTTACTTAAAATAAACGTTTTTTTAGTACAAAATTGTTGTAAAAACGGGTACATGTAATTTGGTTCCCGATATTTTAGGTTTTAGAAGCGTGACAAACTGTGAAGTTTTGATTGAGGGAGAAAGAGTGGAACAAGTAAATGAATTTGTGTACTTGGGTTCAAAGTTTACGAGAGATGGAAAGTATGACAGTGACATTGAGCGAAGGGTGTTGGCAGAAAAACAGATGAATGAAGCATTGTATAGCTTTATGAACAGCCAAAAGTGTCAAAAAAGGCACGTCTGGCTGTGCATAGAGGTGTGTTGGTTCCTACACTTATGTATGGTAGTGAATGTTGGGTTTGGCAGGAGAAGCATAAAAATAGGATTAATGCTGCGGAGAAGAGTGGTTTAAGAATTGTATAGCCGGAGTGACTCGGTTGGATAAAGTAAAAAATAGTGAGATAATAGAACGCTGTGGTGTAAAAGAAGATGTGGTTACAAAGATAGATTAAGGAATACTTAGATGGTTTGGACACGTAGAAAGGTTGGATAAAGGAAGATTGACGAAACACATTAATATAAGGCGAGTGTGAATGGACAAGTCGGTAGAGGTCAACCTCGGCGAACATATCCCGATCAAATTAACATTGTTTTGAAGAAAGGCCAGCTGTCAAGAGTACCAACAACCGACGACCATGCATGAGAGCCCTGATGAAGGTAGAGGAAGCAAAAGATGTGTGTAAGAATCTTAGCGGAAGTGGAAGGAAGTTGTCTCTGCCTACCAAGCACCACTCAAAAACACAACTGACACTGAAGCAATACAATGCACTCTGGGAACCAAATTACATGTACCCGGGAACCAAACTGCCAACACCTGTAAAAACATCTGCTTTGGAAGTAGCAGTTTTTTACGCATATTTCATCAACAATTCTTTTTTTATCGATAACATCGTTTTAATCATTTGTAGCTACAAAGTTGTTAATATCAAAGCTCTTGTAAAGTACAATTGAAATACATAAATCGATTTGATTAATAATTTAGGGGTAAGGTTGCAATTGGGTCGAATATAGATGGGGCTTGATTGAACAATACTCTTTAAAATTTAAATACGTGATTATAAAATACTGCTGCATTGATTTTTTTATATCGTGCGAGATTCTTTGGATTTACTGAAAGTTAGAAATGTTGGAAACTCATATTCCACAATTACTATATAGGTACTATATTCCAACTGTATTATTTATGCGACTACGTCAAACACTCACTATAACTTGGGGGGCTATAGATTGGATATTTTGAGAAGAATAAAATATATCTACCCCATACAAACTAGCTGCTTATGACTACAGTTAAGAAATCGTAATCACGCAGTTCGATTGGGTATATTTTAAGAAATAAATCTACAAAATGTTATCATTTAACGGAAATCCGTTTTGAAGTAAGTAAATTGAACTAAAATCCATGTTCATGTCAAATCGTCATAATAAATGAGCTCTAGATTTTGAAGTGTATTTCTTTTAAGTGCGTTTCCAGATACCCTGTATGCATATCATAGAAACATTTTAATTTTGTTAGGCCAGACAATTTTTTAAAATTTTTCAATAATACTTAATTATTCTTATTGTTTAGGTATACTCTGTATTTTTGTAGTTGATTTTACAATAAAAAATAACCTTCAAAGGGTCATCGAAAACACTCTGTCATACTATACTAAAGACGTACTGTCTGTCCATTAATATCACACTTTCAGGACAAAAACTGTAAATAGTATTTGCTGGCACAAATTGAAATTTACTCTAGTAGAACCTGAATGTACAGGGTTATTTATTGCATTTGGGCCAATTCTTACAATTCTTTTATTTAAAATTTATTTCCATAATTACACGTTTATTATGTATAAAGGGTGGGGCACCCCATACGACACGGTCCCTGTAAACCAAACCATACATTTTTTCGGAAATTTCTTCACTTCATTAGATGTATATTGATTAAGGCTGCGAAAGGAAATTATTTTGGAGTCTACAGGTGGCTCAAAAAAGTGCGACATATCAAAGTTGTGTTTTTTTTAAATGAAACACTCTGTATTTAGTTACACTTTTGAATAGCTTATGAAAAATAATGTGATTTCATATAACTTACCATGTAGCTTACTATAATCGTTCTCGAGTTATTGTTTCTTTCATGAAAATGCTAGGTACAATTGGAAACTAAATAACATCGAAATGTATAGAAATCATCCCTTTGAATTCTGAACAAGCATAAAAGAGGTTTTGTGCTATTGGTTTCGATAGAACCCGTTTCTCAATATTATACAGAATGTTCAAAAATCATTGTCACTTTTTTATAATTTCGGACAAAGATAACTTTTCAAATAGAACACCCTGTATTTTTTTGGTCTGAACAATAATAAATTCTATTATCTTTCATTTCATATTGGGGTTCCCTATACCTAACCTAAATAGCTTTTGAGATATTTACTTTATCAAATAGTAGTTCTTATTTCAATGCATTCTTTGACTTAAGATAGCTTTGAAACGACATTTATTCAACTTATTGAAAGAATTCTTATTACCAGTTATTGTATTTTACGTAATTCAAAACATTCACTGAATTATTACCGTCGAAAATGAAAACTTATCTCATTCAAGAGCGGATAGATATGATTTTAGCGATTGGTGAGTATTTAGAGAATTGCCTTTTGGCGTCGAGGGTGTATGCCCAAAAATATCCAGACCGAAATCATCCAAACAAGTTGGTTCTCAAACGATTGCTACATGAATTTCGTAGGACTTAAAGTGTAGCTTATGAAAAGGCAAATAGACAAAAACCTATCATTGAAAATGGGGAAAATGAATTTCCTATTATGGGATCAATCATAGAAAACCCTTAATAAGGACTGCTTTTTAAAGAGTGACGCCTCAAATATTATTAAGTGTTAGCAGTCTTTCATGGAGAGAGTGGCTTTTTGTATTCAACAGGATGGTCGTCATTTTGAGCATCTACTTTTAATTAAATACATTTGTGTTACATATTTTGTTGTTTCAGTTGAATAATAAAAAAAAAATTGTATAGTCTGTTTAATGAACTACTGTCAGAATAAGAAAAGTAAATATTTTCGATGAAGTGAAATATAACAACTGTCAATGAGAATACTGTGAGCAAATCAAATAAATGTCGTTTCAAAGCTATCTTGATTCAAAGAATGCATTGAAATAAGAACTACTATTTGAAAAAGCCAATATCTGAAAAACTATTTAGGTTAGTAATAGGGAATCCCAATATGAATTGAAAGATAATTGAATTTTATATTGTTCAGACCAAAAAAAATATTAATTAATTAATCCCGAAAAAATTATTGGTTTGGTCTACAGGGACCGTGTCGTATGGAGTGCCCCACCCTGTACAGAGGGCGCTTAAAAAAAATCGTCGGTGATCCTTTTAAATGACCTGTTTTTTCTAGTCATAAAATATATAGTATAGAAATTTTATTGGTTGATTTTTTCTGGGACTTTTTTCAAAATCAGTGCATTTCGAATAACTCTGTATGCTTTACGGTCCATGTCAATATTTTATTGATAAATGTTTTTTAGAAGCTGATGTGAATGAGAGGTACTTTTTACGAAAAAGTAATGTGGAGTCACCCGGTCTACCACAATCGCTATTTAAATATTAAACAACTTTTTTTTGGTATCACAAAAAAAACTTTTAAACCAAGACAATCACGTCCAAGGTCATTTTAAGAGTAAAGAATATATAGACCAGTTAATGAGAGTATTATTTTTGGTCTCGTGAGTGCGAACAGAGTGCTCCTCCAAGTGCTGGAGAGTTAGCTTCTGGAGATCCGATCATGATCGGAGCGTTTTTAACAAGACGCCTAAAGCAGTATGTTTGTTTATGCCTAGATTATTTTTTTTGTTCTATATCTTCTTCTTCTTCTTCTGCTTTTATTTAGGCAGTTCTGCCTGTTTTTTCTTCAGACTATCTCGATTAAGCCGTCATTCCATCTTTTCCTTGGGCGCCCTACGGACCTTCGCCCTAATGGGGAGTTGTCTCTGGCTATTCTCACTATCCTATTTCCATCCATTCTGCTGATGTGATTGTTCCATTCTCTTCTTCTATGATTTGTCCACTGATTGATGTCTTCGACCTTGCATGATCGTCTGGTCTCTGCGTTTCTGACTCTATCTCTTATCGTTATCCCATCGATGCGTCTGAGGATTTTCATTTCAGCGGTTTCTAACATTCTTTCCGTTTTGGATGTTTCCGGTCTTGTTTCAGCAGTATACGTCATAATCGGTCTTATAACAGTTTTATAAATACGGAATTTAGCATCCTGTCTGATATATCCGGCGATTTTATTTGCCTTGTTAATTTGCTCTTCTACTTCTCTTACCAGTGATCCATAACTACTCAGCAGAACCCCCAAGTATTTAAATTCCATCACTTGCTCGATCAACTTACCGTCCGGCTCCAGCTTACATCGTATTGGCTCCTGAGATATAACCATACATTTAGTTTTTTCCGATGATATTAACATATTATATAACTTAGCAGTGTTATTGAATTGATGGAGCATTATTTGGAGATCGTCTTCACTCTGGGCTATTAGTGTCGCGTCGTCTGCATAACATACAATTTTAACTTGTTTTTCGCTCATTTGGTAACCTCTCTTAGACTTTACTTTGTTAATAATTTCATCCATCACTAGGTTAAAGAGTAGGGGACTTAGTGAATCTCCTTGCCTTATTCCTGTTCCAACCTCGATGGGGTCCGTTAGTTGGTGTTCAATTCTTGCCTCTATTCTATTATTCTGGTAAATGTTTTCTATTGTTTTGATTATATCGAGGGGTATGTTTCTTTTATATAGTAGGTGGACGATATCTTCTAGTCTTATTCTATCGAAGGCTTTCGTTAGGTCGATGAAGCAAAGAGATTTTTCCTTTACTTGTCTGATTACAAACAAGGCATCCGTACACGATCTTCCGCTTCAAAATCCTTGTTGTTCCTCAGCTAGCGTTAGGGTGGTATTCATTTTATTTGTTATTATTTTTGTAGTTAATTTTAAAGTGGTATTAAGTAGGTTGATTCCCCTGTAGTTTCTTGGGTCACACTTTTCTCCTTTTTTAAACATCAGTATCATTATACTGGATCTCCACTCTTGTGGTATTTTGTGTTGTTCTATAATTTTATTAATGACATCTGTTAGTTGCTTTGTGAGAGGCAACCCACCATATTTTAATAGCTCATTAGCTATTCCGTCCTTTCCCGGTGATTTCCTTTTTTAAGTTTTTTAAGTGCTGCCTCTACTTCTTCTCGCTTGATGGTTGAATCCTCATTTGTTACTATTTCTGGTGCTTTTGTCTTCCTTTCTTGTTCTTGTTTCGCGTATGTTGATTTTAAGTAGTCTATCCACTCCTGTTTCTCTATATTCTTAACTTCTATATCTTCATTTACGTAATAAATTTCGATTATACAACACTCTTGTAGATCAATCAAGAAACAAATTCTTCCATAAATAGGAGGGAGCAATGTTACTAACATAATTATTAATGTTAATTGTTATTAAAAAAAAGAATTACCATATTTGATTTAATTGATACATTAAAAGCTAATTTATTATCAATTATAAAAAGAATCATAAATTCAATCACAACACTTTGTGATAATCTTCTTTAATCCACAGATTATTATTATATTATATTGTAATAATTTTTGCTTTGTTTGGGGTTTTTCTCGAGTTATAAACTGTTTATTGTGTAGCAAAGGCTGCAAAATTTTAGATATGCCCATGTAGGCCTATAGTTACAGGAAAACCTCGACGAATACACTGCGATGTCAGTTCTGACTTGTTCGCTTTGCAGTATAATCGTAGTCTTAGCAAAAACGTGGATGTTTGTCAGTAAAACTTATAGTTAGATTAAAGGAAGTCAATTATTGCACATTCTCTGCATTTCCGTTACCCTGCGGCATTCTAGAATAGCATTTATTTGCAAGCGTACAGGATAATACGGGGGCTTCAATAAAAATGTAATCGATTAAGTCGCGCACACACTACACCGATTTATGCCGTCCGACAAAGCCGAATGGCACTGGCGCGTCAACTATGTGGCGAATGTAGGCAAAAGTCACGGACGGCAAAAATCCAATGGCGGCAATTCTCTTATCATCTCTTAATGAAAGATTCAAGCAATTTAATAACACTTTTGGATTTACTTATCAAATGTTGAATGAAGGAGAATTAAGAATTTCGTGTGAAAATTGATCATTTTATTTGAAAGATGAAGCACGTAAAGAATCAGATATTGATGCAAACGACTTATTTGATGAAATTATTTGTTTAAAATGCCACCTACGACTACCAGAGCAAAATGAGTTAGATCCCCAGTTAATTCTTCAGACGTTTCTACCTAATCCCTCGAGAAACACAACTAAGCAGATTCTAGAATGGAGCAGAAATGACCTGCGCATTCTAACGGGACTGCTTACAGGACGGACTGTCGTCTAAGATACTACCTCAGAAAGATAGGTCTGAACCAACAAACGGACTATCGGTTTTGCTGCGTGAAAGACGAAACTGCTGAACATATACTATGTTCATGCCCCGGCCTCACATGATACCTAACCTAACCTAACCTAATTCTTTAACAAATTTTAGAGAACAATTTAATTTTAACATTTCCAAATACTGCAGTGGCAATACGAATTTTTTCAACGCTACCAGTATCTGTTGCATAGGGGGGACAAAAGGTCTTTTTCAAAATTAAAATTAATAAAAACTTTTTTGCGATAAACTATGGCACAAGAGAGACTCAGTAATTTGGCAGTTATGTCCATAGAAAGTGACCTTATGGATTGTATTCCTTTAGACGAGTTAATTAAAGATTTTGTCAGAAAAAAGGCAAGAAAAGAGTGCTTCCAATGAGTTATTATGTTCTTTTTTTTTCTGTTTTGTAACATTTAAATTGTTTTTTGATTTTTTTACATTCTTTGTTAATCCATATGTCTAAGACTTGTCAAGATCTTCTAAATGTTATGGGGATAAGTAGTCAGGTATCAAGCTGATTAAAATCAGTACACCTTTTTTTTATTTGAGCTTTCGGAACTACTCATTTCCTTTATTTGCAAACGTCAAATGATAATGATGATTTAAAATTATAGACTATACATTATACGGTATATAAATTAACATATTTCATTTCAAAATTATATAAGTAATAGCAATTATTTCAATTTTTTGTGTACTCCCTTATCTGATGTATCAGTATCAAAATTAAATGTAAGTATTAGCACGTATTTTAATTTTATTTATGTATACATGTATACATTTTTACTAAAAAAGGGTTAAGGAGTGTAAAATTATATTTTGCACACAGGCGGCCATGGCTTGGCGCGCCCCTGTATGTGACACTTAAACGTCAAATATAAATAATCACGCTGTGCACAACACAAAGTGCCACGTTTTCCAAGAAAGTGAATTCCTCAAATCATCCCATCACAATGTCCGGAAATACCCTTGAACCAAGTCCCTCCATCTCGATTTTGGGAGTCACGGTGTCCAATAATATGTCTTGGCATGACCATGTTGCTAACATCGCAAAGTCGGCAAGCCAGAGGCTAGGTTTTCTGTGGAAAGCCAGAAAGTTTTTTACTCCTGATCAACTGTTGACGACGTACACGGCTCAAATCCGACCTCTACTGGAGTATTGCTCGCACATTTGGGGTTCAGCACCAAGGCATTCTCTTCGTCTTCTAGATTCCATTCAGAAAAGAGCCATTCGCTTGATAAATAGCTCAGTTGCAGACCAGTCATTGCTCTACAGATATTTCCATGGCAGATGCTCCAGATAAATAAAAACTCTTGTACCACCATTGGCCACATTCGGCCGAAGAACTCGGCACGCTGATCAGTCTCACCCATTTACTCTCAAGATTGACACTACAAGGACCAATCTTCATCAAGAATCCTTCTTTTACAGGGCTGCTACGGAATGGAACAAGCTTCCAAAATCAGTTTTTCCAGAGAACTATGACCTGCAACTTTTTAAAAAGCGTGTCCACAATCATTTCCTTTCCCCTTCTAATAGTCGCAGTGCGGGCCGTCCGCGGCCCACACGATAGGTCTACCCTTTTTGCGACTATTTTCATAAGAAAAAAAAAAAAGAAAAAAAAAAAAAAAAAAAAAATGAGCAGATTTGAGATAAATTCTGCAGAATTTCAAATATTTTTACCATTTACTTTGTGAAATAGTCTAATAAAATTCCACCCGTGATTTAATTTGCATGTCTCTTTTATTTCATAACTCAACTGAGTTGCTTGAAGAAAACACCACTCGTCCTGCGCACTCGTGGTGTTTTCAAGTATCTCAGTTGAGTTATGAAATAAATCGACAGACTTATCGCGAAAATTCAATCACTCGTGGTATTACTACTGACAAGTGTGTTGTTAAAGTCATTATATTTTTTTCCAAACTGCCAAACTGTCATCTCTATCAGGTAGATACCTAAATATGAAAAATATTGTTATTTTTTATTCGTTTATTGTTGTGTAGTTTATACTTTAAATAAATCTGATAAAAAAAAATCTTAAATGTTTTTATTTTTCTTCTTTAAGAAACTTAGATTCGATCGGTATACGTATATCGTAAATACCATTTTTATTTTGTAAAGTATCACATTTGTATCCAGAAGCAGTAAAACTTGCAAAATACGATAATAGCCGACTAAAAACTATTTATTTAAATTCAAAAGGGGAACTTGTGCAAATAAAATCCGCAAGAAGTTAATTGCAAGTAATATGAAGCTCGAGGCGAATAAAATAATATTATACCAACCGATCACACAGGTGTTTCTTCATGGAGCTGGTTCTGTCTACACCACGGTCGTCGATTACAAGTTTTCGTTTACCACATTTTCAAAAAAAAAAAAAATGGTATACTGGGTGAATCAAAATAAAGACACGTAGCGATCGATCGGCTCCTTTATTTAACACCCCTTATTTATGTTAGTTTAAGTTGGGTGTCATGTGAGTGGGGCGCAGTGAGGTGGCCCCTCCACTCTATTGTGGCTCACCCCTAAAGGATACAGTTCACCGCAGCCGTATTTATATATCTATAAGATATAGAGATATCTAATCCATTTAATGTGTCGATTTTAACTAAATACCACGTGGGGTCTAAAATTGTCGATTTGTAATCACATATTTATCAAGTATGACTCGAAAATAACGAACCAACAAAAAATAGATCTTATGAAAATAAGATGTTGCCCAGCAAATACAACCCAGGGAGTAATCAAATTTGTTTAGTAAAATTACGTTCCATACTTTAACAGAGTAATAAAACATGTACACCTGAAGGACAAAGGATTTATTGAAATCTTTTGAGTACACTTTATAAACTCCTGGGCGATATAATAAATGCTTGCTTTCAATTAAATTTTGGACGAAATCTTCAGGAATTTGTTTCCATAATGTGATAATAGCATGTTCAAATTCCACAGGGTTTCTATGTGCAGGTTTTTAACATTTTTCTTCAGGTAATCCCACAAATGCTCGATCGAATTCGGATCAGGTCTTTTTGGTGGCCACTACATAACTGGTATACCAACTTGATTAAGATAATCGAGTGAGATCAAGCATTGTCTTGCATAAACATGAAATTAGGTTCCAAAAAAAGGACCGAAAGGCATCACATGTTCTATTAAAATATTTTCAAGATAGTAATTAAGAGTTCATAAATCTCTTACGGACAGGAACTAATTCTGTGCCAGCAAGCATATACTCTACCACAGAACATAACAAATCCATCGCCGAATGGAATCCTTGCAGAGATATTGCAGGAGCAAACCTTTCTCCTGGTCTTCGCCAGACTCGTTTACGGATGTTTTAGGCTAACCCTAGTTTCATGTAAACAAAACTTTTTTCCAATTATCCATAGACCAATTTCGATAATTTTGAGCAAATCCTAACCTGGCAACTCTGCTGTCTCTAGTAAGCAACGGTGTTTTGATAGCTCTCATTAACAACGAGACAAAATATCCATAGTCTACTATTCAAATACTTAATAAAGTTTAAAAAATAAGAGAGACAAATGAACAATTTGACACTGTTTTTAATTTTGCCCAGAAGTTTTATTTACTCTTTGTACTTATTTAAGCGACTTCAATAAATGTTTTTGTATTTTTAATGTTTTTAGCATAAAATTAGGATTGTGATATCTCCTCCCTCTGCAAGTAGTAATCCTGTTCATTAATGCTATGGTTCGATAATAATAATTATTGCAGTTATTTTGAAAAAAAAGGTTACAGAATTTGAAATCGCATGAACGTTCATTTTAAATTTTATAATTGCATGTCTTATTTCTCGTTAAATCTGAATAGATTGAAATTCTACATTTTTAGAATTCTATTTTTAATGAATCCGCTTAGCGTGGGTAGTTGAAATCTGGGGCAATTATCTTGTAATTCCTTTTTTTACATGCAGCAAAAGCTTTGCTCGATGAAAATTGCAGAGTTTTTTAAACGGAAACATGTTTTTATTCGGTAAGAATTCTGAAAACATTCTTTTAGCCATTTTTAACCACTCAGGTCAGCCGCAGTGTTGGTCATCCTCCCACTTTGTATTCTCTGATTTACAGAACAAGTGTACTACTGTCTCCTCTTCTTGTTTGCAGCGTCCGCAGGGAGAGCTGTTTCAATTAGCTGAAATTTGGAGGATTTTTTAAATGTAATTATATTTTTATTCGGAAGGCATTCTGAAAACATCCCCCTCTTAGTCATTTAACCATCCTTTTGTCCTCAAATAAGTGTGATATTGATATTTCCGCAGGTCAGCAATCTTTATCCCAGTTTGTATTATCTGATCTACAGAGCAAGTGTGGCACTGTCACATCTTCTTGTTTGCAGCTTCTGCATTAACTCTTAATGTTATGAAGAGGCTTCCATATAGATTGGAGTGTGCAGTCACTATCCTACTTAGAAAAACTCTCTCTGGACATCTGGTATTTGCTGCTGTATCTTTCTTGGCATCTGGTTATTACAACCCACAAATCTTTAAGGCAATCCTGGCAAGTGTACCGTCTTTCGTGCTGCTGTAGCACCCCTTTGATACAGCAGACACTGTTGAGTTTGTCTAAATGGCGTGTGGCAGGGCGACACGATTTCCCCAAAGCTTTTCACTCTGGCACTAGAGCACATATTCAAAAACCTGAGGTGGGAACAAAAAGTTGTGTGTATAGACGGAAATTACCTGAATCATTTACGTTTCGCAGACGACATTGTAGTTATGAGCCAAGATATAAACGAACTGAAGGAAATGATGAACGAACTTAAGCAAGCTTCAGAAGATGTTGGCCTGCAGATGAACTTCCAGAAGACCAAAATCCTCTCTCATGAAAATGTCCAAATAACATTAGATAACCACCACTTGGAAACCGTAAAGTAGTACATATATCTGGGGCATAATATTAAATTGAGCAGGGACAACCAAACAGCGGAAGTCACAAGACGAATCGGCTTGACTTTGGCTGCCTTTGGAAAACTAAACCATATTCTTAGAGACCGTAATGTCCCAATCTGCCTAGAGACCACCACTCTCACAGTCAACAGCATAAGCCAGAGAACAATGGAGCGAGTAATGCTGGATATCAGCCTGAGAGTTAAAATACGCAAAACGGAAATTCACAAACGGATGTCCTAGAACGAATTGCAAGATTAAAGGGGCGATAGGCAGGTCATGTTTGATTGCGTGAAATGGACCAAAAAAATAATGCTGTGGAGATCCGGAGAGACAAAAAGGAGTGTTAGTAGACCCCAGGCGAGATGGCGGGATGACCTACAGCTGTTAGCCGGGAAGAACTGGAAGCACACCCCGCTCAAAACAGATCGACTTGGAAAAAGATGGAGGAGGCCTATTTTCAGCAGTGGACGTCTAACGGTTGAAGAAGGAGATTAAGAAATGGCGGTACCTTTACTATATCAAAATTATTTTTATTGATGGCTTGTCGCGGCAGAATTTTTTCAGTACGCCTATGGCTAATACGAAGTCGCAGTCACTTCGTCTAGAAGCGGAAAACTAGAATACGAGTTGGAATCTATGTGTACCGCAATTGCAATAATTAAACGTGGGGATACCACCAAGCTATTGTAATTCCGTAAATAGACAATACATATAATGCGTTCGAGGAAACGCACTTCTAGTTTCTTATCGGGAGTAAATTCTGCATTTATTTTCAAATCTCGATTGCTAGAGATGGGCGACACAGCGATTTTCGATCACTCTCTTTTACAGTGATCGCTACTTTTTCACCGAATGTACAGGGTGTTTCAATAAAAGATGACTCCGTCTCAAGGATAGGTAGAAACCTAAAAAATAATTGGGGTTTGCTTAGTAAAAAAATTTCGTAACGCTATTCGTATTCAAGATAAAGGGCGTTGCAGCAAAAAAAATTTGGTTATTACTTCATAATTTTCAAATCAAAATGTTCCGAAAACTGTACACAGTATCGAGTTTTACCGAGAGTACCTTTTTTTTCTAAAATTGAATGATGTTTCAATTCACTTAAAATTCTGAATAATAAATCTAACCTTAAAAAAGTTATGTTCAATACTTTTTGGTACGAACCGTGTAACTAGCGCCCTCTATGAGAGGCAGATATAAAAATAAGTTCATAGGATGTATCAACTTCTAAAACTTATTCGTATAAAATTTTATTATAATGTTTCCAGTAGTTTCGGCCAAATCGTAATAAACGTGTATACATTTTTTTTCTTTAACGCCCTTTATCTTGAATACGGATGGCGTTACGAAAATTTGTTACTAAGCAAACCGCAATTATTTTTTAGTTTTCTACCGGGATGAAGCACCCTGTATAAATGTATTTATTTTTGGTTACAGGTTTTGTACGGAGTCGAAACATTCGAGTAGAAGTGCTAATAGGGATACAATTCAAGACAAATCGCAGCATGCTTTTCTTATGAAGGTAAGGCATTAAAATTTTCAATATTTCGTAAAGATCAGTTAAAGTTACTCGACGTGCAACATTAGTTAACACTTTTAAATCGTTAGTTTTGAATTTCGCTGGCTCAGCAGGCATATTAACGACGACGATCGATAAATCATCCATTTTTATTTATTTACTTGCAAATCGTGTTAAGCCTGCATTTTAAATAAAAATTCTAGAATTTCTAATTGATACTTGAAGATATTATCGCCGTCTCCTCAAATATTTGTCAACAAATAATGCTGATCTTGCCAATCAGCAGTTTCTTACGAGAATGATTTGTTTTATATATTGTTTTAAAATAAGTGAGTTAAAGGTATTTGAATTCCTTACTGTCTATGACCTTAAATATATCCGCACGTGCATCTACTGGCAAGGATCACAAAATTATTGAAGTGTAAACCGAAAACATCGACTCAACTATTCGATTAGCTGTAATAGCTGTAATAGGCCTGTTAAAGTTCACACTGGTCGAGTTAAAGATTGGAATTGGAAATTATTATTAAATAAGTAGATATGTTTTTAGTAGGTACTTACATAAAGAGTTAAAATGAAACAATTTTATTACTACGGTAATTACAATAAAATAACTGTAACGGTGTACAACCTTAATCAGCGTATTCTGTTTCATTGTCTGACAGTTTTCACCCATCCCTCTCCCCATGTAACGCTATATAGATATTTTGTAGACCCACCACATCCTAAATATGGTATGTTGCGTAACTTTTAATCCCAAAAAATAATTTCAGTAGTAAAAGTATTGAAATAAATATGAGCAGTTTTTAATTAGTCAAATTTTTTCAAATAATTTCACTGGGTTCCATCCTGTCCCCCACCCCCTTTCTTTTACACATCAACGACCTGTTAAAAACCACCAGGAACCCCATTTACAGTTTCGCAGACGCCAGCACACTTGTCTCAACTTTCACATCCTATCGATCACTTTCGGTGAATGATACAAATAGACCCAGGCAGGAACAGGTTGACTCCATTAATAGAGATCTTAAAGCAATCGTTGAGTGGGAATCCAACGATCTTGTTCAGTTCAACGCCCAGAAAACACAAAGCGCCACGTTTTCCAAGAAAGTGAATTCCTTAAATCACTCCATCACAATGTCCGGAAATACCCTTGAATCAAGTCTCTCCATCTCGATTTTGGAAGACACGGTGTCTAATAATATGTCTTGGTATGACCATGTTGCTAACATTGCAAAGTCAGCAAGCCAGAGGCTAGGTTTTCTGTGGAAAGCTAGAAAGTTTTTACTCCTGATCAACTGTTGACGACGTACAAGGCTTAAATCCGACCTCTACTGGAGTATTGCTCGCACATTTGGGATTCAGCACCAAAGCATTCTATTCGTCTTCTAGATTCCATTCAGAAAAGGGCTATTCGGTTGATAAACAGCTCAACTCTCACATATAACCTTCACCCACTAGAACATAAAAGAAGAGTTGCAGACCAGACATTACTCTACAGATTTTTCCATGGCAGATGCTCCAGCCACATACGGCCGAAGAACTCGGCACGCTGATCAGTCTCACCCATTTACTCTCAAGATTGACACTACAAGGACCAATCTCCATCAAGAGTCCTTCTTTTACAGGGCTGCTACGGAATGGAACAGGCTTTCAAAATCAGTTTTTCCAGAAAACTATGACCTGCAACTTTTCAAAAAGCGGCTCCACAATCATTTTCTTTCTATAATTCTTCCCCCTTCTTTTAGTCGCAGTGCGGGCCGTCGGCGGCACAAACTATAGGTCTATTTTCAGTAAAAAAAAAGTGGCGTTCATATCGACAAGTGAAACCGAAAACAAACACCTTGTATACGAAAGTGAGCGTTTATCAGATTTTTATCTACTTTCTTGTGATGATAAAGGCTTAAATTAAACTTTAATTATTATTTTAAATGTAAAAGACATCAAGATCGGATAAGTGATACGTGATAAATTTTTTGTTGGCTCCAAATTTATTCCTAAAATTTTGGGCAAACGATCAAAAGCTGTCTTTCGAGTTATTATAAACACATTAAACTACAATTTTAATTTTGTTTATATTTGTGTCTACCGATTTAGATTTAAAATAACATAAACTTTTTACGTTTTCATCGTGAGCTAATCAGTGTTTCGATTGTTTAGATCGAATTGACTTTCATTATTTGATTAATCGGTTTTCTCAATTGGTACTGAAATAGAACGAAATAAAAAGGAAAAATAGAAAGAAAGTATAAATAGTTAAAGTCTGTAATAATTTTTTCTGTTTTACGAATTCGGCATCTCAAAAAAATTTAGCCGGCGACAGGTTCAGGACCGGACTTTATTTGGATGTAGATTGTAGGGGGGAGGGGGGTTGCGAAGGCTATGCACGTAAAGCTTTTTAGGTATTCCAATTCTGGATCAGACAACATATAATTGACCGAGCAAAAACAGAAACTTTGTGAGATCAAACCAGTAACACTTAGAGATGGGCCTTGAGCCTTGTTGATGGTTATAGCGAAAGCCAGACGCACTAGAAACTGTAATCGCTTGAAATTAAATGGCAACTCTATAAAAATCACTGGAATTCGTGGCATCAGCATATCTTCTCCTTTAAATTTTCCGCTGATGATTGTGGCTTCGATTAAATTCGGAGATAATTTTTTAACAAGAAGTCTTGTTCCGTTGCTCAAATTAAAATACCTCAGATACATAAATGTTTGACAGCTTCCATATTTTCGAATAAAAAATGACACAGGTGTTTGGCTACGAATATTTCATTTGCGTTGTATGGGAGGTACCATTACCACTTCTTACACAAAAGTTTTTTTCACTAAAACCACCCCCGGTATGTATAAAACAGCTTCTGAAAATTTCATCCCAATCGGTCCAGCCGTTTGGCAGTTTTTGAAGGACATATACATAGTAACATTTTTTCATTTTTAAATATTATATAGATAGATGAACAGAGAAAAATGAAATCTGACATCAACTTTAACTGCCGAAGAAATAGCGTGGGTTACAGAAGAAGTCGAAGGTAAAGAAATATTGAGTACATACTTAGGTGTTAGTAACATCCACAGATATTCAAAATAAATTCTCATCAGTAATGTGACAGTAACAAATTTTAAATTTTTGATTATCTAATAGTAAATTATACGATTTTATAAATATACAAAACATCCTTCGGCATTTCGTGATATAATTCGTTTGCACGAACTAACACTCTTTCATGAAACCGGCCATCTATAAAACATTACGTTCACGGAAACATAGGTATATACGAAAGAAAATTTATCATCTATTGACGGAATCACACAACTTGCAACAAAACCTATAATTAATAATAAAATAATAGCGTCGCAAAGTTGGAAATATTATCTAAATAGTGCGAGGGCTTCTCTACCAAACCCATTGTAAATTCACTAGCAACGTTTTTATCACATTTTTTTATGCAAAAAAAACATTTTCAATGATTTTAGCTTGAAAAATTACAGCCTAACGTAAAAAAGTATTCGAATGTTATGGGTATATTTAAAATAAAAACCGATAAAATGTACATAAATAGAATCAACACTAACAAGTTAAGCGTGACACAAAAACCATCATTCTATTTTATCGGTTTTAAGTATATCATGCAAACAATATTACAATGTTTATTGAATAAATACACAATAGATATGAATATTTGATGTAATTTTAAGAATTTATAATCTCTTGGTAGGGTCATATTCTTGTGGTATTCCATAATTATTAATGAATCTCGAGAACAGTTTTGGATCACTACTCCTCTGAAGCGCCACTTGTATTTTTAATAAATATTTAATGGAAGCATTTCACTAACCTGTACCCCCGTAAGTCAGGCCGACCAAGTAGTTTATGATTTATTATTAAAAATTTTCCTTTCTGTCGCGACGAAGCCCTTTATAACCATAAACATCAAAGCTCTGACAAAGAGTGATTTAACCGAGTATTCTTTAAATTGTGCTATAAGTAACTTGTTGTGGTTTCCCACTGGGACAAACCTTTAGCAGTTTTATTTGATTAACATTCTATTCTATTTCAACGAAACAAAAAAATCGAATTTTCCTATTTCTGCTGAATGGCAACACATTCCTGATATTTTTCATAACAAGCGAAGTGTGAAAAATCCGAGCTTAGTTTCTGCGAACGTATAGCACAAAAGTTTTTCTTTTTATTGCTGATATATTTCAGCATCGGGTGTTATAACAAACTGGAGTATGCGAATTCCCAACGTACAGAGGGGGATCACACACATTTAATAGGACGACTTAAATAATTTTAACAAATAGTAAAGCAATTAAATATCTGAGAAATACTGTATAAAAACCAGAATCCAGGAAACAGTAACAGTCTTTACACAAAAGATAAGAAACTTTTGAGGAAACCTTTTTATGGAATGTTTCATACATACATAAAGTCACGCCTTTTTCCCATGGTGTGTTTTAAATTTAGAATTCAACAAACAATGCAAAATTTTCGTCAGCAATTTCACAATCGGTTAAATTTACTGGGACCAGATGTGTGTTGCAATTAGAGCTCATAAAAGCCTCAATTATTCGTAATTGTAAAAGGACCAAAACAGCGTTTCTACGGTAATTGTGCAAACTATTTTGTATTAAAGTCAGTAAATAGCGTTTATTTATAAATTTCAATGTTTGGAATGTCAAATTCAATGTTATGTTCAATGTTAAATTCAATTTAAAAGTAAGTATTACAAGTAAATTTAAAAATTTATTCATTAATAAAAGGGATTGATATAAAAATTGATTTTCTACTTCCAGGACTAAATCGAGAGAATATAAAGTGACTGTAATGGATTCTCAGATTTTTCATTATTTATAAAATGAGTACTACAAATTTTGGTATTCTTATTTGGTACCCGATTCTTACTAAAATTAAAAATTTTAAGGCTACGTTTTTATTATCAGTTAAATATATTTACTATTTATAATCAAGACGTATGTATTGGCATCATATGAGGAAGAGTTGCAGGCGATGGTTAATATTATGCATGATGCCCTAAAAATTAGAGGGATGAAAGTAAATGTAAGCAAGACGAAAGTTGTTTTTAAAAGAGGAGAAATCATATCAAACTGCAAGGTGCTATTTGAAGGAGAAAAAATGGAACAAGTGAATGAGTTTGTATACTTAGTATACACAGATTACGGACAAACAGATGCGAAAGTTGAGGGAGAAAGTCTTACGGCAAGAGAGATAAACATTCAAACCAATTTAAATATCCTCGTGTGTATTTAAAGAGCTTTCGTGTGCGTTCGGGATGTTAGGACGTAAGCCTCGGTCACACGGAAACGTTATTAAATAATTTGAGCAACGATAGTAGCAACAATACAATTAAATCCATTTGAATGTCCAAACATAAATCAGAAAATTCTTTAATATTTTCTCGGGTTTCGCATCTGAGCGTAGTTAATCTGTGACTTGGATTTAAAGTTTAAGAGAGACGATATAGAGTGAAGAGTGCTGGCAGGGTAACAAATGAATGGAGCGCTGCATAACTTTATAAGTAGTCAGAACGTGTCAAATAGAGGCACGATTGGCTATGCATGGAGAAGTGTTGGTCACTTCACTCATGTATGGTAGTGACTGATCGATTATTTACCGCGTGGGCGCATCATAACAGGTAAATATTATGCGAATTTAATACCAAAATTACGCGAAGCGATCAGATAAAAGAGAAGAGGAAAATTGAATCGATGTGTGCTCTTCCACCAAAACTATGACCTGCAATTTTTTAAAAAGTGGGTCCACAATCATTTGCTTTCTATAATCCCTCCCACTTCTAATAGTTGCAGTGCGGGCCTTTCGCGTTTCACACGATAGGTCTACTCTTTTTGCGACTATTTTCAGTAAAAAAAAAAAGAACGCTTCGGCCCACAAAAGTTGTGTTGCAATGGCTGCAATTTACAAAACGGGATTTGAAATTTTTTAATAACCCCCTCATTCTCCAGATTTGGTCCACAGCGACTACCATCTATTTCCAAAATTAAAAGGACATCTTCGTGGAATCCGCTTTGTTGATGATAACGAAGTGATGTCGGTGGTATATGAATGGTTGAAGACTTAAAGTTCTGAATTTTTTTCAAAGGGTTTTGAAACACCTTCACACCGATATACCAAGTGTATAAACGTTGCAGGTGACTATGTTGAAAAATAAATTAGTTTCGTTTTTTTCATGTGTTTGCTTCTATGTTATGAACAACAATTCTTGAACTATCCATGTATAGCCGAAGTGACTCTGATAGATAATGTGATAAGGGAACGTTGTGGTGTATTAGAAGATGTGGTTACAAAGATAGATAAAGGAATGCTTAGATGGTTTGGACACGTAGAAAGGATGGATGAAGGAAGATTGACGAAACAGATTTATAAGGCGAGTGTGTATGGGCAAGTCGGTAGAGGTCGACCTTGGAGAACATCGATCTCGATCAGATCAACATTGTTTTGAAGAAAGGCCAGCTGTCAAGAGTACCAACAACCGACGAGCATGTATGAAAGCGCTAATGAAATTAGTAGAAGCAATAGAAAAGAAAGTGGTCTCTGCTTACCGCTACGGGAAAATGGCATGACTATATGTATGTATGTAATTTTTATACAATATAATAGATTTTAAATATTTAAACATTTATAATAATCACAGCCAACAGTTAAAATATTGACGTAGTATGACAGTTTTTGGTTTTAAATTTACTTTCTAATGGGAGCACTAAGTTTTTTACGAGGGGTGGCTTTAATTTTCAGAACTGTAGAGTTCACCAAAAAAAAAACGCACAATATACGTTTTTTAATTAAAACGATACTGTATATCGGACGAGGTAATGATAAAAGGTAATTATCTCATCAATTAGTCCCTGTTAAAAAGCACTACGAAATTTTCGTCGATCAAAGCGTAGAATTTCAAAAAGTCGAGCAATGAAACAGTTTTTTTTGACCTTAACAATAATATTATCATTAACGCAAATAAGGAGTAGCTAAAAATAGAACAACTCGACTGTTAGGCAAGAGAAATTTAATATACACATACTACTCAGGATTACCTTCAAAAAAAACAGATTGTCTATCTTTACAGGGTGTTCTTATTTAAATATTAATTAGTCCGAATGTTTTGCGAATCATTTATGTAGCAAGGTTTTCTTGCGTAACATCTACTGTTATCGTATTTTGAATATCTTGTTTATTAAGTGGATTATTTAAAATTATACGACGAGGAAGTGGGCAAAACATTTTTCGCTAGCAGCAAACTAGTAATTAAATGGTAGTACTCATGTACTAGTTTACGAGTAAAGTTGAATTTTTAATGAAAAAGACATGTCAACAGCTCCCACCATTTTCCAAATTCAGCAGATGCGCAGCGCCGAATCGTATGAAATTGGCTACCAGTGGTGTATCGTAAATATTTTGTAACGGTTACCAAATATTTATGTAGCAGAAAATGTATTGAAATTAAAAGTAAATAAAAAAAAATTATAAATTTATAATCTTAAATGAGAATTACGTAGTCATTTATTCATTCCTCACGATAATGTTTTATTTTTGTCAAAAATTCTATACTCCTTAATCTTACATTATAACTTTCCAATAACACATCTCTATTATCGGGTGTTTTTGTCACCGAAAACATAATTTAAATAGTACTTTTCTTAAAGTTGACTTTCCACCTTCAAAACCAATTTGTGCATTCTTATAAAACTGTTTTTAAAGTCTGCCTTTGCTTCTGTAATACAGGGTGTTTAAAAAAAAGGCGACCCCGTCTCTAGGAAAACTGAAAAATAATTGGGGTTTGCTTAGTAAAAAATTTTCGTAAATCCATCCGTAATAAAGGGCGTTGAGGAAAAAAAATGTATACACATTTATTACGATTTTGCCAAAACTACTGGAAACATTGTAACGAAATTTTATACGAATATGTTTTAGAAGCTGATACATAAAGGGCGCTAGTTACACGGTTCGCACCAAGTAGTATTGAACATAACTTTTTTAGGGTTAAATTTATTAATCAAAATTTTAAGTGGACTTAAACAACATTCAATTTTACACCAAAAAGGTACTATTGGTAAAACTCGATACTGTGTACCGTTTTCGGAATATTTTGGTTTGAAAATTATGAAGTTATAACCGATGCTGGTATAAAGTAATGATAAAGTAATTAATTATTATTATTAATAATTAGTACGCATTATGTATTAATGGTTCTTGTTGTTCTTGGCCTACCAGAGTTTATCTTGAATACGGATGGCGTTACGAAAATTTTTTACTAAGCAAACCCCAAACCTTTACCAGAGACGGGGTCGCCTTTTTTTAAAACACCCTGTACATGAAAATCATTAACGATTTTATTAATTCTTTGTCAATGTCCTTCTGAAATGAAACTTCTGGAATAACGCCTTTAGATGTTTTCGGAGATAAAATCTCGTACAAGGTTGCTCACCTGTATTTACTCTTTCAGACTTACACGCACTTATACAACTACTACATACATACATACATATAGTCACGTCTTTTTCCCATAGGGGTAGACAGAGACCTTTCTTTCACTTCCGCTACGGTTCTTACACACATCTTTTGCTTCCTCTACTTTCATCAGTGCTCTCTTACATGCTCGTCGGTTGTTGGTATTCTTGACCTGGCCTTTCTTTAAAACAATGTTGATCTGATCGCCTAATAAATTTGTTTCGTCAATCTTCCTTCATCCATCCTTTCTGCGTGTCCAAAACATCCAAGCATTCCTTTATCTATCTTGGTAACCACATCTTCTTTTACACCACAGCATTCTCTTATCTCATTATTCTTTACTTTATCCAACCGAGTCACACCGGCTATTCTTCTTAGACTACTCATCTCCGCAGCATTAATCATATTTTCATGCTTCTTCTGCCAAACCCAACATTCACTACCATACTGATAAGTGTAGGAACCAACACACCTCTATGCACCATAGCCAGACGTGCCTTTTTTTGACACTTTCTGGCTATTCATAAAGCTATGCAGTGCCCCATTCATTTGTTTTCCTGCCAACACCCTTCGCTCAATGTCACTGTCATACTTTCCATCTCTAGTAAACTTTGAACCCAAGTACACAAATTCATTCCTCCCTCAATCGAAAATCCACAACTACTAACAATTAAAAATAAAACTAAACCACACCTAATAACTCCTTCTACATGATTACATATTCCCGCTTAAAAATATTCACGCGTCCTTTTTTGATTACCTTCAAGCAGAGTTATTCAGCAACCGACTTGTGTTTTTGACGTTTCTTCCTACTCCGACTGATTTCACCGGAAGCTGCCCTTATCAATAAAAATTTATCACTAAAACAGTGACTTATTTACTGTGAAGACTGTAGCTTAATTTTTAAAGATCAAAATAGAATTTTATATATTTATTTAAAGAATAACGAGACATAGTATTTATGCATACAAATTAACGTTAATCGGTTCAACGAAGAATGTTCAATTGATGAGTATGGCTGGGTTTTTAAATGCGTTTCGCAAGAATCTTGAATTTACATGAAAACACAATATATCTCACAAGTAATACATATTATATTAAATTAGATTGTTTAGTGCGATTTCCAAATCAATCTATTTATTTAAAACATTAAAGGTTTTTAATATTGATGTGGTCACTATAAGATGTTGTTAGGTTAGCTAATTACGTAATCACTTAAGACAGAAGGACCCTCAAGTAGGGACTGAATAAATTAACCGACTTGGTATTACATGGATCTCACAACTTTTTACAGTAGAAGAACTGAGTAGCGAAACTTGGTGTTTTTTGCAAGTTATGTTTTTAATGGCATCTCATTTATTTTTGTAGATAGTCCTACTTTGTTTCTTACACTGTACACTGTTTGCTTGAACACTGGGAAGAAACCGGAAGCCGGTCAAGAATGAGTTTCGGTTCTGTCGGCGCTGATTTCAGCGTTTTAATTGGTTCACGTATGACAGTTGTGTGGCACCAGGTGTATAATTGGTTGCCTATAGCACGTGCCTAGCTGCTGTTATATGGGGGTTTTAATCGAGGAATTGATCGAAGAGAAATTCTACTGTTGAAATCGCGAATTTTTAACCAAAATATTTCCACAAAAATTGGTAAACGGAGCTTTTTTTGTGATAAGAAATCATAATATTTAATCAGTTTTAGTCTAGCACTGAGGGCGCTATACTGAGTAACTTAAAATGTACCTACTTTTTTTATGCCACATTTTTTGGTAAAACCAACAAAAATGAATTCTTTTTCAAAGGTATACTTGCTTCATCTCGCAAACATTTACTGTTTTAGAGATCGTGATAAAAATATTCAAAGAAATTAATTTTTACGCTGACCTAACCACCCCTAGTAGATGCAGGTAGCCCTAATCATTCAATGAATCATTGACATAATATTTCTATTGATTGATTCGTAATTGCTCTGTGTCCAGCCCATGTATAAATGTCCCTCTTTACCAGTCGATCGCTAATGCACGTAAAAAGTCGACAGTATTGGTTGGTTTTTATTTTTTCAATTATTCAAAGTGCGGTGTTTCAACTAAAGGCGGCCTCCTTTCATCTGCATAATATACCTCGACGATCATACTGTTCATTCCAAGTAAAGAATGATTTATGCATTGTTTGAATTAATTATATGCTGTCATTGTCTTAGTACTATCTAGATTCATAATGACGTAATTCTCTTTTTCTTTAACATATATTCTTTATTGTAGCTGTCGTTGCATTACTGGATATTTTACATTTTCCAGACGGTGTCGACGACACCCTTATATCCTAATTTTTTTCCCAATTTTATAAATTTTGTCTAAACAAATACGAGTACAATAATGATTATTTAATAGCAGAAGAAATGTGCCTGCCGTTGCTCTTTTAAAAAGGAAGTACTACCTATATTGCAATAAAAAACAGAAATATTCATATATCTTGAAAACTACATCAGAAATTTGAAATGCACTTGCACTGCCCCTCCATGTGAAAATGAAGCTGAAACGGAGACGTGGCAGATTTGTGTATTAAGGAATGGTTGCGGACTTTTCTAGTTCTCTTTGTATGATGTCGCAAAACTAATTGATATATAGTTAGCGATATGTTCTTTGGAAACAAATACATCTGGACTAACTAAATTGGAGCATCATGCCTCATACTTTCTTCCTTAATCAGTTATTTTTCTCTTTGTAACTGCGCTATCTTTGGATTTTACAATAGAGAAAGACCGTCTTTGCAATATTTTTTTTATTTTGCCGCTGGCAACGTCGTTCTCTATTCCGACTACAGTCGTCGAGACTCGTTTTCTATAAAAATCTACTGTCTCTCTAAATTGATGGGATTATTAAAAATGAATAATAATTGATAAGTCATAAACCGCTCTGACCTTTATACTCTTGTCGGCCAACTAGCAGTTTAAATTTAACTGCATTAAACGATTTCATGTCTAAATAATCAACTTACAATCGTTAGATATTTATTAATCTAATGGAAGCTACTGCTGATATACTTTTTTTTTTTTATGTTCTGGTTCCCACGAAAAGGGATATCCTGTAATGTTCAGAGAACATCGTGGGAACCAAGGGAAAGAAGGTAAGAGTTGGTGTTCTTCTTAAATTTCTGGAGGTTGTATGCCTCGGGGAACACCTTCCTAGGCAATGAGTTCCAAAGCCTCGCAATTCGTTGGATGAATGAGTCTTTGGAAAGTGATGTTCTGCAGGTCTCCAAAGTGACCACGAAGGGGTGTGAAGACTGAACTTGACTGCCAAAGGAGGAACGATTGTTGATATTTCAGAAGAGCATCGCCCATGAAAATATCTATAAAATAGAGACAAATCGCCAACTTTTCTACGGTGTTCCAGACAAGTGAGCGAGTTTGTAAGCGAGGCATCACCGACGAGACGAATTGCCCTTTTTTGGACAGAATCCAGTAGCTTTAGGATATGTTTAGGTGCTGCACTCCAAATATGGGAACAGTACTCCAGTACAGGTCGGATCTGCGCCTTATAGATCATAAGCAGCTGACTGGAGGTGAAATAGCTCTTGGCACGAAACAAAAAACCAAGTTTTTGGGATGCACTTTTGGCAATGGACCTCACGTGATTTTCCCAGGAAAGGTTATTGCTGATAGTAATACCAAGCATCGATATGGATGACTTCAGTGGTATGGTTACTCCTGACAAAGTTATGTTAGGCACAGTGAGATCGGCTTTTCTAGAGAAAAGACATGCTTGTGTTTTGTTTGCATTGAATTCTACCAAGTTATTGGATCCCCATTCGAGAATTGTTGCTAAGTCCATATTTATATTGTTAACATTTCTTCCTCGTTCATTTCTGGTTTCACGGGCTGATATAGGGGCCCTGGAAGAGAAAGCGGTATGGAGGGTACTATCATCGGCAAAGCTGTGTACGGGACATGAAGTTGCTTTCAATAGGTCGTTGATGTGAAGTAAAAATAGTGTTGGTGCTAGAATGGATCCTTGCGGAACACCAGCATTTATGAGTAGAGTGTCAGATGAAACTCCATCGACCACTACATGGAGAGACCTGTTTGAGAGAAAACTAGCAAGCAGAGAACACAGCTGAGGGGGCAAGCCATAAGATGGAAGCTTGGCGAGGAGTCCCTGGTGCCAAACTCGATCGAACGCCTTGGAGATATCTAATGCCACAGCTAAAGTTTCTCCATACTTTTCAATAGATAGCTGCCATATATGTGAGACGTATACGTTAACATTCGAAAGATATTACCTATTTCTTACCGTATGTTTTTTTGAAAAATATGATTTTGAAATTAGTTTTATTGGGTTCTTATAACAAGTACCCGATTTTGGTGTTTCTCGAATAATTTATGCTTATACCCTACAAACAGATTTTAAAACAGTTATATTGTAGCGTTAGTTTGTCTTTTTTGCAACAATTTGATAAGTTTGTTTAAGCATCTGACCAATAAATTTTACGAAGAAAATATTTATTTTAAATAAATAACAATCTTAACAATGAATTTTTAAGTTAATACGAGTATAATTTGACAGAATAGTAAATATTTAAAGAAAAAAGCCACGTGGTGTCATTGGACACCCGATATCAAGGTATTTTGTAAAAAAGAAAAAGAAATATAACGTTTCATTTTTTTGTATCTTTTTTTGATTCTGCCGAAATTGTTGTTGGTGTTGAGCATTGGTTTTCGGTATTTTATTTGCACTCTGACGTTTGCGCTTTCCATACTCTTTTGGACTCTGAACACATGATTTCACTATTGTCTCCCTATAATTTAAATAGTAAACACTCAAATCGCATGTACATTAAACGAATGTAAACAGTAAATACTTGTATCAAGTTATACAATTTTATCAACTTACTTTTCTAAATCTGTATTACACACATTTGCTGCAGTTTTCATTTTTCAAAACTTAATTGCAATAATTAAACAATATTTACGTATTATCTAACACAATAAATTATCACTGTTCTAAAAGCGTGGAGTGCTTTCATTCCGAAACGCAGAGTTAGTTTAAAAATGTCATATAAAGCAGTGACATTGATTGACAATAATTTTCTCGTCAGTAATTTTATTCCTATGTTAAGAATTATCTTTTACTTTTTAGTTTGATTAGCTGTAAAAGCGTGTTTTTTAGTTTTTTTAAACTATAATTTATTTTTTGCTTTGTTTAACTCACTAAAAAAATTATGTATTAAATGGTAAAAGCATAAAAAGAATGCATCGTCCGGGAATCGAATCTCTTATACTGGTACTTAGATTGGCTTTATACCATAAATGCGTTATAGGTAAGATAGCGTTAGATAACTATACTCAATATTTCATTTTATTTAATTTACAGCTATAAAATATAATATTTTATCGCTCAAAATATAATTGATTATTGCTCACTTAATTATATTCTATCGCTCATCAACAAAAAATATCGCTCAAAAAAGGCAATTTTATATCGCTCAACAATATCGCTTATAGTATTTACGAAGATACATCTCTCATTCTATTTAAAATAACGCTCGTTTAAATATAAGTGTTAATGTTTGTAACCCCACTGGTGGTCTATATTAGAGGAATTTTTAAGTGTATGGGATTTTTGAACCGTATAATAAATTCCCAGGAAGCCGAATTGCTCCAGGATATATTTTCCATGGAATATAATGTATCCTAAATAAACAGGTTTAAAATTATCCGTCGATCGGGTATTATACAGAGTGAAAAAACCATCTTCGATAATAAGATTTCTCCATACTTTTGGGAAAAAAAATTTTCTTCAAAAACGTTCACTTTCCCCGAATTAAAAATTCGCATTAAGTCATTGGAATTTTCTTTTCACCCTATAAATGCGACGTAAGAAATTTTTTCCGCATAAATTGTTTGATGTAGGTAGACAATCACCGCATCTCACGTTTTTGTATGATCAAATCGATTTTCAAACTGTCCCAGAATTAGTTGGGGACGATGTTTTCCTTCAAAACCACACGCAACGTGGGATTGAATGAGAATAATGGACAAATATCGTCAAGGAGGGTTGAATAATATAGATAATTTGCCGTAATTTTGCATAATAACTAAGCCATTAAGCTGAAAATTGTCGACGATTTTGCACTTAAAATTGGAATTCACTTTTTGTGATTCTTGGCTAGAAGTCAGAAGATCTATTGCGCTTTTATAGACCTGGAAAAGGCCTATAACAGAGTGGTGAGGAATGAATTGTGATCGACATTGTGTATGTATGGGGTGAGCGGTAGTTTAATACGAACACTGAAATCACTTTACAAAGATTCCATTGCTTGCGTCAGGATAAACGGAGCTTGCACGGACTGGTTTAACATAAAAAAAGGTGTGAGACAGGGATATGTGGCTTCGCAATGGCTGTTTAACTTATACGTAGACAATTGTTTATAAGATTCGATAGAGAGTGCGTATGGATTGAAAATAAATGATTTGATCGTCAAATGCCTTCTTTACGCCGATGATCAAGTCATATTAGCGTCATCAGAATAGGAGTTGTAGGCGATGGTTAATGTTATGCATGATGCCCTAAAAATCAAAGGGATAAAAATAACTGTAAGAGTGGAACAAGTAAATGAGTATGTACACTTGGGTTCGAAATTTACGAGAGATGGAAAGTATGACAGTGACATTAAACGAAGGGTTTTCGCAGAAAAACAAATAGAGCTCTGCATAGCTTTATAAACAGTCAGAAAGTGTCAAAAATGGCAAGTCTGGCTGTGCATAGAGGAGTGTTGGATCCTACACTTATGTATGGTAGTGAATGTTGGGTTTGGCAAAAGAAGCATGAAAATAGGATTAATGTTGCGGAGATGAGTAGTCTAAGAAGTATAGCCGGAGTGACTCGGTTGGATACAGTGAGAGAACGCTGTGGTGTAAAAAAAGATGTGGTTTCAAAGATAGATAAAGGAATGCTTAGATGGTTTGGATACGTAGAAAGGATGGATGAAGAAAGATTGACGAATCAAATTTATAAGGCAAGTGTGAATGGACAAGTCGGTAGAGGTCGACCTCGGCGAAAATTTTTCGATCAGATCAACATTGTTTTGAAAAAAGGCCAGGTCAAGATAAGTGCCAACAACCGTCGAGCATGTATGAGAGCACTGATGAAGGTAGAGGAAGCAAAAGAAGTTGTTAAGGTCAGTTGGACTTGGTAAACATAAGGCTTGACTATTTTGTATGTATAAAACGTATAATTTTTGTGCACGATCCAGAATCTCTGGACTCTCGCATCCTGATGTTTTGTTCTGGACAAGTTCGAGTCTTGTGTTTCACATCAGTAACCAGTTATTTCTAATTTTTTTATTGCTCTTTTTATACCCGTTTAATGAGTAAAATTAGACAGCCAAAATGGTTTGCTACTCAATCTTGCACTCTGATTGCAACAATATCCTATGGGACATGTGGTATAAACGTTTAGTCGTTTAAAAACTTGTTGTTCCGTTCCAAAATAAATGTTGATTTTAATTGGCATTATATGTTTTGGAATTAAAATTATTTTGTTGTTTTATGAGAGAATCTCTTCCATAAAGTATGTTTACAAAAATACTCCCGTTAACGAGATATTGAAATATTTTTAGACTGTGCATTATTTCTTTTTTTTTTTTAATATATTCAAGGTTGAATTACTTTATTAAAAGATTCGTTGAATATTCAGCGAATGTATTATATGTTTAAAAATCTATAATTAAAATGATGATATTCACAAGTTTATTTCTATTTTACGTACGGAATGATAAACGATTTTAATAAAAATTTAAAGGCATTTAGTTAACTTTTAGTGCCTAATTAAATTGGGTCGAGACGTTTGTCGATCAGGGCTCCTCGTACCCCCCTATTAAATTTCTTGTGAAAATACATTTAAAATAAACACCAATACAAAAATTGGATCGTAATAAAAAGTCTGATCTACTGAATTAATTGTCACTTAAATGCTAGACAAAAAACTAGCACATAATATCATTAGTAGAGCTCTTCAGAAAAGTCGAATACTTGAAAGTCTTGTAGAAAATAAGTTACATAACACCATCCTATATACCTTATAATAATTATTAATATTTCTAAATACTCTTTGAGTATAAAAGTGTGATTTTGAATTGTGAATAGACCAGATTCTAGGTTTATTGACTATTATTTTTTTACTATCTAGCCCCATGTGCTACTATGGCTTATCTCACCAATATACGATGGTATCGGATTAATCACCGAGGCATCGACTTAACGGGCGCACTGTGTTGAGAGGTACATTAGTAAATAGATTTAAATCCAAACATTTTTGAAGTGAAAACTTCTTTAGCGGCGTTGTACACTTTTTTTGTAATGGGTAAAAAATGTTAAACTCGCGTCAGGACACGTGACCTGATCGAAAATTCGTAAGACGGATGGAGAGTAGACAGCTGGCGTGGCGTAGGAGAGGGAGTATCCCCCTCTCTTTCTACGGCGCGGCGAAAATGTATGCCTGCGCCGGCTGTTTCGTTTAGGCGGCGCAGGGCGCACAACGTTAATACTTAAGTTTTCACTTCTGCCGGCACTCCCAGAGTGCAACCCGTCGTTTTTTTTTTATTATTATGTTTAATCATGTAATACTTACGGTATTATCAAGCATCAGATTTATAGTCATCATAATCGGAATCACTGTCGTCACTATCCTCATTCGGATTGTAAATGATAACAGGATTAATTGCTTTGATGCGGTTTTTGTGACACATTTTTCCCGAATTTTAGGAGTGGCAGAATTAAGTGCTCGTCGCCAGGTTTCCAAAACAGCCTTATCATTGTAACCATTAGATCCAATGTGAATGTCGTAATAAGTTTTGCATATTCCCCAAATATGGGATTAAATACAATGACAGATGGTTCATGTAACGATGGTAACAGTTTCTCTTTTAACCATTTCACAACCATATCTGTATTCATATTGTCATGATAATCGGCCGATTTTGATTTTGACGAAAATAAAAGATCTGCTCCATCAACAAAACCATGCTTTACACCTGCATGCACAATAATGTGTCTTTTTCCTTTACCGTCGGTGTGTTTTATAGACTTTATGTTATCGTCCTGCCAAATTCTTTTTGTTCCACCTTTAGCAAAAATCCAAGTTTCGTCCAGATAAACAAATGAAAAGAATTCTTGCTTACAGTGAGTATAATTTCACAAAAATTCAATTTTTTTGTGCACGACTCAAGCTTTTTCGCACAAAGCCTTTCGGTTGTCCTCATTTTAAAACTTAAACCCTATTGACCATTAATTTCCAAACAAGAAGTCCCTTATAAAATAAAATTCTTTATTATTATTATTAGGGGAATTTACTTTCGTACTTTTTAAATGTACAGTTGAATACTAGTTATCGAGTTTCTAACGATAATCCGAAACCACCTTATATTCGTGAAATATGCTGTAGATGTCATTCAGAGTAAGTACTTAATGGGAGTCTCATTTATTTAGTGTAAGTGGTCTGTCTTTTTTATTAGTGTGAGCTCTGATTTTTAATATCCAAATATCAGTGGGGCGCAAAAAATGTATCCCCTTTTATTATAAAATTCAAATATAAAATTTACACTGTATAAACTGCATCTGAACCATACTGAGCATTTGGGAGAGTTAGTGACGAGTACCTTCTGCCTGCCTCACGAAATTTGACCTCTTAACGGATTTGAAAGAATAAAGTAAAAAAATGAAGCTGCCTGAAGGGAGTAGAAGAAAAGACGGACTACATGTAAGTTCAATATTTAAAGTGGATTGGTTGGAGAATTTTCGAATTTTCTATTGGATAAAAACTTTCGTTAAAGGCGCGAGTACATCAAAACTATAGTACGACCAGACATTATAATTTTAAATTAAGAGAACTAATATCGTAGTAGGCTTTGAATAACAGGATTTTGACTTATATAAATGTCATTACATTCAATAAAATAGATGTTTTGACAGTATTTGAAAACACGAAAATCAATATAATGACGCAAGCAAAAAAATCTTGTTCAACAATTATATGAAAACGGAGTTAGGGATGTGAGAAAATTTATGCGTTTGACAGGACTAAGCAAGTCGACGGTTAACAATGTGCTGAAACGTATAATAAATGGTATTGGTTTAGAACATGTCCAAGTTTCGGGAAGACCGCGTTAGTTGCGAGGACCGGATTTGAGGTCTTTGCTGCAGATGGGTCGTTGAAATCCGCGAGTGGGCTTTCTAAAAATCGCGAAAAGATTAAATAGACAACCTTTTGCTCCTGAAACTATTCGCAAAACTTTCTTGCGCAGTGGATTCAGAGCAAGAAAACCAAGAAGAATACCAACTGTTAGTGACGAGCAATGTTTTCATTACAGAGGAAGCATCTTTCCAGCTGGGTTACCATTGTTTACGTATACTTAGCAAAGCTAGACCTACGGTACAAAAATCAAAATCATGGTCTGGGGAGGGATTTTATCGCGGGATGTTACTGACTTGAGCATTAATGATAGTACAGTAGATAGTGTACGCTACTGTACAAATGAAAACCTTGTACAAACAGCGAATACTTTGTTTCCAGAAGGTTGGCGATTGCAACAAGACAACGCACGCTGCCACATTTCTTTATATATTGGATTGAAAATAAAGGGATAGCAACCATATTATGGCTTCTCCGGACGCAAGTCGATCGAAAACATTTGGGGACTAATGAAAATTGAAGAGGAACCGGCAGCCCCTCGTCCAAAGTTTAATTAGTAGCAGCCGGTACTAAAGTTTGGCAAGTTGTTACCGATGCTCACGCATCAAACCTAATTGTGGACATTCCTCGTCGACTTCAAAAATGTTCACGTCTAATTGGTGCGCGTATTAGCAAGTAAGATAGTAATTTGTTTTGTAGAAAATATTATAAATTGTTTAAATAAAAGTATTATTTGTTGATTTTTTTTTCTTATTCCAAATACTTTATAGTCGTACTGTAGTTTAATTCAAAATCGATTTTCTGCTCAGATGATGTCGGAGCATAGAAAATCGCCATCCACCTTAAGAGGCCTTAAAAAACCACCGACGGTGACACTGACGACTATAACATGTTGAAAATACGACGTCGACAGACGTCACCTAGGCTCAATAACAGCTTTGAGTTATCGCATATCCTTCGTTCGTGTGTGTACAAGCTTTCAGCTTGACTTCGTTTAAAGATGGAAATTGGTGTTTACCTTCAGTCTAGTTTGTACCAATTTGCAATTAAATAAGTTAAATACGATGCAAAAGTTGCCGTTATATCAAATAGTTCGATGGTATTTGCTTGGGTTTCATTATAATGCAGTTTTAGAACTAGAAAGTTAACTAGTTAACTAGTTGACGTAATTAGTTTCCGAACTTTTAATAACGTTGTCGATTTCAACGAAGTTCAATTTTAATACTTTTTTACGAATTAACCAAACACGAGTTTTAGGACTCGTTGCTTCAAACACAGACTGACAATTACAATGCCCCTCATGATATGTCGTATTATTCTTCGAAAGGTCAGCATTCAAACAGACTTGTGTCGTTTTAACGTTTAAGTGTAGCAATAAGAAGAAAACGACCCTTCACAAGCGTCGCGCGTCGAAAAATGTCGAGGGAAAAAATCCAGCAGCGTGTCAACTTAAAACTCTTGGTAAAACTTAATCAAATTTGTTCGCTTGCCAACAAAATGTTAAGACGGGTGTATGGAGGAAAGTGTATGTCTTTTTTAGCAATTTTTATGTGGCACGAAAGGTGTTTAGAGGACAATGGAAGACGGTGAACGTGGGGGACTGTCATCTTAAAAATGTCGATAGTGTGAGAAAAATTAGAAAAATATAAAATATATAAAAATAAATATAAAAGTGGAGTTTCTCTCTTTAAAGCAGCACAACAGACGTACTTTCTTTTTACATGTAAATAATTCCAAAATTACACGGGAGTAATCCTCCATATTTTACCCCTTTTACAAACGCGTCACGCCACTGACGTATTAATCTATATGTGAAATAATTAAACTATAATTAATATTAATTTGTTTTCATAAATATCGTCGAAAAAGACAACAATTCGCCATCACAACATTTTTTGTTTTCTTTTTTTTTTGAACTTTGTAATTAAGTCTTTTGTTTGCAAATAATAACAGACTGTAGCTATTAGTAAACTTTTTTTGTTAAAAAATCGAACGTCACTCGTGGATTAATTTACTGTGGATGCCTTTATTTATAGTATATTTAATAAAAAAGCAGCGTCAGTTATTAACTACCTTTAATGAACAATAATTTGTTTTTAAAATTCGTTATATTTACCGATTCATCGGTAAAAGTATCCCTTATATTGCTATAATGAATCAACTATTTTTTTTAACTCGCTATTGAACGACAAAAACAATAGGAAATAAAAATATTAAAGGCGAGTTTATACATACATACATACATTTTTCCCGTACTGGTAGGCAGAGACCACTTCCTTCCACTTCCGCTACGGTTCTTACACACATCTTTTGCTTCCTCTACTTTCATCAGTGCTCTTATACATGCTCGTCGGTTGTTGGTACTAACTTGACAGCTGGCCTTTCTTCTAAACAATGTTGATCTGATCGAGATATGTTCTCCGTGGTCGACCTCTGCAGCAAATAAAATAAAATGAGGAACAAAATAAATCAAAATAAGAAAGATAAACATGCCCAAAACTATGAAAGCGTTTATGAGATAAAATAGGAAATAAGAATTAGAACAAAAGATGGCCATTTTTTATCTCTTTGTCTTATTTTATTTTATTTTGTTTAAAAACTGATAATGCGCGCGACCCAAATCTTTTCTGTTCTAAATGTTCCGAGTTTACAATCAACCTAACCTAACCTAATAATATTATTTGTGGAGCTACTTTTAATTTTCCTTCTATGGCCCGTATATTTATTTCTTAAAAGCTTCCATCTGTGTTCAGAAGCTTTAGCTACAGAAAAAGTGATTTAAAAAAACAACAACAAACAAACTTTTTGAATTTTTAGCACTAGCGTGTTTCCTTCATTATGTGAGCAATTGTGATTCAAGCATTTTTTTTCAGTCGACTGTTCTTGTAGTTTCCATCAGTTTTTACATATAACTGAGGAAAGGTCGATACCTGCTCTATCAACATGCCATCATCCATTATAATATTTTTTAATAGGAAATGGATGGTAGATATATAGTTGGATGATTTGAAATAAAATAACAAATCAATTTGGAGATTATGTACTGTTATGCACAAAACACAAAAGTCATTGTCAAAAAAGCTGCGATTTCATTGGTTCAATCTTATTTCTTATTTTATTTTATTTGCTGTATAAACTCGCCTTAACGCATTTTCTAATATATAAAATTCTCCTGTCACGGGGTGCGTAATCGAACTCCTCCGAAACGGCTTGACCGATTTTGATGAAATTTTTTGTGCTTATCCGGTATCTATGAGAATCGGCCAACATCTATTTTTCATCCCCCTAAATGTTAGGGGTAGTCCACCCCTAAATTTTTTATTTTATTTTTTAGACAAAATTTTTAATTTCTATTTTTTTATGATACAACATACAAAAATACATACAATCCTCAATTTTCACCCTGCTACGATCAACCCTTATTTTTTAATAGCCATTTTAGTAATTTAATCATTTTTCCTCTTCGGTCGAAAACTGATCAATCGTCATTTAATTAGTTATCCCCGCCAGATGTCTACAGGTGTCACTTCTGACCCAGTAAACAGCACGGAGTAGGGATGAGAACGAAGCCGGTCTCCTTTCTTTCTCACTCCCTACACAGTTGTCGGCCATCATTATTGTTTATGCATCAAGTGTAGTAGTAACGTTGACAATTATTATTTTGCTATCTCAGTGTAACTCTCATATTAACTTTTAATCATTCCTATTTTATCAATAATAATTAAATTATCAATTTTGAGTGTATTTTGCACGATTAGTTAATCAAGTGATTTTATAACCTCAAAAGTACTCAACACGTGACACGAGCTTCCAATAACAACGGATTTTGTGTTGTAAGTATACTTTTTTTTATTTATATCGAAAATGTTGTTGATCTTATAAAAATGTAATTTTAATTTAATTTTATTAAAAAAATGTAATTGAACAATTAAGATTTTCATAGTTTCCAAAAAATCAATCATTATGAATCTTTATTTTGAAATGTCAATGGAAATATTGGTTGCATGAAAAAATTATAAGAGACAATGTTTTCATAAAATTTAATTTTTTACTTTTGTTTGAAAAATTTTTCCATAAAACTTATATTTTTGTTATAATTTCATAAATTAAAACTAATCATTTCAAAACTGCGGCAAAAATCCTGGCCCTAATTATACTTTTAACATTTTTCATCATTAAATAATTTCATTAATTCTATTTATGTATGTTTTGTACGGTGAGCAATGCCAAGAAAACGCAAAGGGGCTGATTTGAGCCGCAGTACAAGTAAAGCTCGAAACTTGCGAAATAGCAGATCCGAAAGAACAGAAGAACAAATCCAGCAACAAAATACTGATGCACGTGTCAGAATGGCGCAATTGCATCAAGAAGAGCCAGAAGATACACGAGCTGAACGCAATGAAGTAAGAAGATTGGAACAACGACAATCACATTCTTACATACATACAATATACACATTCTAACATAAATACATACTTACAATAAGTAAGCTATTTTTTGTCTACACTAGAAATTACTAGGAAATTATTTATATGGCAAAATAACGTTTGCCGGGTCAGCTAGTTTTTATATATTCTTAAGTGAGATCGTAACATAGACGCAAAAGTGTAAATGTTAAAAATTTTTGGAGTAGAACATTCATCTTTTGGGGTTAAGCCCGGCGTCATATAAAACTAATTCACCCCAAATATGAATTAAAATTATTCTTAATTAAGACTTATGGGTCTTTTATAATACGGTCCTCGCTTTTTCAATTTCTTTTCTATAGCCAACAGCTGGATCGATTTTGATGAAACTTTAGATTATCCCGGCAAATGATCTTGTGAAGTTTGGTAGCAACCCCGAATTTTCAACCCCGAAACGTAAATCTAACTTATTTAATTCATTTGTCAATTTAAATGATAATTATTATTATTATTTTGATTTATAATTTTTTGTGGTGTTTTTTTTATACTAAAATTGGAACGAACAGAAAAGATTAACATGGCACCTGCGCAAGAATGACACGTTAACATTAAAATATAACGGCTGGACAGATTTTGAGCCAATCTTTAGGTTAGCTCGGCGGGTGATCGTGTGATGTTTGGTAGCAACTCCCCATTTTCAATTTTTTTCCTATAGGCAGCAAGTTCTTCACCAGGAACCTACTGTTGGTGTTAGGTTATGACGATAGGTTAGGTTAGGCTAATTTTTTTACTTTTACTGCCTCAATTAAAACCGATTATTATTAGCCTAACCTAACCTAACACCAACAGTACCTGAAGAACAGTACCTGACATATTAGAAAGGACCCGTTGAGTGTTTTATAGTTTTGCGTAACATCCTTGCGCAGCGGCCGTGATAATACATTCAACTATTTTTTCCTATAAAAACACCTAAAAAAACACTAAAAACCATAATTCATAATTATAAATTAAATACGTTAGATTCACGTTCAGTTGAAAATGCGTGGTTGCTACCAAACTTTACACGATCAAAGATTGTTGAAAAAAATAAATTATGGTCTAAATAAGACACGAAAATAATGGCGTAAGTGCGACACTAGTAGCGTGTGTTGCCTCCTCTATTTCGGATCACAGCGGATTTATGCGTCTAGGCATGCTTCTAATTTAATTTTTGATGAAATATCGAGAAATTTGTTTCCATGTTGAAATACCGGCATTTTGAAGTTACCTCAGATTTCAAGGTGCAGGTATTTAACGTTTAACATGTTTCTTGAGATGATTCCATAAATGCTCGAACAGATTCAGATCCGGGTTTTTTGGTGGCCACTGCATAACTTGTATAACAAATTGATTAAGATAATCAAGTACCTCCCCAGCTATGTGAGGTCGAAACAGGAAATTTTATTCCAAAAAAGGACCGAAAGGCATCACATATTCTATGACAATATTCCCAAGATAGTAATTAGCATTCATGGATCTCGTATGGACAGAAACTAATTCTGTCTGAGCGTCAAAGCATATACCACTGCAGAACATGTTAGAGCCAACGCCGAATGGAATCCTTGCAAATAAATTGCGAGGAGCAAACCTCTTTCCTGGTCTTCGCCAGACTCGTTCATGACCATCTGGTTGTTTAAGGCTAACCCTAGTTTCATCTGTAAATAAAACTTTTTTCCAATTATCCACAGACCTATTTTGATGATTGGGAGCAAAACGTAACCTGGCAACTCTATTCTCTCTAGTAAGCAAGGGTGCAGTGAATGGACTCCTACTGTTTAATTCAGCTTCATTTACTTTTAATGAAAATCTATCACAAGTAGTGCACAAAATTGTTTATCTTTAAACAAATTCTTTAAAATTGTAAATTTAAACGAATTGATTTTTTTTTATGAAAATAGTCGCAAAAAGGGTAGACCTATCGTGTGGGCCGCGGACGGCCCGCACTGCGACTATTAAAAGGAGAAGGGATTATAGAAAGAAAATGATTGTGGACACGCCTTTTGAAAAGTTGCAGGTCATAGTTCTCTGGAAAAACTGATTTTGGAAGCTTATTTCATTCCGTAGCAGCCCTGTAAAAGAAGGATTCTTGATGAAGATTGGTCGTTCAAGCTTGAGAGTAAATGTGTGAGACTGATCAGCGTGCCGAGTTCTTCGGCCGAATGTGGCCAATGGTGGTACAAGAGTTTTTATTTCTCTGGAGCATCTGCCATGGAAATATCTGTAGAGCAATGTCTGGTCTGCAACTCTTCTTCTATGTTCTAGAGGGTGAAGGGTATCTGTGAGAGTTGAGCTGTTTATCAAGCGAATGGCTCTTTTCTGAATGGAATCTAGAAGACGAAGAGAATGCCTTGGTGCTGAACCCCAAATGTGCGAGCAATACTCCAGTAGAGGTCGGATTTGAGCCTTGTACGTCGTCAACAGTTGATCAGGAGTAAAAAACTTTTTGGCTTTCCACAGAAAACCTAGCTTCTGGCTTGCCGACTTTGCGATGTTAGCAACATGGTCATGCCAAGACATATTATTGGACACCGTGACTCCCAAAATCGAGATGGAGGGACTTGGTTCAAGGGTATTTCCGGACATTGTGATGGGATGATTTGAGGAATTCACTTTCTTGGAAAACGTGGCACTTTGTGTTTTTTGGGCGTTGAACTGAAAAAGATTGTTGGTTCCCCACTCGACGATTGCTTTAAGATCTCTATTGAAGGAGTCAACCTGTTCCTGCCTGAGTCTATTTGTATCATTCACCGAAAGTGAATCGTCAGCGAAACTGTAAATGGGGTTCGTGGTGGCTTGATAGCTGTCATTAACTACGAGACAAAATATGCATATCCTACTATTCAAATACTCGATAAACTTCAAAAACGGACACAAGAAGAAGATAAACTAATTTTTTGGATAATATCATATTGTTGCGGTAATTTTATCTAGGAGTTTATATTTTTTACACCTAATATTCCGTTAATTCTGGGACACACTGTATATTATCGAGTCGATTATGTGTGCCGTCATCAGAATACTTCTAACTTCCAATAAATAATACTCCGCACGTGAATGACCAATCAAACCGAAACAATAATAACGATGACATCATCGTATTTTGCAACAATCAACTTAACACCCAATCTACCTGGCCGAACTACCAAATTCTGCAGGTATATAGCTTAAAAATAGAGATACCGAAACAGCAACCAAACAAACAATTATAGTTTATCTGGGCAAGCGATAAATAAACAATAACCAGAGCAATAACAAGCAAAAGTGTGTTATAATTATTACGAGCGCGATAAATGTGTTTATTAATTATTGTAGACGGCCATAGGCCAATATAATCCCAATACAAAATACACTTTCTTTTTTACCTTTAATTGGTTCTGCAGGTATACAAAAAAGAAAATCTGGAAAAATTAGAAATAATTTACACGTTGACAACGCTGCAATCTGTGGTGACGTTATTATTTTTTAACGCAAATAATAATAATCTATATTTTATATTTATGTGCATTTAAAGAAAAATGATTAATTAAGAAAACACAGAGTGAGCTACAGAAAACAGCCCACCCCGATATTTGGCAGTTCTCATAAGAATTTAAGGAAATGCTGAAGACACGTCGATTTTTTATCCAAGGGGGACACATTTTTACGATACAGACATCTGTCATTTGTCAACCCCCTCCCTTCCACTTCCCCCTACCCCTTAATCATTAGAAAGGCAATAAGATGGTGTATTCAGGCATACGATCATCCGTGATCCTTTTTTTTTAATATTTACACAGATATCTGTATCGTAAAAGTGGAACAAAAATCGACGTGTTTTAGCATACATACATAAATATAGTTACGCTTTTTTTCCGTAGGGGTAGGCAGATACCACTTCCTTCCATTTGCTACGGTTCTTACACACATCTTTAGCTTCCTCTACTTTCATCAGTGTTCTCATACATGCTCGTCGGTTGTTGGTACTCTTGACCTGGCCTTTCTTCAAAACAATGTTGATCTGATATTTTTTCCAGTTGCAGGGTAGTATTTTTACCTCTGGCTGTTCTTATGGGCTTCCAGAAGAGTTAAATATTGTTTTGGAAATCGTCAGATAACCTTCTATCAAATTCATCTTTATCACTCTCCTTCTTTCTTGCTACAACCTCTTTTGCCACACCTTTTAACCTTTTATACTCATTTTTTGCCTTGTTTACATCCTCAATCGTTGCCATTTGCGCTCTTTGATTGTTTACATCCACAATCGTTGCCTTTTGCGTTCTTTGATTGGATTTTGTAGCCAGCCAATCCAGCCATGCTTTCTTCTTCTCTGACACTGCTTTTTAAACCTCTACGCACATTTTCTGTAACTTGCATTCTTTTCTTTTTTTACTTACACCACTCACTTCAATAGCAATATCTACGATTCCTTTCTTGAATGGCTTCCACAATTCGTCAACCTCACATGCTTCATCTAAACTGTCGATCATTTTACTAACAAACTCCTCTTTTATACCTTCTTCTTGCAAATTCTCAATTTTTATACACTCTAGTACACTACTTGATTCCTGTACACGATGGCGCCACCGCTTAAAGAGACCTCTTATTCGGCTTATTACACTAAGAAGTGGTCTGTGTTAATTAATACCTGCACCGCGGTATGCCCGACTTTCTTTTTCAATCTTTCATCCACAATTACGAAATCAATTATACTTCTCTGATATCCTTCTTGTCTTGTGTACAAGTGGGTCCTTTTATGGTTAAACATTGTGTTAGTTACCACAAGATTCCACTCCAAACATACTTCAAGTACACTTTCTCCGTTTCTATTTACTCTGCCGTCACCGTACATTTCCAGAACACTGTTATATCGATCATGCTTTACTCCTACCTAACTATTAAAAATACCCAACATTATAATTCTTTCATTCTAGTTACAATTATTCAAAATATCTGTCACACTATCCCAAAACTCCCGTCTCTCTTTTTGGGCTTTTAAAGATTGGTTCCACTGCGCATCTTGTGGGGCATAAACCTCTAGCAAAAAGATACGAGTAAGACCAACCTTCAGCCTCACCTAGAGGAGTCTTGGGCTTACACATTCAAAGTCAGTCATACATTCATTCATTCTAGCAGAGAGTATCACACCAACGCCCTTAGAACCTCTGCTGGTTTCCGGAACACCTGACCAGTAGGCTGTATAAGGTCCATTTGTTGTGGTTTCACATCCTTTTCGGTTGGTTTTATTTACACAAAGAACATCAATCCGTCTTTCTTTTATCATCGTGTAAATTTTACCAATTTTATCATTCGATCCTCCCCTCACATTCAAAGTAGCAAAGTGGTAGTTCCCCCTTACAGGAACCGAGGCATGACATGGGCCATAGTCAATACAACTATCACTCGTAAACAAAGCCAGGTTTTCTCTCTGGAATCTCAGAAGAGTTTATGGCAAATCTTGGGGAATGAACCCCAAACAGATTTACTGGATTTATCAAACAATGATAATATCTATGGTCACGTATGGTTCAGTAGTCTGGTGGACCAAAGGGTTACAACAGACAGCTAGAGCAAAGCTTGCTGGCCTTCAGCGGCTGGCATGCCTGGCCATAACTGGAGCTATGTTCAGCACACCAACGGCAGCGATGGAACACCTCCTACATCTCCCTCCCCTAGATATTCTCTTAGAGAGGGAGGCCAGGATAGCTTCCTATAGATTCCTGTCTTTGGAAAAGCAAATAAATGGAGAGCAACTCAGGGATCACTCCGGGATACTGAGTGAAACAAAAAACCACCAAATTCTCGGGATGGTTCCTGACTTGCTAGCCACAAAAATACACGTAGGAAAGTCGATCAAAGTCCTCTTTCCGGAGAGAGACGAATGGATGAGGGGACAAATCCTCTTCCCAGAGACTGAATACGTAATGTACACAGACGGCTCAAAAATCCCAGATGGAGTTGGGGCCGGTGTTTTCAGCAGGAAACCAAAGATTGAAATATCTACCAGTCTTGGCAGGTATGCCACAATCTTTCAGGCTGAAATATTCGTTATCGAATTGTGTGCAAGAGAGTTGACCAACAGACCTCTAGCAAACAAAAACATAAATATAATATCAAACAGCCAGGCCGCTTTAAAAGCACTGAGCTCCAACAAGATAAATTCTAAACTTGTATGGAATTGCATCGAATCCTTAGAGTACCTTGGTGCGAACAACAGGGTGACCCTACTGTGGGTACCTGGGCACCAGGGGGTGGAAGGAAACGAAAAAGCCGACACCCTTGTAAAACAGGGGGCCGAATCTGCGTTCACTGGACCAGAACCGGTTTTTGGAGTCACCACAAGTGCCGCCAAAACAATTATTTCGGACTGGACGGAGAGGAAAATACTCACGTACTGGTCCGACATACCAGGGCTAACCCACTCGAAGGCGTTTTTACCGTTACAACCCTCGAGAGACACAACTAAGCAGATCCTAGAATGGAGCAGAAATGACCTGCGTATTCTAACAGGACTGCTTACGGGACACTGTCGTCTGAGATACCACCTCAGAAAGATAGATCTGAACCAACAAACGGACTGTCGGTTCTGCTGCGTGGAAGACGAAACTGCTGAACATATACTATGTTCATGCCTCGGCCTGGGAAGAATAAGGTTCAACATATTTGGTTACACTAACCTAGAACCTACCGATTTTAAAAAAATCTCACCCTATACAATCATGAACTTCGTAAGAAGGGCTGGATTGTGCGGTGAACTGTAGCCTCTAGGGGTGAGCCATAATAGACCTACTAAGGGTCGCGGTGGAGTGGCGACCACGCCCCACTCACATAAAACCTAACCTAACCTATCACTCGTAGCTTCCCATGAGATAAATACAATTTATACATAAATACATAAATTAAAGTTAAACTTAAATATTAAATATTTTAGCATTTTCTTAAATTCTAATGAATACTGCCAAATATCTGGGTGGACAGTTTCTGCGGCCCACTTCGTATATACGTGATGACGACACTGTATGGAGTTTTCACTTAACACATTAAAACGTGTTACTTTATGCAAATTGTGTATGAAAATTTCTACTTAATATGTTGGAAAATTTCTCTGCGTATAAGGACATTTAAAATTCATTTTAAATTCAACAAAAATAATAAATATGAATATAAAATCGTATCGAAGGATAGTTGGTAGAGCGTCTGCAAGATAAAGGGGGGCAACGTCAAGAGTATTCGACCATCGTCGGCCATCAAACTCGCAGCCCGCTGAGAATAGGAAGCACAAGGCTCGTTAAATAATTATAAATCGTGATCTATTTTTAGAAAACATTTTAAACGTACATACGCACAATCACACGAACTTTTCTCGTTGTAAATGGTCGGTAAGCGCAGATTGCACTTTGCACTTACTGTGGAGTTTTGAATTTTAATATTATTTTTACTTTTATAAAAAAAAACCCAAGTTACACCGGAAAATCATTGCTATAGTTAATACAAAACAAAATTCGATGCACGTCACTCAATTTGATAGCATCACAGCTACACACCGTTGCCAAATTGTCAAAATAGGAGAATCCAAAAATTGTCTATTAAAAATAATTTTAAATGTAAAATCAGTTTTATTTTCTAACGATTACCGAGAATTTATTTATCAAAAAGTGTATTGGAATTGAAAGTAAATAAAAATTTTGATGTGTGGTTTCGCCATGGCTGTTTAACTTTCAGTAGTATGCGCCAGTAGACAGATCCACTTTAGTTAGCGAATGTAGGAAAAAGCTTGGGCTTCTGGCCAGACGCAACAGGGTTTGAAGGGAATGAAAAGGCGGATGGACTGGCACAAAAGGTGACACTCTATAGGCCAGGACCCGCAGTTGGAGTAGCAGAATGCTACGTTATTGCGGAAATATGCTCATATCAGGACAGTGATCACAGGAAGCTGTGGAAAGACGACGACGAACCAAGGCGCGTCGGGCCCACTGCTTCTTGGGGAGACCTGACAAGAAAATAGCTCAACAACTGATGGGACTAAACAGCGGACAACTGGGGATGATAGTGGGTCTGATTACAGAGCGCTGTCGGCTTAGGCGTCACTTAAAAACATTTGTCCTCGTAGAAAACGACAGCTGTCGCAGGTATGATGAGGGGGCCACAAAAATGAAGAGGCTGCTTTTCTGCTGCAGAGATTTAAGCCTTGATTTAAAAATACGACTGATGAGATGCTATGTGCTGTCTATACTATACTAAGGGATGGAGGCCTGGACACTGAGGGTAACCGACATTAGGAGACTGGATGCATTTAAAATGTGGATATACCGGAGAATATTGAGGATCTCATGGGTAGAGAGAATAACCAACGTGCTGAGACGTATGCATAAGGAAAGAGAAGTGATTCCGACAATTAAGAGAAGAACACTGCTGTGCAAGGGACATGTCATGAGGGGAGAAAAATATTAAATGCTACAAATAATTATGAAGGGAAAAATCCAAGGCAAGAGATCTATAGAAAAAAGACGAAATTTATGGTTTAAGAACCTTAGGGATTGGTTTGGATGCAGTAATAATGAACTATTTCGAGCTGCTGTCTAAAAAATCAGAATTGCTATGATGATTGCCAACCTTCGAAGCGGAGGAGGTTATGAAAATATCCATGAGCGCATTAGCTCTCTACATAGAGAGCACGAAGCTAATTCTAATTGCCATTGCGGGGAAATTTTCCACGATCGCACCCTCAACCATATAAAATAAATAGACGGTTGTATAAAAGATTTGAAAGAAAGTCCGTAATGGATTGAATATGAATGATTTGATCGTCAAATGCCTCCTTTACGTCGATGATCAGGTCTAATTAGCATCATCTGAACAGGAGTTGCAGGTCAATATTATGCATGATGCCCTAAAAATCAAAGGAATGAAAGAAAATGTAAGCAAAACAAAAGTAATGGTATTTGAAAGAGAAGAAAGCATGACAAACTGCGAGGTGCTGATTGAAGGAAAAAGAGTGGAACAAGTGAATAAGTTTGTATACTTGGGTTCAAATTTTAGAGACGGAAAGTATGACTGCAATATTAAACGACGGATGTTGACGAGACGTTCGTGGGCTTTTCAGGCCGTGTAGTGGTAATTCAGAATTTTTGATTTTTTTTTTATGTTCTCGATATCTCTATCGAATGCTTTACGTTAACTGGTAAATACATGGATCAGAAGCGGCAGTGCCGAAAATGATATTTCTTCTATTTTTTATCTTTCGATATATCTAAAAGAAGCAATTGCAAATGGAAAGGACGCATTTATTACAGCGTGTCCGATTGAATTTTTCCGCTTGCCTCGTTTCTAACGATATCTCGACATCAATCTGATACGTGATGAGTTTCTTCTTAGATTTCCTTGTAGCAATTTGTCCATCAAATTATGGTAAAATCTGTCAGTTGCACGTTATTATGTCGTTACATAACCCACCCGAATGTGTTTATATAAGAAACGTATCTATATGTATAAATGTACATTGAAATTGATTCGTTATTTGAATCCAGTTACAGTAGTGGCTACGTCGCCGACGAGACGTTCGTGGGCTTTTCAGGCCGTGTAGTGGTAATTCAGAATTTTTGGTTTTTTTTTATGTTCTCGATATCTCTATCGAATGCTTATCTCGTAAGAAAAGAATTAGTTCATTGGTCATTTTTGACATACAAATGTTAAACTATTATTTTCGATGTGTATTGAATACTTTATTTATTTAAAAGATTTGAAAAAATGTGCGTTTGGATTAAAAATGAGTGATTTGATCGTCAAATGCCTCCTGGTATTTGAAAGAGAAGAAAGCATGGCAAACTGCGAGGTGCTAATTGAAGGAGAATATGTGAAACCGGTGAAAGAGTTTTTATACTTGGGTTCAAAGTTAACGAGAGACGAAAAGTATGATTGTGATATCAAGCAAATGATTTTGGCAGGGAAACAAATTAATAGGGCGCTGCATAAAATTGGAAACTTAATTGTTGACATTTCGCCCAAAAAAAATACAAACAAATCTGCATCAGACGATAGTTCAGCTGATGAATTATGCACAAAAGATCTGATAGGTCGAGGTGTTTGAGAGGCTGCATAGCCTTCACGACCCCCCATACAATCTAGCTGATGAATACATGGATCAGAGCGAAAACCGTGTTTTAATGTCTGGGGGAGAGACTGAGCTACTAAGCAACCAGAACGTGTAATAAAAACACGTCTGGCTGTGAACAATGGGTTTGGCAGAAGAAGCATAAAAGTAATTTTAATGCTGCGGAGATAAGTAGTCTGAGTCTAAGAATAACCGGAGTGACTCTGATGGATAAATTGAGGAATAGTAAGATAAGGAAACGCGGGAACGTAGTGGGAAAAAAAGATATAGTAACAAAGGATTGGTTAGATGGTTCGAACACATAGAGGATGGATGAAAGAAGATTGACGAAACAGATTTATAAGACGAGTATGAATTGACAAGTCGGTAGAGGTCGATCTAGGCGAACGTATTTCGATCAGATCGAAATAATTTTGAAGAATGGTTAGGTCAAGAGTACCAGCAACCGAAAAGCTTGTTGATAGAAGTAGAATAAGAGAAAGAAGTGTGTAAAAACCGTAGCAAGTGGATAGAAGTGGTCTCTGTCTACCCCTACGGAAAAAAAGGCGTGACTGTATATATGTATGTAATTTTTTTAAATATTCTTTTTATTTTGTGGAAGACGACCACAACTGAGACTGCAACTGTATTCTTGACAGAAATAGAGACAATAAACCGTCTTGTTATTATGATCTCGATTTAAATCCTTTTTTCGCAGCCTTAAGTGAACAACTTTTCTATTTATAGAACCATACAAACATCCTATTGACCATGAACCATCAAACACCATCTGGGAACATAGATGGATGAGGAGTGGCTGCGATACCGAAGACCGGTTTAATAATTATGATAAAAAAGTTATCAAAGTACGCGGTAGACTTTTAAATATTTTTCTGATGGAAATCGATTTAGCTAGTCCGTTGAAAAATCGTTTTAACTGTTGTTTTATTGGTGAGTGAATTTTTTCACTTGTTATGTGTCGTTAAATTCTTGCTACGAAAGATAGGAATGTTGGCGAAGATAGTATATTGTTGGCCATTGCATTTTTAGCACAAAAGGTATGTGAATTTCCCGACTGAATTGGTTGTGAACAATTTTTTACCCTTTTCGACTCATACACGTTTTATGCTCCAACACCCTGTAGGTCGTTTAATTTCATTGTCTGCAAGAAAATCCACTTCATTGAGGAACAGGTTATGTCATATATGTACACGCCGATGAGCTATAAATAGAAATAACTTACGATGTTATTTATAGAATGAAAACGTGTAAAAATGCCAACACTGGTATATCGGGGGGTGGTGTACCAGTGACATGGGCGATGGATGGTTTCACTATAAAATGGGAACCAAAATGTATACGCGGGAAATAATTTTCCAAGTGACATTGTATGGAAGTAATTTTTATGGATCTAGGATTTCTTGTATGTTACATATGTTATGTATAATTCTGTAGGGGTAGGCACTTCTTTCCACTTGCTACATTTCTTACACACGTCTTTCGCTTGTTATGCTTACATCAGCGCTTTCATACTTGCTCGTCGGTAGCTTGCACTCTTGACCTGTTCTTTCTTTAAAACAATTTCGATCTGATCGAGATCGATGTTCGCCTAGGTCGACCTATACCTACTTCCCCATTCACACTCGCCTTATAAATCTATTTCGTCAATCTTCTTTCATCCATCCTCTCTACGTATCCAAACCAACCAAGCATTTATTTATCTATCTTTGTTACCACTCTTGTAGATTGTAGATTGTAGGGGGGGAGGTCGTGAAGGCTATGCTGCCTCTCAAGAACTTCGACCTATCAGATCTTTTGTGCATAACCCTTATTCTATTCGAGGCCCGGTATTCCGAGACTTCGAGTAAAGTTTATCAGTTTCCTGGGGGCTAAGTTCCTAACATCGGAGGGCATTAAGAAAGCCCCTTCCGGAAACTTGAGCCTCTTGCAGAAAAACGCTGGGCATTTGCAAAACAAATGTCACAAAGTCATGGCAGTTTATTTGCTCTAGACCTTAAGATCGGTCCTTTGTGACATGGCTCTGATTTTGTGCTGATTCCCAATTTTTTTAAAGTTAATACTATAAATGAATCATTATTTAGCCACAAAAATAGGCGTTTTATTTTGTTTTATATAATGTTTTTCTGGGAAGTCTTCGTTTGTCGTGGTATTTGGCATCATTTTGTTGGCAATTTGTCAAGAATTTAACGTGTTATTGGTTGAAAAATCGTCGCGAAATTCTACTAATTTTATCATAAACAAAACGGTAATTGTCCATTGTGAATTGTTCATAAAGGTTTTAGAATTAAAATGGTATATCTATCCATTTTTATACATATTACACGCGCAATAAAAATTCTATTTATAGGAACAACTTTTTCTTATCTACATAATCGTATGGTATATAAATAGATTTATGTACATACATAACTGCGGAATCCAATAAATATTATTTATTTTACTTCAACAATATTTGTGAAATTCACATTCAGATATTTCAGCACGTATTGGAAGTGTACAAGGTGGTCTAATCCTGTATTTAACCATTCAAATTATAAAAAATGTCTATGATAAAGGTATGGTGTAACAGAGGTACACTAACCGACGTGTATGTAACCAACATCCTCCTGTTGGGAGGAACCCATTAAAGGTTTTACATGGAAATCTTTTTATGGAATTGAAAGAATTAACATAAAATTGTTCATTGATAGTCGTTTGTACTTGTGTCAGTGTTGCTTAGGAGATGTTAAGTTGGAATGAAGTATTAATGTTGGAATGACATTATATGACCATTTGACGATGAATTAAGCAATGATGGAATTCTGGGGAAACTCATCCTATACGCAATCATTATTAATGACAGCATCTCCATCACGAGCCAGTAATGATAAAATGATAGGACCCAAATACACACTGCTCCTGTTAATAGTTCAAAGGATGAATATTGATAGACGCCGTATATCCTGGCTTAAAACCCTAAAGGACTGGTAGCAAAGTTTAACTGTTCAGAGCTGCAGTCAATAGGGTACAGAAAGCTGTGATGATAGCTAACTTCTGGTAGGAGACGCACTATAAGAAGAAGATCATTACTATTACGCTGGAATAATCTATGCTTTCTTGAACCTATGTTAGTTAACTCTTAATAATACAAAATTGATTTTTGCATAGCCTTTATTTAAAGATAAAGTTCAGTGCCTGTAACATTTGATGGTGGTAGTTCCGAAATGCCTTGGGATTGATTTATATTCGCGTATGTTCCCGCTAATTTCTTCAAAAAAAAATTGTGTTTGTTATTTGGCAATTTCTTAATTCAATACATATACTTGTACTCGATTTAAATAACAAATGTGTTTGAGTTTTCAGTAATGTTTATTCACTCGAAGGACCAATGTTCATTTTACAATCCGTTTCGGAGTATGAGCCTTTATTTATGTTGTGTTTTTTGCGTATATTTGTGATTGGATTTCAAATAAAAGTAAATTTATACTCGTATAATTACACTTTATACATACACTTAATTTGTTGTTATAAACTTAAAAGCTATGTTGTATGATGTTGTTACATTTTAAACGCTCGGAAGCTGAATGTGTACTGATGAGTGTTTGAAAGCTGAATGTGTAATGTTAAACGTTCGGAAACTGAATGTTTGGAAGCTGAATCTTTACTGATGTTAAATGCTCGAAAGCTGAATGTGTATTGTTGAATTTTTGGGAGCGTAAGATTTAATTTTTACTCGTTAACGGTGTCGTAGGCAACACTGAAAGCTTTTTGCCATAAAACCATAAACTCTCACCTGATGGTAGGTACGAAATAATCTATGCCACATCTGTTTCTAAGTGTAATTTTAACAAATCATAAACATTATAGGTACCGAATAATCTTGCCCTTTCATCTGTTTTCAAAAGTGCAATGTAAATATATAATAAAAATAAAATCCCAAACACTTTTTACATAAAAGTTCCCTCTGTCCGAATAATTGTTTGAATTTATTAAGTTTTGTTGTAATTTGTTGAATACATAAACGTGTTTTGATGATAAAATCGAATGTTAATTAGTAAGTATTTATTTTAAAGCATATTTATGTAGTATTTGCAGAAATTGTTAACGTAGCAATCCAACCAAATCGATATTGGATTTTTTTACAATATTTATGTGTAGTTTATTTTTTATCTAGCTTCGTTCTTACGTTCTCTTGCAAGATTTCGTAAGTTCTTGTTTTGTCTTGGAGAAATTTTTTTGTAGATAATAATATGTATCTGTTTTGCATACTATGTTAAGAGGGACCAGTTCCGCTGGAAATATGTGGGGAGGGGCCAGCCCCAATGCAAATAGGGGTCAGTCTCAATTTCAAGTCTATGGGGAGGGGCTAGCTCTACTGGGAGTCTATGGGAAAGTGGCCAGCCCGATTGCTAGGCTATGGAGAAGGGCTATTCCTCGTGCTAAGTCTATTGAGCTGGTTCTCAAAGCAATCAAATGTGGATGAATCCTTACGTTTTGATAAAAGATTATTTCGATTCTGCACGCCAGTTTGTGGTATTGTTATTATCATTATCCAGGTAGCGTATTTCGTTAGGATAAGCGATAAAAATGTTGTTAATGTGCGGTAATAGACTGAGGATAATTAAATAAATTGTATTAGATGTAAATAAATTAAATTATTTGAACACTCTAAAGGAAAATAAAATTACGCAACGGTGGCTTTTTTTTCAAGTGACGTACTCCAAACATCAAGTAGGTTTTGATGTGTTGTGTAAATATTTATTAAATCATTCGAATTCGATGGAGTGAGGCAAATAACCCCATTATACTTATCAGACATATTTTTGTATTGTACAAAAATGTGTAAGCGCAGTCACCGAAAATTTTCGGCAACATTTTTTTACCAACGAACGACAGACACTCCTTTTATAAACAATTTAAAAAACAATGTGTCTTGCGTAATAGGCAACACTGCACGCAACTGTAAATTGTTCTAAAAATAAAATCAGTCTCTCCGATATTAAAATCGTGAAGGCCACCGAATGCCTCGGGGCGTCCTCTTCAACTGTTTTTTAATGATTTGTATATCGGGAACCGCGTTGCAGCGCATTCTTATCTCGAAATGTATATAGGTAGGTATAGTCGTCAAACGACAAAAAAATTTAATAGAAGGAAACCTCTGAACCAACAACATTAATGATAATAATAATAATGAAACACCACGGGCGGCGGATTTAAGACCCATATTATATTACCAACTTGGAAAAAATCAAGGTTCCCAAAAAGTAGGTCATCTCATTTAAACAAATTCTTCGGACCCCTCCCATATAAAATTTTACCGAAACTCACTGGAGAAAATCATGTATCGTCGTTAGTTGTAATCATTAAAACAAATCGGTATGAATAACAAGAAGACATTTCAAAAAATCCACTATTGGTTGTTGCAGGTGATCCTGGAGTTTCGGTGAGGGGGGAGGAGCCTGGCCATGCGCCTGGGCCTGGCTTCTCTGCTGGTTGTGTTGCTGCTGGGTTCCCTCGTTCACACGCCCCTGACCTACGCACTCTCTTCTCCCGCGACACGGGATAATGACGTCGATGCCTCCTTGATTACGTCACGCCTCCACAACGATACTTTGTCGAATGATATCCGCCCTCCGTCGTTCGACGACCGTCGCCACAGTGCGTGGGTGGCCCGTTCGAGATTTTCGCGGTCTGACGATGGGGGGCGTGACTTCGGTAACGTTACGGATGAATATACAGAGGACGACGAGCCGAGGGGCGGGATCAAGGACAGACTTATCGTCGGGGATTTGAAGAAGACTGATGACGGCAACAAGACGAGGTTGTTTGTCGGATATATGACGGCTATTAGGGGTCAATTGAAGGAGAGACAAGGCCTTGCAATTTCTGGAGCTATCAAGATGGCGTTGGACGAGGTTAGTATTTTAATAATAATAATTTTTAATACCGTACAGATGAGCGCCATAAATTGTGTCTCTACGTATTCATTTTACAGCATTAATTTCATTTAATCGAAATAAATTACTATTGAAAGGCACCCCACGTGGCTACATTTGACATAGTGGGTTTAGAAAGTTTACAAAACATGATGGTTACGAAGAAGTGCGTGCATACATTTTGGCGGGTAGGTGTTTTAATGTGTAGGCTAAAATTTGGCGTGGTGAGTGTTTTTTTTTATTGCTCTTGTATTTTTTAATTTAAAATGAGCAGGATAATTGTATTTCATCTCCGAAAACATATAACTAAAACCGTCGCTCCGGAGGTTTCATTTCAGAACGACTGGGACAAAGAATTCAGAAAATTGTTAAAAATGGCCGACTTTAAAGGCAGGTCTACAAAAAGTAGATACACGATGTACCAGAAGATTTTGAGGCTGGGCTGTCAACAGTATTCTTTGAATAAGGATTTCAGTGGCCAAAAACACCCAATAATAAAAAATTGTGCGGTCGGGGGACTAAATAACCTTTTTTACAGGATTGAATAGTGGATCTAGTTTTCTAATAACTTCAATAGCAATTATGTTTATTATATTTACATTTATTATGGATTATAATTAATCTCTGATACTGGTACTTAGATTGGCTTTATACCATAAATGCGTTATAGATAAGATAGTATTAGATAACTATACTCAATATTTCATTTTATTTAATTTACAGCTATTTTTAGAACAGGACATTTTTAAGATGTAGAGCTACTTAATCACGTTTAAATGTCCTGTTTTTACGTCTATTATTCCAGTGCGAATCAAAAAATGATAATTGGCAAGGATATTTCGTATTATTTTTCAAAATTTACATAATACATATAGTCACGCATTTTTCCCGTAGGGGTAGACAGAGACCACTTCCTTTCACTTCCGCTACGGTTCCTACACACATCTTTTGCTTCCTCTACTTTCATCAGTGCTCTCATGCATGCTCGTTGGTTGTTGGTACTCTTGACAGCTGGCCTTTCTTCAAAACAATGTTGATCTGATCGAGATATGTTCTCCGAGGTCGACCTCTACCGACTTCCGTCCATTCACCCTCGTCTTATAAATTTGTTTCGTCAATCTTCCTTTATCCATCCTTTCTACGTGCCCAAACCATCTAAGCATTCCTTTGTCTATCTTGGTAACCACATCTTCTTTTACACCACAGCGTTCTCTTATCTCACTATTCTTCACTATATCCAACCGAGTCACTTCGGCTATACTTCTTAGACTACTCATCTCCGCAACATTAATCCTATTTTTATGCTTCTTTTGCCAAACCCAACATTCACTACCATACTGATAAGTGTAGGAACCAACACACCTCTATGCACAGCCAGACGTGCCTTTTTGACACTTTCTGGCTGTTCATAGAGCTATGCAGTGCCCCATTCATTCAAAATTTTTATTAATAATTTCAAATTTTTACAAAGTTTCTATTTTGGTTTTTTCGTGCTTCGTGAGATTAAAGCCTAGGTCGCGTCGTTGATAATAGATGATTTCTAATGAAGGAAGGTTCTTTGTTAAATTTGCTTAATTACTGTTTTACAAATGGAGAGTTGATTCTCTTCTGAAGAGATGATGAAAGTGCAGCTGCTCAAAAGTTGTAACAATACTTCCAAGGTCCTATTTGGAAAGAGCTAGTGAATTTCAAATGTAAGGAAAAAGATATCTAATGTTTGAAGTTGAAATTTTAGGTGAACGATGATCCGTATCTTCTGCCGAATGTGATATTGGACCTAAAATGGGTCGACACCAAGGGTGATACGGTATTGGCGACGAAAGCGATGACGAATATGATATGCGAAGGAGTTGCTGCGTTTTTCGGACCGGAGGGTTCTTGCGACGTGGAATCAATCATTTCTCAAGCCAGAAATATACCGATGCTAAGCTACGTAAGTCCGATTTTCCAAGTAAGATTAATCAATTGAAGTGTAAATTTTTGTATTCCAGAAATGTTCTGATTACAAAGCATCCCAAGTACCGACGTTCGCAAGAACCGAACCCACTGACACACAGGTTAGTACGAATTACAATAATCAATGTAGCAAATTCGGTATTTTTTTATCTTTAGGTTACCAAATCTGTTATATCGCTTTTAAATCATTACAAATGGAATAAGTTTTCCATTATCTACGACCCGACTTATTCTACGGTGGCAGACGCTTTAAAAATGCAAGCAGTAGAAAGAAATATGACAGTAACTTTCATGAAAGACGCCAAGGACACCCACACCTGCTGTCAAAACAATCTACCTTGCTGCGAGATCGTCAGCTGGTACAACATTATTCAGGATTCGAAAAGTAGAACGAGAAGTGAGTGTAACAAACTTCGAACAAAGTAAATGATAAAAATGGTTCTCTAATTTCTTTTTGCAGTTTACGTTTTTTTCGGTACCAATATGGCTTTGGTAGAATTGATGGATGCTATGCAAACTACTAAACTATTCGATAAGGGGGAATATTTTTTGATCTATGTGGATATGAATACTTTTTCCGATGAATACGCTTATCAATATCTCTGGGGTAAGTATGGTCTGTGTGATACATCGAGAAAATCGCAATCGGATCGTTTAAGACGTGTGTTATAAGCTTTCATTTTTGTTATCGATTATACAGGATGATTCATAACTATGGATATATAGGTAGGCTAGGGGCGGGTGATTTGGACCAAATATTCTTTAATAAAATATTGCTGTGAAAAAAGTTACAGGTCGTTAAATTTGAAATTTTGTTTTCATTTTTTGCTAATGATATCACTGCTAATTTATCAATTGTTATCAAAATCGCAGAGGCATAACTTTAAACAAGTAATATTATTTTACATTTTGTTATAGGGGGCGCCATGTGAATGATTCCTGATGATGAAATCGACTGGTAGCTTTTTTTGACGAAACTTTTTAGTGATTTTGATTAGAAAATATGACGCAAACATCATTTTTACGTAATATTGGTACTGTTGCATTTTTTTAAAGCTATCATATTCTTTTTCGATTGAAATTCCTCGTCACAATCATTTCAGGCAGAAGGCAACCAAATCACAAAACTTTTGCAAATGTATTTCATCGTTTAGGTGAAACCGGGTCATTTCACAATAAAAATCAGGGTAGGGTGGTCGTCCGAAACAAATTACAACCTAATCAAAAAAATTAAATTTTGGTTCGAGTAGATGAAAATCCTGCAGTCCTGGGAAACCTGGGAAGAAAAAAACCCGCATGCTATTAAAGATAGACATTTTTGGCATGAGTTTAAATTTAATGTATGGGGTGGCATTAAAGGCGACTAACTACTAGGGTCATATGTTCTGCCTTCAAATTTAAATAGAAATTCTTATTTATTTTTTGCAAAATACTGTTAGTGATATTTTTGATAATCTAACATTAGATGTATAAAGGAAAATGTGGTTAATGCAAGATGGAGCTCCACCTCATTTCCCATTAGGTGTTAGAAACCATCTAATTGACATATTTCCTCAACGATGGATTGGCAGAGGAAGTGATTTTAAATGACCACCAAGAAGTCCTGAGTATAACCCGCTTGATTTTTATGTTTGGAGACATATTTAGCCCTTAGTTAATGCCATTGAAATTAATTCACGAGACGAACTCTGGAGGAGAATTTGAAAAGGTATTGAAGTCGAAGGAGGCCACTTGAAACATTTAATTTGAGTTTGCTGTTTATGTTAAAAAAAATTTAATATTGCTTTATCGTCGAAATAGAAGCCTTACGTTACAAGTTTGTTTGTCTGTTACCTACTTGATTTCCGCTTCTGAGACTATCGGAAATTATATACCAGGATAATGATCCTGCTAGTAGTTGTACGCTCCTCTCAAAGATTAAGCTCGGTATACGTCGAATCAAGCATTATGGTTGGGATGTTAAAAAAACTATTTTCAAAAATTTTCCCCCCGTCCTCCCCAGAACAACCAATAGTTGTAAACGTGAACAGTCTGCGCCTTTACTTAACGGTGAAAGTTGGTATTCATTTTTGATCATTCGATCTACTACCAAAAATTGATAAATTATACCAAGAGATATTTCTGGCGCAGCATCTCTCAAGTTATTGCACTCCCCATCTATAGAAAGTCTGCTTGACGATCCGCGCCCAGGAGAAGATTTTTTTTTATCGATTTTTAGTAAGGCGATAGTGGAATCTCACAAATATTTCTCCTGGAATAAGCTCTAAGAAGAGTCACTTTTAAATGATTCAACTAGTTATCAAGCTGACTGGTTGAATACCCTCTGAAAACCAGAGTTTACTTGGGGAAACTATATTCTTTTCGCTTTAAATTCCACATCGTTGGATGACCCTAATTTCATCAATAAACTGCTCCACGTTGAAAAATACAGGTAGGACCACCCCACTTCCATTCTAATCTTAGTGAACTCGGCTAGGTGGCTGATGAGATGGACGAATGGCGAGTGGTGTCTTTTGTGCTGAGTCATTCTGAGTAAACTGATGGTGATGAAAACGTTAGCGGTACCAGACTACGCGTGTAGGCAGTTTCCAATCACTTGCTACGTTGAATCAACTCGTTTGAAAAAGGCTTGAAAATACACAGTTGGTGATCGTGAAATATTCACAATAAAAAAAAACAATGTTATTAGCTTATAGTTATTTATTGTATTTATAATTTTTGTTTGGTTAACATTTAAAGTTTTTCGTGTAAGTATGTAGTTCTTGCTGAGTTAGCTGCGTCTTTTTCGACTGCCTTCGCAGTCATCATCACATTCATAAGCTATTTCTGTTTTCTTCGATGCTCTTTCAGATGCGGAGTGCCGACTTTCTCGTCCGGGCCGCCTGCAGAAAATTTGACAATCGTGGGATTCAGTTTTACCAGCACACTCGTCGCAAAGTTTATTAGTGGCACCGTAATCGCTGTCCGATGAGGTTTTGGTACCTCTCGTGATTGAACGTTGACGATTGCCGTTCGCCTTATTGGATTTTTGTTGGGCGTATTCCGAATTCTCTTCTCGTCTGTTTGATTTTCGTCTACCTGTACATTTTTCATCGCATTCGAATGTCTGTTCTTCGTCAGCGCCGCGACGATCCATACCCTTGCAACACTCGTCACATTTGAACGACTGATCTTCTCTTGTAGATTGTTTCTTTTTTCTAATTTCTTCACAACACCTTTGACAATTGCTTTCTCCCGTATGCCCATCGTCAGATTCTTTCACCGCTAGTTTTCGCGATTTCCTTTTGCCGGTACGTTTATCGTCGCCTTCATCTGCTTTGTGATTATCGTAAGCATCGTTGTTTGTTCTTCGCCTGACCGAGCATTCTTTACAACGGATTTCCAATTTCGCATCGTACTGCTCGTGTCTTTTATCGTTTTCGTCATCTGTACTGTTGCTTTCTTTGTCACATTTGCTAGTCATCGGTTTGTGTTTGAAGGATTTTTTCGTTCTGCAGTAATCATAACTCGAGGATTCTTCTCTACCACGTTTTTCGCGGTAGTGATCATCTTTTCTCAAATTACTAAAACACCAGTCGTTACACTCGTGATTTTCCTTGTAATTGTTCCATTGGATTTTACCCTGATTTTTATATCTAACGAACGTTAACACGTTATTACAGATGCTTTTGAAAGACTGTCCCTTCCTGCCGCATCTTCTGTGGCTTCTCATATGTTCATACATTAATAATACCAATATTTATTGATGGGCCCAGTTTAGCCATAACTCTCTTAACGACGTCGCCATATTTTAACACGAAAAAGCACAAGAATTTGACAGTTTACTTAAAATATTTGACATGGTTATCGAAGGCAGAGGTCAAACGTCGAATGTTTTGTTCGAGAACAGTTTTTCTAGAGATTCTATAATTGGACTTATACGTCATTCTCAAAATTATTGGTGTTAATTTTGTACATTGTGCGCACTACCTTCGTAGCCATCGGGGAACAAATCTGGATCAATTTTACCGACAACAAATTTTTTGATCGAGAAAGTAACAGCCCTGTTACTTAGAGTACCTTGGTGCGAACAACAGGGTGACCCTACTGTGGGTACCTGGGCACCAGGGGGTGGAAGGAAACGAAAAAGCCGACACCCTTGCAAAACAGGGGGCCGAATCTGCGTTCACTGGACCAGAACCGGTTTTTGGAGTCACCACAAGTGCCGCCAAAACAATTATTTCGGACTGGGCGGAGAGGAAAATACTCACGTACTGGTCCGACTTACCAGGGCTAACCCACTCGAAGGCGTTTTTACCGTTACAACCCTCGAGAAACACAACTAAGCAGATCCTAGAATGGAGCAGAAATGACCTGCGTATTCTAACAGGACTGCTTACGGGACACTGTCTGAACCAACAAACGGACTGTCGGTTCTGCTGCGTGGAAGACGAAACTGCTGAACATATACTATGTTCATGCCCCGGCCTGGGAAGAATAAGGTTCAACATATTTGGTTACACTAACCTAGAACCTACCGATTTTAAAAAAATCTCACCCTATACAACCATGAACTTCGTAAGAAGGGCTGGATTGGACGGTGAACTGTAGCCTCTAGGGGTGAGCCACAATAGACCTACTAAGGGTCGCGGTGGAGGGGCGACCACGCCCCACTCACATAAAACCTAACCTAACCTAACCTAACAGCCCTGTTAAAGAAGGATTCTTGATGAAGATTGGTCCTTAAAGTATCAATCTTGAGAGTCAATGCGTGAGACTAATCAGCGTGCCGAATTCTTTGGCCGAATGTGGCCAGTAGTGGTACAAGAGTTTTTATTTCTCTGGAGCATCTGCCATGGAAATATCTGTAGAGCAATGTCTGGTCTGCAACTCTTCTTCTATGGGTGAAGGGTATCTGTGAGAGTTGAGCTGTTTATCAACCGAATGGCCCTTTTCTGAATGGAATCTAGAAGTCAAAGAAAAGGCTTTGGTGCTGAACCCCAAATGTGCGAGCAATATTTCAGTAGAGGTCGGATTTGAGCCTTGTACGTCGTCAACAGTTGATCAGGACTAAAAAACGTTCTAGCTCTCCACAGAAAACCCATTTTTTGGCTTGCTGACTTTGCGATGTTAGCAACATGGTCATGCCAAGACATTTTATTAGACACCGTGACTCCCAAAATCTTTCAAATTCGGTCCACTAGACCCCAAGTATCATACCTTTTTGAAATCAACTCATTTTTATTGATCTTAAAATGTCACAAAATACAGGGTGTTATACATTTAATAAAATTGCCGAGGACGTCATCACTTTAAAGTATATCAATCACCCTGTATAATGGAATTTTGTTGTAAAATGTAGAACATTAAAATTAAAAATCGATGTTTTTTTGTATTTTTTTGAAAAGGCTTTTAGTGTAGGAAATATCGAATTCATTCCATACTTTACGGACGCACTGTATAATTAAAAAAATAAAACAAATAACCATGAACTACTGTTGAAACTCGATGAATGAAAGTAATGTCCAATTTACTGTCAATGCAATGATTTAACTAATGCAAATAATGTTGATAATAAAAAACAAAAAGTAATGCCAAATAAAAAAGTTCCCAAATAGGGAAATATGCCTTTGCTGACTTACGTTTATATAGCACACTGTCATTATTTATTCATGCAGATTCAGCCCCTAAAGTTTGTCGCACCTATTTACTAACACCCTGTATATGAACCACAAATGTATTTTTTAGTGCCCCAAGTGTTGAACGAACACAAAAATTGCAGAGACTTGGAAGATCCCGCTAGTTCAGAGAAGAGAGCAAAATCGCTTTTCGTAGTTGCGCCTACCCCGCCAACAGAAAACTATGAGGAATTTACTGCAAGAGTACAAGAATATAATCTTAAGGAACCATTTAATTTTACAATTTCGGGTATTTTAGCTTCCCAATATGAAAAGGTAGTAACTTTCGAGCATTGTTTTATTTAATCTGATGATTAAACATTTATTGCCAACTCAAATATTGAACTACATGTACATGCACTTTTTAAAAGTTGTAGATTAAGTCACTGAGTAAATAACACATAGCACTGTACAATATTACAATAAATAAATAATGGCGCACCCTGTACATATAATTCTGCAAGTAACTAATTTTTTAAACGAAAAATTATGTGACAGTCGGTGTGTTAATTATTATTTTTTTATACAGAGTAATTAATTAATATTTTTTTTTAAAATAGATACACAGGTCTACAAAATTGGGGTCTTGTTTGTTGTTAGGCAGCTGGGGGTAATTTTTGGGGGGTAATTCGCTGTCTAGAAATCTATTAGATCAAAATTGTTTTGAAGAAAAGCCAGGTCAAAAGCACCAGCAACCGACGAGCGTGCATGAAAGCGCTGATGAAAGTAGAAGGTGTCTCAATAAGAGTACACTATTTAATTTAAAAATAAGAAACGCTTATTTTTTGAGCGATTTGTGATATTTTTATTGCATTGTAAAGTGGACCATGTTCCGATTAAGTATGGGGAATAAAATATCAAGCAAATGGCCCCCGCGGCTCTGATGACAAACCATTGCTCTTTTCATGAATCCAATGCATAGACATAGGAGGGTAGACTGCGGGTCTCCGTGTTAAGAGTTGGCTCCCGATGGGAAAGAGACAGTCGATCGAGAGGTTATTTCGTGCTCTCTCTATTGGGCGGGGCTTACCCCCGAGGGAAACACGGAGAGCTGAGTGGAGGAATTGGGTTCGAGAATCGGGCGTAAGCCCCGCCCATTGGAGAAAGCACGGGGGACAACCTCTCGACCGACTGTCTCTTTCTCATCGGTAGCCAACTCTCGGTCTATGGTCCAATGGATATTTTAGAGGTTAAGTTCTAAGCAGAAAAATGCTTCGGAAGTAACCCCCAGCTTCCCAGTTACAGAACCTTGTAGACTTGTGTTATTAATCGAATTGTTTTTTTTTTCTATATATACCTAATTAACAATTTGGCTTTTTCAGTTTGTCACAATTTATGCAGCTTATCTTTTTGATTCCGTCAAATTGTACGCTTCAGCATTACATTATTTACTTAGCAAAGAGCCATATCTCAACGAAACGATCATCACTAAAGTGGCCAGCAATGGTACAAAAATCATAGAAACCATCATCAAAATCAATGAAACTTATAAAAGTAAGTTCAATTTTAATAATTTTTTTCCGTATATTTTTTATTTATCGACGTTTCTGCATTCTTTCGCCATCATCAGAATATCATAGCTTACGAACAACGAATCTGTTTGCAGGCATAACTGGTGCGATGATGAAATTGGACAAAAACGGCGATTCTGAAGGAAACTATTCTGTGATAGCTTTTTCTGAACCTAAAAATCAAAGCGTTAGATATAACTTTACTTGTGATTATCAGATGAGGACCGTTGGACAATTTTATCAATCCGACGTTAACGATTCGCTTCCGGTGAGTTTTTAAAATCATACGAGCTACTTTTCACGTTTTTTTTTCATCCTCGACGAGTTTGCGGTTCATGTGTGTGAATCATGTTTGAATTCACAAAAAAAAGTGCGTGAGTGTCGTGGACCACTCAGTTGGAACGAAGTTCCTTTCGTAGTATGTTATTATTGATGAACGTATTATATTTTCTCTCAAGCTTGTTTTTGCATTTTTCGGCATTTTACAATATGGATATATCCATAGGTAAAACGAAAACCATGACCATCGCTAGTGAGCCAATGAGATGCAAGCCGGTAATAGATAATAAACCCATAAAGCAGGTCGTGCAATTTAGATACCTGGGCATAGATATGTCCAGCGCTCACGACCCGGTAAAGGACCTGAGAAACCAAATTAACAAATCACCCATAATATCAGGATGTCTATGGGAAACTGTATGGGGGCTAATCCTTATATGCGAACGGAGAGTAAAATCAAAATATATAAGACATGCGTCAGGCCAATGGTATAGAAGCGAGAGAGGATACCAACAAGACCAAAAGGATGCTACGAGTCGCCGAAATGTTAGTACTGAGATCAATAGCCGGGAAAACAAGAAGATATCACGTAAGAAACACTGACATTAGAGCGCAATGCGACGTAGAGGATGTGGTCAGATGGGGAAGGCAGAGGAGAAGAGACTGGTATAACCACGTGAAGAGAATGACCTACGATAGACTACCACGCATTGTACTACAGGGGAAAACCAGCAGAGACCCGTCCACCCGGAAGACCACCAAAGCGATGGAGAGACAGCTGGCAGTCCACATCTCGGGAAATATTACAGACGCAAGTCCGGAATCAACAGATCATCTAGATCTCTAACAAGTAGAAGAAGAGAAGAGGCATTGTACAACAGAACGCGCATACGCGTTATTTTTACAGTTGTCATTTTGACAAACACGCAAGCATAATAGAAGACATTGGATGATTCTCGAAAAAGTCCAAAAATTTCGAAGAGTGTCCAGAGAGGCATCGATTTCTCTAAAACTTGGTTTGCAGGTATATAAAGGGAAACAGATCGAGGTTTTTAGTTTGAAGTCAAGTATTTGAAGTAAAATTAACTATCGTTTTCTTGCCTACGTTTCTAATTTAATTAAATTCATCCTCAGGGCTCTGTGACAATGCTTTCTCGAATAATACAATAGTATTACTTGCCATGATTTTTCGGCAATTCCAAAATGTGTTGTGACAAAAATATTAGAGAAAATATATTTTCCGATTGATCAAACGTTTCTAATGAACTTGTTCTAATACTTGTTTTAGAGGTACGAGTTGAACGCAAACACTCATACGTATTGGCCTGACGGCCACAACAGACCCAAAGATCAGCCGGGTTGTGGTTTCAACAACGAACTTTGTCCCAAGCCGAATACCCAGTTGAACAGCATTATAGCTGCTGGAGTGTTGGCTGTAATGCTGTTCTGCTTCGGCGTCATCACCATGAGCATCTACAGAAAATGGAAGATAGAGCAAGAGATAGAGGGACTTTTGTGGAAGATTAGTAGAGAAGAAATTCAAAATTATTTCGATCGGGATATCGTTTCTAGTCCTAGCAGAGTGAGTGATCGTTTTTTTTTTTTAAATTCGTTGTTGTTTTGATGCACATTTTTTTTGCAGTTAAGTTTAGCGAGTGCGAGTACATACGAATCGAGAGGCGGGATGCAAGTGTTCGCCACCACCGCCCAATACAGGGGCGTAGTAGTTAGAATAAAAGAATTAACGTTTTCGCGGAAAAAGGACATTTCGCGAGAAGTGATGAAAGAGATGCGTCTACTGAGAGAGTTAAGACACGATAACGTGAACTCTTTCATTGGAGCATGCGTACAACCCACCTCAATATTACTAGTCACCGATTATTGTGCCAAAGGAAGCTTATACGTAAGCAGTTTTCTTTTTATTTGGTGTTCAGTGTGATATTCCCCATTTTATATTTGTTACCGAATATTTAAAAATATCTGTCGATCGATTACTTTTAGGATATTGTAGAAAATGAAGATATTAAGTTGGATAAAATGTTTGTAGCCTCATTAGTTCATGATCTCATCAAGGTAAGTTTGGAGCTGTGTATGTGTTATTCAACGAGATGTTATATTCTGTTGCTGTAACTTGACGACATTATTTTGTATGTTTTAGGGTATGCTGTATATACACAATTCGATGTTAATATGCCATGGTAATTTAAAGTCCTCTAACTGCGTCGTAACGAGCAGATGGGTGCTGCAAGTCACAGATTTCGGTTTGGCGGAAATGAGACAATGCGCAGAAAATGATAGTATAGGAGAACACCAGTATTATAGAAGTAAGTTTCCTTTAAAATTCCCAACTAAAACACGCCGCACAAAGATTAGTAGGTCCATATACCAATCGACTGTTGTAACATTGTAACAGGAATTTTTCCTCCCATTTTTATTAAGAATTTTTCAACGCCGGTCCCGGTGTTAAGCCGTCCCACCCAGCGGTTTATCGATTAATATAGAAAAAAATATTATTATTAATAATATAATATGTATATAATATATATATATATAATAATATATATTATTATTACATTTAAAAGCAATTGTTGATCAAATTTTATTAGTTAGTTGAATTTTGGAGAGTTAGATAGCAGATTAAAGGTCGGCTTCAGGGTACAATTTAAATATAATCGACCTTTTTTCCTGGATGCTTTTTTTTCTCCTGTCTAATGTCGGTTTTTTTCCTGTCGGATGCCGGCTGTCTTTTATCTGTAGGATGTTTTTCGCTGCTGCCGATGACTTCTATGGCTTTTTCTATGTCGGTTATAAACGGAGATTTTGTTAGTCGACTGGCGTTAATACGCTGTACATACTTGGGATTGATGATACATACATACATACATAAAATCACGCCTTTTTCCCGTAGGGGTAGGCAGAGACCACTTCCGCTACGATTCTTACACACATCTTTTGCTTCCTATACTTTCATTGATGATATTGCAATAAAATTCAGAATTTCCTTTAAGAGAAAAATTTGATAAGTTTGGTTGATTTCGCTTAGGAAACTACAATGCAGACGTTTTCATGGTAGGAAAAAATTGGATTTCCTTCTACAGAAGACATCCAACGAGGGAATCTTTTTATTTTGATATTACTGTTACTGTTGAAATTTTAAATTCATATTTTTTATATTTTGTATCTCTTTCAGCAATCTGTAACATATTTTTCTTTTAATTTTAATAAACCTGTATGTATACTTTAGGGTTTTTTTAATTGTTTCTAAGATATAGGAACGATATTTGCACAGCCTTAAAGCCGAAACATGTAGATTATTTAGCTCGTTTTGTGGTACTAAATTATAATAATACGATTGGATTTGTTTGGGGTTAATTCATTTTTAGTGATCTTTCTTTATAAAATCACTTGGCGCTCTTACGTGGTTAGTAATTATAGTTTTTTTGGTAAGTTTAATATATTCAGGAAAAAATACGGTTGTATAGATCCGTGAACTGATCTATACATCCCCTCAAATTTAATCCGATCGAGAAATCAAGGAATCACGGAACTCCGAGTATATTTTGATCTTATATATTTATATATATATATATATATATATATATTTATATATATATTTATTTATTTATATATATTTAAGTCTTATTCATTTCATTCAATTAGTTAAAAATATTAAAAAATTCCTTTGCAGTATTTAGACCTTTAGCTATTTATTAAATCCGTATTTTATTAGTATTTAAAGTTATACAAAAAGTTCAGTAATACAATTGACGCCCAAAATTTTGGGGTAAAGAGTTTTTTCTTCGTTACAACATCTAATAATGATAATTTACCGTTGCAGATTTATTTTGGAAAGCTCCAGAAATTCTAAGGCATCCAGCTCGATATATTAACGGTACGCAAAAAGCCGACGTGTACAGTTTTGCTATTATTTTGTACGAAATTCTCGGCAGAAGGGGACCGTTCGGGATCACCGACCACGAACCGAAAGGTAAGATTTAGAAAATAATTTATAATAATAACACATGTTCAACACATTCTTTGTCAACCAACGCAAACTCGTTGTAACGTTCTTGTTTCATACAACATAACCTGCAAGATCATGCAGCTTTATCGTGGGAGTCTCTTGACCAAAGGTGGCTCAGTTTAGTTTTGAGAAGGAAGGACATCATTACCCTGTGTAAGCGTCGTGGCTTCAAATGGGTTGTTATATAATTGTTAAGGGTTGTAAATCCAAGAATTACATAACCACCAAGATTAGTCGTGGACTGTATATTTTGAGGAATCAATTTTGATTAACTCATCGAATAAGATGATGCTCGTTGGTTCCAATGCAAGTAATAGGAATCCCTACTGTGAGTTTCCACGACCGACTGTTTCCACTGCAAGTATGAACTCCTGCCCTTTTAGATGCTACATAAAGTTTTTCGTTTTAATATTTTTGCGAACAAGGGAAAGTCTTATGAGAATAAATACAAATGTAATTGCACAATCGTACAGCGGTTTAAACTTAATTACGAAGGTGGGAACTGAATCGTATAGCGGTTAAATTTCATCAAAATTGGTCCTGCCGTTTTGGAGTTCATAGAGGACAAACATACTTACATTGATATTTATTTATGTAGATGATGGATAATGATTTATTATTTGGGTGTTGATGCCTCTGGAGATGATTCCTTTTACGTGGTCTCCCTTTTAGGCCACGTTATTGTTTTTTTACATTCTAAAGTATGTTTGTATTTGATTATTATATTTAAAAGTAACGTTCTTTTATTGGGTTTATTTTAATGGGTTCGTGGTTTGTAATTTAAGTGACCTTTAGTCTAAGCCCAGCTTAATGGTTAACCTGTGGAAAAAATTTCATTTTGGCTGGTCGAAAACTATTAGGGAATTCCCGAAATAGCTACGTACAATTACATCAGAAACGTCGGAGGTTGGTAGCCCACAAATGAAATAATTTATCCCTTACCGGCTCCGATATCAATCTTCAAATCTTCTGTGAGTGCCAAAAAAGTCTTCTTGTCAATAATGAAGTGATAAATATACTCTTACGTTATTTAGTCGTGGTTTCGTTAATTTACAATACAATAACTAAATAATGTATTCTAGTCTTTCTATATGAAATACAATAAACTCTTGTTTGCAAAATCACTTGGGTATTCACTTTACAAGTCACTATGTTCACGGATGACACTACCCTTATCGTGAAAGAGGAACAAGAGATGGCAGAGTTGATGAAAAGGGTCGAGCAAGAGAGTTTACGATTCGGTTTAAAACTCAACAGACAAAAAACAAAACTTATGGTAATAGATCGTACCAACGAACTAGTAGCCGTACCTAACATTCATGATGTAGAAAAAGTAAGTGAAATAGTCTATTTGGGTGCCCATATAAATAATGAAGGCAACTTATCAACGGATATAAAGAGAAGAACAGCGCTTGCCAAATCGGCTATGACTAAACTAATAAAAATTTGGAAAGATAACCATATTACGAAGGCAACAAAATGCAAGTTATTTAGAACACTACTATTTGCCATTGCCACATACGGAGCGGAAGATTGGACCTTGAGGGCCGCTGACATCAAAAGCTGGATGATGCCTTCGGGATGTACATGTGGCGAAGACTCCTGAGGATCCCTTGGACAGCACGTAGAACCAATGTTTTCATACTGGAAGAATTGGGAATTCAGGAAAGGCTGTCAAGTGTAATAAAGCGACGAATCGTGAAATACTTTGGTCACGTCACTAGAAGGAAAGACGACAATCTGGAAAAACTGGTTGTGCAGGGAAAGCTGAAGGGGAAACGACCTCGAGGACGCTCCCCGAGACGATGGATCGACCAAGTTAAGGAATTCACCGGTGCTCCGTTTTAAGAAAACATCAGGAATGCCTCAGACAGGAATAAATGGAGGAAGATTGCCCAAACCACAACTTAAATGGCAACCATGAGATCACGACACTTCAGCCATAAAGATAGATGTTCTCTTAACTTTTTCGCGACACCGCGGTTTCTTAAATGGGTTCAAATTAATTCTTCGAGAAAGGGGACGTTTATTCCGGAACTCTACAAATATTCTAATATTGCCGGTGGATCGTTTAATGACACCGAAAAGCCGCGCCTCAGGTCAAATAATGGCTACAAGGGCGTACTCGCTGACCGCAATCCGTAACAATATAGAGTTTCATTACCTTTTGGAATGAGTTTTAGTGGTAAATAAGAATTCAGTTATCTTGCACTGACTTTAGAAGGACGAGTCTTCGTTTCAGTGTTACTATTGTTAATATTTTATTCTTGTAGAAATAATAGAATTGATTAAAGAGGGTAATTACGAATCGTTCAGACCCGACGTGGAAGAATTAGGCTGTGATGATTACGTTTTGCATTGTATGAAAGACTGTTGGGCTGAAAATCCTGATACGAGGCCAGATTTCGCCGCCATCAGGACCAGATTAAAAAGAATGAAGGACGGAAAGTAAGTAGAAACATTTTTTTAACCATATTTCTCTTTAAGAGTCGCTGCATGTTGGGTCTTTTTTAGGAGTAAAAATATTATGGATCAGATGATGGATATGATGGTAACGCACGCTAATAACTTGGAGGAGTTGGTGAACGAGCGAACGAGACTGTTGTACGAAGAAAAGATGAAAACTGAGGATTTGTTGCACAGGATGTTACCTAAGTAAGTACTTTGGGTTTTTTATCGAGTATTTTTGTTTCAACTACGAGTTAAGTAAAAAAAAATAAAAAGCGTTAGGCTGTGAGCACGCCTTAATAGAATTTAGAAATAAAATTTTTGTATTTCGAGCATAAAAAGTTTATTAAATTATTGCAGAGCGCTTTTGACACCACGTTCCTCTTATCCAGGGTGATCAACATTTTTGTACCAGCTTTGTTTCCCTCTTTCACTTAACCTCTTAACACATGGAATTAAGGAATTCTTTTATGCACATCTTGACTTGATTTTGAGAAATGCCGGCTCTCATTAGAACGTTCATTTTCAAGTTTGGGTGTGGTGCATTAAACTAATTTCACATTTTAAGATTTATACAGTGTGTACATAAAGTAACGTACATTTTATCGATAAAATTTTTGATGTCATCTTTGCTCTCGCTTTCTCGCATTTTTTGGGAGTGATTTAGTGAAATGGGACGGAAGTGTGCAACAGTGTAACCGGAAGTCGCGGAAGCGCGCGCTATTTGATTTGAAGAATAAGCGCGTGGTGGTAGTTTTGGCCGTCATTTTTCCGAGATGTCGGTACTGTCAGCCATCAGCTCTGCACTTAAGTTACAGTGTTGTTTATAAAGTTTGTTGTTATATGAGTAAACTATATAAATAAATATTCACTGTTGATAATAAGTCTCAATAAAGTGCAGATCATTGATGAAAAATTCAAGTAAGTTATAATAAATAATTATTCGGATGAAATATTTTAGTATTCAGTTTTTTTAAATTTTAAGGTTGATTTCTGTCACTCCTAGTGTCAATTAAATATGATACAATTTTCATTAAAAAGAATTATTGTTTATTATGAAAAATCATTTCAAATAATAAATACCTGACCCATTTTTTTCAGATTATATAATTTTAAAATTGCTCATTACTAAGGTGAGATGTCAAATGTTACACATCATATGCGACTACTGTAAAGTTTGCTCCTTTTTTTGTATGGATCTTGTGTGCACCTGACGAGTAAGTAACATCAATCGCAGATTATATACACTATTAAAAAGCATATTCATTATTCTATAGGCTCCATATTACTTACTTTCAGGTTGCACTGATATTGACTTGGCGGTCGAAAGCGCTCTACGACAATTTAATTAACTTTTTATGCGAAGAGACAAAAGTTTTATTTCTAAATCCTAAAAAACAAATTGCCATCATTGTTTTGTTATCATTGTCGTTTTCAGGCCAGTAGCGGAAAAATTAACGATAGGTCTCGGCGTCGAACCGGAATCTTTCGATTTAGTCACAATTTACTTCAGCGATATCGTCGGTTTTACGGCCATGTCGGCCGAAAGCACGCCCTTGCAAGTCGTCAATTTTCTCAATGATCTCTACACAGTATTCGACCGCATCATCAAAGGCTATGACGTCTATAAGGTGGAAACGATAGGAGACGCATACATGGTGGTAAGTAAAATCTATAACTGTAAGCGCAGGCCGTGGCTTGAAATGGGTTGTAAATCTAAGAATAACGTAACCGCCGAATGAGGATTTATACTTAGAAGGGGGTGCAATTAGCTCAAATCGACAAAAAGAATGTAACCGGCTTCAATAAAAAAAAGGACTTATAATAAGATGAACGCTCTTTGGTTCCGGTAGGAATCCCTACCGTGAGTTTCCACGATCGACCATTTCCTCTCCAAGCATAAACTCCTGTCGCTTGCAATATCTTTCTTTTTAATATCTTTGCGGGCACAGGAAACTCTTTTGAGAATAAATATCAAAGGCAATGCACAATCGTACAGCGGTTTGAACTTAAGTGCGATAATGGGACTGATACCCAACACGTATAGCGGTATAAAAACACGTACTTAGAAAGATGGGGCTGATACTCACCCTTTGAGGAGCAACCAAAATGGAGAGAGACTGAATATGTAAAATTGAATACATAATTCATACTCTGCTTAATTCAAACTCGTTATTCGTCTGGAGGTAAGAAATGTTTACTAAAAACGTTACTTCTATTGAAATCAATGCATGAGCGTCGCGCTGATTTGTTCGTATCCATAAAGAGAGTGGTGCGAAACGTGAACATATATACTTTCTTCTAGACTAGAAGCACCTGACGCACTACTAGAAGTTCTAGTACTGCGTCAGGTGCTTCAGCACAATTAAAAATTTATTATTATTTAATATCAGGAAAGCCCTGGACACACTGACCTTAGATCGTTTGTTCCCTTATGTTTTGTGTTATTTCTGGGTCCATTTCAAGCTCTTCAAAGCAGGAAATCGTTGATCTTACATTACATGTTTTACTTCTGGGTGCATTTCATTTTAAAATCAGTGATTGTGCATAACAATTTCTAAAATTTTCGTAGGTATAAGTTTTCATTTGATATTCTCGTTTGCAGTACAACAGAAAAATCGGATCCGTCTTTTGAAGATTAAACTAATCGTGCAAAACAATTTTCGTTTCAGGTCTTTTTTAATAATTAAAAGCTTATTATTATTCCAAAGGGTCGAACCTGACGACAGCCCTTGGGCTTCTCGTCCTTAAGATCATTTGTTCTAGATCTTAGGTTATTTATTGTTTTACTTCATTTTTACTGAATTTAGAGTTTGTTATAAATGAGTGTTTAGTTATGATTTGGGCAAAGTGTATATCATAGGGGGAGACTACTCATCTCCGCAGCGTTGATCTTACTTACATGCTCATTCTGCCAAACCCAACATTCACTACCATACAATGTTTGGCTATTAAATAACGAGACTGATTATGAAAAAGAGTTTTATCTTAAGAATTATTCTACAATCAAATGCTCCCCTTCAATGTACTCCCCTCCCCTCCATTAGTTTTTTCCATTGGTCAAAGCAATGCTGATAGTCTTCTTTTGTAAGAGCATTTAGGAGCTCCGCCGATTTTCATTTTTACTGAATTTAGAGTTTGTTATAAATGAGTGTTTGGTTATGATTTGTGCAAAGTGTATATTATAGGGGAACTGATTTTCGCAGGTTTCGGGTTTACCCATTAGAAATATGAACAGGCATGCGGGGGAAGTGGCATCGATGGCATTAGAATTACTTGCAGCTGTCAAAAACCACGCCATATCCCACAAACCGGGCCATTCTTTGAAACTAAGAATAGGAATACATACAGGTAAATACATGTTCTTTTCCATCAACCCATTTCTCCGTTTCATTTTAATCATAATGAATTTTTTCGCAATGTTTTATGATGCAATTTTTTAGGCCCTGTTGTGGCTGGCGTAGTCGGTTTGACGATGCCCCGTTACTGTCTGTTCGGCGACACTGTTAACACGGCATCTCGCATGGAAAGTAACGGAGAACCCCTAAAGATCCACATCAGCGCGCAATGTAAAGAAGCTCTAGACAAACTTGGTGGTGAGTTTACTTGTTGTGCAGAATTATTATATACTCGATTGGATTGCCGAATGAATTTTTTCAGGTTATGTTGTAGAAGATAGAGGTATAGTGAACCTTAAAGGAAAAGGAGAAGTCAGGACCTACTGGTTAACTGGAGCGACGGATCAGGCGATACAAAAAAGGGAGGTGGATTTTTCTGAACTGCCCCCGTTGTTTTGTCGACCGAGAAAGAGCCCCAAATTGAATTCAGATTCGAGACAACCGTCTGTATGCGGTGGTTATGGAGGTTTACACAGTAGAAGACATTCGAGCGTACCTCGAGGTAAGTTCATGAGAATCACTCTTGCTTTTGAATCGCAATTTTGTTGTAGTTCTTAGATATGCGATGGTGTAGGCCTTTTTTTATCGTTATTTTTATTTTTAATTAAGTCCTCTCGCACAGGTTGTATTCCAACTTAACATTTAACAATGATACAATGATAATAAAAATTCTTTGAATAATAAAATTATAAAAAATTCATTTGTGAAAACGACCTGTAGGAACATTTTCTTAATTTTTTTTATTATATTTTTATAGTTGCACTACTTTCATCTTCTTTTGCTTTGGTATTTTTCTTTTGGTGATGGTTTTCTTTATTTTTAACTTATATTTTAACACATGAGTAATTGGCACGGTTAATTTTATTTAAATAAATTGTCGTTTTGGCTAATATTTTATGAGACATTATTTCTTTTATTTGTGGAAATTTTAAATTTTCTCATAGCTGTTAGGAAAAAACAAAAACCTTTAAGGGTCCCATTTGATTAAAATGATTTTATAAAAAATTTAAAAAGAAGAAAGTTAAAATTATGTGGTATTTATGTTGCCATAAAGATAAAACATTTTATTTATAAAGTTAATGCTGTAACTTTTATTAAAATATAATTTACACTTTGAATTTAACAAACATTTAGTCTCTACTTTTTCCCGTATGGTTCTTACACACATCTTTGGCTTCTTCCACTTTCATCAACACTCTCATACATGCTCGTCGGTTGTTGGTACTCTTGAGTTGGCCTTTCTTCAAAACAATGTCAATCTGATCGATAAACGTTCGCCAAGGTCGACCTCTACCGACTTGCTCATTTACACTCGCCTTATTTCATCAATCTTCTTTCATCCAAACCATCTAAGCATTCCTTTATTTATATTTTTTTGTTACCACATCTTCTTTCACACCACAGCGTTCCTTTATTATTATTTTATTCTTCACTTTATACCTCATAGTCACTCCAGCTATATGTCCCAGACTACTCATCTCCGCAGCGTTGATCTTACTTATATGCTTCTGCCGAACCCAACATTCACTACCTTACGATGTTTGGCTATAAAATAACGAGACTGATTATGAAAAAGAGCTTTATCTTAAATATTATTCTACAATCAAATGCTCCCCTTGAATGTACTCCCCTCCCCCCCCCCATTCGTTTTTTCCATTGGTCAAAGCAATGCTGGAAGTCTTCTTTTGTAAGAGCATTTAGGAGCTCCGCTGATTTTCGCTTCACCTTTTCCATCGAATCGAACCGGGTTCCTTTTTAAGGCAGACTTGATCGTCGAAAACGGGAAAAAGTCACAGGCTGATAAATCAGGCGAGTAAGGCGCGTGTTCGAGCACTGGAGTGTCTCTAACGGCTAAATAACGCTTCACGGACAGCGCGTTATGGGCATGTGCGCTGTCTTGGTGCAAGATCCACGACTTGTTTTACCACAATTCCGGTCTTTTCTTACGAACTCGCTCTCGCGGTGTTGCCAAAACTTTCAAATAATAAGTTTGGTTTTCAGTTTCACCATCTGGAACCCATTTAGTCATTACGATAAAGTTGATGTCGAGCAGGAAGTTGGTCATCTTTGGTGCTCTCTCGGCCTTCAGAACATAGTTTATACCATTCGAAAACACGTGCACGAGATGTATTATTCTCACCATAGACCTCTTTCAACAACTTATAAAAAGAAAATACTACTACGGCGACAAAAACGCGTTTTCGTACTGATATAGTACACACTTTCATTCAAAGCTGCATTCGTTTTCCCTCCCTACCCCTTAAGGACGCCTTTTGCGTGTGCAGCCTCGTTATTTATTAGCCAGACCTCGTACATAAGTGTGGGGACCAACACTCCTGTATGCACAGCTAGTCGCTCATAAAGCTATGTAGAGCCCCATTCATTTGTTTCCCTGCCAACACCCTTTGCTCACTGTCACAGTCATATTTTCCGTCTCTCGTAAATTTTAACTCAAGTACACAAACTCATTCACTTGTTCCATTCTTTCTCGTTCAATCAACACCTCGCAGTTTGTCATGCTTTCTTCTTTTTCAGAAACCACTACTGTCGTCTTGCTTATATTCACTTTCATCCCTTTAATTTTTAGGGCATCATGCATAACATTAACCAACTCATCTGCAACTCTTCTTCAGATGACGCTAATATGACCTGATTATCGGCGTATCGATCAAATCATTCATTCTCAATCCAAAGACACTCTTTTTCAAATCTTTTAAACAATCGTCTATGCATATGTGGCGAAGCCACACATCCCTTTCTAACACATTTTTCGATGTTAAACCAGTCTGTGTAATCTCCGTTTATCCTGACACAAGCAGTAGAATCCTCGTAAAGTAATTTCAGTGCTCGTATCAAACTACCCCTCACCCCATACATAGACAATGTCGACACCACAATTCATTTTTTACCAAAGGCCTTTTTCAAGTCTACGAAAGCGCAGTAGTTCTTTGAACTTCTAGCCAAGAAGGCTTTGACTATGCCTCGTAATGAAAAAAACTTCCTCTTCTGAATCCTGCTTGCACATCTCGTATCTTCTCATCAGTTTTATTCGTCACTATTTTACCAATACCTTTGCATACAGTTTGCCGACGATGCTGAGTAAACTAATACCTCGGTAGTTTTTGCAGTCCTGCTGCGAACCATTTCCTCTATAAATTGGAACGATAACTGCCTTGCACCAGTCTCCTGGGACGCTGCCGCTCTTCCAGCAAAGGTTAAAAAGGCGGCACATCAGACTAGCTACCACGCCCTGTCCAGCCTTTTGAATGTTGTATAATATAATTATGAACCTTTTATTATGTTTTCCTTTGCTATTTCTGCAGTCTTAAATGGATCTCGAACAGTATTTTTTTACAAGAAACTCTTTCACCTTTAAATTAACGGCATTATCAATGGAGTTTTGTAAAAATAGAAAAATTGACATTTTATATAAAGTATTTTGATTAAAAATAAAAAAATAGTGTACAATCATTGAGGGAAATCGCAAAAACCATTACCACTGAAAACTATTCCTACCAGGTACTAGCATAGAAGTGGAAAGCACGTCAACTATCCAAAATTCTCCGGTGCCCACCCAACACCTTCGCCTAAACAAACACAACTTGACTGTTCCAGACCCCAGCGGTTCGAAATTGACAATTGACACTGCCTTCGGCAGTCAATTAATCGAAATTCCTGAGGACAATAGAAAACCGAGACCTAAACGAGTGCTGTCTAGCATAGCGTCTAGTTGTGACGAACATCAACGAAGCGAGGTAATAAAAAAAATTTCATAGTATTAGACTTGGTGGGTTTTTTATATGTTCATTTTATAGATTTACAGATTTTGATACGGTTACAGCTTTGTAAAAGCAACGGATTAAATTTAAGTATAAAAATTGACAAGAGACTTTTTAACGTGAAACACCTAATGCGGCGGGTGATGAATAAACCGGCTGTTGGCGTGGCGATCATTAGTCTTCCGTCCGACTCAAAATACCTTGGCAAATTTTGGCTGTAGTAACTACAAAATGATATCTTAACGATAAAAATAATGAAAACTACTGATGACAAAAGGCAGTTGTCAAAAACAATGCGCTAGAGCCGTATTCGTGAGAATGAAGAATTTACTATGGAGCAAAGATCTAAGGTTACAAATAAAAAGACGCCTAGTTTCGTGTTATATTTACTCTGTTCTATTATACGGAGTCGAGGCGTGAACTATTTCGGAAGCCATTAAGAAAAGAATACAGGCATTCGAGATATAGATATACCGACCAATTCTCGAAATTCCATGGACCGCAAAAGTTACCAACGTGGAAGTACCCAGAAGAATCAATTATCAACCTGAACTGCTGATAACAGTAAAATGTCGGAAGTTACCGGTGGAAGGCTTATATAACTCTTGGAAAGAATAAAAATAAAAAGGAACTTCGGCTAAAACGAGGTGGGTCTAAGATATTTTATGTGCACCATTTCAAATTTTTTTTGCAACTCTCATTAGTATATAAAATGAAATGAAATCTTACTGGCATAAAGTGCCAGGACAAAGACAAGCGAAAAGGCTAGTAAGTCTTTTGTCAAGGAAAGCTAAACAGCTTCTCGAGTTGGACAAGAAAGACTCGAAACTGGTGACGTGACTCCTCACTGGACACTGCCCTCTGAGGTATCACCTGAAAAAGATGGGCAAAAGAGAGAGTGATACTGATAAAATTTGTACGAAATCTTGGAATCCCGGGCCTCGAATGGATTAAGGGTTATGCACAAAAGATTGGTCAAGGTGCTTGAAAGGCTGCATAGTCTTTACGACCCCCCCTACAATCTACAATCTACTACATATAGTTCATTATATTTGCATCTCACCCAAAAATAGTTTCGATGCTTCCCATCTGGAAAAGTGGCTACTCACCTGTTGTCTTCTTGCTTGCTTTTCCGATGGCCTTCTCAGGAAACCTCCAATTGGACACGGGACGTAATAATGTTCTAGTTTTACGTGTGTTTTAGTTTTTGCATTGCACACAAATGCACACTGGCAGTCAACCTCTGATGAGGGCCACAAAAAGAAGTCTCCTTGTCAATATTGACGCCATAAATATTTATTAATACAGTGTCATTATAGTTAGAACTCTCAAGATAAATTTTAGTAAGAAATTTTTTCTTTCTTGTCGAGGAAAACCACTGTACAGCATTTACCAGTTTCGTTGTACTTAAAAAATAACATTTTTTTCTTATGATTTCCAGGGTATGTTAAATAGGATACGAGAATCAAAATCATTAGATCCTCTGCCGTTTCCAAAGTCGAACAAAGCCTCGGATTTGCTAGAAAAATTTTTAAACGGTGGTAGAAGATCCATGAGATCGTTAGAAAATTGCGAGATCCAGATAATAGCCCTGCCAGAAGACAAATTGATGAATAACAATTTTCCGAACGGAAACGTATTTAATTTACCTCAGGAAAACGTCAACGTTTATGGAGAAGACGTCCAAGCTCCTCTGTTGAATGCCACCCGTCAACATTCTATTAGTATACGTAGGAGGGGAGGTAGTGACGAGGTACAAGAGGGCGAACTTTCAAAAAAGTATATCATTTAAATCTAACGCGAAGCACGTTCTAAAATCGTTTTTTGTTTTTGTAGATGGCGCTCTATGGAAGCCGTATCGACTTCCTGCGCCCAACTTTCTGATGTACCCAGCAAGAAATCCATTTCGAAGAACGTTAAAAGTTGGTTTATGGGGTTATTTAACGGTAACGGGATTAAATCTAGTAACGCTTCCCTAAGAAAGGGCGTTATGAACGAATATAATAATTTACAACTAGAAAAAGAGAGCATCGTTTAACACGAAAAAAAAAAAGATAAATATGAGAAATTAGTTTACGTTACCTTTTGAAATATGTCTTTGATTTTTCTTTGTAACAGATAAATGTTTTTAACTGCAGGCAGCTTTGGGGGTTTTTTCAGCAAGATGACCTTGTAACACTTTTGTTGCCACCCCCTGTCCTTGGTTAAATGACCGCGATTTAATGGTGGTAGTAAACGTGTTAATATTGCGGTGACCTATTACTACGTACCTACTGCTTTTTTCGTTTCAAGATGAAACAATAATTCAAAAGGAATCATAGTTTTCTCTGTTATCGAATTGTATTTTTCATTTCTTCTCGTTTTGGGATTAAATTTAATTTCCAAGCGGTCATTATCGCTCTCATTTGTTCGCTACTTATATTTTTCTGTGAATGGGGAGATCTTACATTCTCGTTACCGAGTTCGAAATGTAAACATAAACATTTGGTATTACATCAAGTACTTACAACGAAAATTCAGTTGGCAAAGTGAATTAAGTATTGTAGTAACTGTGGAGGGGTTTCTGCTTCTTGCTGAACAACAATTTACAATTGTTTACGGCATTGTTTGTAAATTAAAAAGATTTATCAATCACAGCTATTTGGTTCTCTTTTCAGTCATAATTGGTATTAAAAAATAAAAGATATTTTAATATTTATTTTTTTTTGGAATATCTAAATGTTGTTCAACTTCGGAGGCCCTTCCTTGTACATATATGGAAAAGTATTTAAGTTTCGTAGTAGTTTCAATGCAAATTAGAGAGCTGGACGAAATCCAGTCAAAGTAATTAACTACACGAGTCTAATTTGAATTATCCCCACTTCGCCGACATGTGTTTGCGACATTCTACTTCTTCTTCTAGTGCCCACCGAATGTTGGCAATCATTCTATTAATAATAAATATTTGTTGCTGCTCTGAATAGTCCTGTGGTGGATGATTCAAACCAGGATCTTAAGTTTCCAGTTTGTTTGTTGTTGCCTCCGTCGAGGTCCAAGACTCCACACCACGTAACAAGATGAAGAATATGTAGCATCGGAGCATTCTGAGTTTTAATTTTAAATTCATGTTATGTGTCTTAAATAATTTGGACATTTGGGTGAAGGCTGCTCTTGCTTTTTTTTGGTCATTGATCATTGATCATTTAGTGCTGTGTCCAGATATGTGTATGTTGGCACTCGTTCTACTGCTTTCTCATTGAAGGTGAACTGTACTCCTCCCATTCTTTCTTTGCTAAATAACATTATTTTTGTTTTAGTGGTGTTAACTTCGAGGCCATATTTCTTGCTGATTTTAATTACATTGTCCAACAAAAGCTATAATCCCGTCCAGCCTTTTATAAATTGAGTACGCATAGGAATTACATTACGTTACAATCTTGCGGTTGGGCCTTTGGTATCGGCACCTATGTCACCTAGATCTTCTGTGACTACCGCTGTGTCTTCAGGGCATCAGAATTCTAGTCCGCTGATTTTGGCGAACCTCAGGATTTCTGTTGGCCCTGTCTCTTTTAGATCGTTTGGATCCATTATCATACGATTCCAGGTTTGATACCTGTACACCACTAGCATTGGGCAGTGACACAGAATGTGTATACTACTCTCCTCATCCTCTCCGCATAGTCGACAGTTTTTTCGGCCGCCAGATTAAGTTTGAAGAAGTGCGCCCTAAGTGCGATGTGTCCTGTGAGCAGGCCAAGCGTGCTGCTTAGTCTACTCCGGCCCATCGTCCAGAGTGCGTCAGCCCTCTTCTGGAGAGGTTTTTTCATCAGCTGTTTTGATGTTCTGCAGCCAGTATTTGCATTTCACTGAGCAATATGTTATTTTTCTAGGATTAATTTTAATAAATGTTTTGCTTCGGCAATTGGCAATCCGACCAACTGGCTTCTTGGTTCCACCAGGGTCCCATTTCTTGTCAGTTCATCGGCTACCTCGTTGCCGTTTATCCCTTGTGCCCAGGAACCCATGTAAGAGTGACTTTGTTTTCCGTCGCTACCTCAGTGAGGGCGTGCATGCAGTCTCACACCACCGATGATGTGGTGATACTCACGAGGGCCCTAATGGCCGCGCGACTGTCAGTGAGAATATCAATCTCATTGTTGGTCAGTCTGTTTTCTGTCACGCACCTGAGTATAAGATAGACCTCAGCCTGAAAGACCGAGGCGTATTTTCCCAGCGGTATACTCTCCCTGTGGTTGCAGGATGCTTTAAACACACCTGCCCCGTAGTGTCCCTGGTACCCTGATCCATCAGTGTACCATCGTTTCACTCCTGGGCTGGTCAATGGTGTTTTCCTCAATTAGTCTTCTCTGGTTGGTATTTTTGTTTTATAGTTTTTCCCTATCAAGGTCTTTTTCGAAATTTTGTCCGATTTTATTAAGAACGCATAGGAATACTCACAAGCTGATTTTTCCGAGACCAATATCTTTCGTCGTAGTCTCTTTCCTGATAAGTCAGATGTACACACCGTCGCTACAGATAAGTAAAAGTTACGTCGCAAACGCGTGTCGATGAGGTCGGGACAATTCAAATTAGAGTGGTGTAGTTAATTACTTGATTATTTATCGCGAGTATGTATTATATTTTGTGCTGGTAGACTGGATTTCGTCCAGCTCTCTATTTTCAATTGAAATTTCTATGGTCCTTAAATATTTTTTCTTAACTATATAAT